>NC_069407.1:47356846-47382377 GCF_026875155.1 Cherax quadricarinatus | reverse complement strand
CATTTTTTAAAGGTCACCGTAAAGGTCGAACCCTCACCCCCAAAAGCTCTCGAATAATCAGAGGCAAAAAACGTCAACGCCAATTTGTTTAATTGTACCTCTCATTTAATTTCTATCCGCGGTAAATTCTGCGTCGCACCCCCAAAACCTTGTGAAAACCTGGCTAGCACTGCGCCTGTCAAGAGGATAGCAAGCCACCCTAAACCGGACTGGGCGAGGAATTTTAAATTTTTACATAAGAAAAAAACATATATTGACAATCCTCGCATCCTTCCCGTTTCTAAATACAGTGAAATATACCCAAATGACATTTCGTTATAAACCAATCATATTTATTTACACTTCCCTTTTCCTGTGCAAGATAAATGCCACTTGCATAGGTCACAACCCTTACATTTGTTTACTTAAAACGTAAAAAAAAAGACTAACTAAAAAACTTATAAACAATATATAGATAAAATTATTTGACAAAGTGAAAAAAACCAACTAATATGGAACAGCCCCTAGAAATTGTAACTCCTCCAAAAATACATATCCCATTTTTTTATGGTTATGTTCAACAGATGTAAAATTTTTTAAAAAATTTTCCAGAGAAATACAGCTTACCTTTTTCATGCACGATTACACAATAAAAAACTTATGGCCCCTAATAAAACTGAGGGGGCAGTAACTACCCAATCATTAAAAAAACCCCAACCTGGAAAAAGACCCTTCAAAAGCCCCCCTGCCATCCCCTCCCCCATGCATTGTATTAAAAAAAACAAAAACCACTTTTCCCCTTCCATGTCGTTTGTACCTGAGTCGAAAGTAAAAACCCCCCTGTCCTTAACCCAAATGTCCCAGTTCACCCCCCCCCCACGCCCCCCCCTTCCTAACGACTTTACCCCTAGCTCCACTCCACACTTTTACCCCACCTTCCCCTCCTCCACTAATCCAAAAAAGAACAAGAAAGCCGTTTAGGGGAAACCACCCAACCCAGCTCAAAACTCACCCAACCCTAACTTTACCCTACCGACAGATTCGATAACCCGGGGGAAAAACTATTTACCCAACCTCCCATATTTACCCCTATTTTGCATACGACGTACACACTCCCGCAAGCCCCCCCCTATTTTCACCCCCCACCTCCCGCATGAACCAAGACACATACAAAAAATCCCCACTACATACTCACTGCCCCCCAAAAGCCCTTTGGGAAAACCCCCTCCCCACATCAAAATGCAAACCCCCAAAAGCCCCAATTTTTTCCCCCCCCCCCCCCACTATACCCAAAACTCTCCCCTAACCATGCCCTTTAAAAAACCCAATTTTTCACAAAAATATTGGCTGAAAGCCGTCCCCTCTTCCTCACAATGCAAACAAGTCCCAGCCCCTACATAACCCATTCTTTTTTTAGCATCCCTTGTAGCTAGAATTCCATAAAGAATCTATAAACCACTTCACAAACCCCTTGGCTTTAAATTGTTTTTTTCGAAGTCTTCCCCAAATGCCCCCCCAATCATAATTGGGTAGTGCTACTCCCTTATCACTGACTCTCCCAAACCTGTCCCCCCCAAGCCTATTACCCTTACTTTTTTTGCTTCCCTTACTGCCACAAAATTTCGCACCAATCTTCACACTCCAGTAGTGCCTTCCCCTTAAACTTTAGCCATCTTCATACCCCCCCACCCTTCAACCCCTTTCCCCCTCCCCCCTCAAGTATCGCGTTCACATAACTGCCTTCATGTGTGCCAAGGTAAAGCCCCAGCCCCCCCTGCCGCACGCCATCATACCACCTACTTCCGTACCCCATGGCTTCCCATAACCCCACCATCCCTCAAACCCCCCCTCCCCATTCTGAATATCCACGCATGGGGGATTAAATTTCTGCCCCCCCCACACTTTCTGTACAAATGTTTTTTCTACCCCCCCCTCTGCTGCAATGTTACTCCCCACCCTCCACCTGCGTTTTCCTACCCATCGCTCTACTCACTACTTCCTTGGAATTTTTTCTCTGTCCCTCCCCAGCTCCCCAAATTACAAACCCCCACATTCTAATTCTATCCATACGTTCCAATACTTTTTCCACCCCCACCCACTCCCTACTTTAAATAATTTTTGACTTTGTCATTAACCTCACCCCTGTCGCCCCACCAAAAATCCAAATTATACGTCCCACATTCCCAATTCTTTTTCCCCTCCACCAAAACTGTGGTGTCATCCACCCCCCAAAATACACATCCCCCAGGACCCACCCCCCTGTTCCCACACCCTTCCTTATAAGCCTATAAAAGGGTCCTGCATGCAGCAAAGAGGATTTGGGGAAAAGGGGGAACCCTGTCAAAAACCCCACCCCCCATCTGCCGGCAACCCTAACTTCCCATTAAACCTGAACCCTCCCCATTGCGGCGTATACAAAGTATCCCCAGCGAAAATCTCATCCCCAAAACCCTTTTTTTTAAAAAATACACCAAAAATGCTATCTCATTTATAAGCTGCTTCCAATCAATCCCCAAAGTTCCCCCCCTTGTCTACCCCTCCACAAAATCCTTAATTCTTCCATCCCCCTCACGCATACTTCGACGGGAAAAACCCACCAAGTCCTTTTTGTGGGACTCGGTCAACACCTTTTCATACGTTCCCAAAAACCCTTCGAAAAAATTTAAAATCTGCAACAGGGGGAGATCCCCTAAAACCCCCCAAGGTCTTCCCCCCCCCCCCCTCCCTTTTAAAACCCAAAATATCCCCCCTCCCCTGCATTCCCCCAACACTCCCCTTTCCCTTCATACAGTTAAAAAAACCTGCCCAGACATTCCTTCATCAATCCCAATGTGTAATATAAAAAATCATTAGGAATTCCATCATTCCCCGGCGTTTTTCCCACTCACCCATTTCGCTCCTCCACCTCCCCCTCCGATCCTCCCCTCTTTACCCCTCTCCTCCTCCCTAAAATCCCAAAATTCCTTTCCCAGAATCTCTCCCTCCCTTTTCCTCCCTCCCTCTTTTAAAATTCTCCCAAAAAACCAAATCAGCATAATTGCTCTTCCTCGGTGGTATTTGTACCTGCCCCCCCCTAATTCCCCCCACCCCTTTACACACCCCTAATCCATAATCGTGGTCTCTTTGCCTATTCCAATTCCCCTCAAAAACAATCGAGGTTTTTGTCACCCCTAGAACCTCCTCTAAACCTTCCCTCCAGTATCGCATCAAAACGAGAAATTTTGTATACCCTAAATCTTCCCCTTAAAACCCCTATTTCTCCAGTCTACCCCCCCTCCCCTTCATAACAATCATTTGCTGCCCCCTCTAAATTTCTGTAAAACCATACCTCCCCCTCGCCCACCCTTCCTCTAGTGGTTAAAATCCCAATCTGAATTTAGGGTTCTCCCACCTTCCAAAAATCCCCCTTCCCTTTTCGAGCCTCCATAGTTGCCCCCCCCATTCCTAAAAAAACAACCCCTTTTCCCCCCCCCCCCAAGTAGCCTCACATTCATTTTCAATAACCCACATCCTACGAACCATCCCTTCCATGCCTCTCTGCCAAAACGGGCACGATGGGCCCAAAAAACCTAAATCTACGTATTTCCGTTTACTGTTATATCTCGGTTATATATCGTCCAACCTGGCAGCATAACCCCTCCGCTAAAAATGTGCTCTACTTTCCACCCATCGCCCTGACATGTCATAAACCCCTGCACCCTCAACAAATCCTCAATACTCCAAGCACACACCCTGCCCCTCTCGGTCCACCCCTTTTTCCCGATTACCAATTTCCCAAACCCCCTATTTAGAAACCCTTGGTAAACCCCCCCTGTAGAAAAGCAAAACCCCCCCCTTTACAAAATTCACCTTTTCCCGTTTTGTTACTATTGCCCCGGGAATTTTCCCCGAAAACATACTCTAATCTCACCCCATATCCTTCCACCCTCACCAAATCCCCTCCCCTCCCTCTTCCCACTTGACCGGGAAGGGTGGACTCCCTCCTCCACTGCCACCCACCCTTTAATTTCCCTGAACTCCAACTTCATCCCAAAACCGTTCAGCCTCAATCTCTGCCCTACTTGAAATTGTGTTCGAATAAAAACACTTTAAAGTTAAAACGCCGCAAAACATCCTCCAACCATACTCGTTTACCGCAGCCTAAGGCCATTCAAGTTTATCGTTAGACACTTAAAAAATTTAGAAAGGGGGGCTTTTTCCCCTATGTCTCTGGCCGTCGTTCCACTTTTTGCTGTTCTGTCTTTTCTCGTGCACTTTTCCCCCCTGTATCCCTCCCCCCCCCCCCCGTGCACTACCCTGCCCTTTCTTAACACTCCTGCCCCGTCTTTTCCCCTTTCCCGAGGGTGTTTAAACCCCCCATCCGACGAGCCTCCACCCCCCTTTCTAATGTGCCCCAAATTTTCCCTATCGTATTTTCCCTTGCCCTTTTCCCTCAGCTTCCACCGTAGCAACTGCAACAGCCGGGTCTGACCCCAGGGCTCTGGAATCTGCTCAATCAAATCCCTTTTCAACCGTCAGAATTCTCCTGCTGTGTGGGTTCTCCTCCGAGGCCCCAGGAAAGAATTAAACATCTTGTAGGGGGTAGATAACCCGTGGTCACCCGGGCTCTCCCCCCCACAGGCTGCGCCAACTCCCGGGCCCGTTTGCGGGGGGTATCCGAAGCCACTGTTGTGTCACACAAATTTTCTAACACCCCCTCCACTTCGTCCGCCCATTACTTTGCCTGCTTTTACTCAAAATTTTTCGGCAGAGGTTCCCCCTGAGACACTTGGTACTTGCCGTTCCAAGGGGCCCCACGCTGCTGCTTTTTCCCCCATCCCGGCCGCATGGGTCAAAAGCGCCTCACAGGACAGTCTTTCGTTTTCCCGCGTAGGGGCAGTAAGCTGTCCTAAAATCCTCCGGACAAAATACATGGGAAAAGGGCTTCTTAAAGAAATTTTACGGTGTAAAATCCAGCGGAACCCTTCATAGATTCCCTCCGTCCATGAAAAAAGTTATATCATGCACCCCACCAATCTTTGAAATGTCTTCGATATCTAATGTCTGCCCCCGAAAGGAACGTTGTGGATCCCACCCCCGGGGTGTATTTTGAGGCACCCCCAGGGGTACCTCCAGACCCGATGAACGGTGATGTTCTTCCCTGGTACTGAGTCCCCTCCTTTATATGCCTCCATGTGCAGAAATTTATGAAAATTCGTGATGATCCATTAAGTGCTATTCCCTGTATCTTCAACTTCAATGCCAAAAGTGCCCGAATCGTTGGAATAAAACAGGGCATTCGTAGGGTAAATTGCCCCTTAACAAGGTAACCACAGGTGTTGTCCCCCTGCGGGAGTGGCAGCCCTCTTTGGGGAAAACAGGGAAATTGCGCACCCGAGAAACAGGAGCTGTTTGCGCGGCGTCCACTCAGCCCGAAAGCGAGAGGGCAATGACGAAAATACACATATCCAGAGTAAAGCACTGGCTGGTTAGTTAGCGAAATTTTTACCCTTTTTAAGGAGAAAGGAACTTTTTTTAAAACTGAATCCCAATAGACGGGAAAAAAATGAAATATTCCTGCATTTTTTGATATCAAAATTATTAAGTATTCAGCAAATTACGGAAACATTTCGGTCATCATTCAAAAAAAAAAAAATAAAAAAAAAAGTGTGGGGTTTTACGACCTTTTCTCGGAGCACTTATTTGCTTTCCATAATAATTTAATTGAAATTAAAATAGCACAGCGTTTTTTTTAAAGTTTGACATTTACTGAAGAGTCAATTTTTGAGAGGTGAATGAAAAAAAAAACTTAAGACAGCACAAAAAGTTATTTTAATTTGCTCAAGATCTTTTTAAGTTGTTTGCTTGGGGGAAGCTATTTTTTTTGAACAAAACGTTTTAGCATTGTTGCATCGCTATTTTTTTTTTTTTTATTTTTTGAAAAACGCAAAAAATGTTTATAATGTAGACAATAAGCAATGAAATATCCATTTATATAACAAAAAAAAACTCCACATTCCCACCGAGCCTAAAACTATACATAAGAACTAAAAAAAACAGCCCCCAGCTTATAACAGGGGGTTTAGTACTCCAAAATTTCGCCCAAAAAAACAATACAATATAACCAAAAAATGTCAAGGTATTGACATTTTACATAAAACTGTATGTACGAAGACATTCTCAATTATCCAAAAATTCTTTACACACTTATTATTGTTGTATATTAAACTTCATATCAAATACATAATACGTAACACCTCAATAATTGCGAAACAAATAAAGGTTAGAAAATAAAAATCTCCACACCTCACCACAGAAAAACTAAACACAGTATAATATAACAAATGTGGCGTTGGATTGGAGAACGGCATATGACAGTGTCGAGAGGGAGGCTCTGTGGAGAATCATGGAGTGGCAAGGGTTCGGGGAGGACATTGTGAATTGGGCACGTACTTTATATCGGGGAGCTGGGATGTGTGTACAGATAAATGGGAGGGTGGGGTTGCATGTGAAAATGGGCAGGGGATTGAGGCAAGGTTGCCCGTTGTCACAAATATTATTTGCATGTTTACAGAATCCGTTTTATAGGGCAGTGGAAAGGTGCATACAGGAGGGGGTAAGGGAGGACATACGAGGTGGGAGTCCCAGTATCATAGGTTTTCGTTGATGACACAACTGTCCTAGTGAGTGGGAGGGAGGGATTTGGGGGGTCTGGAGAGAGTTATAGATGTTTTTGGGATGGCAACAGTATGGCAGTGAATGTGCATAAATCTAAGCTCATGATATTGGGGTGAATGGGATGGGCAGGAGGGGGGGGGGTGGGGGGGTGAGGTGGAGTGTCGTGGACCGGGTGAAAATTTGTGGAGTTGTGTATATGGGTAATGCTCAGATGGCGAGGGAGAATAATTCAAAGGGTGTGGTAGATAGGGTATTGGGAAGATTGTCAGGATTGAGGCCGACACATCTTACGCTACACCAGAGGGTCATTGTGGTCAATGTGCTTTTGTACAGTAAAATATGGCATGTGGCAGCTTTGTACCCTTTGGTGTATGGGGATGTCCGGAGATTGTTGAGCAGAGTTTTCCGTTTTATCTGGGGTTCGGGATGCGATTGGTTGAAAAGAGAGGTGGTAACATTTCCGGTGGCCTTGGGAGGGCTGGGGTTAATTCATTTGGGGATGCTGCAGGGAGATCTTCGGAGATGGTGGAAGGGACAAGATTTGAGAGATGGTGAGGAGTTGTTGCGTCTATTGATGATGGTCAGAGAGCCGAGAAACATGCGGGTAGGGTCCATGGAGAGGAAGATATGGCCTAGGGTGGTAGTGGCAACGGAAGGAGTGTACCCGATGTACGCATGGGAAGACATTTGGGGCCGATTAAAAGGGTTACGCATCCGGCCACGCGTGAGGGAGGTAATGTATAGGTTTCTTCACGGAATATTGCCGTCTGGGGTTGTTTTACGAAATAGGCGAATAAGGGAGGGTGGGGTGGTGTCAGGTTTGTGGGGTAGATGAATCAGCTTTTCATGTAGTTTATTTTTGTGAAAGCCTAGGGATTGTGCGGGAATGGTTAGGGAAAGTAATCCGGTATGGGGGGGGGAAAGGGTTGTCGGTTTTGAGAGCGCTTAGTTTAGATGTAGGGGGGGTTGGGGTAAAGGTTTCAAAGGGCAGTGGCTTACTTAATGGTTGATTTTGTGTATATATCATGGGCAATGAGAGACAAAGGGGCGGAGGAACGTAGGATGGCCATAGCAGCATCCTTTTATAGAACCCAAAATGTCGCAACAGGGAAATATATGGTATGAGGGGGGGAGAGGGGGATTTCTCGGAGGGCTACAGGGACTTTCTTTTGAGGGATTTATGGTCTTTATAAGCGGTCAAGGGAATGAACGGGCTGGCCTTCCCAGGGGAGGGGGGTGTTGCAGAGGACGATTGTGTGAGTGTGTGTGGAATTGTGTGAGGAAAGGATGTTGAGGTGATATTCAATGTGATATTCAATGTAATGTCTTGGTGTTATTGTGAACACCGCTGATTATAATTTATCTAAGGATTCCTTCATGTTTTGTAAGGATGTACAAAAGCATGTTAGTATATAAGCATATTTTAACCTGTAATTATACATGTCTACCTATATATGAGATATTCGTCTCTCGACCTGCGGGGAGAGAGGACGCTTCTACAGGTTCTCTTGCACGCCACCTGGTGAGGAAAACATAGCATTAGCACCAAGATGGCGGACCGACTGTACCGGCGCATAAATACTCTCTGCATTGAGCTGGTTAGAGGATCTTTAAGCAACGCCACGATGAACGTTCTCCTGCCAAGCATTATCAGGGACTGTTATGGCATCCCCAATGAAGAGCTGTATGGTGTGGCACTGAATGGTATGTCAAGGGTCTTCGTGAAGTTCATGAGGGTGACTCTATTCTACCATCGTCGGACAAATTTTCAAGAAAGGCGGAAGAGTATCAATTCGGCAGGGGAAGTATGCTTGCATGAAGTGTCTAAGCATTTTACTTGTGTGAAGGTAAGGAATGTACCTTTTGAGGCAACAGCATACAGCCTACAAATGTGTTCAGTGGTTATGGGACTGTACACTCGACTGAGCATGGGAATGGGGAGGGAGGGCCCCCTTATGAGGGGATGCCGGAAGGATCCTTCACATGAAAATGACCCTGGAGGAGGCCGATACCATCATATGTTACTTTGCATAACCATAGAACACAGGTTTTTGTACACTAAGCGGGGCAGAGGAAGACGTGCCGTTTATGTG
This sequence comes from Cherax quadricarinatus, assembly GCF_026875155.1. Taxonomy (NCBI): domain Eukaryota; kingdom Metazoa; phylum Arthropoda; class Malacostraca; order Decapoda; family Parastacidae; genus Cherax; species Cherax quadricarinatus. The sequence goes on along the minus strand of NC_069407.1, from coordinate 47,373,648 downwards.
ACTCTTATGAGCACAGGGGTGGCAAAATTTGCCAGGAGACGGGGCCCTAGGCGTCAGGAGACAGCTTCTGGGGTTTACGCCATTAGAAGCCGCGGACGTAATGACGGGTGAAGTGGAAAGCCGGGGAACAGGCCTATGGAGTGAGGAGGTCGACAGGGCAGAGGGGGTTTTTTGGAGACGTGTGTTACACTACCAGGGGAAAACGGGGGGGGGAGGGAATATCGCTGTCAGACGACCGTTAGGTACTGCAGAGTCAGCTCAGGATGGGATTTTGGAGGCTGTGCTGAAGGTTTTTTTGGGAAAGAGTCGGAGCATGGTGTGGAAGTGATGTGAGGTCAGGTGATGACAAGGTGATGGATGAACAGAAGCAGGTAAGGAAGACTTGAGTGATGTTCGAAAGGAGAGCAATGTGATGGTGGAGGTCCATCAAGAAGTTGTGGTTGCAGAAGAATGTGTGTAGAGGGTAGCTCCCGCAAGAGAATCAGGGGGGCATCAGACATGGACGAAGTCCTCACACCACGCAGAGGCCTGGGAAGAAGATGTGGGCAGCTGTGGTAGCAAAGGGCCCAAGTCCGGGAGGAGGGGGGGGGCAATGGGAAGCTAGGTGGGAAGGGACAGGGAGGGGTTGGAGGGCAGGAACGAGGGATTGATCGAGAAGAACGAGACCTATGAAAGGAGGACCAAGTAAGCCTCAGCGGCACAGGGGTAAGCCGCCATTCTTGTAAAATTCAGGTGTGTAACTTTCAATGTAAACGGTCTTAAAACCGAGGTCAAGGGGGTATGGTTAGAGTGGGTTTTGAGGAGATTTAGTATTGATGTCTGTTTTTTGCAGAACATAACCATAGGTTGGGATGTGAGTTGTTGTTGAAAGGTTATAGGTTGTTTACATGTGATGTTTTGAGGTTGAAAGGAGGTGTGGCTGTGGCGGTAAAGGAGACCAGTCCTTTGCGTATCCGGGGTTTTGGGAGGAGGGGGGGTGGGAGGGTTTGTCAGGGTGGATGGGTTTTGGGGGGCCAGGAGGGTAGTTTGTAGGTGTGTACATGCCAGCAACTAGTAACACTAGAGTGAAGGTGGATTTTGTACGCGAGGTTCTGGTATATCACTTGAAGGTTTACCTGCTTTTACGGTGATTGGTGGGGATTGGAATTGTGTCATAGGAAGGGTGATGTGGTTCCGAGGGGGGCGGGTTGTGTTTTGGGGGTTCTGCGGGATGTTTTGCGAGTTGTTGGAGTGGGTAGATGTGGTGGGAAGTAGGGGATATGGGTGGAGCACACTTTTATTCGTAGGGGATATGAGGCACGGTTAGATAGGATTTATGTTGGGCAGGGCATAGGTGTGGAGAGGGTGAGGACTAACGATGTGGGTTTTTTTCTGATCATCGGGGCTGTTATAGCAAAATTGAGGGTAGATGGCATATGGAGTTTATGCAGGATACTGGAAATTAAATGTGAGGCTACTTAGGGACGAGGGTGACCCTACGGGTTTGAAGTTTGGGTGGAAATCCTTTTGGGAGACTAGGAATATGGAATTGGATTTGCTGGTTTGGTGGGAAATGAGGGCAAAAAGTTGAAATTGCGAAATTTTTAAAGTACGGGGTAAGGAGATGGCTAGGTGGAGCTATGGCCTACAAAATTATCTTGAGGGTCAGTTAAATGACTGTTATGCAGGGAACGGGTGGGGCGGAGTGAGGACATGGAACGTTTGCGAAATAGGTTGGCGGAAATTCACAATGAAAAATTTGAGGCAATTCGAGTTAGGGCAGGGTTGGAGATGTTTTAAAGGGGGAGATAGGCCATCGGATTTTGTATTTTAAAGGGGGTTTAAGGAACGGCAGGCGAAGACCACCTTGGCGTATATTGAGGCAGGTACAGGGGGGGGTGGCTTTGAGGAGGTCAAAGCCTATCCACCACGGAAAAAATTAGTTTGTATGCAGATTTTTGGGTTTAGGGAGAAGTGGAGGAGGGGTTTGGGGGGGGAGTGGGTGAGGGACGGTTTGGGGATGAAGGGTTTTAATAGGGTATTAAGTGAGCCCGGACAGTGGGCAGAATCGAGGGTAGTATTAATGTAGAGGAGGTGGAGGAGGCAGTTTTTGGGATGTGCCAGGGGAAAAACCCCGGCATAGACGGAAATACCAAACGATTTTTTTAGGTATCATTGGGGGGGTGTACGCATTGTCTGGTGGGGGTTTTGAATTGTATATTTAAATAGTGGGAGGAAGGGGAAATCACAAAGAACGGGTGTCACGGTTTTAGTGCCCAAAACAAGGAATGCCGAGTTTTGAATGATTACCGTGGGGATTACGTTAATGTGCTCGGATTACAAGATTTTTGCTAAAAGGGTTTTGGGCAACAGAATGAGGAAAGTGTTGGGTTTTGTGTTACATAGGGGACAGTTGGGAATTCCGGAAGAAGGATGAGGGATGGACATGGTTTGATTAGGGATTTTCTAGAGAGATGTACGGGAGGGGGAATACTAGGTTTAGATTGGGTTTAATGCTTATGATTGCGTGGACAGAGATTTCTTAGGGGTTTGCTTAGAGAGGTTGGGGTTTCGGGAGGGGGTAGTGAGGTGGGTGAACACCCTGTATGATGGGGCAGAGGTTGAGGGTTTCAGGTCAATGGGAGGTTGGGTGAAAGTGTACCAATGGAGAGAGGTTTGAGGGAGGGCTGTCCGATGTTTACAGCTGCTCTTTGCGTGTGTGAAGAATCCTTTTTATGAGTCTGTTGAGAGGGTGATGGGGCAAACGGAGAAGGAAGGGGGTGCAAAAGGGGGCATCGTTGGATATGTGGATGATACTACTGTTTTGCTAAGGGGTAAAGGAGGATTTAAGGAGGGTGGGTAGAGTGATTCAGATGTTGGTATGAATACCGGAAAAGAGAGTTAATAACGGAAAAAAAGGTTACTAAGGTCGGTAATTGGGTAGGGGGGGGGCTTGGGGATGGGGTTAGGATGGACAGTGGTTGACAGAATCAAGGTATGTGGGATATGGTAAATTTTGGCGGAAGTGCAGGCTGCAGAAGGGTAAATCGGAGTCTGTCACGGGTTTTAAAGGTTTTAAGTAGACTAGGAGGTTTAAGTGCGAGGGACTTAGCTTTACATCAGAGGGTAGTGGTGGTAAATTCACTTGTCTATAGCAAGGTATGGGGGTGGGGAGAGGTTTTTTCCCCTTTGAGGTACGAGATATTGTGGAAATGCAGAGGAGGGGGCTGAAGTTTGTGTGGGGATTTGGAGGCATGGCTAAGTAAGGAGGTAGTTATGACGGATGTTCGGAGAGGGGGTTTAGGTTTGTTTTCCTTTAGGACTGAGAGTAATGGCTGTATATATCAAGTGGAGGTATATGAGGGAAGGGGGTGTGAGGGGCGCTAAAGTAGGAAGAGTTATGGAGGAGGGACGTAAATGGTGGAGTGGGGAAAGGGAAATTTAGGTTTGTTGAAGATATGTTGAGATTTTTATTGACAGTGCAACAGGTGGATAAAATCAAAATGAAACGGTTGGTGAGGGTAGTGAAAGGTCAAGGGAAATTTTGCAAGGGGTAGCCGTGTATTTCCAACGTATGATTGGGGGGGTTTTTTGAAAGATTTTAGTAAGCTTCGGATACCTGCTAGAGTAAGAGAATTAGTATATAGGTTTATCATGGGGGTTCTGGCTTCCCAAGGAGGTTGTTACGTAGTATGGGGTTTGTGGAAGAGGCTTTTTGTCAGTTTTTTTGGGGGATGTTGAAACGGCCCTTTCATGTGGTCTTCTTTTGTACCTCCTTGGAGGGGGTGAGATCATGGATGGGGGGTTTATCAGACTGTTGGGGGGGGGGGGGTCGTTTGCCGCTTTTAAGGGCTTTACTTCTAGATGTAAGGGGAGTGCCAGGGATGTTGGAAGGGCTATAATGTATATCATAGTGGATTATCTGGACATTTCATGGGGAATGAGGGGATTAAGGGGTGATATGAGGATAAAAGCGTTGGGGGCCAGATTCCATAGGGCGAAGTGTAGGAATAAGTTGGTTTATGGGGCGTCTTTGGGAAAAAAGTTTCCCGGAAGGTTATAGGGAAACTCACTGTGGGTTCCCTTAGGCGGGGTCCCTGAGGATGGACAAAGGAGTGGTCTCCTTATGGGGGGATGTAAAAAGGGGGGGGGGGGTTGTTTTTGGTTTAATCTGGAATGATGTAGTGTGTAAAGAGGAAGGTAGTGAGAATTAGGTATGGATGGTACGCCATGTTTAAGAGAATGTTTGTCATAGTGAGATATAAGTGTGGTTTCCAGGGTTACATTTCTAAACCTGATGGTTTTTTTCACTTGGGGTTTAAAATTTCCTTGAAAGCCAGGATACCGAGCCCTTAGGATCTCGTTTTTAAGTAATTAGATTGGCACGTTGGTATCAACACAAAATTTTTCTGAGATATGTGTCAGTTCTTTTGGGACTGGCACATTACAGCAGCCTTATCCTTATTACTACTCTAGTCTTATGTTTAATTTTTTTTGTCAGATGAAGGTTCTATGTGAAAAAATTTAAGTGTATGTATAGGTTTTAGGTCTATACCAGTTTTATGGGGTTTAAACCAACAAAGTCTTGTGGACAAGATTTTCGGTTTATATACATATGTGGGAGGTATAATTATGTATAGGGGTTGGTTATAAACCCTTTAATGTGCCGAAGTTTGTTATAAATACTTGTTTTGGATTTTTTTATTATTGTATTTTACATGCATGTTGTTCTGTTTTCTGTATCAGCATTATTGTATTAGAGGGTTAACATATTAATAATAGTAAAATACTGTTTCTTTATGGTTATTTTTGTAAGGAAACAAAAGTTCCTTCCCGGGTCCTATTGGTTAGGATCTAATGTACCATAACCCTTAACCAATAATCTGTACCCTGTCATAGCGGGTATGTTAGGGTTTTGTTTTGTTTGGGAGAGGTTATGGTAGTTTTGGTTAATCTTGTGATGTTGTACATTTGTATGATGTTTTTGTTGTAAAAGGACATGTCAGGTATTCATTTTATATTGTTAAACTATGTAAAGTTTCTTTTTGGTGTGTTTTCCCTTTTGGGGACAATAGCTTGGCGGCAACTATTAATGACTGATAACTTTAGTGAGGTTTGTCTTTGCGTGTATTGTTTTGCTATAACAAGATGTTATAATACTTGTTCCCGCAAAGGGAATAACCTGGGACTAAATAGAACAAAAGAATGTTTTGTATTTCTGTACTTTATTATGCATCCTTTGTACTTTTGTAAGGCTTCTAAAAAAAAAAAAAAAAAAAAAAAAAAAAAAAAAAAATCAAAGTCTGAGGAGTGTAATACCACTGTATGTGTTTGGCTTGGCAGTGTTACATTGTTCTATGTAACATTACTCTTTTGCATGTATTTAGACGACCTGGTTGAGGTGTCATTGTGTTGGATTCTTGTGTATTAATCGGTTCTGTGTTTTATAATCATCTTGTATTTGCTTTACTTTCAATAAAATACGTTAATCTATTAAACGTATAAGGATTATTAACATATAAATAACAAAGTGGAATATAAATGCATATTGTAGGCTTGGTGCGTCTTTGTTAATAATAATAATAATGCATTCATTCGCTGCCTGACCACGGTCGAGTGAGGTTGTGCGCTGCACCCCTCTGCTGTTCAGGCGAGCTACCTCAGTTCGTCACAACCATTGAGAAGTGAGGACGTGCGCTGCTCATTTACCAACATGGCGCTGCAGAGCTACAGACGCATCAACACTGTTTGCGTTGAGTTGACCCGTGGGGCTGTCACTGGAGCCACGATGGACTTGTTACTACCGGCGATTATCCGTGATACCTACGGTATCGCAAATGAAGAGATATGTGGTGTAGCACTTAATGGGACGACACGGATCTTCGTTAAAATGACGTCAGCAAATGTTTATGAAGCGGTGGTGGATAAGTATCAAGAGACCATTATAGCCGTCAATTCACCCTGTATCAGTACGTCTACATGATGATCACGACATTTACACATGGGTTAAATAAGGAATGTGCCTTTTGAGGCGAATGAATTTGTTATAAAAGATGAACTACGTAATTAGGGTACGGTTCATATGGCCTCTGCAGGTCGGTGGGCCGCTGGGACCTTATGCTGGAAGTTTGGAGGGAACATATTCAGTCAAAATGACCTTACGCCATCCCATACCGTCCTATATTATGTTGCAAGCATTTCGAACTCAAGTATATGTAACATATGCGGGCAACGTCGTACGTGTCGGCTGTGTGGATCGTATGACCACATAGCGGCACAGTGTGATAAGCGTCGTGGGAATCTCCAAATATCGCAACAGCAACAACCGGAAGAAGTCGAGGAAGTGGAGGACGAGAACAGTCTTATGCTCACCCGTCTCGACAACGGACATCGTGGAGTGAAGAGGTAGAAAAAGCGCAGGAGAAGGCTTTGGAGGATGCAAAACAGGAGAAGAATCACCATCACTGGATATAAATAAAGTTTTTTGAAGGGACTCTGCCCACTATGGGGGACGAGGATGTAGCGGCGTCTTTAGTGAAGGCACTGGATGTATTGTTAGACGAGTCGATCGTCAACCGTGTGGAGGAACCAGGTGCAAATTTGGGATCGGTTGAGAAATCATGGTGAGGCGACGGATGAAAGCATTGAGTTGGGGTGTCGCATGGGCATGATGGTAAATATAGCAGAATGGAGGTGCATCATGATAGTACAAAAAGAAACCCCAATGCAGGTGGAGGGTAGGACGCGAAAGCGAAACTGCGACCCCACCAGACTCAGACGACGTGCTTACTCCTGCCCAAAGGCCAGGAAAAAGTCTTGGCGGATGTACAGAGGAAAGGGAACAGTAAAATCCACGAAACAAGAGTTTATCAAGGTGATTCCCAAAAAAGGGGAGAGGGATAGAGGTGTAAAATGTATAAGTGAAAAGCCCTATACCTAGAACCAAAGGAAAATCCATTAATTGACTTTAAGGTTTTGACAATAAATATTACGGTTTGAGATCTGAGCGGAAGCGAAAGTGGTTTAATGAATTTTTGGGTGCGTCTAGTGTGGATGTGGTATTTATCCAAGAACACATTACAGATTGGATATGATTTGGAATTAGATGGTTACGATGTGTATATGGAATATGCGCGAGGTTAAAAGGAGGCGTCCGCCATTCTGGTAAAGGAAAATAGCCCGTTTGTAGTACGCCATAGTGAAAGGGGGAGGGGAGAGTGATTAGGGTGGATGGTTTAGGGGGTAAGTACATATAATTTTTTGTAGGTGTATTTGGGCCGGCCGGGGGAGATGCCGACTTAAAACTCATTTTGTACAAGATGTATTAGTATATCATCTACGTAGTTTACCAAATGTAGCGATAATAGGGGGAGACGGGAATTGTGTAATACGACGAAAAGATGTGGAGCCTCGAGGAGCGGGTTGTTGCTTGGGGTTCCCTGGGAGATTTATTGACGAGTGTGGGTTTAATGGATGTGTGTGGGGGGGGTGGCAATGGGGGAGCATACTTCATTAGAAGAGATTATGCGGCGAGATTAGATAGAATGTACGTGTCTAGTGCGGTTACAGTGCGGAGAGTGAGTGTGATAAATAGGGGTTTTTTTCGGATCATAGAGGAGTTGTAAGGGATGTAGATATTGGGGGTGTGCTAGAAGGGGTCCGTCATTTTGGAAATTAAATGTAAAGTTTTTGAAGAGAGAGGAAAGTCGTTTGTTTTTTGGGGCATATGTGGGAACGCCTTGTGTTGAAGCACCTGGAGATGGGCTTTGGTTAATTGGTGGGAAATGATAGCCAAAAAGCGAATTAAGGAATTTTATATTAGTCAGGGAGTGAGATATAATCAGTTACAGTATGGTTTCCAACGATATTTAGAGGGGCAGTTGCGCGACTGCTATGTACAAGCGAATGCTAATTATCCTGTTACAGAAATTGAACGAATTAAGGGGGCAACTACGAAATTTTTCAAAACGAAAGGTTTGAGGGGGAAAGGCTTAAGGGTGGGAATCGAAGAGGTTTTGTGGGGAGATCGGCCGTCGGCGTGTGTGTTGAGGAATCAACAAGACGTCGAAAGCAATGGAGTTAATGGGGTTGAATGTCCAGGTAGGTATGCAGGGGTATAGAGTGATCAGGTGTTGACGACGACGGAGGGTATGATGGGTATTTGATGTTTGGGGTTAATTGAAAACGCAAAGTGTTGGAAAAAGTGAAATTGCATTGCGTCAATCGGTAGGTTTGTGCGTTGTGAGCTGGAGGAGCATGATCGTTTGATGTTGGGAGGGCCGATAACGGATGTGAGACTTGGAAGGTTTTATTGGGGCGAAATTTGGGGTAAGGCGCCAGGAATAGATGGTTGCCCAGCGACTTTTATATTCAAAATTGGAACTTTTTAAAAAGGGGTTTTTGGTACGTTTATTCAAATCATGAAGCGGGATGGGGTTTTAGGGAACAACAAAGGTTGGCTGTGGTCGTCCAGTTCCTAAAGGCGGAGCCATTAACGGTTAAAGATTATCGTGCAATCTCGTTATTATGTGGGGACTATAAAATTTGGAAGGATCTTGGCCAACAGAATAAAAAAAGTCCTGGGCAAAGTGATTGACAAAGGGGCAATATGGGGTGCCCGGGCAAAGGTCTATGTTTTGAAGGTCACGGTATGATTAAGTTTTATTGAAGAAAGAGTAAGATTGGGAGATGGGGGGGTATTGGGTATAGATTGGGAGGCGGCATATGATAGTGTGGAACGGGAGACGTTATGGAAGATAATGAGATGGCAGGGGTTTGGGGCGGGGGAAAATTTTATCATGGGCCAAATTAAAGTATCAAGAGGCATCTTTGCGTGTGCAGGTGAATGGGAGGTTGGGAGATCGGATTCAGATGGGAAGGGGTTTGCGTCAAGGTTTTTCCCCTTTCACAAATTTTTTTTGCTTGTTTTCAAGATCCCTTTTATAGGGATAAGGGTTTTATTGGAAGCAAATGGGATGAGTAATGTAAGGGTGGGGGGGCGGGGCATTGTTGGATTTTGTCGACGACACGACGATTTTGGTGAGAGAAAAAAAGGGGTTTGATTCGGGTAGAAAAGTTAGTGAAAGTTTTTGAAAAGGCTACTGGCATGGGCGATCAACATGAGGAAAACAAAGTATAAAGAATCTTGGAAAAGGTTTGCGTGAGGAAGGAATGGTAGCTGAAAGGTGGGAAAGGGTGGACCAAATAAAAATATGTGGGTCGTTTATGTAAAAGATATCAAGTCAGCACAACAAATAATTCCGTTTCGTATCGTTGATAGTGTTCTGAAGCGTCTTAGTGGGTTTTAGAGCTGCTAATTTAAGTTTGCAACAAAGGGTGATAACAAAGAATGTGCTATTATATAGTAAAACTATGGCATGTTTTTCGGTAATATTTCCATACTTTCGTTGTGAATTAAAAGGTTACAAAAAAGTGTTTTTAGATTCATTTTGGGGGAAAAGGGAGCGAATGGTTTAAGTAGAGCGGTTGTCACACTCCCGGTTGGCCGTGGAGGGCTGGGTCTTATAGATGTCGAAAAAAGGATAATAAGTATGTATTTAAAACATAGTATAAGCGGGAGGGAGGGGCGAAAGAAGACGGTCTTTTATAGGATACATCAGATATGCGACGGTGGTGGGGGGGTCGGAGTTCATGATAGGTGAGGCAATGTTACGGGTCTTCATAAACGTGAGGGATCACTCACAAATTTTAAATTGAGAAATCTTGATAGGCAGATGGTAAGGGCTCTGGTAGCGGCGGTAGAAGGAGTTTTATCCGATTATGATTGGCATAATATTTTGGGGGCTTTTAAAATAAATTTCGTTTAAAACCTAAGTCAGAGAAGTATGTATAGATTTTTAATGGAATCTTGCCGTCAGGAATGGTTTTATTCTATAAGAGAATACGAGAGGATGGGGAATGCAGGGATTGTGGAGGATTGGCGACTATTTATCATACGGTGTATTTTTGCGATTGTATTGAACTTATAAGGGTTTGGATGGGTAAGGTTTTAGGTTTTGTGGGGGGAGGGGGTTTTTCAGGTTTGAGGGTTTTAAGTTTAGATATAACTGGGGTGAATAAAAGGGTTGAGAATGCGATTTGGGTATATGATACGGATTATATATACATGATGTGGGCTATGAGGGAGGCGGACGTGCGTGCAAAATTAATGCATTGGCAGCAACTTTTTTTAGGACACAGTGTAGAAATAAAGGGGGGTATGGAGGGAGATGGGGGAGAGGATTTTAGTGAGGGTTATCGAAATTTCACATTAAGGATTTATGGGATTTGCAAAATGGGGAAAGGGATACGACGGGCATTTTCCCAGACTTGGGTGTGAGCATGGAGAGCTGTTTATATGGATGTATAAATGAGTTTTTGATATCTAGAGGGAGTAGGGGTTTTTACCCGAGGTTTTCAAGAACTACACAATTATCATTGAGGAAGGGGTAGCACTACGATTGCATATTTTTTATCATGTATAATCATTTTAAGGACTTTATGATGAAAATTTTCTATGAGACTCAAATATGTGCATAGGAGTCTTTACTGTTTTTGATTCAATTGTAAGTGGTAAAAAATGTTTCCTAGCGTATAGCAATTGGTTTTTATTTTTTTATATTTTATTTCTGTGTTACAGTGTGCTTTTCATTAATATTATATTACATGTAACTAGTTTGCATTTTTTTTCTTTGTTTTGCTGAGATTTTAAAATATCACATCGTAGTTTTGTTTTGTTATATTGGATGTTTTTATTGTGACTTTTAGTATTATCCCGTTTCCTTCTTTGAATAGTAAATACCTATGTATGTTAAGATCTCGTGATAATCGCCAATATTAATGTTTTGGTATCGTGGTGCTTGTTAAAACACCTGAGATCTTAGAATTAGTCTTGCATACGTGTGTTGACAGGCAGAAAACCTCACCTAGTATGTGCCTGATGTAGTCTCATGTAGTGTAACGTGTGTGCTTGTGTGTGGGCATTGTGCGTGTTTGTTTGTTTTTATCTCTGTTTTATTGTACAATCTTCATAATTTCCAGTGTTTGATGTTTTGGTAATATGTAACCTTGTTAGAGATGTTCTTTTAAAAAAATAAAGCAATACCCCTGTAATGTATAGTGTTGTGTGAGTGTATTATCACTGTAATATACGGTGTGTTGTGTGTGAGTGTAATAATACCAATGTAACATACGGTGTGGTGTGTGTGAGTGTGTATTACCACTGTACTGTATGGTGTCGTTATTAGGTCTCGGGTTAAGTGCGATTCTAGTGCAGTAATCTTTTGTCGTGTATCTTTTTAATATATTTCTGTCATTTGTATCGCACTGTTTTAAATAAAATATAAAAAAAAAAAAATAATAATGCATATTGTAATGTAGTCGTGTTCTTGCTTAACATAGGTGCATGGGATATAATGCATTGGGGATGAGGGACAGTTTGTGTTAGCACAAAGTTAAATGTCTGTGTGTTTTGTTAATGAAATTTATAATTCTGTGTAAGAACTGATAATGTGTTCTTTTATCTATTTAATGTATTGTATTGTTTTAAATAAAATATAAAAAAAAACTTCCCCATTTAAAATTAACGTTTTTTCAGACCACAATCCACTCACCTACATAAACACTATGAAAAGTAAAAATGCTAGGATCATGAGGTGGGCTCTCAGAATCCAACCTTATTCTATTAGTATAAAACACATAAGTGGTCATTGTAATGTAATTGCTGACGCTCTGTCACGTCCTTAATAATTATCAGTTACATTAAATTAACGTAATGTTATGCCAAATACCTTTTGTTACTTGCTATGTCAAATTCAGTAAAGTAACTTAATCCCTCCAGTCCATATTAACTATATATACTCATGTCATGTCTAATTATTATATTTATGTATTCACAGTATTGTTGTGTGAGGAGGAGACAAGCTGAGTTTTTGATGAGTAGTGTCGTGTGGGCGAGGTACTGCGGGGCGCAACACTGTCCTGTCGCAGACCCCCCCATCCCCCTTCACTACACACCTTAAGTTTGTTTCATACTCAGATGTTCATACTGCCTCGCATTCCACCACCACTACTTAAGAGTGGAATGCAGTCTCCTCTACTATGATCGAGCCTCAACGTGCCCTCCTTGTCAGCGCTATCCTGTCTCTAAAACTGATGTATATAACCACGAGTATGCAGAGATACATACTGTGTACTGCCTAGTACTAGGGGTATATCCTTTGTGACGGGCGCTGTGAAATTGTAGAAGTGCTTGGCACAAGAGAGACTGATTAAATTTTTATATTATATTGTTAGTAATGTAACCTGAGTAATCAGTAATAATGTGAAAGACATTAATGCAACTCCTAGAGCGACCCTCTGTCGTGTTTGGGGGGGGTTGCAACCCTGAATGGGTTACAATGATTATGTATATATATATAATGTATATTCCTTTTCATATAATTTTATATTGCTTATATTTGCGATAATAGCTTAAAACGCAAATGTAATTCCTTATATTGTTATTTGACGTAGCTTTTGTTGTTAGGATGTACATAATATGTGCTCAGTTCAAGCCTTGATTTTCAAACTACTGTAATTTCGCTTGTCGCTCGTTATACTGCCGGCTTCTGACTGTGCTGTCCACGGGGCTATCACGTGATCGAGGGGGGGGGTGTCCTCACCTTAGCATTCTTTGTTGTTCAAGCAGACTGTTAGGGTTGCAGTCGGTCAAGAAGTTAGTTTATTTGATGATTTTGTCAGTCACTTGTTTAAGTCTAGTCCGAGTCGTGAGACATAGACGAACTACTTAGAGCACTTACACTCACACACACTTACTTGTACAAATTTGTAATATCTTATAAATGTTAATGGTAACTGACGGTACTTAAAATTATAAATGTGACATTGCTTTCAGCACAATAATATTGAACTCGAGATTGATTTTATTTTGATTGCTGTAATTTAATTTAATTTGATATATACCTCTAGACTAATAAATTTATTAAATTTTAATTTCTCTAGTTAACCTACCAGTTGTAACCTAAAGCACTATTGAACCATACTGAATTTTATGGATAATTGGACAAGGATACTGACTACTTGTTACGAAAACCCAGTAACAGGCTGGATGCTAGAAGGACAGTCCTTTTCTAGTATTCCCTGGAGGATCTCTAAGCTTTTTAGAATCGCGTTATTTGTAACACCATGTGGTGTTATTCCCACTCACACCTCCCTGACAGTAACCATGGGGGTGTTATTCCCACTCTAGCCTCCCTGACAGTACTCGGCGGTGTTATTCCCACACCACCTCCCTAATTGTAGCATCTTTGGTGTTATTCCCACTCCCAGCCTCCCTAACATAGCACCGGTGGTGTTATTCCCACTCCACCCTCCCTGAAAGGTAGCCATGGTGGTGTTATTCCCACTCCAGCCTCCCTGAACAGTAACCATGGTGGGTTATTCCTACTCGGGAATAACACGTCAGTGGCATCCTCGCTGGTGCCACCCACGGTATCATAATCTGAAAAAAATCCCAAAAAGGAAATACTTTCATCATCATTCAACACTTTCACCTCCACTCACACATAATCTATGTCTTTGCAGAGGCGCTCAGACACAACAGTTTAGAAGCATAATATGAAGTAATATTAGATACCTTCCAACTGCCAGATATCCCAATATCCGAATGGGTGAAAACTTGTCCGGTAACAAGACTCATAAACTTGAGTCCTTTCTATATTTTTCTCTGTGCGTTTAAAGATATATATTTTTTAATTTATGTTTAATGTAAAAACTAATAACTTGTTCTAAAAGAACCTTAGAATACTTACCTAACCTTTAATTTAAATTTAATTTGAATTTATGCCTAATTTAGACTAAAAATGGTTTTAATAAGTTTACAATAATTAATAATAAACATACACAATGAAATACATTTTTTTCCGTTAGGTTCAGAAATGATTTTTTGCGAAATTATTTGCATACAACAAACTTTCACTTGTGTATGTGTTAGGAAATGCTGTTTTGGAAGTTACTTTTGTTACCTTTACAACCCAAGTCCCAAAGCCTGTTTTTATCCTGTGGTGGTAAAGGGACGAAATAAACAACAACAGAAAAGCTTTTGACTTGCATTATCCTTCACCAATTTAGAACAGGTTTGTGACTACACACAGCCGCACAGGTCCCCCCCCCCCCCCAGGTTGTGACAACACACAGTCGTACTGGCCAGGTTGTGACAACACACAGTCTACTGGCCAGTTGTGACAACACACAGCCGCTGGCCAGGTTGTGACTACACACAGTCGTACATGGCCAGGATGTGACAACACACAGTCGTACTGGCCAGTTGTGACAACACAGTCGTACTGCCAGGTTGTGACACACTCAGTCGTACGGGACAGGTTGTGACAACACAGTCGTCCTGGCCGGGTTTGAAAACACACAGTCTACGGCCGGGTTGTGACAACACAGTCGTACTGGCCGGGTTGGGAAAACACACAGCGTACTGGACAGGTTTGACAACACACATCGTACTGGCCGGTTGGGAAAAACACCATTCGACGCAAGGTTATGACAACACAATCGTCGGGCCAAATTTGTGACAACACCATCGACTGCCTTGTAGCAACACACAGTCTACCCGGGTTTGTGACAACACAATCTACTGGCCAGGTTGTGACAACACACAGCTACGGCCAGGTTGTGGAAAACACCATTCGTACTGGCAAGGTTTGGGAAACACACAGTCGACGGCCAGTTTGTGCAACACACAGTCGTACTGCCAGGTTGTACAACACATCGACGGCCAGGTTGTGAAACACAATCGTACGGCCGGGTTGTGACAACACACGTCGTACACCGGGTTTTTGACAAAAAGGAGTCGTACGGGCCCGTTGTGCAACACACATTGTACGGCCAGGTGTACAACCCCCAAACTACTGGCCAGTTGTGACAACAACACTACGGGCCAGTTGTGTCAACCATCTACGGGCCAGGTTGTCGCAACAACAGTCGACTGGCTAGGTTTGACAACAAACGGTTTTTGGAGTTGTACAACACAGCGTACGGCCGGGTTGTGAAACAAACAGTCGTACTGGCCCGGGTTGTGGCAACACACAGTCTACTGGCCAGGTTGTGGCAAAACACATCTAATTACAGTCCATGTGTTGGTGTGTGTGTGTGTGGGTTTTTAGTTACAATTTGTCCTAGGCACATGTCGATTAGACACGGGCCTTTTATTGTATATGCAGTTGCGTGTACTCACCTTTTGGTTTGCAGGGGGGGTCATAGCCCCTGGCCCCGCCTTTTTCACTGTTTGCTACTAGGTCCCTCTCTCCCTGCCCATGACTTTATCTACCTCCCTTAAAACTATTAGGGTTCCCGCTTCCCTACTTCACTTTCTAGGAAATTTCCCACGGCTTGACTACTCATGACTGAAGAAATACTTCCTAACATCCCTTTGATTCTCGAGTCTTCAACTTCCAATTGTGACCTCTTGTGTCTGTGTCCCATCTCGGAACACCCCGTTTTTCCCACCTCGTCTTTTCCCGCCAGTTTTTTAAATATGTCGTTTCCATGTCCCCCCTGACCCTCCTGGCCTCCATTTCGTCAGGCCGTTTTCCCTCAACCTTTTTTCGTAGGACAATCCCCTAGCTCTTGACTATCTTTTTGCAAATTTTTCATTCTCTAATTTTTTGCGTGCTGACTAATGGTTTCCCAAAACGGTGCGCATACTCCATATGGGCCTGACGTAAATGGTATACAATCTTAAACGACTCCTTACTGGGTATGAACGCTATCCGTAGGTTTCCAGGCCCCCGTATGCTGCACATTTCTGAATGATGTGCGCCTCAGGAGATAGCTCGTTTTTAACCCCCCCCCAATCTTTTCCTTGATGGGGTTTTTGCAGACTTTGGCCATCTAAACAATTGTGCCCTGGGCTTCTTTGCCCTTCCCCAATCTTCAGATTTTGCATTTGGCGGTGTGTCTACCTAGTTGAGGTTGCGGGGGCGATCCGAGCTCCTGGCCCCCCCCCTTCACTGATCGCTACTAGGGTCATCTCCCTGGGCCCTGACTTTTTTCATACCTCTGCTTAAAGCTAGAAGGATCGGCCCCACTACATTGCTTCCAAAAACATTCCACTTTGGTGTGTGTGTGGGGTGTTTGTTTGTGTGTGGGTTTTTCTGTGTGTCGTGTGTGTGTTTTACCTTTCTTTGTGTGTGTGTTACCTGTTCATGTGTGTGAGTGTTCCTTATTGTGTGTGGGTGTTTCCTGCTTTGTGGTGTTGTGTTCCCGTCTTTGTGTTGTATAGTGTTGTGTTGTGTGGTGTGTGTGTGTTGTGTGTGTGTGTGTGTGTGTTACTCACCTAGTTTAACCCCCTATTGAGGTTGAGAGGTCGAGTCCAAGCCCTGCCCCCCCTCTTTACTGGGCCTACAGGGCACTCTCCCCGAACGTTGAGCTTCATCGTTCCTCTGCTTAAAGCTATTATGGATCCCCCTCCATACACGCTTCCCAAAATATTCCCCTTCCCGACTCTCTTGGCTGAAGAAAACTTAAAAACTCCCCGGATTTATCTTTTCTCAAATTTCCCAACTGTTTTCCCCTTGTTGCTGTGTCCCATCTCTGGAACATCCTTTTTCCACTTTGTCTATACCTTCATATTTTGTATGTCGTTACATGTCCCCCCTATCTCTCCTTGTTGTGGTTTCTCACCTATTCACCTATTTAGGTTTCAGGGTCGAGCCAAACTCCTGGCCCCGCCTCTTCACTGGGCGCTAAGGCACTCTCCCCGAACCCCTGACTTTTTTCGTACTCTCTTAAAGCATGTATGGATCTGCCCCATC
>NC_069407.1:47332984-47356346 GCF_026875155.1 Cherax quadricarinatus | reverse complement strand
TATATTATAATATATATATAATATACAAAATTTAAAATTAATATAAATATATATTTTAAATATTATATATATAATATATATATTATTATATATATATATATATATATATATATAAATATATATATATGTGTGTGTGTGTTGGTGTGTGTGTGTGTAGTGTGTGTGTGTGTGTGTGGTTTTCTGTGTGTATGTGTTTTTGTAGGATGTTATGTTTTAAATTGAAAGTGAAAATTAAACTCACAAGAAACTTATAAGAACTAACATTATAATTCACATGAAGAAGATCACAGTCCGGGGAACAGCTGTCAGCCTGGCTGTCTCTGCTGTCACCTTAATCAGGCCGTCATCCTGGCTGACTCTGTCAGCCTAACTAACTCTGCTGCATTCGCCCTTCGACCTGCGGGGAGAGAGACGCTTCTACGGTTCTCTTGCACGCCACCTGGTGAGGAAAACGCTTTAGCACCAAGATGGCGGACGCCTGTACCGGCGCAAAAAATACTGTCGGGCATTGAGCCGGGTTAAAAGGGATCTTTAAGCAACGCCACGATGAAGGCTCCGCCAAACATTATCAGGGACTGTTAGGCATCCCATGAAAGCTGTAGGGTGGTGGCACTGAACGGTATGTCAAGGTCTTCGTGAAGTTCATGAGGGCTGACTTCTATTCTACCATCGTCGACAAATTTCCCAAGAAAGGCGGAATGAGTATAACACGGCAGGGGAAGTATCTTGCATGATGTGCTAAGTATTTACTGGGTGAAGGTAAGGAATGTTTTTGGGGGCAACAGCCTACAGCCTACAAGATGTGTTCATTTGGTTAGGGGACTGTACACTCGACGAAGCATGGGAATGTGGAGGGACGGCCCTTATGAGGGATGCCGGAAGGATCCTTCACACTGAAAATGCCCCTGAGGAGACCGATACCATCATATGTTACATTGCATAACCATAGAACACAGGTTTTTGTACACTATGGGGGGCAAGAGGAAGCGTGCGTTTATGTGACCTTATGAGCACTGGTGGCACAATGCCCAGGAGACGGGCCTAGCGTCAGGAGACAGCTTCGTGGAACGCCATTAGAAGCCACGGATGTTTGTGACGGGTGAAGTGGAAAGCCGGGGTACAGGCCTAGGGAGTGGGGAGGTCGACAGGGCAGAGGTGGTTTTGGAGACGTGTGTTACATACCAGTGGAAACGGGGGGGGGAGGGAAAAATCGCTGTCAGACAGACCGTTAGATAATGCAGAGTCAGCTCGGGGAGGGGATTTTGGAGGCTGTCCCTGAAGGATTTTTGGAAGAGTCGGAGCAGGGTTTGTGGAAAGTGATGTGAGGTCAGGTGATGACAAGGTGAGGGGTGAACAGAAGCAGGGTAAGGAGTGGGGCCATCCAAGGTTCCCGCGCGCGGAGCAAAAAAAAATTCGAAAATTTATGAAAACTGAGTTATTGTTACCAAAAAATAGCTGAACTTTCTGGCTACACGCTGGTATAATTATTATCCTTGTACGATGTTTCTAAAAGGAAATTACAGCCATTTAAAACAGGCATGGTGACAGCGCTGACGCAACATGTCGCGTAAGAAGCGCTGACTCAGCTTTGTTGACGTTTTTGTTGCGTTTTCCCCGTGTTATTTGAT
The DNA here is from genome assembly GCF_026875155.1 of Cherax quadricarinatus. Classification (NCBI taxonomy): domain Eukaryota; kingdom Metazoa; phylum Arthropoda; class Malacostraca; order Decapoda; family Parastacidae; genus Cherax; species Cherax quadricarinatus. The sequence goes on along the minus strand of NC_069407.1, from coordinate 47,354,718 downwards.
CGTTTTCGTACATCTTTATGTCTAATATAATACAAATTCACCATCTGAGATCATGCCAGAGTGGGCGGAGATAATATGGTCAAGGACCAATCAGGTACCCCTGGGTATAGTACCCAAAATGGCCCACACCTCCAGCCAACAAAATATTCCATACCACGTAATATCAATTATAAGGCTTATTTATCTATCACAATTGATCTATTAAGTAAAATGCAATATAATAATAGCATATTAAACATAAAAAGTACACCTCAAAAAATATTATATCATATATGACGCCCCCAAAGGGAAAAAATTTCTATCGATATTTCCCCTGAAGGTGAAGAGAGGGTCCGCCCTCTCTCATCAGTGATGAGAGAAAACGGATTTACAATGGTAACTGTAAAAAACCCCTCGTAGGCCGGGGGAAAAGTGTAAAATAAAGCCCAATTTTCGGGGAAAAAATTATTTCCCGGGCAGCGGGGGTGCCGCGCGCTTCGGCCTATATCTCGAAAGTAAGTTATTTACCTATTTATGGATCCCCTATCCTTATTTATGAATGAATTGACTTGATTTTCACAACAAACATAGAAGAATGATTGCTTTACAAACTGTCAGAAGCGTTTCTGAAGTATCCCAAATATTTTCAGATTTGTGTGGGCAACAAGACCGACATCTTCCAAAATGTCAAAAAAGTTATGAAACTTTATTTTTTTTAGCATGAAGATAAGATTTATTATATAATTGGGGTCTGACAAATGATGGAATTAGAAGTGTTCTATCAGCAGAAAATGTCAAAACCACTTTTCCAAGTACCACTGAGTACTTGAGTACTGCCAAATGTAATTTTTCGTAAATTTTGCATATTTCATTTCCTTTTTGGCCGATATTTTTGAAACTTCAGCACAGGAGGTGTTATATAAGCTTCTAATAGTACACCAAAAATGAATGTAATCGGTTCATAAATAAAGACGTCCAATTTTTTTTTCCCACTGACACCTTGAGTGAGGTTCGAAAGGAGAGCAATGTGGTGGTGGAGGTCCATCAAGAAGATGTGGTTGCAGAAGAAATGTGTGTAGAGGGTAGCTCCCGCAAGAGATCAGCGGGGGCATCAGACATGGACGAAGTCCTCACACCAGCGCAGAGGCCTGGGAAGAAGATGTGGGCAGCTGTGGTAGCAAAGGCAAGTCCGGGAGGAGGGGGGGGGGGGGCAATGGGAAGCTAGGTGGGAAGGGACAGGGAGGGGTTGGAGGGCAGGAACGAGGGATTGATAGAGAAGAACCGAGACCTATGAAAGGAGGACCAAGTAAGCCTCAGCGGCACAGGGGTAAGCCGCCATTCTTGTAAAATTCAGGTGTGTAACTTTCAATGTAAACGGTCTTAAAACCGAGGTCAAGAGGGTAGGGTTTAGAGTGGGTTTTGAGGAGATTTAGTATTGATGTCTGTTTTTTGCAGGAACATAACCATAGGTTAGATTGTGAGTTGTTGTTGAAAGGTTTAGGTTGTTTACATGTGATGCTTTGAGGTTGAAAGGAGGTGTGGCTGTGGCGGTAAAGGAGACCAGTCCTTTGCGTATCCTGGGTTGGGAGGAGGGGGGGGTGGGAGGGCTGTCAGGGTGGATGGGTTTTGGGGGCCAGAGGGTTAGTTTTATAGGTGTGTACATGCCAGCAACTAGTAACACTAGAGTGAAGGTGGATTTTGTACGCGAGGTTCTGGTATATCACTTGAGAGGTTTACCTGCTTTTACGGTGATTGGTGGGGATTGGAATTGTGTCATTAGGAGGGTGATGTGGTTCCGAGGGGGCGGGTTGTGTTTTGGGGGTTCTGCGGATGTTTTGCGAGATGTTTGGAGTGGTAGATGTGTTGGGAAGTAGGGGATATGGAGTGGAGCACACTTTTATTCGTAGGGGATATGAGGCACGGTTAGATAGGATTTATGTTAGGCAGGGCATAGGTGTGGAGAGGGTGAGGACTATCGATGTGGGTTTTTTCTGATCATCGTGCGGTTATAGCAGATTTGAGGGTAGATGGCATAGTGAGAGTTTATGCAGGATACTGGAAATTAAATGTGAGGCTACTTAGGGAAGAGGGTGACCCTACGGGGTTTGAAGATTGGTGGAAACCCTTTTTGGGAGACTAGGAATATGGAAATGGATTTGCTGGATTGGTGGGAAATGAGGGCTAAAGTTGAAATTGCGAAATTTTTTAAAGTATGGGGTAAGGAGATGGCTAGGTGGAGCTATGGCCTACAAAATTATCTTGAGGGTCAGTTAAATGACTGTTATGCAGAGGAACGGGTGGGCGGAGTGAGGACATGGAACGTTTGCGAAATAGGTTGGCGGAAATTCACAATGAAAAATTTGAGGCAATTCGAGTTAGGGCAGGATTGGAGGATGTCTTAAGGGGAGATAGGCCATCGGGTTTTGTATTAAGGAGGTTTAAGGAACGGCAGGCGAAGACCACCTTGGCGTATATTGAGGCAGGTACAGGGGGGGGTGGCTTTGAGAGGGTCAAGGCCTATCCACCACGGAAAATATTAGTTTGTATGCAGATTTTTGGTTTAGGGAGAAGTGGAGGAGGGTTGGCAGGGGAGTGGGTGAGGGACGGTTTGGGGATGAAGGGTTTAATAGGGTATTAAGTGAGCAGGACAGTGACAGAATCGGAGGGTAGTATTAATGTAGAGGAGGTGGAGGAGGCAGTTTTTGGGATGTGCCAGGGTAAAACCCCAGGCATATACGGAATACCAAACGATTTTTATAGGTATCATTGGGGGAGTGTACGGCATTGTCTGGGGGGGGTTTGAATTGTATGTTAAGTAGTGGGAGGATGGGGAAATCACAAAGAACGGGTGTCACGGTTTTAGTGCCCAAAAAGAAGGAATGCCGAGTTTTGAATGATTACCGTGCGATTACGTTAATGTGCTCGGATTACAAGATTTTTGCTAAGGTTTTGGGCAACAGAATGTGGAAAGTGTTGGGTTTAGTGTTACATAGGGACAGTTGGGAATTCCGGAAGAAGGATGAGGGATGGACATGGTTTGATTAGGGATTTTCTAGAGAGATTGTTCGGGAGGGGGAATACTAGGTTTAGATTGGGTGCATGCTTATGATTGCGTGGAAGAGATTTCTTAGGGGTTTGCTTAGAGAGGTTGGGGTTTTTGGGAGTGGGTAGTGGGGTGGGTGAACACCCTGTATGATGGGGCAGAGGTGAGGGTACAGGTCAATGGGAGGTTGGTGAAAGTGTACCAATGGAGAGAGGTTTGAGGCAGGGATGTCCGATGTCACAGCTGCTCTTTGCGTGTGTGCAGAATCCTTTTTATGAGTCTGTTGAGAGGGTAATGAACAATCAGGAGATGGAAGGGGGGTGCAAAGGGGGCATCGTTGGGTATGTGGATGATACTACTGTTTTGCTAAGGGGTAAGGAGGAGTTAAGGAGGGTGGGTAGAGTGATTCAGATGTTTGGTATGAATACCGGAATGAGAGTTAATACGGTGAAATCAAGGTTACTAGAGGGCGGTAATTGGATAGGGGGGGGGCTTGGGGATAGGGTTAGGATGGACAGTGGTTGACAGAATCAAGGTATGTGGGATATGGTATTTGGTGAAGTGCAGGCATGCAGAAGGGTAAATTCGGAGTCTGTCACGGGTAAGGTTTTAAGTAGACTAGGAGGTTTAAGTGCGAGGGACTTAGCTTTACATCAGAGGGTATGGTGGTAAATTCACTTGTCTATAGCAAGGTATGGGGGGTGGCAGAGGTTTTTCCCTTAGAGGTACGAGATATTGTGGAAATGCAGAGGAGGGGGCTGAAGTTTGTGTGGGGATTTGGGAGGGCATGGTTAAGTAAGGAGGTAGTTATGACGGATGTTCGGAGAGGGGGTTTAGGTTTGTTGCCTTTAGGACTGAGAGTAATGGCTGTATATATCAAGTGGAGGTATATGATGGAAGGGGGTGTGAGGGGCGCTAAAGTAGGAAGAGTTATGGAGGAGGCACGTAAATGGTGGAGTGGGAAGGAATTGAGGGTTTGTGAAGATATGTTGAGATTTTTAAATTTACAGTGAAACAGGTGGATAAATCAAAGTGAAACGGTTGGTGAGGGTAGTGAAAGGTCAAGGAATTATGCAAGGGTAGCCGTGTATCCAACGTATGATTGGGGGTTTTTTTGGAAAGATTTAGTAAGCTTCGGATACCGGCTAGAGTAAGAGAATTAGTATATAGGTTTATCATGGGATTCTGGCTTCCAAGGAGGTGTTACGTAGTATGGGGTTTGTGGAAGAGGCTTTTGTCAGTTTTGTGGTGATGTTGAAACGGCGTTTCATGTGGTCTTTTTTTGTACTCCTTGGAGGGGGTGAGATCATGGATGGGTGAGGTTATCAGACTGTTGGGGGGGGGTCGTTTTTCCGCTTTTAGGGCTTACTACTAGATGTAAGGGGAGTGCCTAGGGATGTTGGAAGGGCTATAATGTATATCATAGTGGATTATCTGGACATTTCATGGGGAATGAGGGGATTAAGGGGTGATATGAGGATAAAAGCGTTGGCGGCCAGATTCTATAGGACGAAGTGTAGGAATAAGTTAGTCTATGGGGCGTCTTGGGAAAAAAGTTTCCCGGAAGGTTATAGGAATCTCCCCTGTGGGTTCCCTTAGGCGGGTCCCTAAGGATGGACAAAGGAGTGGTCTCCTTATGGGGGGATGTAAAGGGGGGGGGTAGTTTTTGGTTTATCTGGAACTGATGTAGTGTGTAAGAGGAAGGTAGTGAGAATTAGGTATGGATGGTACGCCATGTTTCACGAGAATGTTTGTCATAGTGAGATATAAGTGTGGTTTCCAGGGTTACATTTCTAAGCCTGATGGTTATGTTCACTGGTTTAAAATTTCCTTGAAAGCCAGGATACCGAGCCCTTAGGATCTCGTTTTTAAGTAATTAGATTGGCACGTTGGTATCAACAAAAAATTTTTCTGAGATACGTGTCAGTTCTTTTGGGACTGGCACATTACAGCAGCCTTATCCTTATAACTACTCTAGTCTTATTTTAGTCTCGGGTTCTTTAAATAATTTACATAGCCTAGTATTGTACCGCTAATGTGGCATGTGGTGTATTATCTTGCATTTTGAGTGTGAACTTCACGATATGCAATGTTTTGAATGTTTGTAATTCATGGTTAACATTAATATTTGATATTATATTGGTGGTGTATATTCTTCTACTTATTACAGTGTATGTGTATAGGAATGTAATGTTTCATATCTGTTTTAGTCTGTAAATTTTGTGTTTTTGTCTTGTTCATGCACTACCAACTTTTAGGTTTTGATGAGGTCAGGGTATGACCTTTCATTAGGATAATTCAATGTATGTTATTTAGAACGGGGACTGTACATACGGGGAAGGGGGGGGGTAGAAGTGTCAGCTGTGTCTGCACTGGCAATAATGATTATTATAAAGGAGGGGTTTTTAGGTTATGTATATGGTTGTGGGTTATGTATATGGTTGTAATATGGCCTTGATCTATGGTGTTTTTTAAAATGTACCGGGATTGTGTACTAGAGGTTTTGTAATATCTAGTATGGTTTTTAATTTTATACTATTATCATTATTGTTTTTGCTCTTTTTTAAATAAAAATATAAAAAAAAACAACTCTCTGTCAAAGAGTTATTCATATAAAAGAAAAAAGCCACAAGAAGGTTAAAAGGGGAAATTAGAATGTATTAGATTAAATTTGTGAGGGTTATAATAAAGTAGGAATAGTCATTGATTTTGACATAATCTTTATAGAAGAAAAGGGTAAAAAATGTTAAAAAAAAGTAATAAAATGCAAAAAGGCGGTAAAGATTTACCCAAAAAACTGTCTTAGACAATGTTGTGTTGTTGATTGTCTCTGTGGTCTTAAAGACAGTGTGATGTCACCTGTGATTTAAAAGATGTGTGATGTCACCTGTGTTCTTAAAGATGTGTGATGTCACCTGTGATCTTAAATTTGTGTGATGTTCTGTGTTTTAAGATGCTTGTGTGATGTCACCTGTGATCTTAAAGACGTGTTGAATGTAGTGATCTTAAAGATGTGATGATGTCACCTGTGTTCGTAAAGATGTGTGATTTCACCTGTGGTCTTAAGACGTGGGATGTCCATGTGGTCTATAAAGACGTGTGATGTCACCTGTGATCTTAAAGACGTGTGATGTCACTGGGTTCTTTAAATGTTGTCGTGATGTCACCTGTGATCCTTAAAAAGACAGTGTCTTTGATGTCAACTGTGGTCTTAATAGACGTGTGATGCCACTAAACTTTGGTCCAAAAACACAATATAAAAAGTAAAGCCTCAGTAGACAGATGTCACAGCTGTTTTAAAATACTTTGTTAAAACTCTGTACACACACACAAAAACTCATTGACCTGTCCATTGTTGTGATGTAAGAAAAGAGGGTAAGTGAGACCATTGTTAGACTTGTAAGAATGAGGGAAGTGAGACAGTCGTTAGACATGTAAGAATGTGGGAAGTGAGACAGTGTTAGACATGTACAGAATGAGGGAAGTGAGACAGATGTTAGACATGTTAGATTGGGGAAGCCTGGACATTGTTAGTGATGACGAATGAGGAAGTGAGAGACCCCTGTGTCACTGTCGTTAGAATGTAAGAATGTGGAAGTGAGACAGTGTTAGACATTGTAAGAATGTGGAAGCGGACCAGTGTTAGACATGTAGAATGTGGGAAGTGAGACAGTGTTAGGACATGTAAGATGTGGGAAGTGAAGACAGTGTTAGACATGTAAGGAATGTGGGAAGTGATGACAGTGTTAGACATGATAAGAATGTATTCATGGGAAGTTGGACAGTGTTAGACAGTAAGAATGTGGGAAGGTGGGCAGTGATAGACATGCAATAATGTGGGAAGTGAGACAGTGTCAGACATGTAAGAATGTGGGACGTGACGGGACGTGTTAGGCATGTAAGAATGTGGGAAAAAAGCCTCGAGACCTTGTTAGTGATGTAAGGAATGTGGGAAGTGAGACAGTGTTAGCATGTAAGAATGTAGGGAAAGCGAGGGGACAGTGTTAGACATGTAAGAATGTGGGAAGTGAGCCCGTGTTAGATGTAAGAATGTGGGGAAGTGAGACAGTGTTAGACATGTAAGTCATGTGGGAAGTGAGACCGTGTTAGACATGTAAAGAAAGTGAAGTCTGAGACATTGTTAGTGATGTAAGAATGTGGAAGTGAGAACATTGTTAAATGATGTAAAATGTGGAAGTGAGACATTGTTAATGCTGTAAAGAATGTGCGAAGTGAGACATTGTTAATGATCGCGCAATGAATGTGCGAAAGTGAGACATTGTTAGTGATGTAACGAATGAGTGTAAGTGATACATTGTTAATGATGTAAGAATATGTGGAAGTGAGACATTGTCAGTGTGTGTAAAGAATGTCGGAAGTCTGAGACATATGTTAGGTGATGTAAGAATGTGGGAAGTCTGAGACATTTGTTAGTGATGTAAGGATATGGAAGTGAGACATTGTTAATGATGTAAGTGAATGTGCGAAGTGACGACATTGTTAGTGATGTAAGCATATAGGAAGGGAGACATTGTCAGTGATGTATAAGAATGTGGGAAGTGAGACATTGTCTCGCTGTGCGTAAGAATGAGGAAAGTGAGGGACACAGTTGTGATGTAGAATGTGGGAAATGAGCTTGTTAGCGATGTAAGAAAGTGGGAAGTGAGACAGTGTTAGACATGTAAGTATGGTGGGAAGAAGAGGCAGTGTTAGACATGTAGAATGTGGGAAGTGAGCACAGTGTTAGACATTGTAAGAATGTGGGAAGTTGAGACAGTGTTTGACATGTAAGAATGTGAGGAAGGTGTGACAGTGTTAGACATTAAGAATGTGGCGAAGTGGAGACAGTGTTAGAATGTAGAATGTGGAAGTGAGACAGTGGTTAGAATGTAAGGAATGTGGGAAGTGAGACAGTGTTTGACATGTAAAGAATGTGGGAAGTGAGGCAGTGTTAGACATGTAAGATGTGGGAAGTGAGACAGTGTTTAGACATGTAAGAATGTGAGAGCTGAGACATTGTTAGTGATGTAAGAATGTGGAGAAGAGAGACATTGTTTGTGATGTAAGAATGTGGGAAGTCTGGAGACATTGTTTAGTGATGTAAGAATGTGGGAAGTGAGTCAGTGTTAGACAAGTAGCATGTGGAAGGAGACAGTGTTAGACATGTAAGAATGTGGGAAGTGAGGACAGTGTTAGACATGTCAAGAACTGTTGGGAAGCTGAGCATTGTTAGTGAACAAGTAGAATGTGGGAAGAGAGTCATTGTAGTGACTGTAAGAATGTGGGTAGTCGAGACATTGTTAATGATGTAAGAATGGGGAAGTGAGAGGTGTTAGGACATGTAAGAATGTTGGGAAGTGAGGAAAGTGTTAGACATGTAAGAATGTGGGAAGTGAGGGACAGTATTAGACATGTTAGAATGTGGGGAAGTGAGACAGTGTTTACTACTCATGTATGAATTGGGAGTCTGGAACATGTTATAGTGAGTAAGAAAGTGGGAGATGAGACATTGTTAAGGATGTATGAATGTGGGAAGTGAGAATTGCTTAATGATGTAAGAATGTGCGAAGCTGAGACGTTGTTAATGATGTAAGAATGTAGCGAAGTGAGACTTGTTAGTGATGTAAGAATGTGGGAAAAGCGAGGACATTGTCTGTGGTGTAAGAATGTCGGAAGTTCTGAGACATTGTTAGTGATGTAAGATGTGGGAAGTGTGAACATTGTTAGTGACGCCAGGATGTGGGGAAGGTCTGAGCAATGTTGGATATAAGGATATGGAAGTGAGACATTGTTAATGATGTAAGAATGTGCGAAGTGAGACATAGTTATGATGTAAGAATGTGCGAAGTGAGGACATTGTTCGTGATTTATGCATATAGAAGGGAGACATTGTCAGTGATGCTAAGAATGTGGGAAGTGAGACATTGTTAGTGATGTAAGAATGCGGAAAGTGAGACATGGTTAGTGTGATGTAGAATGTGGGAAATGAGGCATTGTTAGCCGATGTAAGGAATGTGGAGTAGTGAGAATTGTTTGTGACGTAAGATATGGGAAGCGAGAATAGTTAGTGGTGTAGTCTGTGTGGAAGTGAGGACATTGTTAGTGATGTAAGAATGATGGGAAATCTGAGACATTGTTAGTGATGTAAGAATGTGGGAAGTCTCAGAAATTGTTAGTGATTGTAGAATGTAGGGAAGTAGAGACATTACTGTGACGTAATAATGATGAAGTGAGACATGTTAGTGATGAAGAATGTGGGAGTCTCAGACATGTTAGTGATGTAAGACATGTGGAAGTCTCAGACATTGTTAGTGATGTAGAATGTGGGGATGTGGAGACATTGTAGTGCGTAAGAATGATGGATAGAGACATTGTTAGTGAGTAAGAAGGCTGAGAAGTGAGACATTTGTTAGTGATGTAGAATGTGGGAAGTTGAGACATTGTTGTGATAGTTATGATGTGGGAAGTTGATAAATTGTTAGTGATGTAAGAATGATGGGAAGAGTCTGAGGGACATTGTAGTGATGTAAGATGTAGGAAGTCTGATACATAGTTAGTGATGTGTAAGACTGTGGGAGTTTGAGACATTGTTATGTGATGTAAGAATGTGGGAAGTTGAGGAATTGTTAGTGATGTAAGAATGTGGGAAGTCTGATGACATTGTAGTGATGTTGGAATGTAGGAAGTTGAGACATAGTTAAGTGATGTTAGAAGTAGGATGTCTGATTCCATTTTTAGTGATGAAGAATGATAGGAACGTCTGAGACATGTTAGTGATGTAGGGTGAATGTAGGAAGTCTGAGGACATGTTAATCATTATTCGCATATTTACATCTTTACTAAAAATGATGTCATTGAAATAATGTAATTTCATTCTATTTTCTTGAGACAAATTTAAATGCGTAATCACAAGAATTTTTTTTCTTGTGTGTGTGATGTGTGTGTGCTTGAGTGTGTGTGTGTGGTGTGTGTGTGATGTTTGTGTGTGTGTGTGTGTGTAGTGTGTGTGTTGTGTGTGTGTTCTGTGTGTTGTTGGTGTGTGTGTGTGTGTGTGTGTGTGTGTGTGTGTGTGCTGTGTGTGTCCGCCCTGTGTGAGTGTGTGTGTGTTGGTGTGTCTGTGTCTGTATGTGTGTTGTTTGTGTGTGTGTGTGTGTGAGTAAGAAGGAAGATGTGAAGAAGACAACGAAGGGCAAAAAATATGGAATAGGCAATGCTAAGAGCTAACAGGATGGTTACTCATTAGGTCCTTCACAGCTTCTAAATGGTTACTCAACGGTCCCTCACCCTTCTAGATGGCTACTCGTAGATAATGTTATATAAGGTCCATGTGTTTTCTTGTGGGCCATAGTGTTTCTCTCCGCAAGGTCCCATTGGGGGTGCTATCTAGGTCCATGTGTTTATATTAGGTTCATATGTTATATTATGGTCCATAGTGTTATCTTAGGTCCATGTGTTATCTAAGGTCCTAGTGTTTATTTTAAGCTCATATTCTCTATTAAGGTCCATAGTGTAATTTAGGTAAATAGTATTATCTTAGGATCCATAGTGTTATCTGAATCATCTTAGGTCCCTGGTTATCATAGGTCCTTAGTGGTATCTTAGGTCCATAGTGTTATCTTAGGTCATAGTGTTATCTTACGTCCTAGGGTTATTTAGGTCCACAGTGTCTTATTAGGTCCGTTATGTTTTCTAAGGTCAATAGTGTCATCTTAGGTCCAATTATTATCTAAGTTTATAGTGTTTTCTTAAGTTTATAGTGTTTTCATAAGTCATAGTTTTATCTTAGGTCCATAGTGTTTATTAGGTCCATAGTGTGGTTTAGGTACAACAAAGTCTCTGAATTTAGGTCCATAGTGTTATCTTTTGTCTCAGTTTATTGTAGGTCAACATAGAGTCCCTTCTATTGTCTTCTTAGACATGTCTTACAGAGACAGACAATTTTAAAAACAACTTCGCCATGTGAAATTTAAAGAACAACATTGAAAAATACATGAATGTAAACACTGAAATTGGAAAAGTTTGTAAGATTTACCCGTTTTTTATATGCAAAACAGAAACGAAGAAGAAACAAGAAATTCATTAACTATCATCAAAAATGGGTGAGACACCTTCCTTAAAGTAAGTAACATGAGAACTGTAGCCAAAGATTGTGGGGAGAATCTCCGGTGTTTCATTACCAGTCAAGACTTCACTCTCACCAGCTCACACACTTCACTCTCACAGCCTCACCACTTCACTCTCTTCATTCCTTTTGTGTTTTTTTTTACTAAGATTTCCTTTTTGTTTGTTACTTCGAATATGAAAGTACGAGATATCCTACTTCGTACTGAATAAACAACAAAAAAACCAAAACAGAAATAATCTGGAGTTATAACAGAATGTTTGTGAGTTTGGTGACGATCTGGAGATTTACAGTACGAAAGGTTCCCTAAGATAATTTATCTCCCTGTCACAGGAATATCACAATTTGATATAAGATATCCCTCAGCAAGTAATAGATAGGTGCTCATAATGACAGATGCAGCGTGGGCGACAGATGAGTGACGCCTCGCTCTCAAGACTTAAGTATGGTAGCTGAATGAAAGTGTTACCTCAGCTAATTTCTTATTGCTATTGTAGGACACTCAATGATATTTACAAACATATGAGCTGAAACGGATTTCAGTAAAATAATAACCGTTCAATTGTAAAAAAAATTAATGCATAAAAGTGTACATGTGAGTATGAGTAAGTTTTTCAATGTGAAAATCAGTGTGGTATAATTTATAGGTATCATTGTGAGAACCAGATTATTTAAAAATATGAATCAATACCAACTTTTAAGTAAACTTTTAAAGCTGAAAAAAATAAATCAAGTTAACAGTTATTCAATAAATGGAAGTTAAGAATTTTAAATACTATGAAAAATAATATTAGTACTAGGTAAACATCACCTAAAATATTAACGTTAAGTATTTATTTATAGCATAAACATTAGGACTGAGAATCCATTGTGATGACAAAAATTCATGTTATAATATGCTAACATTTAAACATCTCAACACATTACAACAAAACATTAATTTTACATTTTGCTTGGACATTCTACATCACAGACATTTACAACATAAACAGTATCTTATTACGAGACAGAGTAGTACTGTCCCAGTGTGCATGAACACCACCTTAATTTAGTTTTTATATTCATCCATAACGTTTATAGTGTGTGTGATTGTCGCTCGTGTGTGTGTGTGTGTGTGTGTGTGTAGTGTGTGTGTGTGTTAGTTACCATTTTGTCCTAGGACAGTCGATTAGACATAGGCTGTTGTATATGAGTACGTGTGTGTGCTCGTGCTTGTGTGTGTGTGTGTGGTGTGTCTGTGGCAGTTTTCGGAGTGTATGAATGCAGGTGAACCAACAAGCTTAGTTTTACGGAAATGCGCAAATGAGTGTAAAAACAAGTGTATGTGTTGTTAGTAAGTTTACTTAGGTACAAGTACATGTAAAAACCCTTACACAAATCTATCATAATATTAACGAAATATGTAAATTACCAGGATAACCAAAAGTAGTAAGTGATTATTACATGTGAGCGGCGCTTGTAACTGTCGTTTTCCAATACATAAGACAAATACAAATAATAACACGAAGGTCTAATATTATTACAGTTATTACAACAAAACATTCACAAATGCCTAAGTGCTTATTAAGCTCAAAAGGAAACTTTATTTAATGTTGGATGAATTGGGTAATATAAATAGAACTCAAATTTTCACTAAGTGGCCAGGCCTTGGTGGGCGAACTGGGGACGGTTAGCTTGGCTGCGTCTGGACTGATCTACGATCTAGACTGTCTTGGTGGTGTAAACTACAGGACGCAGTTTCTGGTGTCCCCTCTTTGAATTTACACACACCTGGACAGCGTTTACCGTAGACCAGTAAACAAGGCATCGTTTCATTGCTAGATACGGAGGCTGGCTGGAGCTGACTTGGATAGATAACTGTGGGAAGGTGAGACTGGAAGATATCCTAAGGAAAGTGAGGATGGGGGAGACATACGGGGGCCCACGGAGGGATTCCTGGCACACGGAATGGTTAAAGCTCGGATACTTGGGACAGTGAGGGAAGGGCGGAGCACTGGCGTCACCAGGTGGATCTGGAACACGGAACCGGGGGGAGTTGCAAGGTTTGGGGTGTGTGGGGGAAAGTGGGGAAGGGGGAACCTGGGCGTCTCCCAGGTGGGACTCCTGGAACCACGGACGGGGGGGGGGGGGGTGTGCAAGGTTGGGGTGTGGGGGAAGTGGGGAAGGGGGATCACTGGCCGTCGCAGTGTGGACTCCTGGAACCACGGACCGAGGGGGTGGGGTTGCAAGGTTGGGGTGTGGGGGGGAAGTGCGGGAAGGGGAGCCCACCTGGCCTTCGCCACAGTTGGACTCTGGAACCACGGACCTGGGGGGGGGGGGTGCAAGGTGGGGTGAGGGGGACAGTGGGGAAGGGGGAGCACAGGCCTTTCGCACAGGTGGATCTGGAACCACGGGACCGGGGGGGGTGTGCATGGTTGGGGTGTGGGGGAGTGGGGAAGGGAGCCCTGGCCCTTCGCACAGAGTGGGACTCCTGGGAACAACGGACCGGGGGGGGGTGTGGTGTGCAAGGTTGGGGTGTGGGGGAAGTGGGGAAGGGGGGAGGCACCTGGGTCACAAAGCGATGGGGGACTCTGGAAACGCACGGAAAAAAAAACCCGGGGGGGGGGGGTGAGGTGCACAGGTGGGGTGTGGTGGTGAGTGGGGGAAGGGGAGCACCTGGGCTGTCGACACAGGGGACTCTGGAACCACGGGACACGGGGGGGAGAGGTGCAAGGTTGGGGTATGGGGGAAGTGGTGGAAGGGGGAAGCATGGCGTCTCACAGGTGGACCTCCTGGACAACACGGACCGGGGGGGTGTGCAAGGTTGGGGCCCCCCCCCCCACTGTGGGGGCTGAAGTGGGAGGGGGAGCACTGGCCTTCGCACAGGTGGACTCTGGAGCCACGACCGGGGGGAGGTGTGCAAGGTTGGGGTGTGGGAAGTGGGGAAGGGGGGAGCACCTGGCCTTCGCACAGGTGGACTCCTGGACCCACGACCGGGCGGGGGTGTGCAAGGTTGGGGTGTGGGGAAGTGGGGGATTAGGGGCGAGCACCTTGGCCTTCGCACAGGTGGACTCTGGAACCACGGAACGGGGGGGGTGCAAGGTTGGGGTGTGGGGGAAGTGGGGGAAGGGGGAGCACGCCTTCGCCACAGGTGGACTCTGATCCCACGGATGGGATGCGAAGAGGTTGTGAGGGTGTGGGGGGGGAAGTGGGAAAGGGGGAAGCACCTGGTGTCACCACAGGGTGGACTCTGGACTCCACGGACCTGGGGATGCGAAGAGGTTGTTAGAGGGTTGTGGAGGGGAGAAGTGGGGAAGGGGGGGCACTGGTGTACACAGGTGGACTCTGGATCCAAGACCCCCCCCCCATGGGGATGCGAAAAGAAGGTTGTTGAGGGCGGGGTGGGGGGAAGTGGGAAAGGGGGATGACCTGGCGTCACACAGGTGGATCCTGGATCCACGACCGGGGGGGGTGTGCAAGGTTGGGTTGTGGGGGAAGTGGGAAGGGGGAGCACCTGGCCTTCGCATCAGGTGGATCCTGGCACCACGGACCCGGGGGAGGGTGAGCAAGGTTAGGGTGTGGGGGAAGCGGATGTGGGTAGGGGGAGACTGGCCTTCGCACAGGTTGACTGCTGGATCCACGGGACTGGGGATGCGAAAGAAGGTCTGTGAGGGTGTTTTGTGGGGGGGGGAGGAGAGTGGGAAGCTGGGAGCACCTGGTGTACACAGGTGGACTCTGGATCACGGACGAGGGATGCGAAGACAGGTTGTGGAGGGTGTGGAAGGGAGAAGTGGGGAAGGGGGGAGCATGGTGTCACACAGGTGGACTCCTGGACACAGACTGGGGATGCGAGCGGTTGTATTGGGGGGGTGGGGGGGAAGTGGGAAAGGGGGAGAATGGGTCACACGGTGGACTCATGGATACGGCTGGGGATGCGAAGAAGGTAGGGGTGTGGGGGAAGTGGGGAAGGGGGAGCACCTCTAGCCTTCGACAGGTGGACTCCTGGAACGGAACGGGGGGGGGCGGAGTGCAGGTTGGGTGTGGGGGAAGTGGGGTGAAAGGGTGAGCACTGGCCTTGCACAGGTGGATTGGAAACGGACCCGGGGGGGGGTGAAGGTTGGGGTGTGGGGAGGAAGTTGGAAGGGGGTAGCACTGGCCTTGAAAGGTGACTCTGGATCCACGGACTGTGGGATGCGAAGAAGGTTGTTGAGGGTGTGGTGTGGGGGAAGTGGGGAAGGGGGAGCACCGGGTGTACACAGGTGGATCTGGATCACGGACTGGGGTGCGGAAGAAGGTTGTGACGGCGAGGGGGGGAAGTGCTTATAGGGAGGAAAGGGGAGACCTGGTGTGACAGGGGACTCCTGGAATCACGGATTGGGATGCGCAAAGAAGGTTGTTGAGGGGCGGGGGGGGAAGTGGGGAAGGGATGGAGCACCTGGTGTCACACAGGTGGATCTCTGGATCCACGGACTGGGGATGCGAAGAAGGTTGGGTGTGGGGAAAGTGGGGAAGGGGGGCACCTGGCACTTCGCTCAGGTGGACTCTGGCACCACGGACGGGGGGGGGTGACAGGTTGGGGTGTGGGGAAGTTGGGAACGGGGGAGCCTGCCATTGACAGGTGGATCGGAAAACGGACCCGTGGGGGGGGTGTGTGCAAGGGTGGGGTGTGGGGAAGATGGGGAAGGGGGAGACCTGGCCTTGCACAGGTGGACTCCTGGAACACGGGACCGGGGGGGGGGTGCAAGGTTGGGGTTTGGGGGAAGTGGGGAAGGGGGAGCTCCCTGGCCTTCGCACAGGTGGACTCCTGGATCCACGGACCTGGGGATGCGAGAAGGTGTTGAGGAGAAGTTGAAGGGGAGGACGCTGGGGAAGGGGGAGCCACCTGGTGTCACACAGGTGGACTCCTGGCTCCAAGACCTGGGGATGCGAAGGAAGGTTGTTGATGGGCGCGGGGGGGTGCAGTGGGGAAGGGGGAGCACCTAGGTGGTCCACACCGGTGGATCTGGATCCGGACCTGGGTGTTTGCGCAGAAGGTCTGGGGTGTGGGGGGAAGTGGGGAAGGGGAGCACTGGCTTCGCTCAGGTTGGACTTCCTGGAACCACGGAGGGGGGGGGCGTGTGTGCAAGGTTGGGGTGTGGGGGGAAGTGGGAAACGCGGGGAGCACTGGCCATCGCACAGGTGGATCTGGAACCACGGACCGGGGGGGGGTGCACGGTTGGGGTGTGGGGGAAGTGGGGAACAGGGGGTGGAGACCTGGCTTGCACAGGTGTACTCTGGATTTCCACGACCAGGGGGATTGCGAAGAATTTTGTTGAGGGTGTGGGGGGGGGAAGTGGGGGAAGGGGGGCACCTGGTGTCACACAGGTGGACTCTGGATCGGACCTGGGGATGCGAAAAGAGGTTGTTGGACGGGACGGGTGGGGACAGTGGGCAAGGGGAGCACTGGTGTCTGCAGGTGGACCTCTGATCTCGGACCCTGGGGATGCGAAGAAGGTTGTTGAGGGCGCGGGGGGGGGAAGGGGGAGCACCGGTGTCACACAGGTGGATCCTGGATCACGGTCCTGGGGATGCAGAAGAAAGAAGGTAGGGGTGTGGGGGAAGTGGGGTAAGGGGTAGCACTGGCCTTGCACAGGTGGATCCTGGGAACACGGACCGGGGGGGGGTGTGCATGGTGGGGTGTGGGGAAGTGGGGAAGTGGGCGAGCACTGGACTTCGCAAAGGTGGGACTCCTGGATCCTCGGATGGGGATGCTGAAGAAGGTTGTTGAGGGTGTGGGGCGAGGGAAGTGGGGAAGGGAGAGCACCTGGTGTGCACACAGGTGGACTCCTGGATCCACGAACCTGGGGACGCGTAGAGGTTGTTGAGTGTGTGCTGGAAGGGGTGAATGTGGGGGGAAGGGAGCACCTGGTGTCACAAGGTGGATCCTGGATCCACGGGCTGGGGTGGAAGAAGGATGTGACGGCGAGGGTCCGGGGGAGGACGAGGCGGCACAGGGGAGCTCTGGTGTCTTACAGGTGGACTCTGGATCACGGACCTGGGTTGCGAAGAGGAAGGTTGTGAGGAGCGGGGGGAGGGGGGGGGAGTGGGGAAGGGGGGTCTCCTGGTGTCACACAGGTGGACTCCTGGATCACGGGGACCTCGGGGATGCGAAGAAGGTTGGGGTGTGGGGGGGAAGTGGGGAAGGGGGGAGCAACTAGGCCTTCGCACAGGTGGATCTGAACCTCGGACCGGGGGGGGGTGGCGGTTGTGCAAGGTTGGGGTAGTGGGGAAAGAAAGTGGGAAGGGGGAACTAGGCTTGAAAACAGGTGGATTCTGGAACACGGACCCGGAGGGGGGGGGTGCAAGGTTGGGGTGTGGGGGAAGTGGGGAAGGGGGATGCCACTGGCCTTCGCACAGGTGGGACTCCTGGATCCCAGGACCTGGGATGCGAAGAAGGCTGTTATGAGGGTTGTGGGGGAGGGAAGTGGGGAAGGGGGCAGCACTGGTTGTCACAAGGTGGATCCTGGGTTCACGGATTGGGAGATGCGAAAAGAAGGTGTTGTACGGCGAGGGGGGGGAAGTGGGGAGGAAAGGGGAGATGGTTGTCAGACAGGTGGACTCCTTGGAATCAACGGACCTAGGGATGCGACGTAGTTTGTTTGAGGGACGCGGGGGGGGGAAGTGTGGGAAGGGGGAGCACCTGGTGTCACACAGGTGGACTCTGGATCCACGGACCTGGGGATGCGAAGAAAAAGTAGGTTGGGGTGTGGGGGTAGTGGGGAAGGGGGAGCACCTGGCCTTCGCACAGGGTGGATCCTGGGAACACGGGACGGTGGGGGTGCAAGGTTGGGGTGTGAGGGGAAGTGGGGAAGGGG
The DNA here is from genome assembly GCF_026875155.1 of Cherax quadricarinatus. NCBI lineage: Eukaryota > Metazoa > Arthropoda > Malacostraca > Decapoda > Parastacidae > Cherax > Cherax quadricarinatus. The sequence continues at coordinate 47,336,741 of NC_069407.1, read as the reverse complement.
GGGTGCACCTGGCCTTCGCCACAGGTGGACTCCTGGAACCACGACCGGGGGGGGGGGGGGTTCAAAGGTTGGGGTGTGGGGCGCGCGTCCTAGGAGGGAAGTGGGGAAGGGGGAGACCTGGCCTTCGCACAGGTGGATCTGTTCCACGGACTGGGGATGCGAAGAAGGTTTGTGAGGGTGTGGGGGGGGGGAAGTGGGGGTAGGGGGAGCCCTGCGGTTGTACACAGGTGGGACTCCTGGATCCACGGACCTGGGGACGCGAAGAAGGTTGTTTCAGGTGTGGAAGGGGAGAAGTGGGGGAATGGGGAGCACTGGTGTCAAACAGGTGGACTCCTGATCACGGACCTGGGGGATGCGAAGGGTTGTTGACGGCGAGGGGGGGGAGTGGGGAAAGGGGAGCACCTGGTGTCTGGAGGTGGTACTCCTGGATCCCACGGACTGGGATGCGAAGAGGTTGTTGAGGGCGCGGGGGGGGGGGGGAAGTGTGGAAGGGGGAGGAGCACCTGGCGTCACACAGGTGGACTCCTGGATCAACGGACTGGGGATGCGAAGAGGTTGGGGGAAAGTGGGGTGGGGGTGCACCTGCCTTCGCACATGTGGACTCCTGAACCAGGACGGGGGGGCGTCCGCAATGGATGGGGTGTGGGGGAAGTGGGGGAAGGGGGGGAACCTGGCCTCGCACAGGTGACTCTGGAAACCACCGGACCGGGGGGGGGTGTGCAGGTTCGGGTGTGGAGGGAGTGGGGGGGGGGGGAGGAAGGCGGGAGAGCACCTGGCCTTCGCAAGGTGGATCCTGGATCCACGGATGGGGATGCGCATGAAGGTTGTTGAGGGTGTGTGGGGGGGCGGAAGTGGGGAAGGGGGAGCACTGGTGTCACACAGGTGGATCCTGGATCCACGGAACCTGGGGATGCGAGAAGGTATGTTGACGGCGAGGAGGGGGGATGTGGGGAAAGGGGAGACCTGGTTGTCAGACAGGTGGACTCTGGTTCCACGGACCTGTTGGATGCGAAGATGGTTGTTGAGGGCGGGGTGGGGGGGAAGTGGGGACGGGGTGCACTGGTGTCACACCAGGTGGACTACTGGGATCCCACGGACCTGGGGTATGCGAAGAAGGTTGGGGTGTGGGGGGAAGTGGGGAAGGAGGGAAGCACCTGCCTGAGCAAGGTGGACTCAGGAACACGGACCCGGGCGGGGGTGCCATGTTGGGGTGTTGGGTGCTGTGGGGAAGGGGGCACTGGCCTTCGCACCAGGTGGGATCTGGAACACGGACCCGGGGGGGGGGTGTGCAAGGTTGGGATGGTTGTGGGGGAAGTAGGGAAGGGGGAGAACCTGGCCGTCGCACAGGTGGATTGGATCCACGGACCTGGGGATGCGAAGAAGGTTGTTGAGGGTGTGGGGGGAAGTGGGGAAGGGGGAGACTGGTGTCACACAGGTGGACTCTGGATTCACGGACTTGGGGACGGAAGAAGGTTGTTGAGGGTGTGGAAGGGTGAGAAGTGGGGAGAAGGGGGAGCACTGGTGTCACAAGGTGGATCTGGATCAGACCAGGGGATGCGAAGACCAGAAGGTTGTTGACGGCGAGGGGGGGAATTGTGAAAGGGGAGCACTAGGTGTCAAGGAAGGTGGACTCCTGGATTCACGGACCTGGGGGTGCGAAGAAGGTTGTTGGGGCGCGGTGGGGCCGCGGGAAGTGGGGGAAGGGGGAGACCCTGGGTACACAGGTGGAACTGGATCCACGGACCTGGGGATGCGAAGAAGGTTGGGGTGAAGTGGGGAAGGGGGAGCACTGGGCCTTCGCACAGGTGGACTCTGGTAACCACGGACGGGCGCGGGTGCAAGGTTGGGGTGTGGGGGAAGTGGGGAGGGGGAGACCTGGGAGGGAGATAAGAACACTTTTCTTGACAGGGAGGAAATGTGTTCTTATCTCCCTCTTTATCCGTGCACCTCGGCTCTGTGATCTCAGTTCCTTCCAGCAGAAATTTCCATCTTTATATATTCGTTCTCGTTTGGCTACCCTTCCATTCATAGACTCTGCCTCTCACGATGCTAAATGCAATTACTCTTCTCCCAAACTCACTATATGGGAACTCTTCTATCTTGCTTCCATACATTTCCGGTCTTTTAATTCAACAATCTCTCCGTCCTTAGACATCAAGCTTACTTCCGCCACGACTTAACACTCCTCTGCCACTTTATCTGTTAATTACCTCTCCTCCTTACAGATGTTTCTTGGTGCTACTCTATTTTCTTGCTCCTCCTGTCATCTTCAATACTTTGGAGAAGAAACTGGTCGCTCTCTTTTGAAGATAGGGAGCCACAAAAATAGTGTTAGGCTTGCCGACACTAACAATATGCTCTTTTCTGTCACGTCAGAGTTCATAGCCTCCTAATGACTGGGTCTCTCTGCTAAAATGTCTTCCCTACTTCAACTGGAACAGTCGCGTTTAGTTTGCATCCCTCTCTTATACACAAATTTTCCTTGTATGAACCTTAGCCTGGCTACGTCTCTGTAGATGCCTTCTCTCCATACATGTAAATGTCCAACATTCGAAAGTGTATTAACCTTGAATCTCATTATTTTTCTTCTTCTTCTTTTTTCTTCCTCTTCCCTTTCCTCTTCATTTTTCTCCTTGGTTGGCTTTATCTCTCTCTGGTCTCGTGTGTCTGTCTTCTTTATTTTATTTCAACCTAGTCCCATTTCACGCACCTCCGGTGCGCTTGTCTCCTCTGTGGCGATTCTAGCTCTCTTGCAGTGCTCCCCTTCCTTTATGTTTTTGACTGGCTCGTCTTCCTAATTTTCCACTTCTACATACCATACTACTACTCTTTTCTTTTACTAATCACCTGACTGAAGTTAGACACCATGTGCGGCGTCTGGTTGTCTTTGTTTGTGGATGGACGTTTCGCCATCAGGGGGCTGTGGATGGCGAAACGTCTACGGTGGGGATGCCGGGTGTTGTGCAAGTGTCATTTCATCCTGTCGTATATATACAATTCTTGCACTTACTACTATATATACTCACTACACACTCTCCACCTCTTCCTGCCTATATATAGCCGTCTGCTCTCTCTGTTCGTTGTGGACTTTGTCAATGGTCGATGCGAAAACTCGGTAGTTCTGTCTTTATGTGGGGTTATTGTGTATCGTTCCCGACGGTATTGTGCTTATTGTTACTATAACCATAATTACTTGATCTGAGACAAGATTTCCTTAAGTGGTTGGAACATGAAATGTCGAGATGTACGTTGATATTGCATTAAGAACATTTAATGAACTATTTGATCAGGAAAGGAACACAATTGAACACTGTGTCTGGATGATCGCTCATTGGAACATTCACATAAAAACGCAAAATGTGATCACTCAGTATAGACAACATAAATGTGGATGGTTGGAAGTGAGTTGTGGGAAGAGGGACGGTTGATAAGTGTAGATGAGCTGAAGGTGGTGAAGTGGTTGAAGGGGATTTGAAGACGGTGATGAAAATGATATTGTGAAGTGAGTTGAAATTTTAATAGTTATGAGGATTTATAGTAAAGGATTCTTAATATAAAACTGTGTTGTTAATTTCTTGGCCACAAAGTTACATACACGAGATTAAATTATGATAGAAGAAACAAGTTTTGTGACGAATTGTGTTGGTCAGCGCAGGTGTGTTGCTACGTATTTTCTCTTCCATTGTGTTTGTGTCTGGTGTTTGATGTGACCCTACATCTTTATTTGCATACCAGGTCAGTCTTATAGCCTCCAGGT
>NC_069407.1:47294544-47332484 GCF_026875155.1 Cherax quadricarinatus | reverse complement strand
ACCACTCCTGCTACACAAGCATCAGCACCAGCAACCACCCCTGCTACACAAGCAGTGGCAGCCCCAAAACCCCCCCCTGCTACGCAAGCTGTGGCGACCACAACCACCCCTGCGCCCACAGTGGCCACCAAAACCCACCCCTGCTACACAACAGGGGCAGCACCAGCAACCACCCTGCTACACGGGCATTTGCAGCACTACAACCCCCCCCTCAACAAAGCAATGACATCACCAGAAACCACCCGTGCTACACAACCATGGCAGCCCCGAACCACCCCTGCAAACAAGCAGTGGCAGCACCACAACCACCCCTGCACACAACAGGGGCACACCATCAACCCCCCTGCTACAACATCAGGGGCAGCCCCACAACCCCCCTGCTACACAAGCAGGGGCACACCACACCCCCCTCTACCAAGCAGGGCACACCAGCAACCACCCCTGCTACAACATCAGGGGCGCCCCACAACCCCCCCCTTACCAAACAGTGGCAGCACCACCGTACCCCCGCTACACAAACGGGGGCAGCACCAGCAACAACCCCGCTACCAAACAGGGGCAGCACCAGCAACCACCCCTGCTACACAAACAGTGGCAGCACCAGCAACCACCCCTGCTACACAAACAGTGGCAGCACCAGCAACCACCCCTGCTACACAAACAGTGACAGCACCAGCAGCCGCCCCTGCTACAACATCAGTGGCAGCACCAGCAATCACCCCTGCTACACAAACAGTGGCAGCACCAGCAACCACCCCTGCTACACAAACAGTGGCAGCACCAGCAACCACCCCTGCTATACAACAGCAGTGGTAGCACCAGCAAACACCCCTACTACAACAGCAGTGGCAGCACCATCAACCACCCATGCTACAACATCAGTGGTAGCACCAGCAACTACCCATGCTACATCATCAGTGGTAGCACCAGCAACCACCCCTGCCACAACATCAGTGGTAGCACCAGCAACCACCGCTACTACAAAAGTAGTGATAGCACCAGCAACCACCCCTGCTATATCAGCAGTGGAAGCACCAGCAACCACCCCTGCTATATCAGCAGTGGCAGCACCAGCAACCACCCCTGCTATATCAGCAGTGGCAGCACCAGCAACCACCCCTGCTATATCAGCAGTGGCAGCACCAACAACAACAACCCCTGCTACAAAAGCAGTAGCAGAACCAGCAACCACCCCTGCTACACAAGCAGTGGCAGCACCAGCAACCACCCCTGCTACACAAGCAGTGGGAGCACCAGCAACCACCCCTGCTACGCAAGCAGTGGCAGCACCAGCAACCACCCCTGCTGCACAAGCAGTGGGCAGCACCAGCAACCACTCCTGCTACACAAGCAGTGCAGCACCAGCAACCACCCCTGCTACACAGCAGTGGCAGCACCAGCAACCACCCCTGCTACACAGGCCAGTGCAGCACCAGCAACCACCCCTGCTACACAGCAGTGCAGCACCAGCAACCACCCCTGCTACACAGGCAGTGGCAGCACCAGCAACCACCCCTGCTACACAGCAGTGGCAGCACCAGCAACCACTCCTGCATACAACAAGCAGTGGCAGCACCAGGCAACCACCCCTGACACAAAGCAGTGGCAGCACCAGCAACCACCCCTGCTACACAAGCAGTGGCAGCACCAGCAACCACCCCTGCTACACAAGCAGTGGCAGCACCAGCAACCACCCCTGCTACACAAACAGTGGCAGCACCAGCAACCACCCTGCTACAACAAGCAGTGGAGCACCAGCAACCACCCCTGCTACCAAGCAGTGGCAGCACCAGCAACCACCCCTGCTGCACAAGCAGTGGCAGCACCAGCAACCACCCCTGCTATATCAGCAGTGGCAGCACCAGCAACCACCCCTGCTATATCAGCAGTGGCAGCACCAACAACAACAACCCCTGCTACAAAAGCAGTAGCAGAACCAGCAACCACCCCTGCTACACAAGCAGTGGGAGCACCAGCAACCACCCCTGCTACGCAAGCAGTGGCAGCACCAGCAACCACCCCTGCTGCACAAGCAGTGGCAGCACCAGCAACCACTCCTGCTACACAAGCAGTGGCAGCACCAGCAACCACCCCTGCTACACAGGCAGTGGCAGCACCAGCAACCACCCCTGCTACACAGGCAGTGGCAGCACCAGCAACCACCCCTGCTACACAGGCAGTGGCAGCACCAGCAACCACCCCTGCTACACAGGCAGTGGCAGCACCAGCAACCACCCCTGCTACACAGGCAGTGGCAGCACCAGCAACCACTCCTGCTACACAAGCAGTGGCAGCACCAGCAACCACCCCTGCTACACAAGCAGTGGCAGCACCAGCAACCACCCCTGCTACACAAGCAGTGGGAGCACCAGCAACCACCCCTGCTACACAAGCAGTGGCAGCACCAGCAACCACCCCTGCTACACAAACAGTGGCAGCACCAGCAACCACCCCTGCTACACAAGCAGTGGGAGCACCAGCAACCACCCCTGCTACGCAAGCAGTGGCAGCACCAGCAACCACCCCTGCTGCACAAGCAGTGGCAGCACCAGCAACCACCCCTGCTATATCAGCAGTGGCAGCACCAGCAACCACCCCTGCTATATCAGCAGTGGCAGCACAAACAACAACAACCCCTGCTACAAAAGCAGTAGCAGAACCAGCAACCACCCCTGCTACACAAGCAGTGGCAGCACCAGCAACCACCCCTGCTACACAAGCAGTGGCAGCACCAGCAACCACCCCTGCTACACAAGCAGTGGGAGCACCAGCAATCACCCCTGCTACGCAAGCAGTGGCAGCACCAGCAACCACCCCTGCTACACAGGCAGTGGCAGCACCAGCAACCACCCCTGCTACACAGGCAGTGGCAGCACCACGCAACCCCCCATGCTACACAGCAGTGGGGCAGCACCAGCAACCACCCCCTGCTACACAGGCCGGGGGCAGGCACCAGCAAACCACCCCTGTACCCAGGGCACAGGTGGCAGCAACAGCAACCACTCTGCTTACACAAGCAGTGGCAGCACCAACAACCACCCCTGCTACACAAGCAGTGGCAGCACCAGCACCCACCCCTGCTACACAAGCAGTGGCAGCACCAGCAACCACCCCTGCTACACAAGCAGTGGCAGGCACCCAGGACAACCACCCCTGCTACACAAACAGTGGGCCAGCAACCAGCAAACCACCCCTGCTACCAAGCAGTGGGAGCAGCAAACCCACCCCTGCTACGCAAGGCAGTGGCCAGCACCAGCAACCACCCCTGCTGCACAAGCAGTGGCAGCACCAGCAACCACTCCTGCTACACAAGCAAGTGAGGTGTACATGTGGGCATACACAGTGAGGTGTACATGTGGGAGTACACAGTGAGGTGTACATGTGGAAGTACACAGTGAGGTGTACATGTGGAAGTACACAGTGAGGTGTACATGTGGGCATACACAGTGAGGTGTACATGTGGAAGTACACAGTGAGGTGTACATGTGGAAGTACACAGTTGAGGTGCACATGTGGAAGTACCACGTAGGTTGTACTTGTGGGAGTACACAGTGATTGGTGTACATGTGGGGTACACTGTGAGGTCGTAATGTTGAAGTATAGAGTGAGGTGTACCATGTGGGAGTACACAGTGAGGTGTACATGTGGAAGTATAGAGTGAGGTGTTACATGTGGGAGAGTACACAGTGAGGTGTACATGGGTGGAAGTAGATAGAGTGAAGTGTACATGTGGGAGTGTTTTCAGTGAGGGGTACATGGGAAAAGCACACAGTTGAGGTGTACATGTGGGCGTACACAGTGAGGTGTACATGCGGGGGAGTACACAGTGAGGTGTAATGTGGGAGTACATAGTGAGGTGTACATGTGGGAGTACACAGTTGACGTGTTACATGTGGGAGTACACAGTGAGGTGCACATGTGGAAATAGTTATAGAGTGTGGTGATACTTGTGGGAGTAACACGTGACGTGTACATGTCGAAGAGTACAAAGTGGAGGTGTACATGTGGGAGTACACAGTGAGGTGTACGTGTGGGAGTACACAGTGAGGTGTACATGTGGGAGTACACAGTGCGGTGTACATGTGGGAGTACACAGTGAGGAGTACATTTGGGAGTACACGTGAGGTTGTCATGTGGGAGTACACAGTGACGGTACAATGTGGGACGAGTAACAGTGAGGTGTACATGTGGGAGTACACAGTGAGGTGTACGTGTGGGCGTACACAGTGAGGTGTTACAGTGGAGTACACAGTGAGGTCTGTACGATGTGGGAAGTTTAGAGTGAGGTGTACATGTGGGAGTTCACAGTTGAGGTGTACATGTGGGAGTACACAATGAAGGGTTCACATGTTGGATGTACACAGTGAGGTGTAAATGTGGGAGTACCAGTTGAGGTGTACATGTGGGAAGTCACACAGTGAGGTGTACATGTGGGGAGTACACAGTTAGGTGTACAGTGGGCGTACACAGAGAGGTGTACATATGGGAGTACACAGGAGGGTGTAATGTGGGGGAGTACACAGATGAGGTGTACATGTGGAGTACACAGTGAGGTGTACATGTGGGAGTACACACGTGAGGTGTACATGTGGGAGTACACAGGTGAGGTGTACATATGGGAGTACCCTCAGCTGAGGTTGTACATGTGGGAGTACACAGTGAGTGTACCATGTAGTGAGTGTAACAGTTGAGGTGTACATGGGAGGCACCACAGTGAGGGGTACATGTGGAGTACACAATGAGGTGTACATGTTGCGATGTACACAGTGAGGTTGTACATGTGGGAGTACACAGTGAGGGTGATACATGTGGGAGTTTAGAGTGAGGTGTACTGTGGGGAGTTCACAGTGAGGTTGTACATGTGGGGTACACAGTGAGGTGTACACTGTGGGAGGAGTACGCAGTGAGGTGTACATGGGGCGTTAACTGTGAGGTGTCATGTGGGAGTAACACATTGGCAGGGGGGTGTACATGTGGGAGTACACAGTGAGGTGTTACCATGATTGAAGCACAAGCAGTGTAAGTTCCTGTACTTGACAGAAAAACAGGCATTCACAGAGTGTAGTTCCTTGTACTTGACAGCAGTAGTATTCCTAGAGTGTAGTTCCTGCTACTTGACAAGAGCAGTAGTCACAGCAGTGTAGTTCCTGCTACTTGTCAGTAGCAGTAGTCATAGCATTGCAGTTCCTGCTACTTAACAGCAGCGTAAATTCAAAGGCAGGTAGTTCCTGCTACTCTTGACAGCAACAGTAGTCACAGCAGTGTAGTTCCTGCTACTTGACAGCAGTAACAGTCACAACATTGCAATTCCTACAAGTTGACACAACAGCAGTCACAGCACAGCATTGTAATTCCTACTACTTGACAGGAACAATATTCACAACAATGTATATCCTGCTACTTGACAGTAGCAGTAGTCACAGCATTATAAGTCATGCTACTTGACAGCATCAATATTCACAGCAGTGTAGTTCCTGCTACTTGACAGCAGCAAAGCAAAGTAGTCACAGATTATGTAAGTCCTGCCTAAACAAACCATACCATACCTACTATTTGGCAAAAACAGTTGTCACAGCACAGCAGTTCATGTTACTTGACAGGAGCAGTTTTCAAGGCGTAGTGTAGTTCCTCTTACTTGACAACAGCACTATTTAGAGCAGTATACTTACTGCTACTTGACAGCAGCAGTAGTCACAAACAAGTGTAGTTCTGCTATTTTGGCAGCAGCAGTGGTCACGCAGTGTTAGACCAAAATACTTGGACAGCCCAGCAGCATTCAAATCTAGTAGTTCCTGCATGCCTGACAACTGAAATATTCACAGAAGTTTAGGTCTGCTTTTTACTTGACAGTAGCAGTATTTAGAGCAGGTAATTCCGCTTACTTAGACAGCCGACAATTTCACAACAATGTAGTTCCTGCTAATTGACAGCAGAACTACACTCTGAAGAAGTTTCTTTGTTGGGGGTACCACTACTAGGACGTTCAAGCTGATGTACTTAGGACGGACAGAGGCAGCAAGGGTGCCAAGAAAAGTTGCCCAAACCCGAGGGAGCTCGGCGGCTTTTGCAGTCTACTGTTTGGCTATGTCAAAGGCCCTAAAATCTGGAACAACCCTACCTGAAAATTCTTAAAAACTACATGGACACATTCTCACCTTCAAAACTAACCATTAGAAAACATTTATCTCCCTGATACACCTGTCAATAATTACCGAAATACACCTGGTGGTTAACCTTACACTCACTCACCCATTTGACCATAAACAAAAATATCAATTTCTCAATCTCAAAATAAACGATCTAAAACTTGTCATAAGTTGGCCCTGTGATACTCCATTACTGAAACTCATGTACTGTGCAACACTTATGTCTCAGTACCATTGTTGCATCAGCTCTTGGGCTGTTGTAGACCCCCTCTGCCTGACGCTCCCAGTAAACCTTGGGGACAGCAGTGGTACGAGGAGGTGGTGTTGTTGTCTTCTGTTGTACACCGCTGGGAAAATTACTGGTGTTGAGAACGGCCGGTTTGTTATCGCAGAACGCGTTAACACAATTGGTATTTGAACTGCTTCGAGGTGCACGATTACACCTTAGTTCTGCCTCAAATACTCTTACTCAAAGATAATCAGGGGAACATTCCGGCATACAAGATAGTGAATTGTATGGCGGTAGCGCTGAACGGTGCGCATAGAAGTATTTGTGAAACTGCTTGCTGCGACAGTTTATGAATCGGTGGTTAGCGCTTTCAAGATGTGTGTTGTGACCGGACTCCTTGCTGTGCGTGTGAGGACTGGTGGACGTGTCCTCGATATTATACCTGGATTAATGTGAGGAATGTCCCCTTCGAGGCAAAACGAAGGCTGACATTCAGAAACGTTATAGAGAAATATGGAAACTGTGCATTTCTGCCAGCTGCGGTTAAGTGGGATATGGGTGCCTACACAGGTATGCCGGAGAAGGAAGGTACATTCAGCTAACTTAAGATGACGTTGCACCAACCCATACCGTCATATGGTGTTCTTCAAGATTTTTAGGACACAGGTAATGGTTTTATATCATGGACAGCGGCGCCCGTACGTGTCGCATTTGTGGAGAGTTATGACCCCATAGCGGCCGCATTGTTGAAAAGAACAGACGCGTGACCAAAACTGTGCAAGGACAGACGTTTAGCCCAGGTCCACACCCTGATGAAGGTGTGCATCGTTCGTCAGGAGGAAGGGCGTGGTCGTTTGTGGTAGATGAGATGGATGGAACAGGCATTTCGAAATGAGAGTGAGTCTTCCCTCAGCTGCCTGCACCTGAGTCGTTGCCTCGATACCATCTAACTGGATTGGTACCCCGGCATGACGTGTTGGAGTATTGAGTCGAGAGACGATTGTCGGTGAGGATTTAACGAAGTCTTAAGGACCTTGTCACCGCAAGTGGTGAACCTCCGTCTCCGGAAAAGGACGTAGCTGGGAGGTACTTTACTGAGTCCGGATTGTCAAACATATGAGACTCCGCAGAACGGACGACGAGATGGGACATCGGAGACTTCATACCTCAATTGTGATGTGGGAAGTTGAGGTACACCGTGAGGCTTCCCGGATCTGACATGGAGGATAAGGGAACGTTACAAGGATAACGGGCAGCTAGTGCTCAGAGTCGGACTGACCGTATGACGCCGGCACAGAGAGTACTGGGAAAAAAAAAACTGAGAGGATGGGTGAGGGGAGGGGGGTGGGGAGGGGGGGGGGGGTCATGAGGGACGCCATCGCAAGTGAGGGAGGCGAATGGGAAGGTACTGTAAAGAAGACACATAGACGTAACAAATCAAGTGCGTGACCACGGGGGAGAAGAGGAAAGGGTGGAGAAAAATATAAAGGCCTTAGGTGTATGCCCTGCTAATGTTAACGGTTTATGTACTAGGACTAAAGAGGATTGGTTGAGTAGTTTTCTTAGCAAACATAGGAATTGATGTTCTGTTCCTTCAAGAACACAATTTCAAAGAAGGAGAAGTGTTGCAAGGTTGCGGTTATACAGAAAGACCCTGCCAACTATACGTTTGTTTTGAAAGTGGTGTGGGTCTTTTAATAAAAGAGACGAGCCGTTTGTGTTGCAGAGATGTGAGAGGGGGGGTGGGCGGGAGGGGTGTTGCAGAGATGTGAGGGGGGTGGGGGAGAGGGTGTTGCAGAGATGTTGAGGGGGGTGGGGGGGAGGGTTGTTGCAGAGTGGATGGGACTTGGATGGGAAAGCGTGTATCCTTGGTAAGTGTCTATGCCTCCTGCGGAGATGACACGAAGGTTCGAACGGATTTTGTGTGTGAGGACCTGGGTTTCTTTTTATGCCGTGGTCTTCCGGAAGTTGCGATAGTGGGGGGTGACTGGAAACTGTGTCATAAGGGCGGCTGACGTCGAACCCAAAGGGGCTGGGCGTGTGTCTACACATCTCAGAGATTTGTTGAGGGATGTTAAGTTTTAAGAGTTGTGTTTGGGGCGGGAGGCGTGTGGGAAACAGACATACTTTTTATCAGAAGGGGATATGCTGCAAGTTAGACAGAGTGTATAATTTCGCGGGAGTAGTTGTAAAGTCTTTTAATACGTGGAGTCGGTCTTGTCAGATCATAGGGCAGTTTGATAGTGGAGGTAGGGTGGGAGGGAAATGGCCGCCGAAATTTATAAGAATTATTGGAAATTAAATATTAGTGTGTTAAGTGATGAGGAAGGGTTGGGGGTTTTTCTATGCTGTGGAATGAGCTTTCAAGGGAAGCTCGGAGGTGGATGACATTGTTTTTTTTAAAACGTGGTGGGAACTCGGTGGCAAAGGATAAGGATATTAAAGTCCTTTTTGTGAGGGAGGGTGGGTATATAAAACACTTTAAAATATGGACGCTAGCGAATTATTTATGAAGGATCGATTACGAGTTGTTATTTATGGGCAGGGATCGAGTTAGTGGTGTTTACCCCATGGGACACGAGATTGTAGCATAAAAGAGAGCTTAGCGAACGTTGCATAATGAGCGGTTTCAAGCGATGAGGGTGCAAGAAGGGATTAGAGAGAAGTTTTGTGGGGGAGAAAGGCCCCTCCGCGTGTGTGTTGTGCAACAAAAAGCAAAAGGCAGGCGATGTCGGGCCAATCACGAAGCTTGGAGGTAAAAGGAGACGATGGGAATCCATAGAGCAGGTTCAAGTGATACGAAACACAAAAAGCTACATGAGTGCTTGCGGATACATTGGTATTAAAAACAATGGGAATAGTAGTGGCGGTGGATGAAGTGGAATTAAGTAAGGTGTCCACGTATGCATAGTGCATCTTTGGGTCACAGTGATAGGAAGGCATTGGGTGGGGTTATTCTGAGGAGGAAAATTGAAATTGATTTAAACGGAATGAGGAAGGGCAAGTCCCCGGGTATTGATGTTTACCGGTGAATTTTATTTGCAGGCATTGGGAGTTGTTTGGGAGTTCATGGTAAGATTATTAAATTGTTTGAAGGAGATAAAGGGTACGTTAGGGGATAAGCAGAATACGGCAGTTGTGGGTGTTGGTCCCGAAAGGCAAAGGGCAGCCAAAATTGGAAAGTATAGGGCGATATCCGTTTTTGCTCTGTCCAAGACTATAAGTTTTCGCAAGATTTTGGGTATAGGGTTAAAATGCGTGGTGGGGAGGGTCGTTTCGCCATCGCAGTATGGGTTGCCGGGGCCCAGGTCGATGTTAGGAAGGTCACGGGGCTGTATATGAAGTTTTGTGGAGTCAAAGGGGGGAGGGGAGGGGGCGGCTTTACTGGCCTTGGGACTTGGCGACCCAGCCTATGATAGCGTGGAAAAGAGGTGCACTGCAAGAGTATTCTTCGGAGACAGGGTTATGGAGAGAAGAAATAGTTGGGTGGAGTAAACACTCTGTTTAAGGGGGCTAGGATGAGGGTACAAATAAAGGGGTGTATGGGGAGGACTTTGAGATGGGTAAGGTTTAAGCAAGGGGGGTGCCCTATGTTCAACAGATCTTTATTTGCGTTGTTTTAAGGAATCCCTTTTACAGGATGGTTGAGAGCACAGTTAGTTCCCGGGGTGGGGGGGTTGGGGTAGGGGGAGGGGATTGTTGGCCGGCTATTAATGGTTTTGTGGATGATACGACTGTTTTGGGCTGTGTGAACGAATGTCTAATGAAAGGTTGGAAGATGTTGTGCGTGTGTTTGAACGTGCACGGGGTATGAAGGGTTAAATAGTGAATGTCGATGATCATGGGGGTTGGGGAACTGGAATGGGGGTGGACATGGTGAGCTGTAAGTGGTTAACACAACTGCGATGTCATTCTACAAGATTTGCGGTATTATTTATAGAGACGATTTGGATGTGGCGCCGGGAAGGAAAATCAGTAAGGACGTTGGAAAAGGTCATAGTCGTCTGGGTGTTTTGAGGGGCCCCAACATCTCCACTCTGGCCCAACGTGAGATTGTTGTTAACGTTTTATTGTATAGTAAGGTGTGGCACGTTGCGGCTGTATTCCCAATTACAGGAACAGCCGATCAAATGGAATATTGAGAAGAGTATTTACCTTTTGTGGGGATCGAGGTGGTTGTGATTGGTTTAAAACGTGAGGTTGTTATGTTACCTGTACTCGAGGAGGTTTAGGATTGTTGGACTTAAAGCGTTAGGTGAAATGGTTTTTCTAAAGTGGGAGGTTTGGCCGTGTGGGTGTGTGCGGGGAAATATAGACAAGATATATACGAGGGTGAAAAAGTGGATATAGGGGAATGGCGTTAAGGGAATGTGAGATTGTACTACGAAGCTTTGTTGATGGTAAAGAAAAGGAAAGGAGAAGGAAACATTCGCATAAGGGTTTTAAGGTAGGTTACTAGGGGGTACTTGTGCGCAACTCCAGTAGAAGGTTTGTACCCCATGTACTCGTGGGAAATATATGGCTCCGATTTAGCAAGTTGAAAATTTACGGCCTAGGTGCTGGTGAAGTCATGTTTCGTTTTATAAATGGTATATTGCCTGTCAGGGGCAATACTACGATCAGAAGAGTCGTGGTGGAGGCGGATTGGGGTGTGGGTTTTGTGGTGGTGGAAAGACACGGCTTTTTTCAGCCGTTGACTGTGTGTTTTTGCGCTGAAGGTTTTTGAGTGATGGTAAGCGAGTAGGCTTTAGGTAGGGTGGTACAGAGGGTGGGAAGGCAGAGTGAGTGCAGGTCCTGCGGTGCGTTTTTAACGTCTCGGAATCGGTGGATTTTAGTCCAGGACGCGTTGAAAGCGGGCTTTAGATTTATCATTTCGTGGATCACATTTTATTTTCGTGGGTTAAATGCGTGGAAATAGGGTGGTCTAGTGGTGAGGTGAGTATGGCGTTTGTCCTTGCAATAATACGTTTTATCGTTTACAATGAGTAGGATAGGGACTTGTATGGGAGGAGGTGGGATTAGGGTTTTTCGGACGTGCTATAAAGGTCTGTCACTTTGAATACCCTTGTGTATCGTTGTGCATAAAATATGGCGGGCATGCCGAATAAGTTGTCGTGCTAGGTCATGTGGGCAAATAGCTGGCTCTTCTCTTGGGCCCTGGAAGGATGTGCAGTTGCGTGGAATATGAGTGTTGGGCATGAACTTGTTTTTTTGTTGTTATGGATGTGTGGTGTAGATTCAGGGGTTAGGGTTACTTATTGTACCTTTTGTGTACAAAAATGACTGGGGGGCCTTTATATATTTGTTATGTTTTGATGCTTCCTTTGTGTACAAGGCTCGTATGTATTCTTGAGGTCGACTAGTTTTCTTAGTTTTGTTTTTGATTGTGTTAGGATGGTCCATGAGAATTTGGGAATATGAACGTGCATATGTATGTTGATATGTTATATGTGGTGTTATGTGTATATATGTTGTATGTGTATATGCTGTATATGATAGTATATATATATATATTTATATATATATATATTAATTATATATATATATTTTAATATATATATATTATATAATGTATATGTATGTGTATATATGCATTTTTTTATCCCTTCCCTGTTACTGTTCAATTAGTCTGTGAGTCACCAAAGTATTAAAGGGATATAACACGTGTACATTACCCTGAGTTATCCAATTGTATCCTATAAATATGTAGCAACATTATGATTTTTGTTTGTGATTCAAACGTAGTTTCATGGGTATCAAGATTGAACACTTATGGAATGGATGGAAATTGCTGACGATTAATATGATTCGTCAATTTATATAATATTTATTATGTTAATGAATTTTGTATTAGAGTAAATCGATGAATTTTGTGTCTAAGTTGGAATTTCTATAATCAATTGTATATTTTGTATGCAAATTACATAAACTATTGTTTAAACATCAATGTAACATGTTTGTATGATGTGCATGTAGGTTATAATGGGTTAAGTGGTGTTTCCACCAGTGTTATATTTGTTACGCAGTTATATCTTTTGTTATTGTGTGTGTTTAGTGAAACGTACGTATGCATTTTATGGTGTGTTTGTCGTATATATCTATACGTATTAGTTAAAAATTGGTATTTATGGTGTGTACCTCGTTGTACTCGTTGGCACTTTTTATCTCAACACTGGCACGTCTTATCTGGGTAATTAACTCATCTTACCCACTGCTCACACTCATCTTACCCTCTGCTCACACTCATCCTACCCACTGCTCACACTCATCCTACCCACTTCTCACACTCATCCTACCCACTTCTCACACTCATCCTACCCACTGCTCACACTCCTACCCACTTCTCACACTCATCCTACCCACTGCTCACACTCATCCTACCCACTTCTCACACTCATCCTACCCACTGCTCACACTCATCCTACCCACTTCTCACACTCATCCTACCCACTGCTCACACTCATCCTACCCACTTCTCACACTCATCCTACCCACTGCTCACACTCATCCTACCCACTTCTCACACTCATCCTACCCACTTCTCACACTCATCCTACCCACTGCTCACACTCATCCTAACCCACTTCTCACACTCATCCTACCCACTTCTCACACTCATCCTACCCACTGCTCACACTCATCCTACCCACTTCTCACACTCATCCTACCCACTGCTCACACTCATCCTACCCACTTCTCACACTCATCCTACCCACTTCTCACACTCATCCTACCCACTGCTCACACTCATCCTACCCACTTCTCACACTCAATCCTACCCACTGCTCAAAACTCATCCTACCCACTGCTGACATTCATTCTACCAACTGCCTCACACTCATCCTACCTACTGAGTCACACTCATCCTACACACTGCCTTACACTCAACCTACAAACTGCCTCACACTCATCCTACCTACTGTCTCACACTCATCCTACCCACTGTCTCACACTCATCCTACCCACTGTCTCACACTCATCCTACCAACTGCCACACACTCATCCTTCCCACTGCCTCACACTCATCCTACCAACTGCCTCACACTCATCCTACCTACTGTCTCACACTCATCCTACCTTCAGTCTCACACTCATCGTACCTACTGTCTCTCGCTCATCCTACCTACTGTCTCACACTCATTCTAGCTACTGTCTCTCACTCATCCTACCTACTGTCTCTCATCCTACATACTGTCTCACACTCATCCTACATACTGTCTCACACTCATCCTACCCACTGTCCCCACACTCATCCTACCTACTGTCTAACACTCATCCTACCTACTGTCTCACACGCATCCTACCTACTGTCTCTCACTCATCCTACCTACTGTCTCTCACTCATCCTACCTACTGTCTAACACTCACCCTACCTACTGTCTCACACGCATCCTCCCTACTGTCTCTCACTCATCCTACCTACTGTCTCACACTCACCCCTACCTGCTGTCTCTCACTCATCCTACCTACTGTCTCACATTCGTCCTACCTACTGTCTCACACTCATCCTACCCACTGTCTCACACTCATCCTACCTACTGTCTAACACTCATCCTCCCTACTGTTTCACCCCTCATCCTACCTACTGTCTCACACTCATCCTACCTACTGTCTCACACTCATCCTCCCTACTGTCTCACACTCATCCTGCCTACTCTCTCACACTAAACCTACCTACTGTCTCACACTCATCCTACCTACTGTCTCTCACTCATCCTCCCTACTGTCTCTCACTCATCCTACCTACTGTCTCTCGTTCCTCCTACCTACTGTCTCACACTCACCCTACCTACTGTCTCCACCTTTTCCTACCCACTGTCTCACACTCATCCTACCTACTGTCTAACACTCTTTCCTACCTACTGTCTCACACTCATCCACCTACTGTCTCACACTCATCCTACCTACTGTCTCACACTCATCCTACCTACTGTCTCACACTCATCCTCCCTACTGTCTCACACTCATCCTACCTACTGTCTCACACTCATCCTACCCACTGCTCACACTCATCCTACCTACGTCTCACACTCATCCTACCTACTGTCTCACACTCATCCTACCTACTGTCTCACACTCATCCTACCTGTAGACAGCCTGTACTGTCTGCACAGACAGCCCATGCTGTCTGCCAGCTTAGTTCATATTTCGCGCCATGCTGGTGCTGCCATCTATAGGCCTTGCCACTTCAGTATGCCCAGACTTGCCTCGCTCTCACTCACACAGCGGCCTGGCATCAAGACACAAGGCCTCCCAGCTCTCTCTCGTGGGCATGGCCCTCCCGGGCCATGGGCACAAACACACAAGCCAGTGTGTAACCCAACACTAGTTATCAATAAAGTAAGAAGCCTCCGAAGACGTATATCATTTAACACCCCGCGTTCACCATGCTATCAAACAAGCTCGTTATAATGGTACCAGCGGTGCTCGCAGCAGTTGTGTTTGCCTGGAGAGAGGGAGGAAGAGGTATGAAGTCATCTTCACTTCATCATCCCATACAAGAAGCATCCGTCTCTCAACGAGTTATCCTGATGTTGTGTCTGCACTTTTGATCATCGAGACACAGGTACTAGCAGGATCCAGCCGAAATTTGTCGAAAGTCTTCGAGAATTATGAGTGGCGTCACAGTGACCCCACGCTACAGCGTCCCACGCTACAGTGTCCCACGCTGTTTCTCAAGTCACGTGTTCAGCGTCACTTGTATGTTGCTGTTGTTGTTCAGCTCAGCACAGCTGTTTCAGCAAGCCAGAGGTGAGTTTTGTGGTGATTTCTGCGTCCAGTGTGAGCTTCTCCACGTGTTTGTGGGTGGAGGAGGAGGAGGAGGAGGAATGGCTAGATGCTCGCCCTGCCATACACTCACGCACGCTCCTCGCCACCACACTACCATACACTCACCACTGCCCACTCCCTCTGCTGTGTTTTCTGCTGTTTTTCGTATGAATTCATTGCCAGTGCTGTGTATCCGAGTGCCCGAGGCCACTCGAAGCTACGTGGATTACGACGTCACGTGGGTGTGGGCGATGTCACGTAGACCTACAAAGCCACGTGAGTTACCAGATGTCCCAAGGCCTCATGCTGTGGTCTGCTGCCCGCATCACATCGACGCCACCCACGATGCTGCCCGAATTCATGATGTCACGATGTCTGCTGACGTCACCTCACGATGTCTGCCTGACGTCACCTCACGATGTCTGCTGACGTCACCTCGAGATGTCTGCTGACGTCACCTCGAGATGTCTGCTGACGTCACCTCGCGACATCACGCCTGACATCACATGATGTCAACATCGAGTGTTTCTAGTAATTATTTCAGTATTGTCGAGAAGATTGAGAGAAGATATATGTCGTGTGTTAATTAATTCCTCTCAGTCAGTGTTCTCACATTTTAGTATGTCTTAGTCAGTTTTATGCGCAGAAAAGCATCATTTGCTAGTTAAGCCATGTTGTACCGTATGTACAGCGGTGTGTTTGTAAGTTTTCCGTGTGTCCAGTGAGGTCTGTGGTCAGACCCTTGAGTTGCACCACTGTGCTGTCACCCGCGTGACCAGTGTTTGACAGCTGATTACTCAGCCCTGAGCGTACGAGCCCTCTTGTACAGAAAGCTTTTATGCTCGTCGCTCGTGATTCTGCAGAATCGTACCTGCTACGATTCCCATCGAGATTTGTTTCACTTCACCTCCAGACCGTCAGAGTGCAGTTATATGTAGAGAAACAAGTCTGGGGACGCTTAGGCTAACCTCTGCTATAACTCCAACTGTCGAGAGATGATACTTGTCAAGCCGCAGCCAGGCCTGTCGGCAGGCGCTGTGTCAGCCTCGTGTCACAAGCTTCAGTGAGCAGCCTGCACAAAGATGATGTCACTTTGACTGCTAGCTCTCTCACTGCAGTCTGGTGTATGATGTTACGACTCCCAGATGTTTCGCCCAGTCGTCTCTGCCACGACTCGCTCCACAACTCGCTCCACGCTCGCCGGCAGTGATAGCCCAGCGACAGTACCAGTCGAGAAGTGTCCTCCTGAGTCGCTTGCCAGAAGTCCTGCCCAGTTGCCGAGTTTTGTCGACGCCTCACTGGAGGGCACCAGCATGTCGTGCCCCAGGTTGAGTGAAAACCTGCAGCGACTCCTACGATGTCTGCTTCACCGTTCCAGAGGAGACCGTACCCTGTTACGTCACAGCTCAGCCGCAGCGATGTCTCCCGTGTTTCAGTATCTGTCCAGACGCAGGAAGGCGTGCAGTGATACACTTCGATGATCACTGCCTTTGACCACGATGTTTAGCACACCCCACATGTTTTTTTCTTCCCTCCCTGTAGGAAGTTTTTTTTCCATGTCCATATGTATATATATGTTTTTATTTTGTGTTCTGTGCCCTGTTCCTACGAGAGAGAGACCGAGTTTCTTTTACTACCAGTATTGTCGCGTCGGGACGACGCGCGGTAGGTGGCCGAGCGTATGTAGACAGCCTGTACTGTCTGCACAGACAGCCCATGCTGTCTGCCAGCTTAGTTCATATTTCGCGCTATGCTGGTGCTGCCATCTATAGGCCTTGCCACTTCAGTATGCCCAGACTTGCCTCGCTCTCACTCACACAGCGGCCTGGCATCAACACACAAGTACTCCCAGCTCTCTCTCGCGGGCATGGCCCTCCCGGGCCATGGGCACAAACACACAAGCCTGTGTAACCCAACACTAGTTATCAATAAAACAAAGAAGCCTCCGAAGACGTATCATTCACAACCCGCACCAGAATACCAAACAAGCCCGTTATATACCTACTGTCTCACACTCATCCTACCTACTGTCTCACACTCATCCTACCCACTGCTCACACTCATCCTACCTACTGTCTCACACTCATCCTACCTACTGTCTCACACTCATCCTACCCACTGCTCACACTCATCCTACCTACTGTCTCACATTCATCCTACCTACTGTCTCACACTCATCCTGCCTACTGTCTCACACTCATCCTACCTACTGTCTCACACTCATCCTACCCACTGCTCACACTCATGCTACCTACTGTCTCACACTCATCCTGCCTACTGTCTCACACTCATTCTACCTACTGTCTCACACTCATCCAACCCACTGTGTCACACTCATCCTACCTACTGTCTCACACTCGTCCTACCTACTGTCTCACACTCATCCAACCCACTGCTCACACTCGTCCTACCTACTGTCTCACACTCATCCTACCTAGTGTCTCACACTCATCCTACTTACTGTCTCACACTCATCCAACCCACTGCTTCACACATTTCCTCCAAGTTTACCTTTGGCTATTCCCTAGACCGACCACATATTCCTCCACGACCAGAGTATGCAACCGCTGCCTTCCTGCTATCAGCATTCATAAACTCCTTACAATATTCTCTCCATCTTCCCACTACTTTCACCTCCCATCTAACATCGTACCTCTCACTCTTTACCATTGTCATTTGCCTCCCCTATCTTTCTCAGTTAATTAATGTTCCTCCAAAATTATGTCTTACTCAGCAAAATTTGCTGACAAAGATTCAGTCTTTCTATTATTTGCTCTACTTATGTTCTCCCTCGTCAAACTTTTTACGTATCATTGTTATTTCATTATTCCATCATTCACTCCTTGTGGTGTGCGCCGAGGATGTAAGATTATATTCAAAGTTAGTGACACAACCATTGGCCTACACTCTCTCCAGTGACCTGGCAATTCGGAGCATAGCAGTTCTGGGACCCCCACTGCAGTATTTATTGTTCAGTTCAACTCACCAATCAGGAGAGAACACGTATCCCTAACCAAGGTGACATCATACCTGTTTGTCTGGCCTGGAGGGCAAACTTACGCCATCTCTGGTTGAAAAACCACTCATTTCTTTGAGTGGTTTATGCTTGTCTCATCATTATACTACTACCTTAATGTCTTAACCTTGTATTGTGAATAAGTGGTGAAGGAATACATGGATAAAGAAATCTACCCCTGCTATGTTTGCCTTGCCTTTCTCTTGCCCTATTGATCGCTATATATTGCTGACTTCGTTCACGGCTAGGTGCTACAGGCCTTAATCACTACCTGTGTTCACTCTTCTGTAACTACAAAGCACTGCGTCGCGCTCTAGCGCTTCTTCAGTCTACTCGACACCACGTTGATCATCTCATTACTTGTGCTCCCTCTAACTACTTGCTCTCAGTAGCTGCTTATGCTTTTCAATATCCATCCTTTTCTTTAGTTCATCTACTAAGGAAAAGTATTTATCCAGTCTGCCTTTTACTGCACCTTCCTTTCAGTTATGGATCTGACAAAATCACTCGTTTCAGACGTCCAGCCATCATTATTTTATTTCCACTACACAGTGTAGCAGAATGCTCAATTTTCTTGACACACACCGAAATCTCTATCTCTCTCTGTCTCTGTCTGTCTGTCAGTCTGTTCTCTGTCCTCTCTCTTTTCCATATAGGTTAAAGACTATCACGTGCACCTGGGTCAGTAAAGATGCTGTTAACCTGCCAGAGTTCCTTGATTTTCCTAAGTATACATACAAACATTATATAAAATATATATTATATATATATATATATATATATATATATATATATATATATATATATAATATATTTTATATATATAATATATATATATGCATATCTAAATATATATATATATAAATATATATATATATATATAATATATATATATATATATATATATATATATTATATATATAAATCACAGAAAACAGGTGATATAAACAATATACAAAAACAACCACTGTGAAAAAAAAGCGAAAATCCAAGCACTTTCGTGACTTCTCAATTATAAAGGAACTATAAAAAAACAAAACATCAACAAAAGGGAAATATGAAGGGGCAAGACTACACCTCACAATCACGTCACCACAACAAGATTACAAGTCACAGTCGTGTGACAACACCTAAACTCTGTGAAACACACCTGATGCTCATCCCAAGCATTAAGATTTGTTCCCTGCCCAAATGTATCTTTAAAAATCTTCCCAAATTTTATTAATTATAATAAATCCAATTTATAACCAAAAGAAATATTCATTTTTTTAAAAAATTCCTTTTATGAAACATGAGTCTATTATATAGGGTTTTTTTAAAAAGTTTTTTTTATCTGAAAAACTTGTTAATTATACTTACCATTCCCTTTCCCTACTATCTTTAAAAATTATTAAAATTTGTAGTGTTGATGAAAATTTTTGTTTTTAAATACTGAGTTCTACACTCAAAAGTTTGGTATGGCAATGAGAAATCCTTTTTTTCCCCCCCAGTTCTTAGAAATTTATACAGGGATTTTTTTGAAACAAGATTGTTTAACACAACCCTTTCCTAATACAGCTAATGGTTTTATATTTTGATTTTTTGTGACTTATGCCTTAGAATGAGATATAAACCTTTCCTTGTTAAATTAAATAGCTTAGTCATTCTATAGATTTTATGTTGAGTTCGAAGTAAGTAACCACTCCTTTCCTAGATTTTTTAAATTTATTAAGGTAACAATTTCTTTAAATTTAAAAATTTACAAAAAATCTAAAAAAAATTTTGCTTTTTACACTATTATTCTTCCATAAAGAGAGAGTTAAACTGTCGGTTTTTCATCAATGTTTCTGAGAACTTTAGTATTTGTAGTCCAGATTTTCTAGATGAAGAAATACCAAATTTTTATGAAATAGCCATTGATCTGAAATACCGGGGAAAAGTAATTTATTTAAAACATTTAAAAAATTTCTAGAAATACTTTTTTACAATCCAAAAAAAGGGCCAAAACCCAAATTTTTTCAAATAAAAATATGTTGGTTCTCCCTTACCATGAAAAAATTGGGATAGCCTTCTCTTCTTTAAAACTTTTTAAAAATTAAAGGTTTCAAAAATCTTGATACAGTAAAAAAAACTTTTGATAAAAATTCCCCCAAAATTTGCTGTGGATTGTCTATAAGTTCCCTTTTAAAAATTTTCGTAAAGTTTTATTACGGTCAAAAAATGGGAAAAAACTCGAACTAAGATTAAAACAACATAAATTAGCATTAGAACGGGCAAGATTCCAATGCTCTATTTTATGTAAGAAATTTTTAAACCACCAATTGTTTTTTAAAAAGTAGGAAAGTTGTTCAAGCAACATAATAAGTCGCAGCAATAAATAGAAACATTTTCATAAAAAAATATGAAAATTTTTTTTATTTAATAAAATTTGGGTTTATTTATTATTAAAAAAAAATTTGGGGAAAAATTTAATGAACAAGACAAGTAAAAATTTTTAATGCTTGGGTAGTGTATTAGGTGGGTTCACAGGTCAGGGTTTTCCAGACTGTGAGGTTAATCTTGATAAATTAGATACTGTGCAACACTTAGTTCTTTAATTTAAAAAGGAAACTTTCGCAACACGGGCTTAAAAGTCCCTACAAAGGAGATGGTGAAAAAGAAGGAGTTTGAGGTAATCATCCCTCAGCCTTGAGTCGTTGTAATCAAATTTATAAACTTGTCGGTTCCTTGAACCATTCATCTACATTCCACAAAACATAGCAACTCTTGGGATCTTTAATCAGGGAAAAATTTTCCTTGCCCAAACCCTTTAGGGAGGCCAAACTTTACATTTGGGTTTGTAAATTTTTATACCCAAACCAAAGACTGCTGCACCCTCACCTGCCTACTGTATAAAGCCCCTTCTTCGCCTATATTGCATTCTTTACAAGATTTATGGACTGACCACATCCCTCAAGGCTGAGGGGAAAAATTACCAAAAATCTCCTTTTCTTCATGTTTCCCTTTTTATGGATGATGAAGCCACTGTGTGGCAAAAAAGTTTCCCTTTTAAGTACCTAAGTGCTGCACTGTGTCTAATTTTTCAAATTGTCGGGTTTTTTGAACCATCATTTTATAAATTGTATGTTTTGTGGGACGCCATTGGAGGTGAAGTCTTGCGCCTTTATGTGCCCTTTATGTTCATGTTTTGGTTTTTTTTTTT
Source organism: Cherax quadricarinatus (assembly GCF_026875155.1). Taxonomy (NCBI): domain Eukaryota; kingdom Metazoa; phylum Arthropoda; class Malacostraca; order Decapoda; family Parastacidae; genus Cherax; species Cherax quadricarinatus. The sequence continues at coordinate 47,311,143 of NC_069407.1, read as the reverse complement.
AGTGAGAAGACACGAGAACGCTTAAAATTTCGCTGTTTTTTTACGTGGTTATAAAAATTATTAATATATAAAATTTTTTATATATATTATATATATAATATATAATATATATTATATATATATATAAGTTTTTATATTATTAATATTATATATATATATAATATAATATATATATATATATATAAATATATATATATATATATATATAAATTTAATTTTATTTATAATTATATATATTTTTTTTTTTTTTTTTTTTTTTTTCAACAAGTCGGCCGTTCTCCCACCGAGGCAGGGTGACCAAAAAAAAAAAAGAAAGAAAATCCCCAAAAAGAAAATACTTTCATCATCATTCAAACTTTCACCTCACTCACACATTATCACTGTTTTTGCAGAGGTGCTCAGAATACAACAGTTTAGAAGCATATACGTATAAAGATACACAACATATCCCTCCAAACTGCCAATATCCCAAACCTCTCCTTTAAAGTGCAGGCATTGTACTTCCCATTTCCAGGACTCAAGTCCGACTATATGAAAATAACCGGTTTCCCTGAATCCCTTCACTAAATATTACCCTGCTCACACTCCAACAGATCGTCAGGTCCCAAGTACCATTCGTCTCCATTCACTCCTATCTAACACGCTCATGCACGCTTGCTGGAAGTCCAAGCCCCTCGCCCACATAACCTCCTTTACCCCCTCTTTCCAACCCTTTCGAGGACGACCCCTACCCCTCCTTCCTTCCCCTATACATTTATATGCTTTCCATGTCATTCTACTTTGATCCATTCTCTCTAAATGACCAAACCACCTCAACAACCCCTCTTCTGCCCTCTGACTAATGCTTTTATTAACTCCACACCTTTTCCTAATTTCCACACTCCGAATTTTCTGCATAATATTTACACCACACATTGCCCTTAGACAGGACATCTCCACTGCCTCCAACCGTCTCCTCGCTGCTGCATTTACCACCCAAGCTTCACATCCATATAAGAGTGTTGGTAGTACTATACTTTCATACATTCCCTTCTTTGCCTCCATAGATAACGTTTTTTCACTCCACATATACCTCAACGCACCACTCACCTTTTTTCCCTCATCAATTCCATGATTAACCTCACCCTTCATAAATCCACCCGCCGACCCCGTCAACCCCCAAGTATCTGAAAAATATATATATATATATATATAATATTATATTTATATATATAAAAATATATAAAAATAAATATTTTATATATATATATATATATAGTGCAAAACAACCACTCTGAAAGAATAGAGAAATTCCAAGCGCTTTCGTGACTACTCACATTATCAAGGAACTATGAAAGTGAAGCATCCAAGGGAAAAGCTATATAAGGGGTCCGGCCAGCACCTCACTATCAGATCCCCACAACGGTTAAAACACGTGACGCGCGGCGAGCCAACTTGGATAGGTCCTTTGCACAACTCACCCCCAAGCTATTCTACCCAAGAAAATTTTAAAATTATTTGTCCGTGTATTATTAAATTCTTCCCAAATTCTATTAATTATAAATGGATCAAAATTTATATAAACCAAAGGAATATTCATATTATTGTCAAAAACTGTTTTTTTATGAAACAAGATTAAATTATATTCCTGTCGACCATGGACTTGCTAGATATACTTTCTCAACTTTTTGAAAATCAATTGGATGGTTAAAATCTCTTACATGGATAAATAGAGCATTGGAATTTGTCCAGTTCTAATGCTATATTTATGTTGTTTTATCTTAGTTCGAGGGTTTTTACCAGTTTGACCGTAATAAACTTTATCGCAAATTTTACAAGGAATCTTATAGACACATCCATCAGCATTTTGGGGGGAATTCTTTATCAAAAGTTTTTTACTGTATCAAGATTTTTGAATACAAACTTTAATATTAAAAGTCTTTAAAAAGAGAAGGCATATCAACCAAGTTTTCTGGTAAGGGAGGAACCACATATTTTTAGTTGAATAAGGCTGGTTGCCCCTTTTTGGATTATAAAAGTGTTTCTTTGCAAAATTTAAAAGATTATCAATTACATTTCTTGGGTATTTAAATCATTACCTATTTCATAAATTTGGATATTTTTCCCCATCTATGAACTCAGGACTACAAATTCGTAAAGCTCTCAAAAACATTGATGAGGAAAACAGACAGTTTGACTCTATCTTGATGCGAGGAATAATAGTGGACATAGGAACAGTTATTTGTAGGTTTTCTGAAAAATTTTAAATTTAAAATTCATTATTACCCTTAATAATTAAAACATCTAGAAAAGGCAATGAGTTATTTTTCTTCAAACTCAACAGTAAAGTTTATAGAATGGGCCTAAGCTTTTTTAATTTTCCAAGAAAATGGTGTATATCTACATTTTTGGGCATAAGACACAAAATATCATCAACATATCTGAACCATTTAGCTCTATTGGGGAGGATTGTGTTAAGTAACCTTGTTTAAAAAAAATTCCATGTATAGGTTACTAAGAACAGGTGAAAGAGGATTTCCCATTGCCATACCAAAACTTCTGAGTGTAAAACTTATCATTAAATACAAATTTTGCATCAATAATGCAAAGTTTAATAAGTTAATAAATGTAGGAACTGGCAATGGTAAATCATAGTTAACGAGTTCTTCAGATAAGAAACTTAATAAAACCATCAACAGGAACTTTTGTAAACAAGGAAAGTAACATCAAAACTAACCATGTTAAAATCATTTAAGTCAGTCAAGGAGCTTAATTTATCAACCAAGTCTTTTGTTTTTAACATTAAAGTTAGAAATTTTTGCCAACAATAGGGCTCAAAATATCAAAAAAGCCATTTGGATAATTTATATGAAACTGACCCTATGGAAACTAATAATTTGACTGACTGGATTTTCCCCGGGTTTTTGTGTTTTTATTAGTCCATACATGTAAGGTAAGATGGATTAGTGGAAGTAAATTTGTTTGGACTAATTCATCTTTGCCTTTCAGTAGAAGTTTTATTGTTTTATTGAAATTGCTGTTAACGGTTTTTTAGGGGATTTTTCCTAAGTTTTAGAATAGGTTTCAGTATCATCTAAGAGATTATTCATTTTTTCTTGGTAATCATTTTCTTTCATAATTACTATTGCATTTATTTTGTCTGCTTTAGTAAGGCGCAAATTTTTATTGTTATTAAGTGTATCATAAGACTTAAAGAATCTTTGAGGGCAATTGGAATGTTTGGTTTTAACATAGAGCTATATACCATTCCTTTCCTAATATTAATTTCATCAGAGGATAAATCAGAAAAATTTTCAAAGTTACAATATTATATATATATATATATATATATATATATATATATATATATATATATATATATATATATATATATATATATATTATATATATATATATATATAAAAATATATATTTTATAAATATATAGAAGATAGATAGATAGTAGATAGATAAATAGATAGATAAACTCGACTACCCCCACCCGCCATCTGAATACTCTCTTTACCATTCAGTAACTGATACAGTAGACGTTGCTTTCCCCCTCATAATCGCCTTACAAACAAGCACATTTGCACCCCCCCCTCCCATCCTTGGCGCTCTTCTTCAGGCCTTTGTACCTCCCAAGTGACTTTGAAGCTTGTGCAAACACATCCATCAACTCGTTGGTGAGACTTAGAGTCCAGTTTCCATAACTCAAGGCTGTCTAGTCGTAAATACCGCTTCAACTAGACATTAAAAGGCCCCAGCCATATAATAGCAGCGGAGATACGGCTCCAAACACCGCAGAGCAACAACAGAATCCGGCATATATCTTAGGTGGATCATAATTATGGCCCCTCCTTCCCCTCCTGAGTCAGATGAGAGACTCTGTAAATGTGGGGCAGATTTATGAAGGCTTGTAAATGGATTTACAGATTTAATTCAATGAAAGGGTCATTCAGGGAGTCCGGGGAAGGGGAGGAAAGAGATGGTTTCCCAGCCTGTATTTACAGTGACGTGAAACTCTGGAGTGTAAACCTTGTAGCTCCTCTCTGCCCAAATGAGAGCTGACCGGGAGTCTTGCAAGCTCACATCCACCTCTGAGCGAGCCGGTGACGGCAGGCGTACACACGAACGTTTCTACCTTCCATGACGGCAGGTGTACACACGAACGTTCTACCTTCCGTGACGGCAGGTGTGTACACACGAACGTTTCTACCTTCCGTGACGGCAGGTGTACACACGAACGTTCTACCTTCCGTGACGGCAGGTGTACACACGAACGTTCTACCTTTCCGTGACGGCAGGCGTACACACGAACGTTCTACCTTCCGTGACGGCAGGCGTATACACGAACGTTCTACCTTCAATGACGGCAGGCGTACACACGAAACGTTCTACCTTCCGTGACGGCAGGTGTACACACGAACGTTTCTACCTTCCGTGACGGCAGGCGTACACACGAACGTTCTACCTTCAGTGACGGCAGGCGTACACACGAACGTTCTACCTTCCGTGACGGCAGGCGTATACACGAACGTTCTACCTTCGGTGACGGCAGGCGTACACACGAACGTTCTACCTTCCGTGACGGCAGGCGTACACACGATCGTTCTACTTTCCGTGACGGCAGGTGTACACACCGAAACGTTTACCTTCCGTGACGGCAGGCGTACACACGAACGTTCTACTTTCCGTGACGGCAGGTGTACACACGAACGTTCCACTTTCCGTAACGGCAGGGCGTACACACGAACGTTCTACCTTCCGTGGTAAAAACGTTCGTGTGTACGCAGGCGTACACACAAACGTTCTCCGTCAGTGACGGCAGACGTACACACGGAAGTTCTACCGTTCCAGTGTACCGCTCTAATGCAGTTTTAACAGGATAATCCAGTGACTTCGCCAAAGCTGTACACAGAACCGTAATATTGCCACAATAAAAGTGTTGTTCAGGGACGTCTTGTCTCATGACAGTCGCGTCACTCGACCCGCCCTGGATATTGTCACTTACTCAAGTATTTGTTTATTACTGAAAATCCTCAGCTCCTACCGGAGCTGAGGATTTTAAGTAATAAACAAATTTCAGATATTGCATAATTTATCGTCTTCAAGCCGACTATAATGCCACTCTAGACTGAAGGTAAGATGATGCCACTCTAGACTGAAGGTAGGATGATGCCACTCTAGACTGAAGGTAAGATGATGCCACTCTAGACTGAAGGTAGGATGATGCCACTCTAGACTGTAGGTAGGATGATGCCACTCTAGACTGAAGGTAGGATGATGCCACTCTAGACTGAAGGTAGGATGATGCCACTCTAGACTGAAGGTAGGATGATGCCACTCTAGACTGAAGGTAGGATAATGCCACTCTAGACTGAAGGTAGGATGATGCCACTCTAGACTGAAGGTAGGATGATGCCACTCTAGACTGAAGGTAGGATAATGCCACTCTAGACTGAAGGTAGGATAATGCCACTCTAGACTGAAGGTAGGATGATGCCACTCTAGATTGAAGGTAGGATGATGCCACTCTAGACTGAAGGTAGGATGATGCCACTCTAGACTGTAGGTAGGATGATGCCACTCTAGACTGAAGGTAGGATGATGCCACTCTAGACTGAAGGTAGGATGATGCCACTCTAGACTGAAGGTAGGATGATGCCACTCTAGACTGAAGGTAGGATAATGCCACTCTAGACTGAAGGTAGGATGATGCCACTCTAGATTGAAGGTAGGATGATGCCACTCTAGACTGAAGGTAGGATGATGCCACTCTAGATTGAAGGTAGGATAATGCCACTCTAGCCTGAAGGTAGGATGATGCCACTCTAGATTGAAGGTAGGATGATGCCACTCTAGATTGAAGGTAGGATGATGCCACTCTAGATTGAAGGGTAGGATGATGCCACTCTAGATTGAAGGTAGGATGATGCCACTCTAGCCTGAAGGTAGGATGATGCCACTCTAGATTGAAGGTAGGATGATGCCACTCTAGATTGAAGGTAGGATGATGCCACTCTAGATTGAAGGTAGGATGATGCCACTCTAGATTGAAGGTAGGATGATGCCACTCTAGATTGAAGGTAGGATGATGCCACTCTAGCCTGAAGGTAGGATGATGCCACTCTAGATTGAAGGTAGGATGATGCCACTCTAGATTGAAGGTAGGATGATGCCACTCTAGACTGAAGGTAGGATGATGCCACTCTAGCCTGAAGGTAGGATGATGCCACTCTAGATTGAAGGTAGGATAGAGCCACTCTAGATTGAAGGTAGGATGATGCCACTCTAGATTGAAGGTAGGATGATGCCACTCTAGATTGAAGGTAGGATGATGCCACTCTAGCCTGAAGGTAGGATGATGCCACTCTAGATTGAAGGTAGGATGATGCCACTCTAGCCTGAAGGTAGGATGATGCCACTCTAGATTGAAGGTAGGATGATGCCACTCTAGATTGAAGGTAGGATGATGCCACTCTAGACTGAAGGTAGGATGATGCCACTCTAGATTGAAGGTAGGATGATGCCACTCTAGACTGAAGGTAGGATAATGCCACTCTAGACTGAAGGTAGGATGATGCCACTCTAGACTGAAGGTAGGATGATGCCACTCTAGACTGAAGGTAGGATGATGCCACTCTAGACTTAAGGTAGGATGATGCCACTCTAGACTGAAGGTAGGATGATGTCACTCTAGACTGAAGGTAGGATGATGCCACTCTAGACTGAAGGTAGGATGATGCCACTCTAGACTGAAGGTAGGATAATGCCACTCTAGATTGAAGGTAGGATGATGCCACTCTAGACTGAAGGTAGGATGATGCCACTCAAGATTGAAGGTAGGATGATGCCACTCTAGACTGAAGGTAGGATAATGCCACTCTAGACTGAAGGTAGGATGATGCCACTCTAGACTGAAGGTAGGATGATGCCACTCTAGATTGAAGGTAGGATGATGCCACTCTAGACTGAAGGTAGGATGATGCCACTCTAGAATGAAGGTAGGATAATGCCACTCTAGATTGAAGGTAGGATAATGCCACTCTAGATTGAAGGTAGGATGATGCCACTCTAGATTGAAGGTAGGATGATGCCACTCTAGATTGAAGGTAGGATGATGCCACTTTTCCTCTGAATGGCGTCAAACTGATTAGTAACATGGGAATGTTCGTTGAACACTAGTGTTCTTGTTCACTAAATTCAACCCGCCGGGTACTTACTGAACTGTTTCAGTCACTCGAATTGCCACCACTTGTTCAACTTGTGAATTATATCCGTGGATAATATCCATGGTAGGGATAATATTAGCAATACTTCGCTTTGTAATGACAACTATGATAGTTTCAACACTGAATCTTTGCTCCATTTCTTCCCAACGATCGAACATGAACAAGCAACACGGAGACAACCCGATTTGACCACTAATCTACGATTCTACACATGATCGGAGGCAACTTCTGCCTTGGGATTTCACTCACTCGCACTCCTCGATCTGGCAAGAGTCTTGCTATCTAGAAGGCAAGAAAACTAGCACTAGCATGCTCTTACTGTCGTGTAGGCCCCTTATATGGGCGAAATAATACTGACTTAGTATCTGAAAAACGGGTGGCAGCCAACACTAAGTGACTGTGTCGTGGAACTGATATCTCTTGTCCTGACGCATTCCACGTTAAATGAGGCTTACTAGCTAACTAAGCACACTAAGAGCTTATGTATACGTATTCTTAGGATATCTTTAGATAAAGGTATTTCTAGGGCAAACATAAGTATGAATATTACGCGGGGCTTTGTTGGAAAATGTCGGGAAGTATCGACTCCTACAGTTGAACTGGAACGTGTTGATGACCACGTTCTGTCTACATGTACTCTCAGTCTAATTTAAAGCTGCTTAGTTAGGCTCCACTGTTTGCAGGCAATGTGATCCTCCCCATCCCACTAATGGAAAGCTGTCTCTAGAGACTCTTTTGACCCTATCTGACTCGTCGCGCTGGTGAGAAGAGAGACAGACAGAGAGAGGTCTCAGCTCCTTGCTGAGGGGTCTCCATGTTCCTTGGGCTGGTAGACGACTTGGAGATAGCTTTCTCCGCATGAGGGTAGTGTCACAGATAAGGATAGTACCACTGGTAAGGACAGCGCCATAGATAAGAACAGTGTCATGAAGATACGGTCACAAGGGCAGTGTCACAAGGCCAGTGCCAGAGGCAAGGGCATTGTCACAGATAAGGACAGTGCCACAGGTAAGGACAGTGTCACAGGCAAGGACAATGCCATAGGTAAGAACAGTGCTACAGGTAAGGACAATGCTACAGGTAAGGACAGTGCCACAGGTAAGGACAGTGTCACAGGTACGGACAGTGCCACAGGTAAGAACTGGGTCACAGGTAAAGACAATGCCACAGGTATGGACAGTGCCAGAGGTAAGGACAATTTCACAGGTAAGAATAGGGTCACAGGTAAGGACAGTGTTACAGGTAAGAACAGTGTCACGAGTAAGGACAAAGTCACAAGTACATCAACTGGGACCAGGTAAACCATGTCCTAACTGACACATGTTGGGAAGATATCAAATAATATGGACCCAAACCAGTGCCATAAAAAGATCAATTTCCTGGTAGCTGAAATATGCTCAAGGCATATTCCCCTAAGAAAAAAGAAAAGAAGTAAACTGGAGAGAGAGAGACGCTCCCTCTACAGGAGAAGGCGAAGACTCACTGAGCTCCTTAAGAACACTAGATTATCTGATACACGGAAGGAAGCGCTAATCAGGGAAGTGGAAAACAGGATCCAGGAGAGACAGGAGGAGTTAAAAGTCATTAGTGGAATTGAAAGAAATTCGAAATATTTCTTTTTACATGCCAAAAACAAGGCAAAAACCACATCTAGTATAGGGCCCGTGCTCAGACAAGATGCAACAAAGAATAAATAACAAAAAGGCACAATACCGTGACTGGAACGATACACAAATAACCCGCACATAAAAGAGAAAAGCTTACGACGACGTTTCGGTCCGACTTGGACCATTGACAAAGTCACACTAACAGAGGTGGAGCAGGACGGCTATATATAGGCAGGAAGAGGTGGAGGTGGTAGTAGTAGTAGTAGTAGTAGTAGTAGTAGTAGTAGTAGTAGTAGTAGTAGTAGTAGTAGTACAAGAATTGTGTATAATACCGACAAGATGAAATTAAGACACATGCACAACACCCGGGCATCCCCATCGTAGACGTTTCGCCATCCAGCCAGCCACTGGATGGCGAAACGTCCACAACAAAGACAACCAGACGCCGCACATGTGTCTTAATTTCATCAGTAGTTGTAGTAGTAGTAGAAGAAGAAGAGGTAGTAGTAGTGGTAGTGGTAGAAGTGGGAAATAATGAAGATGAGCCAGTCAAAAAACAAAGGAAGGGGAGCACTGCAAGAGAGCTAGATGCCCACAGAGGGAGAGCAAGCGCACAGAGGTGCGTGAAAGGGGAAGTGGTGAAATAAAATAAATGAAGAAGAAACAGAAACACGAGACAGGAGAGAGAAAGACAACCCAGAGGAGAAAAGGAAAGAGGAAAGGGGAAGAGGAAGAAGCAAAAGAAAGAAAAAAAAAGAGGATTCAGGTTAAGTCACGGGTGTTCTGAAGTTTGGAGCATTTTACAATGTAGTGGGAGAGGAAGGCATCTACAGAGACGAAGCCAGGGCTAAGGTTCATACAAGGAAAGTTGTGTAATAGAGAGGATTCAACTAGACGGCGACTGTTCGAGTTGGAAGTAGGGAAGACAGTTTTAGCAGAAGACCAGTCAATAGGATGGCTATGATCTCTGACGTGACAGAAAAGAGCATTGTTAGTGTCGGCAAGCCTAACACTATTTTTGTGCTCCCTAAGTCTGTCGGGAAAGAAATCGACAGTTTCTCCGAAGTATTGAAGAGGACAGGAGGAGCAAGAAATAGAGTAGACACCAGGAACATCTGTAGAGGGAGGAGAGGTATGAACGAGATTAGTGCGAAGAGTGTTAGTCTGGCGGAAGGTAAGCTTGATGTTAAGGGACGGAGAGAATTTTTGAGATTAGAAAGACCGGAAATGTAGGGAAGGCAGAGGATAGAGAGTTCCCATGAGTAGAGAGTTTGGGAGAGAAGAAATTGCGTTTAGCACGTGAGAGGGCAGAGTCTATGAAATGGGAAGGGTAGCCAAGATGGGAGAACGAATTATGAAGAGTGGAAATTTTGCTGGAAGGAACTGAGGATCCCCAGATGCGGAGGGCACGGAGAAAGAGGGAGATAAGAACACTTTTCTTGACAGGGGAAGCATGACAGGAAAAGTAGTGAATGTACATGCCACTGTGCATAAGGTTTACGGGGAAACGGAAAGGAAAAAAAACCTGTATCTGAGCGGTGGACATGGACATCAAGGAAAGGAAGCAAGGAATTATATTCCCCCTTCAGTTTTAAACTTAATGGAAGGTGCACGATGATTAAGAACTTCAAGAAAAGGTTGGAAGAGACCTGGGAGTCATGAGGCCACAGAAGCAAAGATGTCATCAACATAGGAGGAGCCAGAGTAAGGTTGCACATCGAGGTAAGAAGAAGAACAGCTCGAAGTATTCCATGTAAAGATTAGCAAGGACAGGAGAGAGAGGGAAGCCCATAGCGACAACCGAAGTTTGAGAATAATATTTCCCTTGAAGGAAAAGGAGTTAGAGTCCACACAGAAGGCGGATCAGATCAAGAAAACATCATGGGGATAGGGAGATGAAGAAACCCTTCTCATGGGCTTCTCTCTAAGGAAATCAAGGACATCATCACTCCCTTTTCTTGGTCTTTCTCCTCCTGCCACCCTCCGTCACTTCAAGACTCCATTGAACGGGTTCGCTCTCCTCCAACCTGTAAAATGCTAGTCCTTGACGTTGAATCCCTCTTACACCAATGTACCCTCTTGATGAGTCCTTGGATTTCCTTAGAGAGAAGGCCCCATGAAGGGTTTCCTTCATCTCCCTATCCCCACTGATGTCTTTCTTGATCTGATCCGCCTCTGTGTGGACTCTAACTCCTTTTCTGTGATCCTCAGTTCCTTCCAGTCAGAAATTTCCACTCTTGGCTACCCTTCCCATTTCATAGACTCTGCCCTCTCAACGAGCTAAACGCAATTCTTCTCTCCCCAAACTCTCTACCTCCATGGGAGGGGGGGGGGGGGGGGGGGGGGGGGGGGGGTGTTCTTCTTCTTCCCTCTGCCTTCCCCTACATTTCCGGTCTTTCTAATCTCAACAATTCTCTCCGTCCCTTAGACATCAAGCTTACCTTAGGCAGACTAACACTCTTCGCACTAATCTTCGTTCATACCTTCTCCTCCCTCTACAGATGTTTCCTGGTGTCTACACTATTTCTTGCTCCTCCCCTTCCATCTTCAATAACTTCGGAGAAACTGTCGATCTATTTCTGACAGACGTTAGGGAGCACAAAAATAGTGGGTTTTAGGCTTGCCCGACAACTACAATGCTCTTTTCTGTCACGTCAGAGATCAGCATCCTATTTGACTGTCTTCTGCGAAAACTGTCTTCCCTACTCCAACTCGAACAGTCGCCGTCTAGGTTGAATCACTCTATACACAACTTACCTTGTATGAACCTTAGCCCGGCTTAGTCTCTGTAGATGCCTTTCCCCGCTCCTAACTACATTGTAAATGCTTCCAAAACGTCAGAACAACCCGTGGACTTAACCTGATCCTCCGTTTTTTTTCTTTCTTTTGCTTCTTCCTCTTCCCCCTTATCCTCTTGCCTTCCTTTTCTCCTCGGTTGTTTTCTCTCCTACCTCTCCTGTCACGTGTTTCTGTTACCTTCTCATTTATTTTATTCACCACTTCCCCTTTCACGCACCTCTGGACGCTTGCTCTCCCACTGTGGGCATCTAGCTCTCTTGCAGTGCTCCCATTCCTTTGTTTTTGACTGCTCGTCATCCTTATTTTCCCACTTCACCCACTACCATCTACTACTGCCTCTTCTTCTACTAAACTACTCTACACTACTGATGAAATTAAGACACATGTGCGGCGTCTGGTTGTCTTTGTTGTGGACGTTTCTTCGCCATCCAGGTGGCTGCCTGGTGGCGAAACGTCTATCGACGGGATGCCCGGGGTGTGTATGCATGTGTCTTAATTTCATCTTGTCGGTATTATACACAATTCCTGTACTACTACTACTACTACTACTACTACTACTACTACTACTACTACTACTACTACTACTACTACTACTACTACCTCCACCTCTTCCATCCTATATATATAGCCGTCCCTGCTCCACCGTTTAGCTACATGTTCATTTTTTTCACACGGAGTTTCAACTACCTTTACAGACGAAAAGGCCGTGGCTTTTGCCGAAAGGAAGAGGGTCCACGATGCTCCATGAACACGACGGAGGACTCAGATTTGGAAATGTGGGGCGAAATTCTAGCGAAGAAGTTGCGAGAGGAAGAGGAAGATCCTGTTCACATTGTAGCAGATCTGGCAGTCCCAACCATGGAGCCAGCGACAAAAGAAACGGTGCGGAAATAAACACCGCACCCCACGAAAACCAAGAGGAGGGATGGGAAACACTGTGGACAAGAAGAAGAAGTCACCGTCCGTCTCAAGGATCAGGACAAACCAGCTCCAACGACCTGGCAAATTCAAGGTGAAGTCTTATGGGGAGACACAGAACCCACTATGGGGTTGTTTTCATCCTGGAATCACGACACACCTGAAGTTCAATGATATGGTTCAACTTGAGGGGAGAACCAATATTGAAAAACTTCCTCTCAACAAGGAAATGTAAAATACACCTTGAAGAGAAGTCATGGAGACAGAATCGCTCATTCACCCCGGAGGAACTGGACCTCGGCAGAAGATCACCAAGGGTGTTAGTGATGCGATACCCCTGATGAGATGCCCATCGAGCCGTAGCAGCTCACCCCCAGTGTGGTTCAGCTCAACGTCTCAAGGCAAAGACGGCTAGGCAACGCACCGACCCGACAGGTTCTCATTCAGCCATGTAGACCACTGCCATCCCAGCTGGACCTCGGTTTCTTGGGCAGGTAACGATTGTCAGGCACCTTTCACAGCAGAACCAGTTCGCTGTTTCAAGTGTCAGCGTTATGGACACCTGGGTGCACTATGTCCGAACAGAGTAATCTGCGGTGGTCCCTGCAGCCCGGCACCACCCTACCGAGGAATGTATCACCAAGTGAAAAAATGCATCGCCACCCACTCCACAATGAGCCCGAACTGCAGGCAGAAACACCATGCCTGGAATCCTCGATGCCCCGAAGAGGCTCGCCAGAATTCAAGAAGTCTGGAAGACGCCAAAAACTCGGCCAACAGACTACGACGGATTCACAAACATGGGTGCAGAGGAACCCTGCCAGACTGCAGATCTCTCAGCAGCTAAACCAAGTCAATGCTCAGAGAATTCCCAGACCCTGAAGCCTCAACCAGGCGTCAAGGTCAAGACCTCCTGCACCCCTACCTCAACGAAGAAACAGAAAGTACAAAGAGAACAGGAGGCGTCAACAGGGTGCAATCGGGTCCAATGCGATCATCAGGCTGCACTAAACGAGCCCCACCGGCCATAGCTCGACAACGCGGCACTCCTACCCGGCACAGGCGCTTTGCAGACCAACTGCACCTCACCAGAGCAGATCCCGGCTAACTCAACACCTGGTCTACAGCAACAGACCACGGTGCTACATAAAGAAATCCAATCCCCCAACCCGTCAGCAGTCCCTACAGACCACAGCAGCCCAGATAATATCCACTGTATCGAACCCATCTCCAAGCAGGCCCCTCACCAGGGAGGATCTCGGAGCACTCTCAAGGTGTTCACGATCTTATTTGCAACACAGTCAACTCCACGAACAACAGAGCGCATTCCGGCAGATGGTCAGTACTCCTCCTGAGAGTGTGCTTTACTGACCGACGAGGATACAGTGGATTCCATGAATTTGCAGTTCCCACAGAGCGGCTAGGACTCAGTCTTCCAGCTCAGGAAACAACCAGCGATGGAATAACTTCGGTACCAAATCACACCCACAAGGTCCTACAGGAACATTCAGGGGCCTGAGGGGCAAACAGCACCTCCTGCTGGATGCAGTAATTCGGTGATCGGGTTGACATCGTCTGCTACAAGAAACTCTGACTGTCCCCGACTATGTGCCCAGACTACCCGGTTTTGCTGGGTATTTTCGGCACACTGGACCCGGCATTCACTGCCAGAGGCACAGCTGTATTTGTTATCCAATACAATACCTCACGAGGTTATAGCCAACCCTGTGGCCTGTGGGGAGGATGTCCGAGGTACAGGCCATCCTTGTGCACATACCTGGGGGGGGCGCCCATTACCATCCTATAACATCTACAAGAACCCAAGACACACCCTCGACATTGCAGATTATTATTATTATTATAATCAAGGGGGAAGCGCTAAACCTGGAGGATTATACCAGCTTCGACATTGCAGAGCTCCTCGCACTAGCACGCTCTGATGGTATTATTGTGGGTGGAGATTTCAACGCACATCACCCTATTTCCTGCACTCTAACATCAGCAAGCCATGCTGCCTGGCAGACATATAGCAATGCACCTACACGAATATTCCAGAGGTAAAGTTGCTAAACAATGGAGACCCCACACACCTGTTGGGTTTGGCTGCCTCACCTTACCTTCGGGTCAGACAACTCGCAGCAGGAAAGCGCTACATGGAAACTCCATCTCACCTTGTCAGTGACCACTTTGCTGTGATCACCACATTCAACATCCAACAGGCCTCCCAAATCAGTTGTGCTGCCTTCCCTAATGGGACGTAATAGAGGGCCAACTGAAGGTGTCCAGGATTATCTTCATAACTGGTGGTCCACTAACCTATCTGAAGACGTGGATAATCGGCTGAACAGGAGCTAATCAATGTCCCTCAATCCAGGCAGCAAGTGCTCATTTCCAAAGAAAGTCCGCAGACGCACTCACAAAAAGAAGACATGGTGGTTCTACAACGACGAGGTGCGGAGCAGACCACCGCATTTCAACTCTTTTAGGAAGCGATACAGGCGTAACCCTACGGCTGAGAACAGGAATACTCTGAGAGCCATTGTGCAAGCATGCCCGCAGAATCTCTCTCAGAGTAAAAAGTGAGAAATGGCTGGAGTGGTGCTCAACAATCGGGCCATCACACCACCTTATCAGATATGGGGCAAAGCTCAACATAGGCAAACTGGCAAGACAAGCCGAGGCCACCAGCACACCCGAACTCACCCCAGAAAGCTGAAAATTAGTGGGCTTTTTTCATTCCAGGGGAGCCCCCACTCAGCTCCCAACAGGACATCCGGAATATACAAAGGGTTTTCTGCCACGTGCAAACGTTTCAAGCTGCATGGAGTCGGAAGATGTGACTGATGAAGACCTCACGGATTTTTGAACCCCGAGGCCATTAAGAACCAGGTTGACACAGCCCCCCGGGCATCGATGGGTTACATACTCCCCATGATTGCAAGGGCTGGGCGAGTGGGGGGGAGGCCATACAGAGCTTAAAAAGGTGGGGGCCCAAAGGACACTAAAGCTGTTGGGGAAGAAGGCTACCCGTACCAATTCCAAAGCCCAAGGACCCAGGCAAATGGGGACCCCTATCCTGCCCAGCTGCTTAGCCAAGATGCTGAGAGGATGGTTTTAAAAAAAACCGCCTCCTATGGAAACTTGGACCCTCAAATCAGCACTGAATCGCTGTTTCGAATACATTAAACAAAACAACGGCAGTTTTCACCATCTCGAAGTCCCTGCAAGAATCCCCTGAAAACAGTAAAACCCTGCCATAATAGTCTCCCCTGTTTTTCTACCAAAGACATTACGAGGTAAACACTGAAACAGGCCTTTTATCCCAGTCTTTTATTTGCCCAAACCTATTTTTATGTTCCCCAAGAAATACTTTTACATCCTTTTTTTTTTTTTTTTTTTTATCACACCGGCCGTTCCCACCAAGGCGGGTGGCCCCGAAAAAAAAAAACTTTCACCATCATTCACTCCATACTGTCTTTCCAAAGGGGCCCCTTTCACAAAAGTTTTTAAACTGAAACATTTTCACCCCCCTTCAGAGTGCGGGACTTTATTCCCATCTCCCGAACCCAAATCCGGCCTGCGGTTTCCCCCGAATCCCCCCATAATGTTTCTTTGCCACACTCCAACAGCACGTCAAGATTAAAAAACCATTTTGTTCCATTCCCCTCCTACAAAACCCCTCACGCCCTGCCTGCGGAATCCAAGCCCCCCCGCCACAAAACCCCCCTTTACCCCCCCTCCAAACCCCCTTCCTAGGCCGACCCCCCCCCCGCCCTTCCTTCCCCCACAGGGCTGTACACCCTTGAATCATTCTGTTTCGCTCCATTCTCTCTACAGTCCCCAAACCCCCTCAACAACCCTTCCTCAAACCCTCGGACAACGTTTTGTAAACCCCCCTCCTCCTAAAATTCCAAAAAACGAATTTCTGCATTAATTCACCCACACATTGCCCCCCGACATGACTTCCCCTGCCTCCAGCCTTCTCCTCGCTGCAACATTCATCACCCACGCTCAC
The DNA here is from genome assembly GCF_026875155.1 of Cherax quadricarinatus. Taxonomy (NCBI): domain Eukaryota; kingdom Metazoa; phylum Arthropoda; class Malacostraca; order Decapoda; family Parastacidae; genus Cherax; species Cherax quadricarinatus. The sequence goes on along the minus strand of NC_069407.1, from coordinate 47,294,590 downwards.
ACCCATAAAAGAGGTTGGTAAAAAAATCTCTCATACATTCCCCTCT
>NC_069407.1:47229986-47294044 GCF_026875155.1 Cherax quadricarinatus | reverse complement strand
ATGGTATATAGCTCTATTTAAAAACCCCAAACCCCCAATTGCCCAAAGATTTTTTAAGTCTTATGATACACTTAATAAAAAAAAATTTGCGCCTTCCAAAAGCAGACAAAAAAAATGAAATAGTAATTTAAAGAAAATGTTTACCAAGAAAAAATGAATAATCTCTTGTAACTAAAAAACCCTATTCTAAACTTGGGAAAAACCCCCCTAAAAAACCGTTCAGCAATTTAAATAAAACAATAAACTTTACTGAAAGGCAAGAAAATTTAATAAACAATTTATTCCACTAACCCATTTTTTCCCTTACATGATGGAAAATAAAAACACACAAACCGGGGAAAACCCAGTCGTCCAATTATTAGCTCCATAGGTCAGTTTCATAAAATTATCCAAATCTTGTTGTATTTTGAGCCCTTTTGTTGGAAAAATTTCTACTTTAATGTTAAAAAAACAAGACTTGGTTGATAAATTAAGCTCCTTGACGTTAAAAATGATTTTAACATGGTAGTTTGTGTTACTTCTTGTTTACAAAATTTTTCCTGTTGATGATTTTTTTAAGTTTCTTATCTGAAGAAATCGTTAAACTTTTTACCTTGCCATTTCCTACTATCATTAAATTTTTAAAACTTTGCATTTTTGAGCAAAATTTGTATTTAATGATAATTTTTACATCAGAAGTTTGGTATGGCAAGGAAAAATCCTCTTTAAAACCTTTCTTGTAACCTATACATGGAATTTTTTGAAACAAGGTTACTTAAACAATCCCCCTAATAGAGCTAAAATGGTTCGTTTGTTGATGATATTTTGTGTTTTAGCCCAAAAATGTAGATATACCCTTTTTTTGGGAAAAATTAAAATACTTAGCCCATTCTATAAATTTTACGTTGAGTTTAAAGAAAAAAAACCTATTGCCTTTTCTAGATTTTTAATTATTAAGGGTAAAATGAATTAAAATTTTTAAAATTTACTGAAAACCTACAAAAAAACTGTTCCTATGCCCCACTATTTTTCCCTCCATCAAATAGAGTCAAACTGTCTGTTTTCTACAAGTTTTTGAGAGCTTTACAAATTTGTAGTCCTGAGTTCTAGATGAGGAAATATCCAAAATTTATGAAAAGGTAATGATTTAAAATCCCCAAAGAAATGAAATTTGATAAATCTTTTAAAGTTGCTAGAAACACTTTTTATAACCCCAAAAAAGGGGGCAACCACCCTTTTTCAACTAAAAATATTTGGTTCCCCCTTTTTCCAGAAATTTGGTTTTAAAGGCCCTTTTCTTTTTTAAGATTTTAATTTTAAAAATTGTATTCAAAAATCTTGTAAGAAAAAAAATTTTGATAAAAATTTCCCCCAAAAAATGCTGAGGGATGTTTATAAGTTCCTTGTAAAATTTGCGTAAATTTTATTACGTCAAACTGTAAAAATCTCGAAAAAGTTTAAAAAACAACATAAATAAGCTTTGAAATGGACAAGTTTCCCAAATGCTTTTTTCCCCCATGAAAGAGATTTTACCCCCAAATTGATTTTCAAAAAATTTGGAAAGTATATTAAAACCCAGGGTCGACGGGAATATATTGAATCTTGTTTTAAAAAACAGTTTTGAAAATAATAAAAAATTTTTTCCCTTTTGGTTTTTTAAATTAGACCATTTATAATTAATAAAATTTTGGGGGAAGAATTAATATACACTGGACAAATATTTTAAAAATTTTCTTGGGAAAAAAATAGTTTGGGGGGGTGAGTTGTGAAAAGGACCTATCCAAAGGGGGCTCCCGCGCGTAGTGTTTAAAAAAACCGTTGTGGATTATAGTGAGGTGCGCCGGGCCCCCTTTATTATGCTTCCTTGGATGCTTCCTTTCTATTCCTTGAAAATGTGAGTAGTCACGAAAGCGTTTGGAATTTCCTATTTTTCAGAGTGGTTGTTTTGCACATATTTTTAAAATAATATATATATATTTTTAATATATTATAATATTATATATATAAATTTTATATATAATGTTTTCAGTACTTGGGAGTTGACGTGTCGGCGGGTGGATTTATAAGGATGGGAATCTGAATTGATGGGGGGAAAAAAGGGTGAGGGGTGCGTTTGAGGTATATGGGGATAAAAAAAACGTTATTTGGGGGGCAAAGAAGGGAATGTATGAAAGTATAGAAACTACCAACACTCTTTAGGGTTTTAAGTTGGGTGTAAATGCACAGCGGGGACGGTTGGGGGGTGGAGATGTCCTGTTAAGGGGCAATGTGTGGTGTAAAAAATAGAGAAAATTCGGAGTGTGGGAAAATTTGGAAAAGGGTGTGGAGTTAATAAAAAGCTTAGCAGAGGGGGAAAGAGGGTTGTTGAGGGGGTTGGTTTTTTAGAAGAATGGATCAAAGTAAAGACAAGGAAAACATATAAAAGATAGGGGGAAGGAAGGAGGGGTAGGGGTCGTCTCGAAAGGGTGGAAAAAGGGGGTAAAGGAGGTTTTGTGGGCGAGGGCTTTGGGCTTCCCGCAAGCGTGCAGAGCGTGTTAGATAGGGGTGAATGGGAAGAATGGTACTTGGGACCTGAGATTGTTGGAGTGTGAGCAGGGAATATTTTGTGAAGGGATTCAGGGAAAAGGGGGATTTTCATATAGTCGGACTTGGGCCGGAAAAGGAAGTACAATGCCCGCACTTTTAAAAGGGGGGTTTGGGATATTGGCAGTTTTGGGGGTATGTTGTGTTTCTTTATACGTATATGCTTCTAAAACTGTTGTATTTGAGCACCCTGCAAAAACATGAAATGGTGAGTGGGTGAAAGTGGTTGAATGATGATGAAAGTATTTTCTTTTGGGGATTTTCTTTTTTTTTTTTTTTTTGGTCACCCCCCTCGGTGGGAACGGCCCACTTGTTGAAAAAAAAAAAAAAAAAAAAAAAAAATATTTATATATATATAATATATATATATATATATATATTAAAAATATATATATATATATATATATATTATATATATATTATATATATATAATATATACATATATTATATATATAAATATATATTAAATATAAATATATATATATATATATAATATATATATATATATATATATATTAATATATAATAAATAACCCCTGTGAAAATACAGCGAAATTTTAAGCGTTCTGTGTCTTTCATATAAAAACCAAAACATGAAAAATAAAGGGCCATAAAGGCGCAAAACTTCACCTCACAATGGGTCACCACAACAACTTAAACTTATATAAATGAATGGTTAGAGAACGACAAGTTGATAAAAAACACATTTTCACACTTAGGTTCTTCAAAAGGGAAAATTTTTTCCACACAGTGGCTTATCAGTCCATACAAAAGGAAACAGTGAAGAAAGGAGGAGTTTGGGAGTAATCAGTCCCAGCCCTTTAGGGGATGTGGTCGTCCCTAAACTTGTAAAGAATGCAATTATTGCGAAGAAATGGTTATACATTGGCAGGTGAGTGCAGCGTCGTTTGGTGGTATCACATTTGACAAATCCCCAAATGTAAAGTTGGTCCTGCCTAAAGGTTAGGCAAGTGAAGATTTCCCGTATTAAGTCCCAAATGTTGTATGTTATGGAATGTAGATAATGGTTCAGGGAAACCCACAAGTTTATAAATTTGATTACAACGACTCAAGGGGTGAGGGAGATTCCCCAAACTCCTTCGTTCTTCCATTCCCTTTGTATGGACTTATGAAGCCACTGTGTTGCGAAACTTTCCTCAAATTTAAAAATACCTAAGTGTTGACAGTATCTAATTTTTCAAGATTACACCTCACACGTGTGACAACGCCTGACCTTGAAGCCCACCTAATACACTACCCAAGCTTAAAATTTTTTACTTGTCTAATGTATCATTAAATTCTTCCCAATTTTTTTTAAAATAAATAAATCCAATTTTTTAAATCAAAAAAAAATATTCAACTATTTTTTTGAAAAATGATTTTTTATATTGCTGTGACTTATTTGTTGCTTGATACAACTTTTCAAATTTTTTAAATCAATTGGATGGTTTAAAATTCTTACATGAAATAAAAAGGGGCATTGGGAACTTGTCCCGTTCTAATGCTAATTTATGTTTGTTTTAATCTTAGTTCGAAATTTTTAAACCGTTTTGACCGTTTAAACTTTATCGCAAATTTTTTCAAGGGAACTTATAAAACCATCCATCGTTTTGGGGGGAAATTTTTTATCAAAAAATTTTTTTTCTGGGAAAGATTTTTGAATACAACTTTAATATTAAAAATCTTAAAAAGAAGGCATATCAAACCAAGTTTTTGGTAGGGAGAACCAACATATTTTTTGTTGAATAAAGGGTTTGGGTTGGCTTTTTTGGATTGTAAAAAGTATTTTAGCAATTTTAAATGATTTATCAATTACATTTCCCGGGTATTTCAGATCAATGGCTATTTCATAAATTTTGGATATTTCTTCATCTATGAACTCTGGACTACAAATACGTAAAGTTCTCAGAAACATTGATGAGAAAACCGACAGTTTAACTCTCTCTTGATGGGAAGAATAATAGTGTAAATAGCAACAGTTATTTGTAGATTTTCTGTAAATTTTAAATTTAAAGTAATTGTTACCTTTAATAATTAAAACATCTAGGAAAGGCAGTGAGTTACTTACTTCGAACTCAACAGTAAAATCTATAGAATGAGCTAAGCTATTTAATTTAACAAGGAAATGGTTTATATCTACATTCTAAGGCATAAGTCACAAAATATCAACATATATATACCACTTAGCTGTATTAGGAAGGATTGTGTTAAGCAATCTTGTTTCAAAAAAATCCATGTATAAATTACTAAGAACTGGGGAAAGAGGATTTCTCATTGCCATACCAAACTTCTGAGTGTAGAACTCAGTATTAAATACAAATTTTGCATCAACACTACAAAGTTTAATAAGTTTAATGATAGTAGGAACTGGCAATGGTAAGTAATAATTAACAAGTTATTCAGATAAAAAAAAACTTAATAAATCATCATATAATAGACTCATGTTTCATAAAAAGGAGTTTTAAAAATATGAATATTTCTTTTGGCTTATATAAATTGGATTTATTTATAATTAATAAAATTTGGGAAGAATTTAATGATACATTAGACAGGTAACAAATCTTAATGCTTGGGATGAGCATCAGGTGTGTTTCACAGAGTCAGGTGTTGTCACACGACTGTGACTTGTAATCTTGTTGTGGTGACGTGATTGTGAGGTGTAGTCTTGCCCCTTCATATGCCCTTCTGTTGATGTTTTGTTTTTTATAGTTCCTTGATAATTTGAGAAGTCACGAAAGTGCTTGGATTTTCGCTTTTTTTTCACAGTGGTTGTTTTTGTATATTGTGATATCACCTGTTTTCTGTGATTATATATATATATATATATATATATATATATATATATATATATATATATATATATATATATATATATATATATATATATTTAGATATGCATTATATATATATATATATATATATATATATATATATATATAATATATATTATATATATATATATATATATATATATATATATATATATATATTTATATATATGTATGTATGTATACATTAGGAAAATCAAGGAACTCTGGCAGGTTAACAGCATCTTTACTGACCCAGGTGCACGTGATAGTCTTTAACCTATATGGAGAGAGAGAGAGACAGAGAGACAGACTGACAGACAGACAGAGACAGAGAGAGATAGAGATTTCGGTGTGTGTCAAGAAAATTGAGCAGTCTGCTACACTGTGTAGTGGAAGATAAAATAATGATGGCTGGACGTCTGAAGCGAGTGATGTGTCAGATCCATAACTGAAAGGAAGGTGCAGTAAGAGGCAGACTGGATAAATACTTTTCCTTAGTAGATGAACTAAAGAAAAGGATGGATATTGAAAAGCATAAGCAGCTACTGAGAGCAAGTAGTTAGAGGGAGCACAAGTAATGAGATGATCAACGTGGTGTCGAGTAGACTGAAGAAGCGCTAGAGCGCGACGCAGTGCTTTGTAGTTACAGAAGAGTGAACACAGGTAGTGATTAAGGCCTGTAGCACCTAGCCGTGAACGAAGTCAGCAATATATAGCGATCAATAGGGCAAGAGAAAGGCAAGGCAAACATAGCAGGGTAGATTTCTTTATCCATGTATTCCTTCACCATTTAAATTCACAATACAAGGTTAAGACATTAAGGTATTTAGTATAATGATGAGACAAGCATAAACCACTCAAAGAAATGAGTGGTTTTTCAACAGAGATGGCGAAAGTTTGCCCTCCGGGCCCAGACAAATAGGTATGATGTCCCCTTTGGTTAGGGATACGTGTTCTCCCCTGATTGGTGAGTTGAATGAAAAATAAATACGCAGTGGGGGTCCCAGAACTGCTATGCTCCGAATTGCCAGGTCACTGGAGAGAGTTTTAGGCCAATGGTTGTGTCACAAACTTTGAATATAATCTTACACCTCGGCGCACACCACAAGGAGTGAATGTGGAATAATGAAATAACAATGTACGTAAAAAGTTTGACGAGGGAGAACATAAGTAGAGAAATAATAGAAAGACTGAATCTTTGTCAGCAAATTTTGCTGAGTAAGACAAAATTTTGGAGGAACATTAATTAACTGAAAAGATAGGGGAGGCAAATGACAATGGTAAAGAGTGAGAGGTACGATGTTAGATGGGAGGTGAAAGTAGTGGGAAGATGGAGAGAATATTGTAAGGAGTTTATGAATGCTGAAGAGGAAGGCAGCGGTTGCATACTCTGGTCGTGGAGGAATATGGGGCGGTCTAGGGAATAGCCAAAGGTAAACTTGGAGGAAATGTGTGAAGCAGTGGGTTGGGATGAGTGTGAGACAGTAAGTAGGATGAGTGTGAGAACACTAGGTAGGATGAGTGTGAGACAGTGGGTGGGAAACGAGTGTGAGCAGTGGGTTGGATAGTGTGAGACAGTAGGTAGGGACGAGTGTGAGACAGTAGGTAGGATGAGTGTGACACAGTGGGTTGGATGAGTGTGGGGACAGTAGGTAGAAGAGTGTGAGACAGTAGGCAGGATGAGTGTGAGACAGTAGGTAGCATGAGTGTGAGCAGTGGGGTAGGATGAGTGTGAGACAGTAGGTAGGATGAGTGTGAGACAGTAGGCAGGATGAGTGTGAGACAGTAGGTAGGATGAATGTGAGACAGAAAGGTAGGAGAGTGTGAGCAGTGGGTAGGATGAGTGTGAGACAGTGGGTTAGGATGAGTGTGAGACAGTAGGTAGGATGAGTGTGAGCAGTGGGTAGGATGAGTGTGAGGACAGTAGGTGGGATGAGTGTGAGACAGTAGGTATATAACGGGCTTGTTTGGTATTCTGGTGCGGGTTGTGAATGATACGTTCTTCGGAGGCTTCTTTGTTTTATTGATAACTAGTGTTGGGTTACACAGGTTTGGGTGTGTTTGTGCCATGGCCCGGGAGGCCATGCCCGCGAGAGAGGGGCTGGGAGTACTTGTGTTTTGATGCCAGGCCGCTGTGTGAGTGAGGCGAGGCAAGTTGGGCATACTGAAGTGGCAAGGCCTATAGATTGCAGCACCAGCATAGCGCGAAATATGAACTAAGCTGGCAGACAGCATGGCTGTCTGTGCAGACGTACAGGCTGTCTACATACGCTCGGCACCTACCGCGCGTCGTCCCGACGCGACAATACTGGTAGTAAAAGAAACTCGGTCTTCTCTCGTAGGAACAGGGCACAGAACACAAAATAAAAAAAATATATTAAATATGGACATGGAAAAAAAAAACTTCCTACAGGGGAGGGAAGAAAAAAAACATGTGGGGTGTGCTAAACATCGTGGTCAAAGGCAGTGATCATCGAAGTGTATCACTGCACGCTTCCTGCGTCTGGGACAGATACTGAAAAACGGAGACATCGCTGCGGCTGAGCTGTGACGTAACAGGGTACGGTCTCCTCTGGAACGGTTGAAGCAGACATCGTAGGAGTCGCTGCAGGTTTTCATCAACCTGGGGCACGACATGCTGGTGCCCTCCAGTGAGGCGTCGACAAAACTCGGCAAATGGGCAGGACTTCTGGCAAGCGACTCAGGAGGACACTTCTCGATGGTACTGTCGCTGGGCTTTTCACTGCGGGAGCGTGGAGCGAGTTGTGAGCGAGTCGTGGCAGGACGACTGGGCGAAACCTGGGAGTCGTAACATCATACACCGACTGCAGTGAGAGAGCTAGCAGTCAAAGTGACATCATCTTTGTGCAGGCTGCTCACTGAAGCTTGTGACACGAGGCTGACACAGCGCCTGCGACAGGCTGGCTGCGGCTTGACAAGTATCATCTCTCGACAGTTGGAGTTATAGCAGAGGTTAGCCCCAAGCGTCCCCAGACTTGTTTCTCTACATATAAATGCACTTGACGGTCTGGAGGTGAAGTGAAAAAAATCTCGATGGGAATCGTAGCAGGTACGATTCTGCAGAATCACGAGCGACGAGCATAAAAGCTTTCTGTACAAGAGGGCTCGTACGCTCAGGGCTGAGTAATCAGCTGTCAAACACTGGTCACGCGGGTGACAGCACAGTGGTGCAACTCAAGGGTCTGACCACAGACCTCACTGGACACACGGAAAACTTACAAACACACCGCTGTACATACGGTACAACATGGCTTAACTAGCAAATGATGCTTTTCTGCGCATAAAACTGACTAAGACATACTAAAATGTGAGAACACTGACTGAGAGGAATTAATTAACACACGACATATATCTTCTCTCAATCTTCTCGACAATACTGAAATAATTACTAGAAACACTCGATGTTGACATCATGTGATGTCAGGCGTGATGTCGCGAGGTGACGTCAGCAGACATCTCGAGGTGACGTCAGCAGACATCTCGAGGTGACGTCAGCAGACATCGTGAGGTGACGTCAGGCAGACATCGTGAGGTGACGTCAGCAGACATCGTGACATCATGAATTCGGGGCAGCATCGTGGGTGGCGTCGATGTGATGCGGGCAGCAGACCACAGCATGAGGCCTTGGGACATCTGGTAACTCACGTGGCTTTGTAGGTCTACGTGACATCGCCCACACCCACGTGACGTCGTAATCCACGTAGCTTCGAGTGGCCTCGGGCACTCGGATACACAGCACTGGCAATGAATTCATACGAAAAACAGCAGAAAACACAGCAGAGGGAGTGGGCAGTGGTGAGTGTATGGTAGTGTGGTGGCGAGGAGCGTGCGTGAGTGTATGGCAGGGCGAGCATCTAGCCATTCCTCCTCCTCCTCCTCCTCCACCCACAAACACGTGGAGAAGCTCACACTGGACGCAGAAATCACCACAAAACTCACCTCTGGCTTGCTGAAACAGCTGTGCTGAGCTGAACAACAACAGCAACATACAAGTGACGCTGAACACGTGACTTGAGAAACAGCGTGGGACACTGTAGCGTGGGACGCTGTAGCGTGGGGTCACTGTGACGCCACTCATAATTCTCGAAGACTTTCGACAAATTTCGGCTGGATCCTGCTAGTACCTGTGTCTCGATGATCAAAAGTGCAGACACAACATCAGGATAACTCGTTGAGAGACGGATGCTTCTTGTATGGGATGATGAAGTGAAGATGACTTCATACCTCTTCCTCCCTCTCTCCAGGCAAACACAACTGCTGCGAGCACCGCTGGTACCATTATAACGAGCTTGTTTGATAGCATGGTGAACGCGGGGTGTTAAATGATATACGTCTTCGGAGGCTTCTTACTTTATTGATAACTAGTGTTGGGTTACACAGGCTTGTGTGTTTGTGCCCATGGCCCGGGAGGGCCATGCCCACGAGAGAGAGCTGGGAGGCCTTGTGTCTTGATGCCAGGCCGCTGTGTGAGTGAGAGCGAGGCAAGTCTGGGCATACTGAAGTGGCAAGGCCTATAGATGGCAGCACCAGCATAGCGCGAAATATGAACTAAGCTGGCAGACAGCATGGGCTGTCTGTGCAGACAGTACAGGCTGTCTACAGGTAGGATGAGTGTGAGACAGTAGGTAGGATGAGTGTGAGACAGTAGGTAGGATGAGTGTGAGACAGTAGGTAGGATGAGTGTGAGCAGTGGGTAGGATGAGTGTGAGACAGTAGGTAGGATGAGTGTGAGACAGTAGGCAGGATGAGTGTGAGACAGTAGGTAGGATGAGTGTGAGACAGTAGGTAGGATGAGTGTGAGACAGTAGGTAGGATTTTGTGTGAGACAGTAGGTAAGATGAGTGTTAGACAGTAGGTAGGATGAGTGTGACACAGTGGGTAGGATGAGTGTGAGACAGTAGGTAGGATGAGTGTGAGACAGTAGGTAGGATGAGTGAGAGACAGTAGGTAAGATGAGTGTTAGACAGTAGGTAGGATGAGTGTGAGACAGTAGGCAGGATGAGTGTGAGACAGTAGGTAGGATGAGTGAGAGACAGTAGGTAAGATGAGTGTTAGACAGTAGGTAGGATGAGTGTTAGACAGTAGGCAGGATGAGTGTGAGACAGTAGGTAGGATGAGTGTGAGACAGTAGGTAAGATGAGTGTTAGACAGTAGGTAGGATGAGTGTGAGACAGTAGGCAGGATGAGTGTGAGACAGTAGGTAGGATGAGTGTGAGACAGTAGGTAGGATGAGTGTGAGACAGTAGGTAGGATGAGTGTGAGACAGTAAGTAGGATGAGTGTGAGACAGTAGGTAAGATGAGTGTTAGACAGTAGGTAGGATGAGTGTGACACAGTGGGTAGGATGAGTGTGAGACAGTAGGTAGGATGAGTGTGAGACAGTAGGTAGGATGAGTGAGAGATAGTAGGTAGCATGTGAGAGACAGTAGGTAGGATGAGTGTGAGACAGTAGGTAGGATGAGTGTGAGCAGTGGGTAGGATGAGTGTGAGACAGTAGGTAGGATGAGTGTGAGACAGTAGGCAGGATGAGTGTGAGACAGTAGGTAGGATGAGTGAGAGATAGTAGGTAGCATGTGAGAGACAGTAGGTAGGATGAGTGTGAGACAGTAGGTAGGATGAGTGTGAGCAGTGGGTAGGATGAGTGTGAGACAGTAGGTAGGATGAGTGTGAGACAGTAGGCAGGATGAGTGTGAGACAGTAGGTACGATTAGTGTGAGACAGTAGGTAGGATGAGTGTGAGACAGTAGGTAGGATGAGTGTGAGACAGTAGGTAGGATGAGTGTTAGACAGTAGGTAGGATGAGTGTGAGACAGTGGGTAGGATGAGTGTGAGACAGTAGGTAGGATGAGTGTGAGACAGTAGGTAGGAGGAACGAGAGACAGTAGGTAGGATGAGTGAGAGACAGTAGGGAGGATGAGTGAGAGACAGTAGGTAGGATGAGTGTGAGACAGTAGGTAGGATGAGTGTGAGAGAGTAGGCAGGATGAGTGTGAGACAGTAGGTAGGATGAGTGTGAGACAGTAGGTAGGATGAGTGTGAGACAGTAGGTAGGATGAGTGTGAAACAGTAGGTAGGATGAGTGTTAGACAGTAGGTAGGATGAGTGTGAGACAGTGGGTAGGATGAGTGTGAGACAGTAGGTAGGACGAATGTGAGACAGTAGGTAGGATGAGTGAGAGACAGCAGGTAGGATGAGTGTGAGACAGTAGGTAGGATGAGTGAGAGACAGTAGGTAGGATGCGTGTGAGACAGTAGGTAGGATGAGTGTTAGACAGTAGGTAGGATGAGTGAGAGACAGTAGGTAGGATGAGTGAGAGACAGTAGGTAGGATGCGTGTGAGACAGTAGGTAGGATGAGTGTTAGACAGTAGGTAGGATGAGTGTGAGACAGTGGGTAGGATGAGTGTGAGACAGTATGTAGGATGAGTGTGAGACAGTATGTAGGATGAGAGACAGTAGGTAGGATGAGTGAGAGACAGTAGCTAGAATGAGTGTGAGACAGTAGGTAGGATGAGCGAGAGACAGTAGGTACGATGAGTGTGAGACTGAAGGTAGGATGAGTGTGAGACAGTAGGTAGGATGAGTGTGAGGCAGTTGGTAGGATGAGTGTGAGGCAGTGGGAAAAGGGTGAGTGTAGTGGCAGTTGGTAGGATGAGTGTGAGACAGTGGGTAGGATGAGTGTGAGACAGTGGGTAGGATGAGTGTGAGACAGTAGGTAGGATGAGTGTGAGGCAGTTTGTAGGATGAGTGTAAGGCAGTGTGTAGGATGAGTGTGACTCAGTAGGTAGGATGAGTGTGAGGCAGTTGGTAGAATGAATGTCAGCAGTGGGTAGGATGAGTGTGAGCAGTGGGTAGGATGAGTGTGAGAAGTGGGTAGGATGAGTGTGAGCAGTGGGTAGGATGAGTGTGAGAAGTGGGTAGGATGAGTGTGAGAAGTGGGTAGGATGAGTGTGAGCAGTGGGTAGGATGAGTGTGAGAAGTGGTAGGATGAGTGTGAGCAGTGGGTAGGATGAGTGTGAGAAGTGGGTAGGATGAGTGTGAGAAGTGGGTAGGATGAGTGTGAGCAGTGGGTAGATGAGTGTGAGAAGTGGGTAGGATGAGTGTGAGAAGTGGGTAGGATGAGTGTGAGCAGTGGGTAGGATGAGTGTGATAAGTGGGGTAGGATGAGTGTGAGCAGTGGGTAGGATGAGTGTGAGAAGTGGGTAGGATGAGTTGTGAGCAGTGGGTAGGATGAGTGTGAGAAGTGGGTAGGATGAGTGTGAGCAGTGGGTAGGATGAGTGTGAGAAGTGGGTAGGAGTGTGAGCAGTGGGTAGGATGAGTGTGAGAAGTGGGTAGGATGAGTGTGAGAAGTGGGTAGGATGAGTGTGAGCAGTGGGTAGGATGAGTGTGAGCAGAGGGTAAGATGAGTGTGAGCAGTGGGTAAGATGAGTTAATTACCCAGATAAGACGTGCCAGTGTTGAGATAAAAAGTGCCAACGAGTACAACGAGGTACACACCATAAATACCAATTTTTAACTAATACGTATAGATATATACGACAAACACACCATAAAATGCATACGTACGTTTCACTAAACACACACAATAACAAAAGATATAACTGCGTAACAAATATAACACTGGTGGAAACACCACTTAACCCATTATAACCTACATGCACATCATACAAACATGTTACATTGATGTTTAAACAATAGTTTATGTAATTTGCATACAAAATATACAATTGATTATAGAAATTCCAACTTAGACACAAATTCAACGATTTACTCTAATACAAATTCATTAACATAATAAATATTATATAAATTGACGATCATATTAATCGTCAGCAATTTCCATCCATTCCATAAGTGTTCAATCTTGATACCTATGAACTACGTTTGAATCACAAACAAAAATCATAATGTTGCTACATATTTATAGGATACAACTGGATAACTCAGGGTAATGTACACGTGTTATATCCCTTTAATACTTTGGTGACTCACAGACTAATTGAACAGTAACAGGGAAGGGATAAAACATGCATATATACACATACATATACATTATATATATATATATATATAATATATATATTTATATATATATATATATATATATATATATATATATTATTATATATATATAATATATTATATATATATATTTATATATATATATATTATATATATATATACATATACATATATACATATACATATATACATATACATATACACACATATACACATACACACATATACATATACACATACATATGCACGTTCATATGCCCAAATATCTGGACCTCCATAACACAATCAAAAACAAAACTAAGAAAACTAGTGACTCAAGAATACAACGAGTCTTTACACAAAGGAAGCATCAAAAATATAACAAATATGTAAAGGCACCCCAGTCATTTTGTACACAAAAGGTACAATAAGTAACCCTAACCCCTGAATCTACAACCACACATCCATAACAACTAAAAAAACATTCATGCCCAAACTCATATTCACGCAACTCACATCCTTCCCCCCCAAGAGACGAGCCAGCTATTGCCCACTGACCTACACGACAACTTATTCGGCATGCCCGTATATTTATCACAGATTCACAAGGGTTTCAAGAGTGAGCCTTTTATAGCCGTCCGAAAAACCCTTATCCCACCTCCTCCCATACAATTCCCTATTCCTACACATTGTACGATAAAACGTTATTGCAAGGACACGCCTTCTCACCTCACTGACCCCTTTTCCCCGCATTACCCACGAAATTTAAATGTGATCCACGATAATATAATCTTAAAGCCCGTTCAACGTCCTGGTCTAATCCACCGATGTCGAGACTAACGCACGCAGGACCTGCACTCCTCTGCCTCCCACCCTCTGTACCACCCTACCCAGCCAACTCCTGACATCTTCTAAACCTTCCCCAAAAATAGACAACGTGAAAAGCCTTTGTCTTCCCCACCACAAACCCACACCCGCCTCCAACCAACGACTCTTCTGGATCGTAGTATTGCCCCTGACGGCAATATACCATGTAAAAAACGAAACATGACTTCACGCACCCTAGGCCGTAATTTCAACTTGCTAAATCGGAGCCATATATTTTCCCACGAGTACATGGGGAACAAACCTTCTACTGGAGTTGCGCCACGTACCCCTAGTAACCTACTTAAAACCCTTATGCGAATGTTCCTCCGTTCCTTTACCATCAACAAGCTCGTAGTACAATCTCACATTCCCTTAACTCCATTCCCCTATACCACTTTTTCACCCTCGTATATACTTGGTCTATATTTCCCGCCATCACACCCAAAACGCCAAACCTCCCACTTTAGAAAAACACATTTCACCCTACGCTTTAAGTCCAACAATCCTAAACCTCCTCGACGTACAGGTAACATAACAACCTCACGTTTTAACCAATCACACCTCGATCCCCACAGAAAGGTAAATACTCTTCTCAATATTTCCATTGATCGCTGTTCCTGTAATTTGGGGAATACAGCCGCAACGTGCCACACCTTACTATACAATAAAACGTTACAAAATCAACGTTGGGCCAGAGGTGAGATGTTGGGGCCTCAAAACACCCAGACGACCAATGACCTTTTCCAACGTCCTTACTGAATTTTCCTCCCGCGCCACATCCAAATCGTCTCTATAAATAATACCGCAAATCTTTAATGACATCGCAGTTGTGTTAACCACGTTACAGCTCACCATTCCACCCCCTTTCCAGGTCCCAACCCCATGATCATCGACTTTTCACTATTTACCTTCATACCCGTGGCACGTTCAAACACACGCACAACATCTTCCAACCCTTTCATAGACATTCGTTCACACACCAAAACAGTGTATCATCCACATAACCTATTAATGCCGGCCAACAATCCTCCTCCCCCTAACCCCACCCCCACCCCGGGAACTAACTGTGCTCTCAACCATCCTGTAAAAGGGATCCTGAAAACACGCAAATAAGATCTGTGACATAGGGCACCCTTGTCTTAAACCTCTACCCATCTCAAAGTCCGTCCCCATACACCCATTTTTTGTACCCTCATCCTTGCCCCCTTATACAGAGTGTTTACCCACCCAACTATTTCTTCTCCATAACCCTGTCTCCGAAGAATACTCTGCAGTGCACCTCTTTCCACTCTATCATAGGCGGGTCGCCAGCCCAAAGGGCCCAGTAAAGCCGCCCCCTCCCCTCCCCCCTTTGACTCCACAAAACTTCTTATAAGCCCGTGACCTTCTAACATACCTGCCCGGAAACCCATACTCCCGATGGCGAGAACGACCCTCCCCACCACGCATTTTTACCTATTACCCAAAATTTTTGCGAAAACCTTATAGTCTGCACAGAGCAACGATATCGCCCTATACTTCCCAAGGTTTGGCTGCCCTTTGCCTTTCGGGACCAACACCACAACTGCCGTATTCTGCTTATCCCCTAACGTACCCTTCTCCTTCATACAATTTAATAATCTTACCATGAACTTCCCAATCAACTCCCAATGCTGCAAATAAAATTCCACCGGTAAACCATCAATACCCGGGGACTTGCCCTTCCTCATTCCGTGTAAAGCAATTTCAATTTCCTCCTCAGTAATAACCCCACCCAATGCCTTCCTATCACTGTGACCCAAATGCACTTAGCATACGTGGACACCTTACTTAATTCCACTTCATCCACGCCACTACTAGTCCAGTGTTTTTTTATACATGTATCCGCATATGCACTCATAGCTTTTGTGTTTCGTATCACTTGACCTGCTCTATGGATTCCCATCGTCTCATTTACCTCCAAGCTCGGGATTGCCGTCAGCGCCTGCTTTTGCTTTTGTTGTCTCAACACACACGCGGATGGCCTGTCTCCCACAAAACTTCTTCTAATCTGCTTGCACCTCATCGCTTGAAACCGCTCATTATGCAACGTTCGCAAGCTCTCTTTTATGTCTACAATCTCGTCCATGGGGTAAACACCACTAACCCATCCCTGCCCCCTAACAACTTCGTAATCGATCCTCTAAATAATTCGCTAGCCCATATTTTAAAGTGTTTATACGCCTACCCTCCCTACATAAAAGGATTTATCCTTTCCTTTGCCCGAGTCCCCACGTTACAATGTCTTCCACCTCCTGAGCTTCCCTTGAAAGCTCATTCCACAGCATAGAAAAACCCTCCAACCCTTCCTCATCACTTAACACACTAATATTTAATTTCCAATAATTCTTATAAATTTCGGCCATTCCCTCCCACCCTACCTCCACTACAACTGCCCTATGATCTGACAGACGCGTCTCCACCGTATTAAAAGACTTTACAACTACTCCCTGCGAAATATACACTCTGTCTAACCTTGCAGCATATCCCTTCTGATAAAGTATGTTCTGTTTCCCCCACCCCTCCCCCAAACACATCTCTTAACTTAACATCCTCAACAAATCTCTGAGAGGTGTGACACATGCCAGCCCCTTTGGGTTCGACGTCCCGCCGCCCTTATGACACAGTTCCAGTCACCCCCACTATCGCTACTTCCGGAAGACCACGCAAAAATAAACAAGGTCCTCACACACAAATTCCGTTCGAACCTTCGTGTCATTTCCGCAGGGGCATAGACCTTACCAAGGATACACGCTTTCCCTTTCCCAAATCCCATCACTCGCAACACCTCCCCCCCACCCCCCTCACATCTCTGCAACACCTCCCCCCACCCCCTCACATCTCTGCAAACACCCTCCCCCACCCCCCTCACATCTCTGCAACACAAACGGGCTCGTCTCTTTTATTAAAAGACCCACACCACCTTTCAAACGAATAGTTGGCAGGGTCAGTACTGTATAACCTGCAACTGCAAACTTCTCCTTCTTTGAAATTGTGTTCTTGAAGGAACAGAACATCAATTCTTGTTTGCTAAGAAACTACTCAAACCAATCTCTCTTTAGTCTAGTACATAAACCGTTAACATTTTGCAGTCATACACCTAAGGCCTGTTTATTTTCCACCTTTCCTCTTCTCCTCCCGTGGTTCACCACTTGATTTGTTACGTCTATGTGTCTTCTTTACAGTACCTTCCCATTCGCCTCCCTTCTTGCGATGGCGTCCCTCATGACCCCCCCCCTCCCCACCCCTCCCCTCACCCATCCTCTCAGTTTTTTCCCAGTCCTCTGTGCCGGCGTCAGTACGTCATCCGAATCTGACATAGCTGCCCGTTTCCTGGTAACGTTCTTATCCTCCATGTCAAGATCCGAGGAAGCCTCACGGTGTACCTCAACATCCACCTCACAATGAGGTATGAAGTCTCCCGATGTCCCAGTCTCGTCGTCCTTCTGCGGAGTCTCATATTGTTGACAATCCGGACTCAGAAAGTCTCCAGCTACGTCTTCCGGAGACGGAGGTTCCACCACTTGCGGTGACAAGGTCCTTAAAACTTCGTCTAAATCCTCACCGACATTCGTCTCTCGACCAATACTCAACACGTCATGCCGGGGTACCAATCCAGTAGATGGTATCGGCAACGACTCAGGTGCAGGCAGCTGAGGGAAGGACTCACTCTCATTTCGAAAAGCCTGTTCCACCATCTCACTCCACAAACGACCACGCCCTTCCTCTGACGAACGATGCTCACCTTCATCACGTGTGACTGGGGCTACGTCTTCTTGCACAGGTTTGGTCACGCGTCTGTTCTTTTCACATGCCGCCGCTATGTGGTCATACTCTCCACAATGCGACACGTACGCCGCTGTCCAGGATATAAAACCATTACCTGTGTCCTAAAATCTTGAAGATACACATATGACGGTATGGGTTGGTGCAACGTCATCTTAAGGCTGAATGTACCTTCCGGCATACCTGTGTAGGCACCCATTATCCACTTACCCTGCTTTGGGGAGAATGCACAGTTCCATATTTCTCAAATACGTTTCTGATGTCAGCTTCGTTTGCCTCGAAGGGGACATTCCTCAACTTTATCCAGGTATAATATCGAGACACGTCCACCAGTCTCACACGCACAGCAGGAGTAACGTCAAAACACACATCTTGAAAGCGCGTAACCACCGATTCATAAACTGTCGCAGCAAGCAGTTTCACAAATACTCTATGCGCTCCGTTCAGCGCTACCCCATACAATTCACTATCTTGTATGCCGTATGTCTCCCTGATTATCTTGGGTAAGAGTATTTGAGCTGAACTAGGTGTAATCGCACCTCGAAGCAGTTCAATACCAATAGTGTTAACGCGTCTGCGATAACAAACCGCCGTCTCAACACCAGTAATTTCCCAGCGGTGTCAACAGATTATTATTATTATCACTGTTATTAACAATGAGGAGCGTAAGGCAAGGGGGTCTACCCGCCCGGGTGCAGACAGAGACAACAAAGTCATTGCTCGTACATGCTTCAGTATGGAGATCCAGGCCAACTTATGACTATTAGATCCAAGAGAGATGAATTTTTTAGGTCAAAAGGGTGATGAGATTTAAGTGTTAGCCACAGTCTATTTTTGGTAATAGTTGACAGGGCTATCTAGGAATAGTTAAGTTTTCAAATTTTTTTGAAGATTGATGAAATTGTTGTATTTTAGATTTAGGAGGTTCAAATTTTAGGGTGTAAGCAGTTAACCAGCCCCACCCGGGTTTGGGCAATTTCGTGTGTGTTGTAATCAGTTGACGGTGTGTATGGTAGAAATAAGATGTATTTCTTAATAGCAGAATACAGTTTTGAAATGGTGAATGAATTGCTGACTTTAATAGATTTGTCAAGTAGGGACTCTTCCTGAATATTTCTTTGTCAGCATGCAGGAAACATAGATTTGGAAGCTGCTGCTGTCAAGTAGTTGGACAACTTCTGTGACCCTGCTGCTGCTCAATGGCCCGGAACTACACTGTTTGACACGGTCTGTCAAATAGCAGTAAGTAAACTTCTCAAATAGTTTCTGTGTCAAGTAGCAGGAACTACATATTGTGTCCGTAATACATTGCTGTGCTAAGTTTTGCCAAATAGCTAGGTATTATGGTTGTTAGCGACTAAATGCTGGCATCTGCTGTCAAGTAGCAGGAACTAAACTGCTGTGAATATTTTGATTGTCAAAGGGATGACTTATAATACTGATGATACTGCTACTGTCAAGTAGTAGGATTACACTGCTGTGACTATGCTTGCTGTCAAATAGCAGGAAAATCACTGTGTGACTACTGCTGTGTCAGTAGCGTTAAGTATACTGACTCTAATAGTGCTGTTGTCAAGTAAGAGGAACTACACTACGCCCTTTAAAACTGCTCCTGTCAAAGTAAATGAAAATGCTGTGCTGTGACAAATGTTTTTGCCAAATAGTAGGTTGGTATGGTTTTTTTGCGGACTTATAATGCTGTGACTACTGCTCTTGTCAAGTAGCAGGAACTACACTCTAGGAATACTACTGCTGTCAAGTACAAGGAACTACACTCTGTGAATGCTGTTTCTGTCAAGTACTAGGAACTACACTGCTGTGCTTCCACATGTACACCTCACTGTGTACTCCCACATGTACACCTCACTGTGTACTCCCACATGTACACCTCACTGTGTACTCCCACATGTACACCTCACTGTGTACTCCCACATGTACACCTCACTGTGTACTCCCACATGTACACCTCACTGTGAACTCCCACATGTACACCTCACTCTAAACTCCCACATGTACACCTCACTGTGTACTCCCACATGTACACCTCACTGTGTACTCGCACATGTACACCTCATTGTGTACTCCCACATGTACACCTCACTGTGTGCTCCCATGTACACCTCACTGTACACTCCCACATGTACACTTCACTGTGTACTCCCACATGTACACCTCGCTGTGTACTCCATATGTACACCTCACTGTGTACTCCCACATGTACACCTCATGTGTAACTCCCACATGTACACCTCACTGTGTACTCCACTGTTACACCTCACTGTGGTATCCCCATGTACACCTCACTGTGTACTACCATATGTACCTACTGTGTCTCCCACAGTACCCCTCACTGTGTACTCCCAATGTAACCTCACTGTGTACTCCACATGTACACTCACGTGTACTCACATGTACACCTCACTGTGTACTTCCACATGTACACCTCATGTGTACTCCACATGGTACACCTCACTGTGAACTCCCACATGTACACCTACTTATCCATCTGGTACACTCACTGTGTACTCCCACATGTACACCTCACTGTGTACTCCCACATGTACACCTCACTGTGTACTCCCACATGTACACCTCACTGTGTACTCCCACATGTACACGTCACTGTGTACTCCCACATGTACACCTCACTGTGTACTCCCAAATGTACACCTCACTGTGTACTCCCACATGTACAACGCACTGTGACCTCCACATGTAACCTCACTGTGTACTCCCACACGTACACCTCACTGTGTACTCCCACATGTACACCTCACTGTGTACTCCCACATGTACACGTCACTGTGTACTCCCACAAGTACACCTCACTCTATACTTCCACATGTGCACCTCACTGTGTACTCCCACATGTACACGTCACTGTGTACTCCCACATGTACACCTCACTGTGTACTCCCACATGTACACCTCACTGTGTACTCCCACATGTACACCTCACTGTGTACTCCCACATGTACACCTCACTGTGTGCTCCCATGTACACCTCACTGTACACTCCCACATGTACACTTCACTCTATACTTCCACATGTACACCTCACTGTGTACTCCCACATGTACACCTCACTCTATACTTCCACATGTACACCTCACTGTGTACTCCCACATGTACACCTCACTCTATACTTCCACATGTACACCTCACTGTGTACTCCCACATGTACACCTCACTGTGTACTCCCACAAGTACACCTCACTGTGTACTTCCACATGTGCACCTCACTGTGTACTTCCACATGTACACCTCACTGTGTACTTCCACATGTACACCTCACTGTGTATGCCCACATGTACACCTCAATCTGTGTATTTCCATGTACACCTCACTGTGTACTTCCACATGTAACCTCACTGTGTACTCCCAATGTACCTCATGTAATCCAATGTACACCTCACTGCTTGTGTACAGGATGTCTGGTACTGCACTGTTGATCAGTCAGGTGGTTGTACTGTGCATGTCACTACTGCGTAGCAGGAGTGTTAGCTGTGTACCCACATGCTCGTGTAATGCAGGGGTTTGCAATGTGCTGCTCACTGTTGTGTCAGGAAGGTGACTGTGTCTGCCACTGCTTGTGTCAGCTAGGGTGTTCAGCTGTGACTAGCCACTTGTGAGCCCAGGGTGGGTCACTGTGGCTCCATGCACTGCTCTGTGTACTCCGAGGTTAGTGTAGCTGTGACTCCACATGTACGTTGTGTAGCCAATGGGTAACTACTGTGTACTGCCACTGTACACTCAGTGTTAGCAGGCTCATGTTGCTGTCATGTACACTCACTGTGTATCATTGGTACCGCTCATGTGACTGCCACTGCCTGTCAGTGATTGGAATGTACACTGCTGTGTACTCCCCATGCACTCACTGTTGACTGTACTGTGCTGCCATGCACTGTGTATGCCAAGTGTGAGTCTGCTATGAGTCCACGCTAACCACTGCTTGTCCAGTAATGACACTGGCACTGTGTTAGCTGGTCTGCCATGCTTGTACAGCAGGACTATGGTACTACTGTGCTGCCACATGTAGCGACTACAGACTGCTGTAGCTTCCCACATGCTGTATAATGTACTACGTGTACTGTCAATGTCAGCACTACTGTGTATCAGGTGTATTGTGTCTGCCACATGTGATACATGCGGCTGTGTATGCTGTTCGTCACTGCTTGTGTAGCAGGGTGTTGTTGTTTGTGCTGCCACTGCTGTACTAGCAGGGGTGGTTGCTGGTGCTGCCCTGCTGAATAGCAGGGGTGGTTGCTGGTCTCCCACTGCTTGTGCAGCAGGGTGGTTGCTGGTGCTGCCACTGTCTTCGTAGCAGGGTGGTTGCTGGTGCTCCACTGCTTGTGTAGCAGGGGTGGTTGCTGTGCTGCCACTGTTGTGAGCAGGGTGGCTGCTGGTGCTGCCACTTGTGTAGCAGGGTGGTTGCTGGTGCTCCCACGGGTTGTGTAGCAGGTGGTTGTGGTGCTGCCACTGCCTGTGTAGTCAGGGGTATTGCTGGTGCTGCCACTGCTCTGTGTAGCAGAGTGTTGCTGGTGCTGCCACTGACCTGTGTACAGGGGTGGTTGCTGGTCTGCCACATGCCTGTGTAGCAGGGTGTTGCTGGTGCTGCCATGCCTGTGTAGCAGGGGTGTGCTTGCTGGTCTGCCACTGCCTGTGTAGCAGGTGGTACTCTGGTGACTGCCAAACTGCACTGTGTATGCAGGTGTGTCGTTGCTGTGCTGCACTCTTGTGTACGCAGAGTGTCATTGTGGTGCTCCATGCTTGTGCAGCAGGGGTGGTTGCTGGTGCAATGTCCCACTGCTTGTGTAGCATGGATTGCTGGTGCTCCCACTGCTTGTGTAGCACGGGGTGGTTGCTGGTTCTGCTACTGCTTTTGTAGCAGGGGTGTTGTTGTTTGCTGCACTACTTGATATTAGCACGGTGGTTGCTGGTGCAGCCACTGCTGATATAGCAGGGGTGGTTGCGGGTGCTGCCACTGCTTGTGCAGCAGGGGTGGTTGCTGGTGCTGCCACTGCTTGCGTAGCAGGGGTGGTTGCTGGTGCTCCCACTGCTTGTGTAGCAGGGGTGGTTGCTGGTGCTGCCACTGTTTGTGTAGCAGGGGTGATTGCTGGTGCTGCCACTGATGTTGTAGCAGGGGCGGCTGCTGGTGCTGTCACTGTTTGTGTAGCAGGGGTGGTTGCTGGTGCTGCCACTGTTTGTGTAGCAGGGGTGGTTGCTGGTGCTGCCACTGTTTGTGTAGCAGGGGTGGTTGCTGGTGCTGCCACTGTTTGTGTAGCAGGGGTTGTTGCTGGTGCTGCCACTGTTTGTGTAGCAGGGGTACTGGCTGGTGCTGCCACTGTTTGTGTAAGAGGGGTGGTTGCTGGTGCTGCCACTGATGTTGTAGCAGGGGTGGTTGCTGGTGCTGCCACTGCTTGTGTAGCAGGGGTGCTGCTGGTGCTGCCACTGCTTGTGTAGCAGGGGTGGTTGCTGGTGCTGCCACTGATGTTGTAGCAGGGGTGGTTGATGGTGCTGCCACTGCTTGTGTAGCAGGGGTGGTTGCTGGTGCTGCCACTGCTTGTTTAGCAGGGGTGGTTGCTGGTGCTGCCACTGGTTGTGTAGCACGGGTGGTTGCTGGTGATGTCATTGCTTGTGTAGCAGGGGTGGTTGCTAGTGCTGCCACTGCCTGTGTAGCAGGGGTGGTTGCTGGTGCTGCCACTGCTTGTGTAGCAGGGGTGGTTGCTGGTGCTGCCACTGCTTGTGCAGCAGGGGTGGTTGCTGGTGCTGCCACAGCTTGCGTAGCAGGGGTGGTTGCTGGTGCTGCCACTGCTTGTGTAGCAGGGGTGGTTGCTGGTGCTGCCACTGCTTGTGTAGCAGGAGTGGTTGCTGTTGCTGCCACTGCTTGTGTAGCAGGGGTGGTTGCTAGTGCTGCCACTGCTTGTGTAGCAGGGGTGGTTGCTGGTGTTTCCACTGCTGATATAGCAGGAGTGGTTGCTGGTGCTGCAACTGCTGATATAGCAGGGGTGGTTGCTGGTTCTGCCACTGCTGATATAGCAGGGGTGGTTTCTGGTGCTGCCATTGCTGATATAGCAGGGGTGGTTGCTGGTGCTGCCACTGCTAATATAGCAGGGTTGGTTGCTGGTGCTGCAACTGCTGATATAGCAGGGGTGGTTGCTGGTGCTGCCACTGCTGATATAGCAGGGGTGGTTGCTGGTGCTGCCACTGCTGATATAGCAGGGGTGGTTGCTTGTGCTGCAATTGCTGATATAGCAGGGGTGGTTGCTGGTGCTGCCACTGCTGATATAGCAGGGGTGGCTGCTGGTACTGCAACTGCTGATATAGCAGGCGTGGTTACTGGTGCTGCCACTGCTTTTGTAGCAGGAGTTGTTGTTGGTGCTGCCACTGCTGATATAGCACTTGTGGTTACTGGTGCTGCCACTGCTGATATAGCAGGGGTGGTTGCTGGTGCTGCCACTGCTGATATAGCAGGGGTGGTTGCTGGTGCTGCCACTGCTGATATAGCAGGGGTGGTTGCTGGTGCTATCACTAATTTTGTAGTAGCGGTGGTTGCTGGTGCTACCACTGATGTTGTGGCAGGGGTGGTTGCTGGTGCTACCACTGATGCTGTAGCAGGGGTGCTTGCTGGTGCTACCACTGATGTTGTAGCATGGGTGGTTGATGGTGCTACCACTGCTGTTGTAGTTGGGGTGGTTGCTGGTGCTACCACTGCTGTTGTAGCAGGGGTGGTTGCTGGTGCTGCCACTGCTCTTGTAGCAGGGGTGGTTGCTGGTGCTACCACTGATGTTGTAGTAGGGGTGGTTGCTGGTGCTACCACTGATGTTGTAGTAGGGGTGGTTGCTGGTGCTACCACTGCTGTTATAGCAGTGGTGGTTGCTGGTGCTACCACTGCTGTTGGAACATGAGTGGTTGCTGGTGCTTCCACTTCTGTTGCAGCATGGGTGGTTCCTGATGCTACCACTGCTGTTGCAGTAAGGGTGGTTCCTGGTGCTACCAATGCTGTTGCAGCAGCGGTGGTTGCTGGTACTACTGCTGCTGCAGCAGGAGTGATTGCTGGTGCTACTGCTGCTGCAGCAGGAGTGATTACTGATACTTCTGCTGCTGCAGTAGGAGTGGTTACTGCTGCTACTACTGCTGCTTCAGCAGGAGTGGTTGGTGGTGCTACTGCTGCTGCAGCAGGAGTGATTACTGGTACTACTACTGCTGCAGTAGGAGTGGTTACTGCTGCTGTTTCAGCAGGAGTGGTTGCTGGTGCTACTGCTGCCGCAGGAGGAGTGGTTGCTGGTGATACTGCTGCTGCAGCAGAAGTGGTTGCTGGTGATACTGCTGCTGCAGCAGGAGTGATTACTGGTGATACTGCTGCTGCTGCAGAAGTGATTGCTGGTGCTACTGCTGCTGCAGGAGGAGTGGTTGCTGGTGATACTGCTGCTGCAGCAGAAGTGGTTGCTGGTGATACTGCTGCTGCAGCAGAAGTGGTTGCTGGTGATACTGCTGCTGTAGCAGGAGTGATTACTGGTGATACTGCTGCTGCAGCAGGAGTGATTACTGGTGATACTGCTGCTGCTGCAGAAGTGATTGCTGGTACTACTGCTGCTGCAGTAGTAGTGGTTACTGCTGCTACTACTGCTGCTTCAGCAGGAGTGGTTGCTGGTGCTACTGCTGCTGCAGCAGGAGTGGTTACTGGTGCTATTACTGCTGTTGCTGCAGCAGGAATGGTTGCTGGTACTATTGCTGCTGCAGCAGGAGTGGTTGCTGGCGCTACTATTGGTGCTATAGCAGTAGTTGTGGTGGTTGCTACTGCTGCTGCAGCAGGAGTAGCTGCTGGTGCTATTAATTCTGCTGCAGCAGGAGTGGTTGCTGGTGCTGCTACTGCTTTTGCAGTAGGAGTAATTGCTGGTGGTACTACTGCTGCTGCAGATGTTTTTTCTGGTGGTACTACTGCTGCTGCAACACGAGTGCTGACTAGTTATTACGAACATGAGTACACGAAGAGAGGCCTGTTGTACCTGGCTGTAAATCAAGTCTCCTGACAAGGAACAATCTTGAAACAAATAAAGATTAAGGCAAACACTAATGGGTAGTTTTTTTTTGTACCCGTATATTAAAATCGCTAATATATTTACAATGTGTGAAGTGAAATAAAGCATCCGAATGATACTGAGTGAGTCACTCTTTACAGTTAGTTTTAAACCAACTTCCTGACAACTCTATGACTGAAGTAATACTTCCTAACATCCCTTTGACTCATAGGAGTCTTCAACTTCCAATTGTGACCCCTTGTTTCTGTGTCTCATCTCTGGAACATCCTGTCTTTGTCTACCTTGTCAATTCCTAGCAGTATTTTATGTGTCGTTATCATGTTTCCCCTGACCCTCCTGTCCTCCAGTGTCGTCAGGCCGATTTCCCTTAACCTTTCTTTATAGGACAATCTCCTTAGCTCTGGGACTAGTCTCGTTGCAAACATTTGAACTTTCTCTAATTTTTTGACGTGCTTGACCAAGTGTGGATTCCAAACTGGTGCTGCATACTCCAGTATGGGCCTGATGTACACAGTGTACAGTGTCTTGAACGATTCCTTACTGAGATATCGAAGAGCTATTCTTAGGTTTGCCAGGGGCCCATGTACTGCAGCAGTTATCTGAATGATGTGCGCGTCAGGAGATGTGCTCGATATTATACTCACCCCAAGATCTTTTTCCTCGAGTGAAGTTTACAGTCTTTGGCCACCTAGCCTATACTCTGTCTGCGGTCTTCTTTGCCCTTCCCCGATTTTCATGATTTTGCATTTGGAGGGGTTAAATTCAAGGAGCCAGCTGCTGGACCAGGCTTGTAGCCTGTCCAGGTCTCTTTGTAGTCCTGCCTGATCCTCGACCGGTTTAATTCTCCTTATTAACGTCACATCATCTGCAAACAGGGACACTTATGAGTCTATCCCTTCCGTTATGTCATTCACATATACCAAAAACAGCACAGGTCCTAGGACTGACCCCTGTGGAATCCCGCTTGTCACAGGCGCCAACTCTGACACCTCGTCAAGTACCATGACTCGTTGTTGCCTCAGTGTCAGATATTCTCTGATCCATTGCAGTGCCTTTCCTGTTACGCATGCCTGATCCTCTAGCTCTTGTGAGGAACTGTGTAGACGGCCTCCTTGCAGTCCAAGAAAATGCAGTCTATCCACCCCTCTCTCTAGTGTCTTACTTTTGTTACCTTGTCATAAAACTCCAGTAGGTTTGTGATTCAGGATTTTCTTTCCCTGAAACAGTGCTGGTTGTCGTTTATAAGCTTGTGTCTCTCTATGTGCTCTACCACTCTCCTCCTGATGATCTTCTCCATGACTTTGCAGACTATACACGTCAGTGACACAGTTCTGTAGTTTAATGCCTCGTGTCTGTCTCCTTTCTTAAAAACTGGGACTATATTTGCCATCTTCCATACCTCAGGTAGTTGCCCAGTTTCAGTGGATGTGTTGAAGATTTTTGTTAATGGCACACAGCATCTCTGCTCCCTTCCTAAGGACCCACAGAGAGGTGTTGTCTGGTGCCACCGCCTTTGAGGTATCAAGTTTACGTAGCAACTTCTTCACCACCTCCTTGGTTGTGTGTATTACATCCAGCACTTGTTGGTGTACCTCCCTCTTCTGTATTCCTGGAGTTCTTCCTGTCTCCACTGTAAATACTTCTTTAAATCTCACGTTGAGCTTCTCACATACCTCTTGGTTGTTTCTTGTGAACTCCCCACTTTCCTTCCTCAGCCTGATTACCTGGTCATTGACAGTTGTTTTCCTCCTGATGTGGTTATACAACAGCTTCGGGTCAGATTTGACTTTCGATGCTATGTCATTTTCGTATTGTCGCTGAGCCTCCCGTCTTATCTGTGCATATTCTTTTCTGGCTCTTCGGCTGATCTCTTTATTTTCCTGGGTCCTTTGTCTTCTGTACCTTTTCCATTCTCTAGCACACTTAGTTGTTGCCTTCCTACACCTTTGGGTGAACCAAGGACTCGTTCTGATCTTCCCATTATTTCTGTTTCTTTTGAGAACAAACATCTCTGCCTCCATGCATTTTGTTCTCACATAGTCCATCATTTCTGTAACTGGTTTTCCTGCAAATTCTCTCTCCCACTGAACGTCTTGTAGGAAGTTACTCATGCCTGTGCAGTCTTCCCTTTTGTAGTTTGATTTTTCCCGTCCTATTCCTGCTACCCTCTCCACTTGTAGCTCAACTATGTAATCAAAGCGCAGAACCACATGATCACTAGGTCCGAGGGGCCTCTCGTACGTGCTATCCTCGATGTCCGAACTACTCAAGGTGAATACTAGGTCCAATCTTGCTGGATCGTCCTCACCTCTCTCTCTGGTAGTGTCTCTAGCATGTTGATACATGAGGTGTTCCAGTGCTACATCCATCATCTTGGCTCTCCATGTTTTGGGACCCCAATGGGGCTCCAGGTTTTTCAAGTCAGTCTCCTTGTGATTGAAATCACCCATAATTAGTAACTTTTGTCTCCCCATGTGAGCTCTTTTCGCCACCTCGGCTGGTGTGTCTACCATTGCTTTGTTGCTCTCTTCATATTCTTCTCTTGGCCTCCTGCAGTTCTGTGGCGGGTTGTACAGTACTGCAATTATCACCTTATGGCCCTCAGACTGGATTGTTCCTACTATGTAGTCCCTTTTGCCCATTCCACCCACTCCTTCCATTTCCTCGAATCCCCACCGGTTTTTAATGGGCATTGCGGCTCCTCCTCCCCCTCTGCTTCCTCTATTTTTCAGGAGGATTTGATAGCCAAGTGGAAAGATTGTATCTGTTATCGTTCTGGTGAGTTTCTTTTCTGTGAGTGCTATTATGACTGAATTTGTCTCCTTGATTCTTTCATGCCGCTCCTCACACTTGTTTGATACTTCATATGCATTTGTATACCAAACCTTCAATTTCTTTTTTAAAACTGTGGTCTGGGTGGTTGCTATGAAGGTGGAATTTGTAATGAGGTGGGTAGGGGCATTGGGTATGATATGTGTGTTTAGGGCTAGAATGTTTGGTTACAATGGGGTGTTCCTGGTTGGGGGACTTGTGTGTGTGTGTGTGTGTGTGTGTGTGTGTGTGTGTGTGTGTGTGTGTGTGTGTGTGGTGTGTGTGTGTGTGTGTGTGTACTCACCTATCTGTGGTTGTAGGGGTCTAGTCATAGCTCCTGGCCCTGCCTCTTCACTGATTGCTATTAGGTCCTCTCTCTCCCTGCACAATGAGCTTTATCAAACCTCGTCTTAAAACTATGTATGGTTCCTGTCTCCACTACGTCACTTTCTAGGCCATTCCACTGCCTGACAACTCTATGACTGAAGAAATACTTCCTAACATCTCTTTGACTCATCCGAGTCTTCAACTTCCAATTGTGACCCCTTGTTTCTGCGTCCCATCTCTGGAATATCCTGTCTTTGTCCACCTTGTCTATTCTGCGCAGTATTTTACATGTCATTATCATGTCTCCCCTGACCCTCCTGTCCTCCAGTGTCGTCAGGCCAATTTCCCTTAACCTTTCTTCTTAGGACTATCCCCTTAGCTCTGGGACTAGTCTTGTTACAAACCTTTGCACTTTCTCTAATTTCTTGACGTGGTTGACCACATGTGGATTCCAAACTGGTGCTGTATACTTCAATATGGGCCTGACGTACATGGTGTACAGAGTCTTGAACGATTCCTTACTGAGGTATGGGAAAGCTATCCTTAGGTTTCCCAGACACCTGTATGCTGCAGCAGTTATCTGATTGATGTGTGCCTCAGGAGATGTGCTCGGTATTAAACTCACCTCAAGATCTTTTTCCTTGAGTGAGGTTCGCAGTTTATGGCCACACAACCTATGCTCTGTCTGCGGTCTTCTTTGCCCTTCCCCAATCTTCATGACTTTGCATTTGGCAGGGTTAAATTCAAGGAGCCAGTTGCTGGACCAAGCTTGTAGCAGCCTGTCCAGGTCTTTGTAGTCCTGCCTGATCCTCGACCGATTTGATTCTCCTCATTAACTTCACATCATCTGCAGACATGGATACTTCTGAGTCTATCCCTTCCATTATGTCATTCACATATACCGAAAAACAGCACAGGACTGACCCCTGTGGAACCCCGCTTTTCACAGGCGCCCACTCTGACACCTCGTCACGTACGATGACTCGTTGTTGCCTTCCTGTTAGATATTCTGTGATCCATTGCAGTACCTTTCTTGTTATGTATGCCTGATCCTCTAGCTTTCGCATTAATCTCTTGTGAGGAACTGTGTCGATGTTGGGAAGGTTCCATGGAGATATGATGCTTGGAGATAAACACATTTGTTGGGTTGTATTCACTTATGTTAGCAGAGTTGTGAGAGGGGAGTGGCCCAGCCTGCCTGTAGCTGCCTGTAGGCCTATCTGTGAACTGAGGCAGAGGCAGCACATCTGATGCTCATATGTGGTATCACATGACATCACACATGCTAGCCACTGGACCTAGCTGAGCAGGGAGATACAATCTACAATATACTACACAAGCATATGTTTAGGGAATTCAGTAGTTATACTGGCATCTCCTACATAGCCTGTATAATTAGATGATCAAGTTGAATGAAGTTGTCAGTTGTGTGTTTTGTTATTAGGTGAGCAGTTTCAAAAAAAACAAATTTGTGTGTTCACGTTCCCTCCAAATTCTGAGATTTAGCAGTAATGACCTGTGTGCACCAGGTCTGCCTTTGCTGTTAATTACTTTCACCTTTATAAATATATGTTTTTCCTCAGAATCTGTAGAGTGCTTGAATACAGATTGATCGATCAATACTATCTTTTATTATACTATGATTTGTTCCTTTAATTCGTAATGCATTACGACACCATCCATTACATAAATCACTATCCATTAATATAACATCCATTCCAATGTTATCCATTCAACTGAGTATTTCTGTGATTAGTTCTAAGTTATCCATGTCTTTGTTATTGTATAGAATCAGCCCAGAGCTACCTGCCTGTTCAGCCTGTTGTGTATGGTATGTCGAGACAACATACGTAACATGACCGAGCTTTCAGCATAGTTGCTGATCTACTTCATGTCGTGTGACATAGCTGTGTATCATAGTTAATACCATCCATGTATTTTATATAGTCGACCCCTTGCTAGACTTAGCGGCTAGCATGTGACGTCACATGATGCAACATGTGAGCGTCAGATTCTCTGCCTCTCCCTCCCGGATAGACCTACAGGCGGCTTCAGGCAGGCTGGGCCACTCCCCTTATTGTATAGAATCAGCCCAGAGCTACCTGTGCATATTCTTTTCTGGCTCGTCGGCTGATCTCTTTATTTTCCTGAGTCCTTTGTCTTCTGTACCTTTTCCATTCTCTAGTGCACCTAGTTTTTGCCTCCCTACACCTTTGGTTGAACCAAGGACTCATTCTGGCCTTCCCATTATTTCTGTTTCCCTTGGGAATAAACCTCTCCTCTGCCTCCTTGTATTTTTTTTGTCATATAGTCCATCATTTCTTTTACTGATTTTCCTGCCATTTCTCTCTCCCACTGAATGTCTTGCAGGAAGTTCCTCATGCTTGTGTAGTCCCCTTTTTCGTAGTTTGGTTTTCCCGTCCTATTCCTGCTACTCTCTCCACTTGTAACTCAACTATGTAATCAAAGCACAGAACCATATGATCACTAGCTCCAAGGGGCCTTTCATATGTGATATCCTCGATGTCCGAGCTACTGAAGGTGAATACAAGGTCAAGTTTTGCTGGATTATCATCATCATCATCTCTCTCTCTCTGGTAGTGCCTCTAACATGTTGATGCATGAGGTTTTCCAGTGCTACATCCATCATCTTGGCTCTCCATGCTTCGGGACCCCCATGGGGCTTCAGGTTTTCCCAGTCAATCTTCTTGTGATTGAAATCACCCATAACTAGTAACTTTGCTCCCCCCATGTGAGCTCTTCTGGCCACCTCGGTTAGTGTGTCTACCATTGCTCTGTTGCTCTCTTCATATTCTTCTCTTGGCCTCTTGCAGTTCTTTGGTGGTTTGTACAGTACTGCAATTACCACCTTATGGCCCTCAGACTGGATTGTTGATAATAAGTAGTCCCTTTTACACATTCCATCCATTCCTTCCATTTCCTCAAATCCCCACCAGTTTTTAATGAGCAGTACAACTCCTCCTCCCCTCTCCTCCCTCTATCTTTCCTGAGGATTTGATATCCGGGTGGAAAGACTGCATCTGTTATCATCTAGGTGAGTTTCTTTTCTGTGAGTGCTATTATGTCTGAATTTGTCTCCTTGATTCTTTCATGCCACCCCACTCACTTATTTGTTATTCCGTCTGCATTTATATACCAAACCTTTAACTTCTTTTC
Source organism: Cherax quadricarinatus (assembly GCF_026875155.1). Taxonomy (NCBI): domain Eukaryota; kingdom Metazoa; phylum Arthropoda; class Malacostraca; order Decapoda; family Parastacidae; genus Cherax; species Cherax quadricarinatus. The sequence goes on along the minus strand of NC_069407.1, from coordinate 47,261,624 downwards.
TAAAGCTAAGGTCTGGGGTGTACAATGGGGCTGGGGAAGTGGGAGACCTGATAAGGAACTATGGGTGGTTGCTGTGAGGGTGGAGTTTGTAACGAGGTGGATGGGGGCAGTGAATATGGCATGTGTGTTTTGGGTTAGAATGTTTGGTTGCATTGGGGTTGTCCTGGTTGGGAGCTTCTGTAGGTGGTTGTGAGAAAGACTGTATTTGATCTTCTTCCTGAGTCTGGGTTCTCGTGTCCATCTCCATCTTCACCTCTCTTTCCTCCTTTTGTCTTTGTACAATCTCTTTCAGCTTATACCTTTCTTCTCGTTCTGTCACAGTCGAGATACACTTTCTGGTGCGCCGGCATGTCCCTTAGTCTTGCTTTCTCCTGCAGGATCCTGTGTAAAGTCGGTTCTGCCTTGAAAGTCACTTTGAGAGTGAGAGAGAGAGAGAGGGGGGGGGGGTTAGGGGAAGGAGAGGGAGGTAGGTGGGGAGGATGTGTATGTGTGTGTGTGTATGTGTGTGTCTGTGTATGCGTGTGTGTGTGTGTGTGTGTGTGTGTGTGTGTGTGTGTGTCTGTGTGTGCGTGTGTGTGTGTGTGTGTGTGTGTGTGTGTGTGTGTGTGTGTGTGTGTGTGCGTGTGTGTGTGTTAGTTACCATTTTGTCCTAGGCACATGTCGATTTGACACTAGGCTGTTGTATATACGTTACTCACCTATTTGTACTCACCTATTTGTGGTTGCAGGGGTCGAGTCCTAGCTCCTGGCCCCGCCTCTTCACCGGTTGCTACTAGGCCCTCTCTCTCCCCGCTCCATGAGCTTTATCAAACCTCGTCTTAAAACTGTGTATGGTTCCTGCCTCCACTACGTCAGTTTGTGTTTGTGTATTTGTGTGTGTGTGTGTGTGTGTGTGTGTGTGTGTGTGTGTGTGTGTGTGTGTGTGTTTTGTGTGTGTGTGTGTGTGTGTGTGTGTGTGTGTGTGTGTGTGTGTGTGTGTGTGTGTGTGTGTGTGTGTGTGTGTGTGTGTGTGTGTGTGTATGTATGTGTGTACTCACCTATTTGTACTCACCTATTTGTGGTTGCAGGGGTCGATTCATAGCTCCTGGCCCCGCCTCTTCACTGATTGCTACTAGGTCCTCTCTCTCCCTGCTCCATGAGCTTTATCATACCTCGCCTTAAAACTATGTATGGTACCCGCCTCCACTACTTCACTTTCTAGGCTATTCCACGGCTTGACTACTCTATGACTGAAGAAATACTTCCTAACATCCCCTTGATTCATCTGAGTCTTCAACTGTGTGTGTGTGTGTGTGTGTGTGTGCGTGCGTGTGTGCGTGTGTGTATGTGAGTGTGTGTGTATGTGTGTGTGTCTGTGTGTGCGTGTGTGTGTGTGTGTGTGTCTGTGTGTGCGTGTGTGTGTGTGTGTGTGTGTGTGTCTGTGTGTCTGTGTGTGTGTGTGTGTGTGCGTGAGTGTGTGTATGTGTGTGTGCGTTTGTGCGTGTGTGTGTGTGTGTGTGTGTGTGTGTGTGTGTGCGTGTGTGTGTGTGTGTGTGTGTGTGTGTGTGTGTGTGTGTGTGTGTGTGTGTGTGTGTGTGGTGTGCACGTGTGTGTGTGTGTGTGTGTGTGTGTGTGCGTGTGTGTGTGTCGTGTGTGTGTGTGTGTGTGTGTGTGTGTGTGTGGTGTGTGTGTGTCTGTGTGTTTGTGTGTGTGCGTGTGTGTGTGTGTGTATGTGTGTGTGTGAGTGAGTGCGTGTGTGTGTGTGTGTGTGTGTGTGTGCGTGTGTACTCACCTAATTGTACTCACCTAGTTGAGGTTGCAGGGGTCGAGTCCGAGCTCCTGGCCCCGCCTCTTCACTGATCGCTACTAGGTCACTCTCCCTGAGCCGTGAGCTTTATCATACCTCTGCTTAAAGCTATGTATGGATCCTGCCTCCACTACATCGCTTCCCAAACTATTCCACTTACTGACTACTCTGTGGCTGAAGAAATACTTCCTAACATCCCTGTGATTCATCTGTGTCTTCAGCTTCCAACTGTGTCCCCTTGTTACTGTGTCCAATCTCTGGAACATCCTGTCTTCGTCCACCTTGTCAATTCCTCTCAGTATTTTGTATGTCGTTATCATGTCCCCCCTATCTCTCCTGTCCTCTCAGTGTCGTCAGGTTGATTTCCCTTAACCTCTCCTAGTAGGACATACCTCTTAGCTCTGGGACTAGTCTTGTTGCAAACCTTTGCACTTTCTCTAGTTTCTTTACGTGCTTGGCTAGGTGTGGGTTCCAAACTGGTGCCGCATACTCCAATATGGGCCTAACGTACACGGTGTACAGGGTCCTGAATGATTCCTTATTAAGATGTCGGAATGCTGTTCTGAGGTTTGCTAGGCGCCCATATGCTGCAGCCGTTATTTGGTTGATGTGCGCTTCAGGAGATGTGCCTGGTGTTATACTCACCCCAAGATCTTTTTCCTTGAGTGAGGTTTGTAGTCTCTGGCCCCCTAGACTGTATTCCGTCTGCGGTCCTCTTTGCCCTTCCCCAATCTTCATGACTTTGCACTTGGTGGGATTGAACTCCAGGAGCCAATTGCTGGACCAGGTCTGCAGCCTGTCCAGATCCCTTTGTATCTGCCTGGTCTTCGATCGAGTGAATTCTTCTCATCAACTTCACGTCATCTGCAAACAGGGACACCTCAGAGTCTATTCCTTCCGTCATGTCGTTCACAAATACCAGAAACAGCACTGGTCCTAGGACTGACCCCTGTGGGATCCCGCTGGTCACAGGTGCCCACTCTGACACCTCGCCACGTACCATGACTCGCTGCTGTCTTCCTGACAAGTATTCCCTGATCCATTGTAGTGCCTTCCCTGTTATCCCTGCTTGGTCCTCCAGTTTTTGCACCAATCTCTTGTGTGGAACTGTGTCAAACGCCTTCTTGCAGTCCAAGAAAATGCAATCCACCCACCCCTCTCTCTCTCTTGTCTTACTGCTGTCACCATGTCATAGAACTCCAGTAGGTTTGTGACACAGGATTTCCCATCCCTGAAACCATGTTGGCTGCTGTTGATGAGGTCGTTCCTTTCTAGGTGTTCCACCACTCTTCTCCTGATAATCTTCTCCATGATTTTGCATACTATACATGTCAGTGACACTGGTCTGTATTTTAATGCTTCATGTCTGTCTCCTTTTTTAAAGATTGGGACTACATTTGCTGTCTTCCATGCCTCAGGCAATCTCCCTGTTTCGATAGATGTATTGAATATTGTTGTTAGGGGTACACATAGCGCCTCTGCTCCCTCTCTCAATACCCATGGGGAGATGTTATCTGGCCCCATTGCCTTTGAGGTATCTAGCTCACTCAGAAGCCTCTTCACTTCTTCCTCGGTTGTGTGCACTGTGTCCAGCACATGGTGGTGTGCCCCACATCTCCATCTTTCTGGAGCCCCTTCTGTCTCCTCTGTGAACACTTCTTTGAATCTCTTGTTGAGTTCCTCACATACTTCACGGTCATTTCTTGTTGTCTCTCCTCCTTCCTTCCTTAGCCTGATTACCTGGTCCTTGACTGTTGTTTTCCTCCTGATGTGGCTGTACAACAGTTTCGGGTCAGATTTGGCTTTCGCTGCTATGTCGTTTTCATATTGTCTTTGGGCCTCCCTTCTTATCTGTGCATAAAAAACCATACCCCCGGCCGGGATTGAACCCGCGGTCATAGAGTCTCAAAACTCCAGCCCGTCGCGTTAGCCACTAGACCAGCTAGCCACAATAAGATTCATCCAACTAGGTATATTTCTACACCATAGGAAAGTTAGCACAGGCACCTCTGTGACCACAAATGCAAGTTTTTACAGACGAATCTCCAGCTAGCGTGGCCGTGACGAACTCTAGCTCAAGTCCCTTCACTGCCGTCAACATGACTCAAGAAATCGTAATGACACGATTGCAAATAAACCATACCCCCGGCCGGGATTGAACCCGCGGTCATAGAGTCTCAAAACTCCAGCCCGTCGCGTTAGCCACTAGACCAGCTAGCCACAATAAGATTCATCCAACTAGGTTGGATGACGGCAGTGAAGGGACTTGAGCTAGAGTTCGTCACGGCCACGCTAGCTTGAGATTCGTCTGTCAAAAACTTGCATTTGTGGTCACAGAGGTGCCTGTGCTAACTTTCCTATCGTGTAGAAATATACCTAGTTGGATGAATCTTATTGTGGCTAGCTGGTCTAGTGGCTAACGCGACGGGCTGGAGTTTTGAGACTCTATGACCGCGGGTTCAATCCCGGCCGGGGGTATGGTTTATTTGCAATCGTGTCATTACGATTTCTTGAGTCCAGTTATCTGTGCATATTCGTTTCTGGCTCTACGACTGTTCTCCTTATTCTTCTGGGTCCTTTGCCTTCTATATTTCTTCCATTCCCTAGCACACTTGGTTTTTGCCTCCCTGCACCTTTGGGTAAACCATGGCCTCATCCTGGCTTTTTCATTATTCCTGTTACCCTTGGGTACAAACCTCTCCTCAGCCTCCTTGCATTTTGTTGCTACATATTCCATCATCTCATTAACTGGCTTCCCTGCCAGTTCTCTGTCCCACTGAACCCCGTTCAGGAAGTTCCTCATTCCTATGTAGTCCCCTTTCTTGTAGTTTGGCTTCATTCGTCCTGGCCTTCCTGCTTCTCCCTCCACTTGTAGCTCTACTGTGTATTCGAAGCTTAAAACCACATGGTCACTGGCCCCAAGGGGTCTTTCATATGTGATGTCCTCGATATCTGCACTACTCAAGGTGAATACTAAGTCCAGCCTTGCTGGTTCATCCTCTCCTCTCTCTCTTGTAGTGTCCCTTACGTGTTGGCACATGAAGTTTTCCAGTACCACCTCCATCATCTTAGCCCTCCATGTATCTTGGCCCCCATGTGGGTCCAGGTTCTCCCAATCAATCTCCTTGTGGTTAAAGTCACCCATGATCAGGAGCTTTGCCCTGCATGCATGAGCTCTTCTGGCCACTCTAGCCAGTGTGTCAACCATCGCTCTATTGCTCTGGTCGAACTCTTGCCTTGGCCTCCTGCTGTTCTGCGGTGGGTTATACATCACTGCTATTACCACCTTGGGACCTCCAGAGTGAAGCGTTCCCGCTATGTAATCACTTTCTTCTCCGCTGTCTCCTCTCTCCAGCTCATCAAAATTCCAGCGATTTTTGATCAGCAATGCCACTCCTTCACCCCCCCTGTTCCCTCTGTCTTTCCTCAGGATTTGGTATCCCGTTGGAAAGATGGCATCTGTTATCATACCTGTAAGCTTGGTTTCTGTGAGAGCTATGATGCCCGGTGATGCTTCTTTGACTCTTTCATGCCACTCCTCCCACATATTTGTTATTCCATCAGCGTTTGTGTACCATACCTTCAGTTTCCTTTCCAACACAGTGGTTTGGGGGGCCTGTGAGGGTGGGAGACCTGGTGGCATACTGTGGGATTCTATAGCTCGGTGTTGGGTGAAGGCTGTGGGTATGGACTGTAGTGTGTGTTGGGATGGTGTGTGTGTGTGTGTGTGTGTGTGTGTGTGTACTCACCTAGTTGTACTCACCTAGTTGAGGTTGCGGGGGTCGAGTCCGAGCTCCTGGCCCCGCCTCTTCACTGATCGCTACTAGGTCACTCTCCCTGAGCCGTGAGCTTTATCATACCTCTGCTTAAAGCTATGTATGGATCCTGCCTCCACTACATCGCTTCCCAAACTATTCCACTTACTGACTACTCTGTGGCTGAAGAAATACTTCCTAACATCCCTGTGATTCATCTGTGTCTTCAGCTTCCAACTGTGCCCCCTTGTTACTGTGTCCAATCTCTGGAACATCCTGTCTTTGTCCACCTTGTCAATTCCTCTCAGTATTTTGTATGTCGTTATCATGTCCCCCCTATCTCTCCTGTCCTCCAGTGTCGTCAGGTTGATTTCCTTAACCCCTCCTCGTAGGACATACCTCTTAGCTCTGGGACTAGTCTTGTTGCAAACCTTTGCACTTTCTCTAGTTTCTTCACGTGCTTGGCTAGGTGTGGGTTCCAAACTGGTGCCGCATTTCTCCAATATGGGCCTAACGTACACGGTGTACAGGGTCCTGAATGATTCCTTATTAAGATGTCGGAATGCTGTTCTGAGGTTTGCTAGGCGCCATATGCTGCAGCAGTTGTGCGTGTGTATGTGTGTGTGTATTGTGTGTGTGTGTGTGTGTTTGTATGTGTGTGTGTGTGTGTGTGTGTGTGTGTGTGTGAGTGTATGTGTGTGTGTGTGTGTGTGTGTGTGTGTGTGTGTGTGTGTGTGTGTGTGTGTGTGTGTGTGTGTGTGTAACTCACCCAATTGCTCACCTAATTGTGGTTGCAGGGGTCGAGACTCAGCTCCTGGCCCCGCCTCTTCACTGATCGCTACTGGATCCTCTCTCTCTCTGCTTCCTGAGCTTTGTCATACCTCTTCTTAAAACTATGTATGGTTCCTGCCTCCACTACTTCACTTGCTAGGCTATTCCACTTGCTGACAACTCTATGACTGAAGAAATACTTCCTAACGTCCCTGTGACTCGTCTGAGTCTTCAGCTTCCAGTTGTGACCCCTTGTCCCTGTGTCCCCTCTCTGGAACATCCTATCTCTGTCCACCTTGTCTATTCCCCGCAGTATCTTGTATGTCGTTATCATGTCTCCCCTGACCCTTCTGTCCTCCAGTGTCGTCAGTCCGATTTCCCTTAACCTTTCCTCGTACGACATTCCCTTGAGCTCTGGGACTAGCCTTGTTGCAAACCTTTGTACTTTCTCTAACTTCTTGACGTGCTTGACCAGGTGTGGGTTCCAGACTGGTGCTGCATACTCCAGTATGGGCCTAACATACACAGTGTACAGTGTCTTGAACGATTCCTTATTGGGGTTTATCGGAACGCTATTCTCAGGTTTGCCAGGCGCCCGTATGCTGCAGCGGTTATTTGGTTGATGTGTGCCTCCGGTGATGTACTCGGTGTTTATGGTCACCCCAAGGTCTTTCTCCCTGAGTGAGGTCTGTAGTCTTTGTCCACCTAGCCTATATTCTGTCTGCGGTCTTCTTTGCCCCTCCCCAATCTTCATGACTTTGCATTTGGCTGGATTGAATTCGAGGAGCCAGTTACTGGACCACATGTCCAGCCTCTCCAGGTCTCTTTGCAGTCCTCCCCTCATCCTCGTCGATTTAATTCTTCTCATCAACTTCACGTCATCTGCGAACAGGGACACTTCAGAGTCTATTCCTTCCTTCATGTCGTTCACATATATCAAAAATAGCACTGGTCCTAGAACTGACCCCTGTGGGACCCCGCTCGTAACAGGCGCCCACTGTGATACCTCTTCACGTACCATGACTCGTTGCTGCCTCCCTGTGTGTGTGTGTGTGTGTGTGTGCATGTGTGTGTGTGTGTGTGTGTGTGTGTGTGTGTGCGTGTGTGTGTGTGTGTGTGTGTGTGTGTGTGTGTGTGTGTGTGCGTTTGTGTGTGTGTGTGTGTGTGTGGTGTGTGTGTGTGTGTGTGTGTGTGTGTGCGTGTGTGTGTGTGTGTGTGTGTCAGTGTCTGTGTGTGCGTGTGTGTGTGTGCGTGTGTGTGTGTGTGTGCGTTGTGGTTGTGTGTGTGTGTGTGTGTGTGTGTGTGTGTGTGTGGTGTGTGTGTGCGTGCGTGTGAGTGTGTGTGTGTGTGTGTGTGTGTGTGTGTGTGTCTGTACTCACCTATTTGTACTCAATTATTTGTGGTTGCAGGGGTCGAGTCACAGCTCCTGGCCCCGCCTCTTCACTGATTGCTACTAGGTCCTCTCTCTCCTGCTCCATGACCTTTATCATACCTCGCCTTAAAACTATGTATGGTTCCCGCCTCCACTACTACACTTTCTAGGCTATTCTACGGCTTGACTACTCTATGACTGAAGAAATACTTCCTAACATCCCTTTGATTCATCTGAGTCTTCAACTTCCAATTGTGACCTCTTGTGTCTGTGTCCCATCTCTGGAACATCCCGTCTTTGTCCACCACGTCTATTCCGCGCAGTATTTTATATGTCGTTAACATGTCTCCCCTGACCCTCCTGGCCTCCAGTGTCATCAGGCCGATTTCCCTCAACCTTTCTTCATAGGACAATCCCCGTAGCTCTGGGACTAGTCTTGTTGCAAACCTTTGCACTTTCTCTTATTTTTTGGGACGTGCTTGACTAGGTGTGGATTCCAAACTGGTGCTGCATACTCCAGTATGGGCCTGACGTAAATGGTATACAGAGTCTTGAACGACTCCTTACTGAGGTATCGGAACGCTATCCGTAGGTTTGCCAGGCGCCCGTATGCTGCAGCAGTTATCTGATTGATGTGCGCCTCAGGAGATATGCTCGGTGTTATACTCACCCCCAGATCTTTTTCCTTGAGTGAGGTTTGCAAACTTTGGCCATCTAAACTACATTGTGTCTGCGGTCTTCTTTGCCCTTCCCCAATCTTCATGACTTTGCATTTGGCGGGGTTAAACTCAAGGAGCCAGTTGTTGGACCAGGCTTGTAGCCTGTCCAGGTCTCTTTGTAGTCCTGCCTGATCCTCATCCGATTTGATTCTTCTCATTAACTTCACATCGTCCGCAAACAAGGACACTTCTGAGTCTATCCCTTCCGTTATGTCATTCACATATACCAAGAACAGCACAGGTCCTAGGACTGATCTCTGTGGAACCCCGCTTGTCACAGGCGCCCACTTTGACACCTCATCACGTACCATGACTCGTTGTTGCCTCCCTGCAAGGTATTCTCTTATCCATTGCAGTGCCTTTCCTGTTATGTGTGCCTGATCCTCTAGCTTTTGCAGTAACCTCTTGTGAGGAACTGTGTCGAAGGCCTTCTTGCAGTCCACAAAAATGCAGTCGATCCACCCCTCTCTCTCTTGTCTTACTTCTGTCACCTTGTCATAAAACTCTAATAGGTTTGTGACACAGGATTTTCCCTCCCTGAAAACCATGTGGTTGTCAATTATACACTTGTTTCTTTCCAGGTGCTCCACCACTCTCCTCCTGATGATCTTCTCCATGACCTTGCATACTATACACGTTAGTGATACAGGTCTGTAGTTTAGTGCCTGATGTCTGTCTCCCTTTTTAAAAATTGGGACTACATTTGCCATCTTCCATACCTCAGGGAGTTGCCCAGTTTCAAATGATGTGTTGAAGATCTTCGTTAATGGTACACACAATGTCTCTCCTCCCTCTTTAAGGACCCATGGAGAGATGTTGTCTGGTCCCACCGCCTTTGAGGTGTCAAGTTCGCATAGCAGCTTCTTCACCTCCTCCTTGGTTATATGTACCTCATCCAGCACTTGCTGGTGTGCCCCCCTGCTCTGATTTCCTGGAGTCCTACTGGTTTCCACTGTAAATACCTCTTTAAATCTTGTGTTGAGCTCCCGACATACCTCTCGGTCGTTTCTTGTGAATTCCCCATCACCCTTCCTCAGTCTGATTACCTGGTCCTTGACTGTTGTTTTCCTCCTGATGTGGCTGTAAAAACAGCTTCGGGTCAGTCTTTACTTTTGATTCTATGTCATTTTCATATTGTCTCTGAGCCTCCCTTCTTATCTGTGCATATTCGTTTCTGGCTCTTCGGCTAATCTCTTTATTTTCCTGAGTTCTCTGTCTTCTGTACCTTTTCCATTCTCTAGTACACCTAGTTTTTGCCTCCCTACACCTTTGGGTGAACCAAGGACTCGTTCTATTCTTCCCATTATTTCTGTTTCCCTTGGGAACAAACCTCTCCTCTGCCTCCTTGCATTTTGTTGCCACATAGTCCATTTCTTGAACTGGTTTTCCTGTCAGTTCCCTCTCCCACTGAATGTCTTGAAGGAAGTTCCTCATGCCTGAGTAATTCCCCATTTTGTAGTTTGATTTTTCCCAGCCTATTCCTGCTACTCTCTCCACTTGGAGCTCAACTATATAGTCAAAGCACAGAACCACATGATCACTAGCTCCCAGGGGCCTTTCATACATGATATCCTCGATGTCCGAACTACTCAAGGTGAATACAAGGTCCAGTCTTGCTGGTTCATCCTCTCCTCTCTCTCTCTCTGGTAGTGTCTCTAACATGTTGATGCATGAGGTTTTCCAGTACCACATCCGTCATCTTGGCTCTCCATGTTTCGGGACCCCCATGGGGCTCCAGGTCTTCCCAGTCAATCTCCTTGTGATTGAAATCACCCGTAACTAGTAACTTTGCTCCCCCCATGTGTGCTCTCCTGGCCACCTGGGCTAGTGTGTCGATCATTGCTCTGTTGCTCTAATCGTATTCTTCTCTTGGCCTCCTGCAGTTCTGTGGTGGGTTGTACATTACTGCAATTATCACCTTATGTCCCTCAGACTGGATTGTTCCTACTAAGTAGTCTCTTTCGCCCGTACCATCCATTCCTTCCATTTTCTCAAAACCCCACTGGTTTTTAATGAGCAGTGCAACTCCTCCTCCCCCTCTCCTCCCTCTGTCTTTCCTGAGGATTTGATATCCGGATGGAAAGATTGAATCTGTTATTATTCTGGTGAGTTTTGTTTCTGTGAGTGCTATTATGTCTGGGGATGTCTCCTTGATTCTTTCGTGCCACTCCTCATACTTGTTTGTTATTCCATCTGCATTTGTAAACCACACCTTCAACTTCTTTTCTAAGACTGTGGTCTGGGAGGTGTATTGGGGTTGGGGAAGTGGGAGCCCTGGTAAGGAAATATGGGTTGTTGCTGGGGGGGATGGAGTTTGTAATGTAGTGGGGTGGGGGCATTGGATGTGGCATGGGTGTTTTGATTTAGAGTGTTGGTTGCATTGGGTTGACTGGTTGGGAGGCTTCTATAGGAAGTTGTGAGGGAGGCTGTATTTGATCTTCTTCTGGGTCTGGGATCTCCTGTCTGTCTTCTCCATCCCCTCTCTTTCCTCCTTTCGCCTTTGTACTATCTCTCTCAGTTTCTGCCTTTCTTCTTGTGTTCTGTCGCGGTCGAGATACACCTTCCTGTATGCCGGCATGTCCTTAATCGTGCTTTCTCCTGCAGGATCCTGTTCCGAGTCGCTTCTGCCTTGAAGGTCACTTTCACTGGCCGGTTTTTTTTTTTTTACAAACCCCCCTATTCTCCGAAAATTTTCCAGCTGGGTCAAGTCGTCTTCTCCTATTGCTTTCATGATGCTTTCAATTGCTTTTTTTTTACCTTGTTTTCTTGCTTCATATGTTTCCCCTTCAACTTCCTGGAGCCCATACACAAAGACTGACCTCACTCTTTCATTCTCCCACTGCATATCCCTGTGTATCCCCTCATTTAATTTGGTTTTCTCCACTGCAGCTTTCTTTTCTTCAGTTTCACTGGCTAATGTACTTGGGCTCAGTGGCCTGTCATTTTCCCTTCTCGGATTTCCTTGGGCTCTGTTGTTGTCTGTTAGGGCCTCCACATATAGCTTAGCTCTTTCATTTACTATAGTCTCCTCTGATAGAGCTTCTCCATGCAGTTGTGCTCCTTCTTTCCCTACTGTCCCCTTATTTGTGGCTGAGGTAGCAGTCTCTGTTGTCAATCAGAAAATGTTCTTTAGTTCTTTAGGTTGTTTCAGATTTTTCAATTCCTCTTCTAAACTCTGTATCCTAGCCTCTGCTGCTTTGACATGCTCCTCCCACTTCCTGCTTTCCATATCTATCCTCTCTTCCATTCTCACGCTAAGTTCTTCTAGTTTCTTTTCCCATTCACGATCCCTTTTTATGAGCTCTGCTGCCCAATCTTCCTTTGCAGCTTCCTCCTCCTGTCCCTTGGTTTTTCTTGTTGCTCTCTGGCAACCCATTTTTGTTTTATCCTGATTGCCTCAGAGTAGGAAACTTATTAGTTCTGTATGTTATGTTAGTAGCGTGTATGTCAGAGTGTGGAGGGGGAGGTAGTGGAGGAACTGGGGCTATGTTGGAGAGGAGTGGGGAGGGGTGGGGAGGGGGAGGGTGAACGAGTGTGTGTGTGTGTGTGTGTGTAATTTTGTGTGAAATTATGTGTGGGTTTATTATGTACTGAAAGGTAGGTGGCTTGTGCGTTGTAATGTAGAATCTCAGTGGTCCTTGGCTGCCACAACTTCTTGTGACCTGACCCCCAACCTCCTGGGACTTGACGTGCACATACTTAGTGTGTGTGTGTGTGTGTGTGTGTGTGTGTGTGTGTGTGTGTGTGTGTGTGTGTGTGTGTGTGTGTGTGTGTTTGTGTGTGTGTGTGTACTCACCTAGTTGTACTCACCTAGTTGAGGTTGCGGGGGTCGAGTCCGAGCTCCTGGCCCCGCCTCTTCACTGATCGCTACTAGGTCACTCTCCCCGAACCGTGAGCTTTATCATACCTCTGCTTAAAGCTATGTATGGATCCTGCCTCCACTACATCGCTTCCCAAACTATTCCACTTACTGACTACTCTGTGGCTGAAGAAATACTTCCTAACATCCCTGTGATTCATCTGTGTCTTTAGCTTCCAACTGTGTCCCCTTGTTGCTGTGTCCAAACTCTGGAAGATCCTGTCTTTGTCCACCTTGTCAATTCCCCTCAGTATTTTGTATGTCGTTATCATGTCCCCCCTATCTCTCCTGTCCTCCAGTGTCGTCAGGTTGATTTCCCTTAACCTCTCCTCGTAGGACATACCTCTTAGCTCTTGGACTAGTCTTGTTGCAAACCTTTGCACTTTCTCTAGTTTCTTTACGTGCTTGGCTAGGTGTGGGTTCCAAACTGGTGCCGCATACTCCAATATGGGCCTAACGTATACGGTGTACAGGGTCCTGAACGATTCCTTATTAAGATGTCGGAATGCTGTTCTGAGGTTTGCTAGGCGCCCATATGCTGCAGCAGTTATTTGGTTGATGTGCGCTTCAGGAGATGTGCCTGGTGTTATACTCACCCCAAGATCTTTTTCCTTGAGTGAGGTTTGTAGTCTCTGACCCCCTAGACTGTACTCCGTCTGCGGCCTTCTTTGCCCTTCCCCAATCTTCATGACTTTGCACTTGGTGGGATTGAACTCCAGGAGCCAATTGCTGGACCAGGTCTGCAGCCTGTCCAGATCCCTTTGTAGTTCTGCCTGGTCTTCGATCGAGTGTATTCTTCTCATCAACTTCACGTCATCTGCAAACAGGGACACCTCAGAGTCTATTCCTTCCGTCATGTCATTCACAAATACCAGAAACAGCACTGGTCCTAGGACTGACCCCTGCGGGACCCCGCTGGTCACAGGTGCCCACTCTGACACCTCACCACGTACCATGACTCGCTGCTGTCTTCCTGACAAGTATTCCCTGATCCATTGTAGTGCCTTCCCTGTTATCCCTGCTTGGTCCTCCAGTTTTTGCACCAATCTCTTGTGGGGAACTGTGTCAAACGCCTTCTTGCAGTCCAAGAAAATGCGTGTGTGTGTGTGTATGTGTGTGTATGTGTATGTGTGTGTGTATGTGTGTGTGTGTGTGTGTGTGTGTGTGTACTCACCTAGTTGAGGTTGCGGGGGTCGAGTCCGAGCTCCTGGCCCCGCCTCTTCACTGATCGCTACTAGGTCACTCTCCCTGAGCCGTGAGCTTTATCATACCTCTGCTTAAAGCTATGTATGGATCCTGCCTCCACTACATCGCTTCCCAAACTATTCCACTTACTGACTACTCTGTGGCTGAAGAAATACTTCCTAACATCCCTGTGATTCATCTGTGTCTTCAGCTTCCAACTGTGTCCCCTTGTTACTGTGTCCAATCTCTGGAACATCCTGTCTTTGTCCACCTTGTCAATTCCTCTCAGTATTTTGTATGTCGTTATCATGTCCCCCCTATCTCTCCTGTCCTCCAGTGTCGTCAGGTTGATTTCCCTTAACCTCTCCTCGTAGGATATACCTCTTAGCTCTGGGACTAGTCTTGTTGCAAACCTTTGCACTTTCTCTAGTTTCTTCACGTGCTTGTGTGTGTGTGTGTGTGTATATGTGTGTGTATATATGTGTGTATGTGCGTGTGTGTGTGTGTGTGTGTATGTGTGTGTGTGTGTGTGTACTCACCTATTTGTGGTTGCAGGGGTCGAGTCACAGCTCCTGGCCCCGCCTCTTCGCTGATTGCTACTAGGTCCTCTCTCTCCCTGCCCCATGAGCTCTATCATACCTCGCCTTAAAACTATGTATGGTTCCTGCCTCCACTACATCACTTTCTAGGCTATTCCAAGGCCTGACTACTCTATGACTGAAGAAATACTTCCTAACATCCCTTTGAATCATCTGAGTCTTCAACTTCCAATTGTGACCTCTTGTGTCTGTGTCCCATCTCTGGAACATCCCGTCTTTGTCCACCTCGTCTATTCCGTGCAGTATTTTATATGTCGTTATCATGTCTCATAAGAACATAAGAACATAAGAAAGGAGGAACACTGCAGCAGGCCTGTTGGCCCATACTAGGCAGGTCCTTTACAATTCATCCCACTAACCTGACCCTCAACTGACCCTCCTGTCCTCCAGTGTCGTCAGGCTGATTTCCCTCAACCTTTCTTCATAGGACAATCCCCGTAGCTCTGGGACTAGTCTTGTTGCAAACCTTTGCACTTTCTCTAATTTCTTGACGTGCTTGACTAGGTGTGGATTCCAAACTGGTGCTGCATACTCCAGTATGGGCCTGACGTAGATGGTATACAGAGTCTTAAACGAATCCTTACTGAGGTATCAGAACGCTATCCGTAGGTTTGCCAGGCGCCCGTATGCTGCAGCAGTTATCTGATTGATGTGCGCCTCAGGAGATATGCTCGGTGTTATACTCACCCCCAGATCTTTTTCCCTGAGTGAGGTTTGCAGTCTTTGGCCATCTAAACTATATTGTGTCTGCGGTCTTCTTTGCCCTTCCATAATCTTCATAACTTTGCATTTGGCAGGGTTAAATTCAAGGAGCCAGTTGCTGGACCAGGCTTGTAGCCTGTCCAGGTCTCTTTGTAGTCCTGCCTGATCCTCGTCCGATTTGATTCTTCTCATTAACTTCACATCATCTGCAAACAAGGACACTTCTGAGTCTATGCCTTCCGTTATGTCGTTCACATATACCAAGAACAGCACAGGTCCTAGGACTGACCCCTGTGGAACCCCACTTGTCACAGGCGCCCACTCTGACACCTCGTCGCGTACCATGACTCGTTGTTGCCTCACTGGCAGGTATTCTCTGATCCATTGCAGTGCCTTTCGTTATGTGTGCTGGTCCTATAGCTTTTTGCAGTATCCTCTTGTGAGGAATGTGTTCGAAGGCCTTCTTGGCAGTCCAAAATATTGCAGGTCGATCCATCCCTCTCTCTCTTGTCTTACTTCTGTCACCTTTCGTCATAAAACTCTAGAGGTTTGTGACACAGGATTTTCCTTCCCTGAACCGTTGCTGGTTGTCAATTATACACTAGTTTCTTCCAAGTGCCCCCAACCCACTCTCCTCCTGTTGATCTTCTCCATGACCTTGCATACTATTCACGTTAGTGATTCAGGTCTGTAGTTTAGTGCCATGGTTCTGTCTCCCTTTTTAAAAATTGGGATACATTTTGCCATTTTCCATACCTCAGGGAGTTGCCCAGTTTCAAATGTGTGTTTTGTTGAAGACCTTTGTTTAATCGCTCAACAATATCCTTCCTGCTCCCTCTTTAAGGACCAGGAGAGATGTTGGGTCAGGTCCCACCACCTTTGAGGTGTCAAGTTCGCATTAGCAGCGTTAGGCTTCCCTCCTCCTTGGTTATATGTACCTCATCCAGCACTTGCTGGTGTGCCCCGTTCTGATTTCTTGGAGTCCTACAGTTTCCCTCCCTGTAATACCTCTTTAAATCTTACGGTGTTGAGCTCATGACAAACCTCTCGGCCGTTTCTCGTGGGGGGGGGGGGGGAATTCCCCCTTCATCCTTTCCTAGTCTGATTTCATGGTCCTTGACTGTGTTTTCTCCGGATGTGGCTGTACAAACAGCTTCGGGCGTCTTTACTTTGATGCTATGTCATTTTGCATATTGTCTCTGGCCTCCCTTCGCATTGTGCTATTCGTTTCTGGCTCTTTCGGCTGATTTCTTTCTTTTCATGAGTTCTCTGTCTTTCTGTACTTTTTTCCATTTTCAGTACACTAGATTTTGCCTCCCTACACCTTTGGGTGAACCAAGGACTGTTATGTTCTTCCATTATTTCTGTTTCCCTTTGGATTACAAACCTCTTCCTCTGCATCCTTGCATTTTGTTGCTACATAGACCATCATTTCTTGTACTGGTTTTCCTGTCGTTCCCTCTCCCACTTGAATGTCTTGAAGGAAGTTCTCATCCTGAGTAGGTTCCCTCTTTTGTAGTTTGGTTTTTCCCAGCCTATTCTGCTACTCTCTCCACTTGGAGCTCAACTATGTAGTCGAAGCACAGAACCACATGATCACTAGCTCCCAGGGGCCTTTCATAACATGATACCCTCGATGTCCGAATACTCATTGGTGAATACAAGGGTCCAACCTTGCTGGTTCATCCTCTCCTCGCTCTTGGTAGTAGGTGGGTAGTGTCTCTAACTGTGGATGCTGAGGTTTTCCATTACCACATCCCATCATCTGGTCTCATGTTTCGGGACCCCAATGGCTGGCTCCAGGGTTTTCCCAGTCAATTCCCTTGTGATGAAATCTCCCATAATAGTAAACTTGGCTCCCATGTGTGCTCTCCTGGCCACTTCGGCTAGTGTGTGTTCATTGCTATGTTTGCTCTCATTTCCCGTATTCTTCTCTTGGGCTCCTGCAGGTCTGTGCGGGTGGGTTGGACATTACTGCAATTATCACCTACTGTCCTCAGACTGGATTGTTCATTCTAAGTTGTCCCTTTCGCCCGTGCCATCCCTTCCTTTCCATTTTCTCAAAACCCCACTGGTTTTTAATGGCAGTGCAACTCCTCCTCCCCCTCTCTCCCTCTGTATTTCCTGAGATTTGTATCCGGATGATGGAAAGATTTGAATCTGTTATTATTATTATTTCTGGTGAGTGTTGTTTCTGTGAGTGCTTATTATGTCTGGGGATGTCTCTTGTTTTTCGTGCCAACTCCTCATACTTGTTGTTTAATTCCATCTGCATTGTATCCTCACCTTCAATACTTCTCTTCTAAGACTGTGGTTCTCTGGGTGGTATATTGGGGTTGGGGAAGTGGGAAGGAGAAGACTGGTAAAAAAGGGGGGGGGAATTATGCGGTTGTTGATGTGGGGGTGGAGTTTGTAATTGAGAGGGTGGGGGGCATGGGATGTGGCATGGGTGTTTTGATTTTAGAGGGTTTGGTTGCACGGGGTTGCCTGGTTGGGCGGCTTCTATAGGAAGTTGGTGAGGGAGCTGTTATTTGATCTTCTTCTGGGCTGGGGTACTCCATGTCTGTTTCTCCATTCCCTTCTCGTTCTCCCTTTCGCCTTTGTACCAGATCTTCAGTTTCTGCCTTTCTTATTGTGTTCTGTCGCGGTCGAGAACACCTTCCTGTATGCCGCATGTCCCTTAATCGTGCTTTCTTCTGCAGGATCCTGGTCCGTGTCGTATTGCCTTGAGGGTCACTCTCACTGGCTGGGTTCTTTTTTTTACAAACCCCCACTATTTCGAGAAATTTTCCAGCTGGGTCCATACGGCTTCTTCCTATTGCTTTCATGATGTTTCAATTGCTTTTTTCCCCTTGTGTTGTTGCTTCATGAGTTTCCCTTTCGAATTGCCTGGAGCCCATACACAAAGACTGACCTCACCCTTTCAATTCTCCCACTGCATATCCTGTGTTTACCTCATTTAATTTGGTTTCCTCCACTGCAGGCTTTCCTTTCATTCAGTTTCACTCGCTAATGTACTTGGGCTCAGTGGACTGTCATTTACCTTCTCGGATTTTCCTTGGGCTCTGTTGTTGTCTGGTTTGGGCCTCCACATTAAGCTTTTTGCTCTTTTCATTTGCTACAGTTCTCTCTGATTGAGCCTTCCTCCATGCAGTTGTGCCCTTCTTTCCCTACAGTCCCTTATTTTTGGCTGAGGTAGCAGTCCTGTTGTCAATCCCAAAATGTTCTTTAGTTCTTTTAGGCTGTTTCAGATTTTTCAATTCCTCTTCTTAAACTCTGTATCTAGTTCTGCTGCTTTTGACATGCACCCTCCCACTCTGCTTTCCATATCTATCTCTCTATTCCATTCTCCATGCTCTAGTTTTCTAGTTTCTTTTCCATTCATGAGCCCTTTTAATGAGCTCTGCTGCCCAATCTTTCCTTTGCAGTTTCTCTCCTGTCCCTAGGTTTTCTTGGTTCTCTGGCGCAACCCATTGTTGTTTTATCCTGATTGCCTCGAGTGGGAAACCATGTAGTTCTGTATGTTAGGTTAGTTGTGTGTATGTCAGAGTTGTGGGGGAGGGGGAAGTAGTGGAGGAACTGTGGCTATGTGGGAGTGGAGTGGGGAGGGGTGGGAGGAGTCTTTAGGGTGAACGGGGAGAGGGAGGTTGATCGAGGGAGGGGAGGATCAGAGGTAGGTAGTGAGATGTCAGGGATTGAGGGGGGGGAGTGTATGTGTGTCTGGTTGTGTGTGTGATGTGTGATGTGGGTGTTGTGTGGTGTGTGTGCTGTGTGTGTGTGTGTGTGTGTTGTGTTGTGTGTGTGTGTGTGTGTGTAGTTTGTGTGGAATTTTGTGTGGAAATTCTGTTGTGGGTTTATTATGTATTGAAAGGAGGTGGCTTGTGCATTGTTTGTAAGTTCAGTGGTCCTTGGGCTGCCCACACCTTTTGTGACCTGCCCCAACCTCTGGGGGGACTTACCGCCTTCTTACATTGTGTGTGTGTGTGTGTGTGTGTGTGGTGTATGTGTGTGTGTGTGTGTGTGTGTGTGTATGTGTGTGTGTGAATGTGTTTGTGTGTGTGTATGTCGTGGTGTGTGTGTGTGTGTTTGTGTATGTGTGTGTTTATATATATGTGTGTGTGTGTGTGTGTTGTGTGTAGTGTGATGTGGGTGTGTGCGTTTGTGTGTGTGTATGTATTGATGTGTCGAATTATGTGTGGGTTTATTTGTGTTGAAAAATGTAGGTGGCTTGTGCTTGGAGTGTAATGTAGTTTCTCAGTTGTCGTTGTGTCCACAACGCTTGTACTGACTCCCACCCTTACAGTGTTTGCCTATGCTCGACCTGCTTATAGTGAGTTAATCGCCTTGTTCATTGGATTACCATTTGCTAAACCTTATTGAATACTTGAGTGCTTATTCTTTATGTTCTATGAGAGTTAGCCATTCACATTCAGCTTGGCGTTAATTGGATCCGGTGAAACCCACACCCAAACAATATTCATAGGTGGATACAGTACTTGTAGTGCAGCTGTGCTAAGCAGCCTGTTGATTGTCCAGCTCGTTGTGCGTCCTGCCGTAGATCCAGTCGATGGACGTCCTGCGTTAGATCCACCTCAATTTTCGTCTCGTTAATAATGTACCCTATTCAACTGTATTTCTGTCATGGTCACACGTTGTTTCCCTTTATTATCTTTCTGGGTGACACTTGACAACGTCGCCTGACCACCCACATGCCTTTCCTCTCGCGCCACAACATTTTTATTTTTAGATCACTTACAAAATTGTGGCTTCCCCACACTGATGTGGCTCAGGCAGATTTAAAATCACTGCTAGGTATTGTTCCACTACCCTGACACACTTAGCAACCTTGCAGATCACTAGGGGTAGCCATCAAAAACATTATATTCCGGAGCACGGAAGGCGTGACTTGCGCGCTCGCTTGCGTGTGTGTGTGCGTGTGTGTGTGTGTGTGTGTGTGTGTGATGTGTGTGTGTGTGTGTATGTGTGTGTGTGGCATGCGTGTGGCGTGTCTGTATGTGTGTGGTTGTGTGTGTGTGGTTGTTTTTGTTGTGTGTGTGTGGGGTGTGTATGTGTGTGTGTTGTGTGTTGTGTACCTACCATATTTGTTTGCTGGGGTCGAGTCACAGGCTCCTGGCCCTGCTCTCACTGATTGGCTAACTAGGTCTCTCTCTCCTGCTCCATGAGCTTTCTCTACTCGCCTTAAAACTATGTATGGTTCCCGCCTTCCTCTACTTCACTTTCTTGGCTATTCCACGGCATGCTACTCTAATGTCTGAAGAAATACTTCCTAACATCCCTTTGGATTCATCTGAGGTCTTCAACTTTCAATTGTGATCTCTTGGTGTCTGTGGTCCCTGTATGGAACAGCCCGTCTTTGTTCCACCTGTAATTCCACTCAGTAATGTTAATATGTCGTAATCAGTCTCCCCTGACCTCTGGCCTCCCATGTTGTCGGCCCGATTCCTCAACTTACTTCGTAGGACAATCTCCGTGCTCTGGGACTAGTCTTGTTGCAACCTTTGCACTTTCTCTAATTTCTTGACGTGCTTGACTAGGTGTGGATTCCAACTGGTGCTGCATACTCCAGGTATGGGCCTGACGGAAATGGTTATTACAGAGTCTTGAAACGTATCCTTATGAGGTATCGGAACGCTATCCGCAGGTTTACCAGGCGCCCGTAGGCTGCAGCTGTTATCTGATTGATGTGCGCCTCGGGAGATATGCTCGGTGTTATATCACCACCAAGATCATTTTACTTGAGTGAGGTTTACAGACTTTGGCCATTCTAACTTTATTGTCGTCTGCGGTCTTCTTTTGCTCTTCCCCAATTTCATGACTTTGCATTTGGCAGGGTTAACTCAAGGAGCCAGTTGCTGACATAGGCTTGTATAGCCTGTCCAGGTCTCTTTTGCAGTCCTGCCTGACTCATCCGATTTGATCTTTCATTAACTTCCACATCGTCCGCAAATCAGGACACGTCGGAGTCTACTCCTTCCGTTATGGTCATTACATATTACCGAGAACAGCACAGGTCTAGGACTGACCCCTGTGGAACCCCGCTTGTCACAGGCGCCCACTCTGACCTCGCAACATACCATGACACACATACCATGATCCATTGCAGTGCCTTTCCTGTTATGTGTGCCTGATCCTCTAGTTTTTGCAGTAACCTCCTGTGAGGAACTGTGTCGAAGGCCTTCTTGCAGTCCAAAAAAATGCAGTCGATCCACCCCTCTCTCTCTTGTCTTACTTCTGTCACCTTGTCATAAAACTCTAGTAGGTTTGTGACACAGGATTTTCCCTCCCTGAAACCATGCTGGTTGTCAATTATACACTTGTTTCTTTCCAGGTGCTCCACCACTCTAATCTTCTCCATGACCTTGCATACTGTACACGTTAGTGTATATGTTTCCCCTTCAACTTCCTGGAGCCCATACACAAAGACTGACCTCACCCTTTGTGTGTGTGTGTGTCTGTGTGTGTATGTGTGAGTGTGTGTGTGTGTGTGTCTGTGTGTGTATGTGTGTGTGTGTATGTGTGTGTGTGTGTGTGTGTGTGTGTGTGTGTGTGTGTGTGTGTGTGTGTGTGTGTGTATGTGTACTCACCTATTTGTACTCACCTATTTGTGGTTGCAGGGGTCGAGTCTTAGCTCCTGGCCCCGCCTCTTCACCGGTTGCTACTGGGCCCTCTCTCTCCCCGCTCCATGAGCTTTATCAAACCTCGTCTTAAAACTGTGTATGGTTCCTGCCTCCACTACGTCATTTTCTAGGCTATTCCACTGCCTTACAACTCTATGACTGAAGAAATACTTCCTAATATCTCTCTGACTCATTTGTGTCTTCAACTTCCAATTGTGGCCTCTTGTTTCTGTGTCCCCTCCCTGGAACATCCTGTCTTTTTCCACCTTGTCTATTCCACGCAGTATTTTATATGTCGTTATCATGTCTCCCCTGACCCTCCTGTCCTCCAGTGTCGTCAGGCCGATTTCCCTTAATCTTTCTTCATAGGACATTCCCCTTAGCTCTGGAACTAACCTTGTCGCAAACCTTTGTACTTTCTCTAGTTTCTTGACGTGCTTTATCAAGTGCGGGTTCCAAACAGGTGCTGCATACTCTAGTATGGGCCTGACATACACGGTGTACAGTGTCTTGAACGATTCCTTACTAAGGTATCGGAATGCTGTTCTCAGGTTTGCCAGGCGCCCATATGCTGCAGCAGTTATATGGTTGATGTGTGCTTCCGATGACATGCTCGGTGTTATACTCACCCCAAGATCTTTCTCCTTGAGTGAGGTTTGCAGTCTTTGGCCACCTAGCCTATACTCGGTCTGTGGTCTTCTGTGCCCTTCCCCTATCTTCATGACTTTGCATTTGGCAGGATTAAATTCGAGAAGCCATTTGCTGGACCAGGTGTCCAGTCTGTCCAGGTCTCTTTGAAGTCCTGCATGGTCCTCATCTGATTTAATTCTCCTCATTATCTTCACATCATCTGCAAACAGGGACACTTCTGAGTCTAACCCTTCCATCATGTCGTTCACCATACACCAAAAATAGCACTGTCCTAGGACCGACCCTTTGGGACCCCGCTCGTCCACAGGTTGCCCACTGTGATACATCATTACGTACCATGATCGTTTTGTCTCCCGGTCCGAGGTATTCTCTTATCCATTGCAGTGCCCTTCCTGTTATATATGCCGTCTGATGCTCCTAGCTTCTGCACTAATCTCTTGTGAGGAACTGTGTCAAAGGCTTTCTTTCTTGCAGTCCAAGAAATCAATCACCCACCACCCCTCTCTCTCGTGTCTTATTCTGTTTTATTTATATCATAAACTCCATGAAGGTTTTGAGACACAGGATTTGCCTTCCATGAATCCGTGCTGTTTGGCATTTATACTTTGTTTTCGTTTCCAGGTGCTCCACCACTCTCCTCCTGATAATTTCTCCATAAATTTTGCTACAATTACACGTCCAATGACAACAGTCTATAGTTTAGTGCCTCTTTTCTGTCTCCTTTTTTAAAAATGGGGAACTCCATTTGCCGTTTCCTCCCCCATACCTCAGGTAGTGCCCCAGTTTCCAGGGACGTGTTGAAGATTGTGGGATAAGTGGCATGCAAACAACAATATCGCTCCCTCTCTCCAGGACCCACGGGGAGATGTTGTCCGACCCATTGCCTTTTGAGTATCGATTGTCCCTTTCAGTTTCTTCACTCCTCCTCATCTGTAAATGTAGTCGTCCAACACTTGTTGTGTATTCCTTGCTGTAGTCCCCCATCTGGTCTGTCCCCCCCCAGAGTCCATTCCTGACTCTACTGTAAATACTTTCCTTAAATCTCCTGTGAGCTCCTCACATACCACTTGATCGTTTTCTGTGAGTTCCACCATTCTTTCCTCACATTATCACCTGGTTCCTTGACTGTTGTCTTCCTCCTAATGTGGCTATAACACAGTTTCCGGGTCAGATTTGACTTTCGATGCTAGTCGTTTTCCATACTGTCGCTGGGCCTCCCTCCTTATCTGGTGCATACTCGTTTTTCTGTTTCTGGCCTATCACTAATCTCCTTGTTTTCCCTGGTCCCCCCTATGCCTCCTGTACCTTTTCATTTCTGTTGCACTTAGTTTTTTGCCTCCCTACACCTTCGGTAAACCAAGGACTCGTTTTGGTCTTCCTATTATTCTGTTTCACCTTGGGGACAAAACTTCCTCTGGCCTCCTTGCACTTTGTTGCCACATCATTCCATCATCTCGTTTACTGATTTGTCCTACCATTCTCTGTCCCACTGAACACCTGTAGGAAGTTTCTTCATACCTGTTAGTCCCCCCACCCTTTTATAGTTTTGGCCTGCCCCCATCAGTTCCTGTTACCATCTCCAATTTTAACTCTACTAATATAAAATAAAACTCAGACCACATGATCGCTAGCTCCAAGGCCTCTCGTAATGTGATGTCCCTCAAGTCCTGAACTGTCAGGTGAACACAAGAACCAGTCTTGCTGGCTCATCCTCCCCCTCTCTCTCTGTTGTTCCCTGACGATGTTTGCTGCATGAGGTTTTCAAGTTACCACATCCATCATCTTGGCTCTCCATGTTTCGGGACCCCCATGTGGCTCCAGGTTTTCCCAGTCGATCTCCCTGTGGTTGAAATCGCCCATTACCATTAACTGTGCTCTGCTCGAGTGCGAGCTCTTTTTGCCACCTCAGCCAGTTGTGTCCACCATCACCCCCCTGTTTTTTTCTTCGTACTCCTCTCCTGGCCTCCTGCAGTTCTGTGGTGGGTTATACATCACTTCAATGACTACTTTATGTTCTCGTTCCTCCTTGCGTCTCTGTACCCTCTTCTTCTCCAGTTGAAGTCCACTTTCACTTCCTTGTAGTTCTGTCCGCGGTCCGAACAGTCTACTCTCTGGATACCCACTGTTTTGTCACCTCAGTCTTGCTGTTCTCTTCTAATCCTGGTTCGAACTGATTCTTCTTGAAAATTACTTTGACAGGCCGTAACCTTACCACTCGCAAACCACCCCAATTCTCTGAAAATTTGTCACCTGGTCATATCCGCCCTCACACTATTGTTTTTCATGATGCCTTCACTCATTTTTTTTCTCCTCCTGTTTTATTTCTTCAAAGTTGTCCCCCTTGGCTTCTTGGAGCTCGACCACACAAAAACTGACCTCGCCCTTTCCTCCCTCCTCCCACTGAGTTCCATCTGCCTTCCTCTGAGGCCTATTTAATCTCCATCCATTGCAAACATTCTTGCCGTTCAGTCCCTGTCCATAACTGGAATTCATTCTCAGTGAACGTGTCTTTCATGACCAGCTGTCCCTTGCTACTGCAGTTGCTGTTAGAATCTCTGCATATAGCATACCTTCATTGTCTTCAGACCTGTCATTGATCTTAGTGTACTCTCCGTCTTTATCCCACGGCCCACGTGGTCCTGATAAGGCCTTCCGCTCACGGCATGTCTCTGCCTTGTTTTTGCTTACCGGTACCCTCCCCTTTGTTGCGCCTGGATGTCACATCTGAATTGCATTTGTCTCTCTAATTCTGTTTCAAGCTTTGCAGTTTTCCCTCTTACTAAGCACTGCATCCTAGCTTCTGCTGCATAGACCTGTACTTCCCACTCCCTCCACTCCTCAGCTATCTGCCTCCTCCAATTTTCTTTACCAAGCTCTACTATCTTCTTCTTCTCCCCACAAGATTCCCCCTTTTTTGGAGCTCTAACTCCCAGTCATTTCCCCCTGGTTCGTCTACCAGATCTCTGGTTTTTCCCCGGCCCTCTAGAGCCACCCACCCATTTTTTTTTTTTTTTTTTTTTTAACCACCAGACAGAAGGCTAGAGGAGGGAGAGGGGTGGCGAGGGGGGAGAGGAAAGGGTAGAAAGAGGAGCGAGAGAGGAGAGGAAAGGGTAAGAAAGAGGGAGAGAGTATGGGGTGAGGGATAAGACCAAGGGTGAGAGAGAGAAATTGAGGGGGGAGAGAAAGGGTAGAGAGAGGAGAGAGGGAGAGAGAGATAGAGGAGAGGAGAGAGGAGAGAGAGAGAGAAGAGAAGAGAGAGAGAGAGAGAGAGAGACAGAGAGAGGAGACAGAGAGAGAGAACAGAGAGAGAGACAAGAAAGGAGGGTGAGGGAAAAGGCTTTGAGAGAGAGAAATGCGAGGGAGGGGTAGAAAATAAGAAAAAGGGAGATTGAGAGAGAAGCCTATAGAGAGAGAGAGAGAGAAGAGAGAGAGGAGAGAGAGAGGGATAGAGAAGAGATGAGAGACAGAGAACAGAGAGACAGAGAAAAGGAGGGTGAGGGGAAAAGGCTATGAAGAGAGAAATGCAAGGGAGGGGTCAGTCTCAGTCGTCACGTGAGGTCACAGAACCCTGAGCTGCTTGGGGATTAGCGTGTGACGGTTACAAAGCATGGCTTGCTTCTGCAGTGTTTTAAAAAATCTGAGGTTGGATATGGTTGAAGGGAGGAGGTCTTTGCTTCTCCAGGAGGAAGATTAGGTAGGCCTGAAGGTCCACCTCCAATGGGCCTGGGAGCGAGTGTGATTGGTTGGAGATGTGGGGAATGAGGCTTCTAGCAGTGGGGTGCAGTCTGGTCTCTCACTGTGAGAGGCTGTAGGTGGGAGGTAGCAACGCTACCAGCAGTGAGGTGCAGTCAGCACCTGCTAGCTACAAGTGGCGAGTTGTTCACAGTAATGGGGAGTGCCATCAGAGTAAGGAAGTTAAGAGTGAAGATCGAAGGTAAGGAAATTCGCTTTCTCTGTCTCCAGGATGAATGTACTTCCATGGCCAGTAAGGTAAGGGTACTACTGCCCTGCCTAATGAAGTAAGGCCATTCTTGTGGTTGGTGGACTCTCAGGTAAATAAGTTGACCGTGCTTTTTGTAATAGGAATAAGAAAGATGAGAGATAGAGTGGTGCCTTCCCTGGAGCTGTGTTTGGGACATTGTCAACAGGCTGGATAATATCATGGAGGCAGGTAATGGGAACAAAGCCCATTATCTGTCTCATGCTGGTGGAAATGGATATTGTGAAAGGGTAGGAGAGAAGAGCTGCTAATAAGTACAGGTCAGCTATAGATTTCATTAAGTCCTAAGGGAGGGACCCAATCATATGTAGCATACTTGCCTAGAAGGGGAGTATAGAAATGAATGTTTGTCCTAGGGCAAATTGGTGTAAATTCTGGCTAGACATATACTGCAAGGAACTTGCAATCCAATTCTTGACAACTGTAACAACTTTTATGCAAACATGATATGTATGCAAGGGATGGGGTACATCTCTCCTGGGGCAAGGGGTGGTAGCACTTGCCAGACTCGATTGAGAAGGGCCATTGGTGAAATGCCTAGATTTAAACTGATGGAAGATAGGGGTTAGGGTTGTGGGGGAAACAAGCGGGTTTGCAACATAGGTTGGAAACAGAAAATGTATAAAAGGCTTCGCGAAGTTATAAATAAAACAATAAACAGGTCAGCAAAAAAAGGGGGACAGCAGGGGGCAGCAGGACTAGTCCCTTAAGGTTTACTATACTAATAGCAGGGGTTAAAAATAAAAAATGAGCTAAGAAATGCAAGTGGGAAACATAAAAATTTTTGCTAAACAGGACCTGGCTCAATCTGAAAGATAGAGAGATGCCCCAAAATGTCACAACAAGGCTAAAATTTATTCCACACGACAGGGCAACAGAAAGGGGGGGTGGGGAGTGCGAGTAGTCAGAGAAAATTTAAATTGTTTTTAGACGATATTAAATTAGAAGCGTCACCACTGAATCTTTTTGGTTACAGCTTCTCGAGGGCCGAAAAAAAACTAATTTTGGGGTGTGTTTTTACGGGGCCCAAATTTTGATGGGATTGAGTAAACTTCTATGGGACAAATTGAAAGGCACTACATACGAAAATGTTGTGCTAAAGGGAGTTTCAACTATAGACGATTTACTGGAGCAATTTTACAGGGGAAATTTAGGTCGGGGGGCTTTCTTGATACGACCAGGATTTTCTTTTAAAACATTTGTGAAGGCCAAAATAGGGGAAAAAAAACCTCCTTGTTTGGGTTTTTGCCAGTAGGGAAACACTAATTATAATCTTGAGGTTTTGGAGCTTGGGGAGAGTGATCAAAATCACTCGTTTTAACATATCATGGGAAATTCCCCTAATAATGGCAATCTAGTTCCCTCCCTGATTTCGCTTTGGGTATTTCTAGGGTAAAATTACTTAGGGGGGCTAACTGGAATGACCTGACTAAAGGGGGAGGTAGGTGGTGAGGTTTTCCGATATGATGCTTTCCCGGGCTAGTTCTAGTGCTCATCAAATTATTTCCAAATAGGGGAACAATCAAACAAAATTGATCCCAAATGGTGAACAATAGATTAAAAAAACTGATTAGTCAAAAAAGGGGGCATAAAGGCAAAACAAAAGAGGAGAGGGGAATTAAGAAATCGTAAATTTTTGTTAAAAAGAGAAATAAAAAAAGGGGTTAGAAAAACAAAAAGAGATTAGAGGTTTTAAAATTGGGAAAAGAATCGAAGACTAACCCAAAAGGGTTCTTTCAGGTATACAGAAGTAAACAGGGGCAAGATAGGCCCACTCAAAAATTCCCCGGGGTCAGCTCCTGACTGATAAGGAAAATTTTTAAATTTTTTAACACATACTTCCTTCAGTTTTTACACAGGGGGATACCCGATTTTTCCGAATGATAAAATTTGTAGAAAAGGACGTAATAAACTGTGCACCATTAGGGGGACAAGGACATGGTCCTTTGGGAAATAGATAAATTAAAACCTAACAAATCCCCAGGCCCCGATAACTGATGAAAGGGTTTAAAGGAAGTAAAGAGGAGCTAGCACCCTTTGGAATCTTTTCAACTACACACAAACGGGCTGGTCCCAGATAAGGGGAAAAATGGCAAATGTGTCCCCATTTTTCAAAAGGTGACAGGTCCTTAGCTTCGAACTTAGCCCCATAAGCCTAACCTCCATAGTGGGAAAATTTATGGAATAAATAATTGCCGAGGCAGTTCGTAGCCCCCTTTAAAAAAGCAAAAATTTAAAACGAATCTCAACAGGGTTTTTAAAAAGGGGGCGTTCCTGCTTACAAAATTTTTTTAAAATTTTTTTCACTAAGGTATTTGAGGAGGTAGATCATGGTAATGAATATGAATTGTGTATATGACTTCGTAAGGCTTTTGACAGGGCCCAAATCGAGACTATTGGGGAAATTAAGCACATGGAATGGGGAGAAATTTTTTCCGGGAAAAGGGGCAGGGTTTTGAAAATAGGCAGCAGAGGTTTGCATAAATGGGAGAAATCAAGGGGGGAAGCGTTACGACGGTGTTCCCAGGGGGCATGTTGGGCCCCCTGCTGTTTTACAAAACTACATAAACAATAGATAGGGCAAAAAGACGACATCGGCAAGTTTGCCCATGACACCAAAATAGGCCGTCGAAAACATTCTGACGAGGACATTCGGCACTCCCGGAAGATTTTAATAGACTGATGCAGTGGTTGGAGAAGGGCAGATGCAGTTTAATAAGCAAAAGCAAAGTTCTAAATGTTGGACGGACAATAACCATCCACATATAAAAAAAATAAGTAGATCTTAATATTACGGGTTGCGAAAAAGATTTAGGGTTCGGTTGCTAATCGAAACCAAGACAAAAGGCATAAGGGTTCGCAATAAAGCTAAAAGAATCCCTTCTTATATCAAGAACAAAAATAAAGGATCCTCAGGGTTTTTCTTTAACTCTTACACCTTGGTTAGGCCTCTTTAGATTTTGCGCACAGTTTTGGCACCCTATTACAGAAGGATATAAATTCTCTGGGAAAAAGTACAAAGGGGGATACAAAGATGATCCCAGTTTCAGAAACCTTCCCCAGAGGGTAACTAAGGGCCCTGAAATGCACTCTCTGGAAAGACGTAGAATTAGGGGGATATGTTTAGGGTATAAGTGGAAGACGGAAAAAAAAAAAAGGGGGTTAAAAAGTGGCTGAAAAAATCTGCCTAGACAGGGCCGCAGCAATGGTTTAAGTTGGAAAAATTTAGATTCAGAAGGGTAAGGGGAAAGTATGGTTTTGGTAATAGAGTTGTGGATGAGTGGAACAAACTCCCAAGTACCGTTATAGAGGCCAGAACGTTTGTAGCTTTAAAAATAGGTTGGATAAATACATGAGTAGATGTGGGTGGGTGTGAGTTAGACCTGATAGCTTGTGCTAACAGGTCCGGTTGCCGTGTTCCTCCCTTAAGTCAATGTGACCTGACCTGTTAGTTGGGTGCTTTGGCTTAAGCCGGTAGGAGACTGGACCTGCCTCGCATGGGCCAGTAGGCCTTCTGCAGTGTTCCTTCGTTCTTATGTTCTTATGTTCTTAATATAAAAAAGGGAGATGGAGAGAGAAGCCTATAGAGAGAGAGAGAGAGAGAGAGAGAGAGAGAGAGAGGGAGAGTGAGAGAGAGAGAGGGAGAGAGAGGGAGAGAGAGAAAGAAAGAGAGAGAAATGTGAGGGGGAGAGAAAGGGTAGAGAGAGGGAGAAAGAGAGACAGAGAGAGAGAGAGAGAGAGAGAGAGAGAGAGAGAGAGAGAGAGAGAGAGAGAGAGAGAGAGAGAGAGAGAGAGAGAGGGAGGGAGAGGGAGAGGGAGAGAGCACATAGATGTTGCCACCCCTACACATCTTGAAATGATGTTCTTCAAGCTCTGTATAAACACTAGTACCTCTGTACTAGATGTGCAATGTACAGACCTCAGTGGCAACATGCAGACCCTATCAACTTCCTAATGGAAAATATTGACTCCCTTCTGCTACAACACAACTGTCAACATATTATAATTGTTGGTGACCTCAACCAGCACCTTATACAGAGGGACTTCGATGACCTTCTTTGACTTTGTTGATTTCCCTACCCATATCTCTGGCTCCTCCCTTGACCCAGTAGTGAGTGATCTGGCAGAAGGCATAGTCACTTGTCAACCCCTCGGCTACGTTGGATCGTCTGACCACAAGGCTGTATTTACCACACTTAAGATCCCAACAGAACGAGGTGAGGAGTCCACACGCACAACCTGGCTATGGGAAAGAGGTAATTGGCCAGCCCTTTGCTCTGAGCTCGCCACCACCGACTGGAATGCTCTTCTCCAGGGGGATGTTGACAACCAAGCGAAAGCCTTCACTGGACACATCCTTAATCTGCAACAAGAACACATTCCTCACCGGCAATATGTGACAAAGCCTACAGATCAGCCTTGGTTTGGCTTTCGTTGTAGAGAGGCTGCTACTGCTAAGTTACAAAGCATGGCGAAGGTATAAGAGACATCCTACCACCTATAACAGGAACTTGCACATGCAAGCCTGTAGGCATATGGGTGATGTTCAAAAGTGGGCCATTGCTAAATGGGAGGTGGACACTAAAAGAAAGTTAGCATCAGGTAGGGTAGGCTCCAAAACCTGGTGGTCCCTGGTCAAGGACAGACAAGGTTATCTGCCTGATGAACTTATTCCACCTCTAAATCGACAGGATGGGACCACCTCTACTAGTAGTCAAGAGAAAGGCGGACCTCTTTGCTGAACACTTTGCTACCAAAATGCAAGTTCCTGATCCAGCAAGGGACCCTCCTTGGCTAGCTGCAAGAACTGTGTGAAAACTGTCAGGAGGAGGTGCATTTCCTTCTTAAATCACTTGACCAGGAAAAGGCTGTGGGCCCAGACAAGTTGAGCCCAAGATTGTTGAGAAGATGTGCAGACGAGCTAGCAGCACCTCTAACTCGCATCTTTCAGCACTGCCTAGTACAGTGCAAATGGCCCTCTCCATGGAAAGAGGCAAATGTAGTCCCTGTTCACAAAAAGAAGAGCAGAGCAGAAATCAGCAACTACAGACCAGTGTCACTCCTGTCAATCACTGGTAAGATCCTTGAGACAATAATCTCAAGACAAATGACAGATTTTTTTGACTACCACTCACTACTTTGTGATCGTCAATATGGCTTCAGGAAAGGTTACTCTGCTGCTGATCTGTTGTTAAACCTCTCCACTAAGTGGCACCAGTCACTGGATGAATCCAAAGTCAGCTGTGTGGTAGCACTGGACATTGCTGGCGCTTTCGACCGGGTGTGGCACCAGGGCCTCTTAGCAAAACTTCAAGCACTGGGAATTGCAGGCTCTAACGCTATGTCTCCTCAGTGATTACCTTCATGGTAGATCTCTAAGTGTAGTCCTCAATGGAACGGAATCAGCAAGGCATCCTATTGGGGCAAGCGTTCCACAAGGAAGTGTGCTGGGTCCACTGTTATGGAATGTCTACTTCAACGACCTTCTTCATCTCATCCCCGAATCACATGCATATGCAGACGACTGTACACTGACATTCACTTATCCAAGAGAAGAAATGCCAGCTGCTCTAAGCTACATCAATCACCAGCTGAGAGCTA
>NC_069407.1:47219986-47224986 GCF_026875155.1 Cherax quadricarinatus | reverse complement strand
AGTGCTGGAAAACTTTCCTTTGGGAAGACCCTTGCCCTGTCGACATGATTAGAATCACACGCCCTTAGTTTTTTCGGCTCCCCCTTCTTGCCAGGAATCCCCCGGGTTCCCCACACCCCAAGGGTTTTTTTCAAATTTTAAACCCAAACCCATGACATGTCGCGAAAAAAATCTTTGATTCCTAAGACCGGGTTGATTTTTTTCTAGATATCAGCTGTCCAGGGGGGGGTCTTGTCACTGTACCCTCATTTTTCCTGTTCTTAGTGATGGGGTGGAACCTAGTGTGGTCTTCGGTATAGTCCCTCCCCCCTTTAAGGTTTACACGTATGCGATCAGAGTGCTCGGGGTATACAACTATTGTAACACGTTTTTATTTGGTTCCGGTCGCCCCCTTTTTGTCAACTTTATTTTAGATGGCCATTTTCCCTGAAAGTCCCCCTTATCAACAAGGAGGTTTTTATCCACAGGAAAATGCCACTCATCGGGGGTGTTTTTTTGTTTTTTTATAACAATCTCCCTGAACTCTGAAGACCGGGTTTTGCGTGAAAGTTTTCGGAGATAAGCAGTTCTGAAACACCAAAAAAACCCGACTGGGGACCAATAAACACTCCACGGTCAAAGGGTTTTTTTATATCACATTTTTTTTTCCCATTCTGTTTTTTGATCTGAAAAACCCAAATGAACCCCTTAACTTTATCTGCCCTGCTTTTTGGTTTCTGGGGGGTGCCATATGGCTAGCCCGATAAAACCCCCCCTTGCCTTTAAAGACAAAAGGGACCTAAACGGCGGCAACTGAGTGTTTTAAATTTTTTAAAATAATATTAATTACGGCCCAAAAAAAATGGATGAATACATCCGAAATGCCGGGGATGGAAAATTTATCCGTTTTGGGAGTGAAAAACAGAGGGTATTTCTCCGTGATAGACCCCCAAACCCCTATTTCCCCCAAAACCCAAAATTTTTGAGCTTTCCGTTATGAACCAGGTGAAGGGAAAGCTCTTTTCCTTGTAAAAATTATTTGTGAAAAAGAGGGCATACTAGATCTCTACGCTGAGAGAAACCCTTGAGAAAGAATTGTTCCGTAAAACCTTTTTTTTCAAAAATGTCCTTTTTAGGGGGTGTTGTTGGCAGTTTATTATTGGATTTTAAAATTTAAATTTTTTAAAAAAAAATTTTGGGGAAACCCCGTTCAAGACAGGTGGGGACCGCTCTAAACCTTCCACCCCCAATTAAACCCCGTTCAAGACAAATGGGTACCCTGCTTCATTTTTTTCACCCCACATTACCCCGTTAAGACAGTGGGTACCCTGCTCTCATACCTTCACTCACACATTACCCAGTACAAGACAGGTGGGGGGACCCTGCTCTCATACCTTCACTCACAATTACCCGCAAGAAGGGGGGGTCCCTTTCTCTCATACCTTCAACCCCCAAAATTACCCATTCAAGACAGGTGGGAACCCCCTTCCCTCTTTTACTCCCCACTTTTCCCAGTACAAGACAGGGGGGTACCCCGCCCCTTTATACCTTCACTCCAAAATTACCCCGTACAAGCAGGTGGGTTTCCCTGCTCTCTACCTTTTACTCAAACTTTTCCCGTTCAAAACAGGTGGGGACCCTGCTCTCTTCCTTCACTCACACTTACCCATACAAACAGGTGGTTTCCCTGCTCTCATTCCTTCACTCAAACATTACCCAGTACAAAACAGGGGGTACCCTGTCTCAAAACCTTTACTCACACATTAAACCCCGTAAAGACGGTTGGGGGACCCTGCTCTCATAACCTTTACTCAACATTACCCCGTTTAAGACAGGGGGGTACCCGGGTCTCATTCCTTCACCACACATTTTCCCAGTTCAAGAAGGTGGGGACCCTCTCTCTTTTTTTCCTCACACCTTACCCCTACAAAGCGTGGGGGACCCTGCTCTCATACCTTCACTTCCCCACTTTTCCCCGTCAAGACAGGTGGGGGACCCCGCTCTCCCTACCTTCACCCCCACATTACCCCGTACAAACAGGTGGGTACCCTGCTCCCCATACCTTTTACTTTACACAAAAACCCCGGACAAGAAAGGTGGGGGGAAACCCTTTCTCTCAACCCTTTACCACCTTGGGGGGAAAAAGGGGGGGGGGAATGAAACCCCAAAATTACCCATTTCAAGCAGGTGGGTTTCCCCCGCCCCTATACCTTCCCCTTTACACATTAAACCCCCTTTAAAAACAGGGGGGGTACCCTGCTCTCATACCTTCCCCCCACACATTTACCCCGTTAAAGGGCAGGTGGGGGGACCCCTTTCTCTCATACCTTCACTCACAAAATTAAAACCCCTACAAGGGCAGGTGGGTTTCCCCGCTCTCATTCCTTCCCACACATTTCCCCGTACAAAAAAGGGGGGGGTTCCCTGTTTTCATACCTTCCCCTACACATTTCCCCATTCAAGCAGGGGGGTACCCCCGCTCTCATACCCCTTTACTCCAACTTTACCCAGTTCAAGAAAGGTGGGGACCCTGCTCTCATACCTTTTACTCACCATTAACCCCGTTTTAAAAACAGGGGGTCCCTGCCTAAAACCTTCCCTACACATTTCCCAGTTCAAGGGAAGGTGGGTAAACCCCGCCTCAAACCTTCACTACACATTTCCCAGTTCAAAAACAGGTGGGTACCCCCGCTCTCATCCCCTTTACTCAAACTTTTCCCAGTTCAAAAAGGTGGGTTTCCCCGCTTCTACCTTCACCACACTTACCCAGTTCAAGACGGTGGGGGAACCCCGCTCTCATACCTTTTACTCAAAAAATTACCCCGTTCAAGACAGGGTGGGTTTCCCTGCTCTCATAACCCTTTACCACACATTTCCCAGCAAGGGCAGGTGGGTACCCGCTCTCCCTTTCCTTTTACCCCACCATTTCCCAGTTTTTAAAACAGGTGGGTACCCCCGCTCTCAACCTTTACTCACCATTAAACCCCCGTACAAGGGGCGGTTTGGGGACCCCCGCTCTCATACCTTCACTCCCCAATTACCCGTTCAAGACAGGTGGTTTCCCTGCCCCCCCCCCCCCCCCCATACCTTCACTCCACAATTCCCCCGTTTTAAGGCAGGGGGGTACCCTCCTCATTTTTTTCACTCACCTTACCCAGTTCAAGGGGCAGGGGGGGTTTCCCTGCTTCTTTTTTTCACTCACAATTTACCCATTCAAGACAGGGGGGGTACCCGCTCTCATACCTTCACTCACACATTTTTCCCAGTACAAGACAGGTGGGTACCCTGCTCTCATACCTTCACTCACACATTACCCAGTACAAGACAGGTGGGTACCCTGCTCTCATACCTTCACTCACACATTACCCAGTTCAAGACAGGGGGGGTACCCTGCTCTCATACCTTCACTCACACATTACCCAGTACAAGACAGGTGGGTACCCTGCTCTCATACCTTCACTCACACATTACCCAGTTCAAGACAGGTGGGTACCCTGCTCTCATACCTTCACTCACACATTACCCAGTTCAAGACAGGTGGGTACCCTGCTCTCATACCTTCACTCACACATTACCCAGTACAAGACAGGTGGGTACCCTGCTCTCATACCTTCACTCACACATTACCCAGTTCAAGACAGGTGGGTACCCTGCTCTCTTACCTTCACTTACATGTCTTACTTTTAAAACAAACAGTCACAGGCTAGATGACTGTGCTAATACTATCCCAGCAAAATATTGCAAGTTCTAATATTCATATATAAATTAGGTAATACAAACAGTTTTGAAGGGAAGAACCAACAAAATAAAATGAAAAAGAAAATTTGGAAATGAGTGGACCCAGTCATTCATTTATATTACAATCATTTACTCTCCCGCTGAGCTTCATTTGCAACAAGAAAATGTGCAGCAGTACAATAAAATATATATGAAAAGACAACTGACAAAAGCCAACTGGTTGCTGTGATTAGTTGGTTAGCTAGTCTGGTAGGTTGAAAGACTATCGGCTACACGAGAGATCATGTCAACAGCTGGAACAGAGCTGCAAAATTTCGTTAACGTATCATAGCCAGGAAAGTGTTGGGAGTGAAAGTGATGAACTTGGCGGCCTCCAGCGTCTCCATGAAGAAGCTGACAGAGACTAAGAGGCTGTATACTGCCATCCTGCAACATTCTCTGTAATAGTTATCTTGCGTCTTAAAGACGTTAAAATTGATATTTATGTCTATTAGCAAGATGAAACCTTGGAGATGTAATGGGAAGTTTTGGTAGTAGACGAGCCTCTGTGCGGTGAGCGAAAAAAATGCGGTGTCCGAAGAAGCTATACCCTTGCTCTTAACGTTCAAGCTGGAAATGTGATAGGTGAGAGGTGTACCTGATTAATGGTACATAGTAGTAAAGAGAAGTACTTTGCAAGGATTCCTGCTAACCCGTGAGGAGCTCTTCCTATACCTGAGGTGATAGAACATAGAGAGATGCCAGGTTTATGTGTCTTAGAGAAGCCATGGAAGCATGCTGGCTTTGGTTGCCCAGGAAGAAGAAACTGGAGTCATCTTGCAGAGTACTAGACCGTGCCATCAATATTCTGAGACTAGAGGCTGACCGACAGCCATGTTCTCCCAGTATCTCTCCAGAATTTCCTCGGTCTGTTGGACCTTTGTGTTGAACTTAACATCTTCAAGTACCAAGGTAACCGCTACAGGAAATTTTTCAGAATGGCACTGGGCAGCACCCTCAGTACTGTGCTTGTCAACTTCATCATGGAGAAACCTGGAGACAGAGAAATTCAGCATTATCATATCCAGGACTTCGTAAACACAGCTGAGGAGGTCCTGGGTATTAAAGTTCATTTTGGAACCTGAACAAAGAGAGAGAAGTCTCCCTTTTCTTGACATCATCTAGTGCAGGTCTCTAGACAACGAAAACCTTTCCTTCGTAGTATACTGGAAACATCCGACAAGGACGGTCATTTACACTACTATTCCCACCATGACACTTGTATCAAAAGACGTGTTCTAATT
>NC_069407.1:47177486-47209986 GCF_026875155.1 Cherax quadricarinatus | reverse complement strand
GACTCAGGTGGATGGGCAAACACACCCTACGGAAACACCCGCAGAAGGACTCCAACCACGACAACCCCAAAGCAACTGCACAATCTCAACCAAAACCAGCACACTGTTCCCTCTGCCCCCACCCCCAATATCACAAACCCCACCCCTACAGGAGCCCCCTATGTGCACTCTGCCTCCCCCCCCTTCACAAACCACACCCACACCACAAACCCCCATAGGTCCCCTCCAGAGCTCCCACTCCCCCAACCCCCAATATTCTCCCAGGACCACGGTGATAGATAAGAAGCTGAAGGTTTCGTACACAAACACAGATGGAATAATGAATAAATACGAGGAGCGGCTTGAAAGAATCAATGAGAAGTCCCCAGACATCATAGCAGTCACAGAAATGAAACTCGCTGAGACAATAACAGACGCAGTCTTCCCACCGGGACATCAGATCCTGAGGAAAGATAGAAGGAGCAAAGGGTAAGGAGAGGTTGCACTGCTCATAAAAAACTGATGGGGTTTTAAGGAAATGGAAGGCATGGACGAGATTGGAGAATGGGACTATATAGTAGGTACAATTCAGTCTGGGGAACATAAGGTAGTCATTGCAGTGATGTATAACCAACCACAGAACTCCAGGAGGCCAAGAGAGGAATATGAAGAGAACAACAGACCGATGGCTGGGGTGGCACGAAGAGCTCAATCGTGCAGAGCAAAGTTACTGGTTATGGGTGATTTCAATCACAGGGAGATTGATTGGGAAAACCTGGAGCCACATGGGGGTCCATAAAAATGGAGAGCCAAGATGACGGATGTGGCACTGGAAAACCTCATGCATCAACACGTCAGGGACACTACCAGAGAGAGAAAGGAGGATGACCGAGCAAGACTGGACCTTGTGTTCACCCTGAGCAGTTCAGACATTGAGGACATCACATATGAGAGGCCCCTTGGAGCTAGTGATCACATTGTTCTGAGTTTTGATTACACATTAGAGTTACAAGTGGCGAGGGTAACAGGAGTCGAATGGGAAAAGCCAAACTATAAGAGAGGGGACTACACAGGTATGACCAACTTCCTGTGGGAGGTTCAGTGGGACAGAGAACTGGTATGAAAGTCAGTAAACGAAATGAAGGAATACGCAGCAACAAAATGCAAGGAGGCAGAGGAAAGGTTTGTTCCCAAGGGCAAGAGAAACAATGGGAACACCAAAGCGAGTCCTTGGTTTACCCGAAGGTGTAGAGAGGCAAAAATTAAGTGCAATAGAGAATGGAAGAGGTATAGAAGGCAAAGAACACAGGAAAATAAGATCAGTTGAAGAGCCAGAAACAAGTATGCACAGATAAGGAGGGAGGCCCAGCGACAGTACGAAAACGACAAAACATCTAAAGTCAAGTCTGACCAGAACCTGCTGCATAGCCACATTAGGTGAAAGACAACAGTCAAAGACCAGGTGATCAGGCTGAGGAAAGAAGGTGGGGAACTCACAAGAAACGATCAAGAGGTATGCGAAGAGCTTAACACAAGTTTTAAGGAAGTATTCACAGAGGAGACAGGAAGGACTCTGGGAAGACAGGACGGAGGGGAACCCCAACAGGGAATACACCAACAAGTGCAGGATGACATACACTCAACTGAGGAGGAGGTGAAGAAGCTGCTAAGTGACCTTCATACCTCAAAGACAATGGGACCGGACAACATCTCCGTGTGGGTCTTTAAACAGGGAGCAGAAATGCTGTGTGTGCCATTAACCACAATCTTCAGCACATCCCTTGAAACTGGGCAACTACCCGAGGAATGGAAGAAGGCAAATGTGGTTCCCATTTTTAAAAAAGGAGACAGAAAGGAGCACTAAACTACAGATCAGTGTCACTGACGTGTATAGTATGCAAAGTCATGAAGAAGATTATCAGGAGGAGAGTGGTGGAGCACCTGGAACGGAACAAGATTATAAACGACAACCATCACAGATTCATGGAAGGCAAATCCTGTGTCACAAACCTTTTGGAGTTTTATGACAAAGTTACAGAAGTAAGACACAAGAGAGAGGGGTGAGTTGATTGCATTTTCTTGGACTGTAAGGAGGCCTTCGACACAATTCCTCACAAAAGATTAGTGCAGTAACTAGAGGATCAGGCGCATATAATGGGAATGGAAGTGTAATGGATCAGAGAATACCTGACAGAGAGGCAATAACGAGTCATAGTACGTGATGAAGTATCACAGTGGGCACCTGTGACTAGCGGGATCCCACAGGGGTCAGTCCTAGGACCAGTGCTATTTTTGGTATATGTGAATGACATGAAGGAAGGGATAGACTCAGAAGTGTCCCTGTTCGCAGATGATGTGAAGTTAATGAGAAGAATTAAATCAGATGAGGACCAGGCAGGACTTCAAAGAGACCTGGACAGGCTGGACACGAGTTCCATCAACTGGCTTCTCGAATTCAACCTTGAAAATGCAAAGTCATGAAGATCGGAGAATGGCAAAGAAGACCGCAGGTGGCCAAAGGATGCAAACCTCACTCAAGGAGAAAGATCTTGGGGTGAGTATAACACCGAGCACGTCTCCGGAAGCACACATCAACCAGATAACTGCTGGAACATATGGGCGCCTGGAAAACCTGAGATTAGCGTTCCCATACCTAAGTAAAGACTCGTTCAAGATTTTGTACACTGTGTACATCAGGCCCATAATGGAGTACGCAGCACCAGTTTGGAACCCACACCTGGTCAAACACGTCAAGAAATTAGAGAAAGTGCAAAGGTTTGCAACAAGGCTGATTCCAGAGCTCAGGGAAATGTCCTACGAAGAAAGGTTAAAGCAAATCTGTCTGACAACACTGGTGGACAGGAGGATTAGGGGAGACATGATAACGACATACAAAATACTGCGAGAAATAGACAAGGTGGACAGGGACAGGATGTTTCAGAGATGGGACGCAGTAGTAAGGGGTCACAATTGGAAGCTGAAGACTCAAATGAGTCAAAGGAATGTTAGGAAGTATTTCTTCAGCCACAGAGTTGTTAGTCTGGCAAGCGATATAGTGGAGGCAGGAACCACACATAGTTTTAAGACGAGGTTTGATACAGCTCATGCAGCAGGGAGAGAGAGGACCTAGTAGCACTCAGTGAAGAGGCGGGAACAGGAGCTGAGTCTCGACCCCTGCAACCACAATTAGGTGAGTACACACACACACACACACACACACACACACACACACACACACACACACACACACAGGAGGAGGAGGAGAGTGGTGGAGCACCTGGAGCGGAACAAGAGTATAAATGCCAGCCAGCATGGATTCATGGAAGGCAAATCCTGTGTCACAAACCTTCTGGAGTTTTATGATAAAGTAACAGAAGAAAGACACGAGAGAGAGGGGTGGGTTGATTGCATCTTCTTGGACTGCAAGAAGGCCTTTGACACAGTTCCTCACAAGAGATAAG
The DNA here is from genome assembly GCF_026875155.1 of Cherax quadricarinatus. Lineage (NCBI taxonomy): Eukaryota > Metazoa > Arthropoda > Malacostraca > Decapoda > Parastacidae > Cherax > Cherax quadricarinatus. Next base: position 47,206,546 of record NC_069407.1, on the reverse strand, counting down.
TGCAGAAGCTAGAGGATCAGGCTCATATAACAGGAAGGGCACTGCATTGGATCAGAGAATACCTGACAGGGAGGCAACAACGAGTCATGGTACGTAATGATGTATCACAGTGGGCACCTGTGACGAGCGGGGTCCCACAGGGGTCGGTCCTAGGACCAGTGCTATTTTTAGTATATGTGAACGACATGATGGAAGGGTTCGACTCAAAAGTGTCCCTGTTCGCAGACGATGTGAAGTTAATGAGGAGAATTAAATTAGATGAGGATCAGGCAGGACTTCAAAGAGAACTGGACAGACTGGACACCTGGTCCAGCAACTGGTTTCTCGAATTTAATCCCGCCAAATGCAAAGTCATGAAGATAGGGAAGGGCACAGAAGACCACAGACAGAGTATAGGCTAGGTGGCCAAAGACTGCAAACCTCGCTCAAGGAGAAAGATTTTGGAGTGAGTATAACACCGAGTATGTCTCATGAAGCACACATCAACCAGGTAACTGCTGCAGCATATGGGCGCCTGGCAAACCTCAGAACACCGTTCCGATACCTTAATAAGGAATCGTTCAAGACACTGTACACTGTGTACGTCAGGCCCATATTGGAGTATGCAGCACCTGTTTGGAACCCGCACTTGATAAAGCACGTCAAGAAACTAGAGAAAGTGCAAAGGTTTGCGACAAGGTTAGTTCCAGAACTAAGGGGAATGTCTTATAAAGAAAGGTTAAGGGAAATCGGCCTGACAACACTAGAGGACAGGAGGGTCAGGGGAGACATGATAACGATATATAAAATACTGCACGGAATAGACAAGGTGGACAAAGACAGGATGTTCCAGGGAGGGGACACAGAAACAAGAGGTCACAATTGGAAGTTGAAGACACAGATGAGTCAGAGAGATATTAGGAAGTATTTCTTCAGTCATAGAGTTGTCAGGCAGTGGAATAGCCTAGAAAATGACGTAGTGGAGGCGGGAACCATACACAGTTTTAAGACGAGGTTTGATAAAGCTCATGGAGCGGGGAGAGAGAGGACCCAGTAGCAACCGGTGAAAAGGCGGGGCCAGGAGCTATGACTCGACCCCTGCAACCACAAATAGGTGAGTACACACACACACACACACATATATATATACACACACATATACACACACACACACACACACACACACACACACACACACACACACACACACACACACACACACATACACACACACACACACACACACACACACACACACACACACACACATATACACACACACAGGAAGACAGCAGCGAGTCATGGTACGTGGAAAGGTGTCAGAGTGGGCGCCTGTGAACAACGGGGTCCCACAGAGGTCAGTCCTAGGACCAGTGCTGTTTCTGGTATTTGTGAACGACATGACGGAAGAAATAGACTCTGGTTGCAGCTGACGTGAAGTTGATGAAAAGAATTCATTCGCTCGAAGACCAGGCAAAACTACAAAGGGATCTGGACAGGCTGCAGACCTGGTTCAGCAATTGGCTCCTGGAGTTCAACCCCACCAAGTGCAAAGTCATGAAGATTGGGGAAGGTCAAAGAAGACCGCAGACGGAGTACAGTCTAGGGGGCCAGAGACTACAAACCTCACTCAAGGAAAAAGATCTTGGGGTGAGTATAACACCAGGCACATCTCCTGAAGCGCACATCAACCAAATAACTGCTGCAGCATATGGGCGCCTAGCAAACCTCAGAACAGCATTCCGACATCTTAATAAGGAATCATTCAGGACCCTGTACACCGTGTACGTTAGGCCCATATTGGAGTATGCGGCACCAGTTTGGAACCCACACCTAGCCAAGCACGTGAAGAAACTAGAGAAAGTGCAAAGGTTTGCAACAAGATTAGTCCCAGAGCTAAGGGGTATGTCCTACGAGGAGAGGTTAAGGGAAATCAACCTGACGACACTGAAGGACAGGAGAGATAGGGGGACATGATAACGACATACAAAATACTGAGAGGAATTGACAAGGTGGACAAAGACAGGATGTTCCAGAGATGGGACACAGCAACAAGGGGACACAGTTGGAAGTTGAAGGCACAGATGAATCACAGGGATGTTAGGAAGTATTTCTTCAGCCACAGAATAGTCAGGAAGTGGAATAGTTTGGGAAGCGATGTAGTGAAGGTAGGATCCATACATAGCTTTAAGCGGAGGTATGATAAAGCTCCCAGTTCAGGGAGAGTGACCTAGTAACAACCAGTGAAGAGGCGGGGCCAGGAGCTTGGACTCGACCCCTGCAACCTCGACTAGGTGAGTACAACTAGGTGAGTACACACACACACACACACACACACACACACACACGTGGGGCCAGGGAAAAGACGAGGAGCACACTAAGATCAAATGACAGGTCCGAAGACAATGAAGGTATGTTATATGCAGAGACTCTAACAGCCAACTGCAGTAGCAAGGAACAGCTGATCATGAAAGACAGTTCACTGAACATAGAAGTTTCAGCAAGGACAGGGAATGAAGGCAGGAACATTTCAATGGAAGGAACTAAAACACCTCAGAGGATGCAAATGGAGACTCAGTGGGAGGAGGAAAGGGAGAGGTCAGTTTTTGTCTACGGGCTCCAAGAAGCCAAAGGGGACAACTTAAAAGAATTAAAACTAGAGGAGGAAAAAATGATTGAAGGCATCATGAAAACAATAGGTGAGGGTGATATGACTCAGGTGATAAATTTTCGGAGAATTGGGTGGTTTGCAAGTAATTTTCAAGGAAAAATCAGCTCCAACCAGGATCCTGCAAGAGAAAGCACAACTGAGGGACAAACCGGGGTACCAGAGAGTATACCTCGATCGTGACAGAACACAAGAAGAAAGGACTACATTGAAAGAGAGGGTACAGAGATGCAAGGAGGAACGAGAGGCAATGAGGAAGATGAGCAGGACCCAGACACAGGAGGAAGGGCAAACACACCCTGCAGAAACTCCCACAGAAAGACTCCAACACCGTGACAATCCCAATGCAACTGAGCAATCTAAACCAAAATCCACACATTGTTCCCTCTGCCACCAACCCCCACATCACAAACCTCACCCCAACAGCTGCCCCTTATGGCATTCTGACCCCACCCCCCTCATCGCAAATCCCACCCTCACCACAGCCCCCCATAGGCCCCCACCAAGGCTCTCACTCCCCAACCTCAATATTTTTGCAGGACCATAGGAATAGAAAAGAAACTGAAGGTTTGGTACACAAACGCGATGGAATAACGAATAAATATTAGGAGTGGCACGAAAGAATCAGCGAGAAATCCCCAGACATCATAGCAGTTACAGAAACGAAACTCGCTGAGACAATAACAGATGCAGTCTTCCCACCGGGATATCAGATCCTGAGGAAACATAGAAGTAGTAGAGGGGGAGGAGGGGTTGCACTGCTCATGAAAAACCAATGGGGATTTGAGGAGAACATAAAGCAGTCATTGGAGTGATGTATAACCCACCAGAGAACTGCAGGAAGCCAAGAGAGGAGTACGAAGAAAACAACAGGGTGATGGTGGACACACTGGCTGAGGTGGCAAGAAGAGCTCACTCGAGCAGAGCAAAGTTACTGGTAATGGGCGATTTCAACCACAGGGAGATCGACTAGGAAAACCTGGAGCCACATGGGGGTCCCGAAACATGGAGAGACAAAAGGATGGATGTGGTACTTGAAAACCTCATGCATCAGCATGTCAGGGACACTACCAGAGAGAGAGGGGAGGATGAGCCAGCAAGACTGGATCTTGTGTTCACCCTGAGCAGTTCAGACATTGAGGACATCACTTACGAGAGGCCCCTTGGAGCTAGCGATCACGTGGTTCTGAGTTTTGATTATATAGTAGAGTTACAAGTGTAGAAGGTAAAAGGAATTGAATGGGAAAAGTCAAACTATAAAACAGGGGACTATACAGGTATGAGGGACTTCCTGCAGGAGGTTCAGTAGGACAGAGAACTGGTAGGAAAATCAGTAAACGAGATGATGGAATATGTAGCAACAAAGTGCAAGGAGGCAGAGGAAAGGTTTGTTCCCAAGGGAAATAAAAATAATAGGAAGACCAAAGCGAGTCCTTGGTTTACCCGATGGTGTATGGAGGCAAAAACTAATTGCACCAGAGAATGGAAAAGGTACAGGAGGCAAAGGACCCAGGAAAATAAGGAGATTAGTAGAAGAGCCAGAAACGAGTATGCACAGATAAGGAGGGAGGCCCAGCGACAGTACGAAAACGACATAGCATCGAAAGTCAAGTCTGACCCGATACTGCTGTATAGCCACATTAGGAGGAAGACAACAGTCAAAGACCAGGTGATAAGGCTGAGGAAAGAGGGTGGAGAACTCACAAGAAACGATCAAGAGGTATGTGAGGAGCTCAACATGAGATTTAAGGAAGTATTTATAGTGGAGACAGGAAGGCCTCTGGTGGGACAGACTAGATGGAGACACCAGCAAGGAATATACCAACAAGTGTTGGATGACATAAATATAAATGAGGAGGAGGTGAAGAAGCTGCTAAGGGACATCGATACCTCAAAGGCAATGGGACTGGACAACATCTCCATGTGAGTCCTTAGAGAGGGAGCAGGTATGCTGTGTGTGCCATTTACCACATTCTTCAACACATCCCTTGAAACTGGGCAACTACCTGAAGTATGGAAGACGGCAAATGTAGTTCCCATTTTTAAAAAAGGAGACAGAAAAGAGGCACTAAACTATAGGCCTGTGTCACTGACGTGTATAGTATGCAAAGTTATGGAGAAGATTATCAGGAGGAGAGTGCTGGAGCACCTGAAACAGAACAAGAGTATAAACACCAACCAGCACGGATTCATGGAAGGCAAATCCTGTGTCACAAACCTTCTGGAGTTTTATGATAAAGTAACAGAAGTAAGACATGAGAGAGAGGGATGGGTTAATTGCATCTTCTTGGATTGTAAGAAGGCCTTTGACACAGTTACTCACAAGAGATTAGTGCAGAAGCTAGAGGATCAGGCGCATATAACAGGAAGGGCACTGCAATGGATCAGAGAATACCTGACAGGGAGGCAACAGCGAGTCATGGTACGTAATGAGGTATCCCAGTGGGCACCTGTGATGAGCGGGGTCCCACAGGGATCGGCCCTAGGACCAGTGCTATTTTTGGTATATGTGAACGACATGTTGGAAGGGTTAGACTCCGAAGTGTCCCTGTTCGCAGACGATGTGAAGTTAATGAGGAGAATTAAATTAGATGAGTATCAGGCAGGACTTCAAAGAGAACTGGACAGACTGGACACCTGGTCCAGCAACTGGCTTCTCGAATTTAACCCCGGCAAAAGCAAAGTCATGAAGATAGGGGAAGGGCACAGAAGACCGCACACAGAGTATAGGCTAGGTGGCCAAAGACTTCAAACCTCGCTCAAGGAGAAAGATCTTGGGGTGAGTATAACACCGAGCATGTCTCCGGAAGCACACATCAACCAGATAACTGCTGCAGCATATGGGTGCCTGGCAAACCTGAGAACAGCGTTCCAATACCTTAGCAAGAAATCGTTTAAAACATTGTACACCGTGTATGTCAGGCCCATACTGGAGTATGCAGCACCTGTTTGGAACCCGCACTTGATCAAGCATGTCAAGAAATTAGAGAAAGTGCAAAGGTTTGCGACAAGGTTAGTTCCAAAGCTAAGGGGAATGTCCTATGAAGAAAGGTTAAGGGAAATCGGCCAGACGACACTGGAGGACAGGAGGGTCAGGGGAGACATGATAACGACATATAAAATACTGCGCAGAATAGACAAGGTGAACAAAGACAGGATGTTCCAGGGAGGGGACACAGAAACAAGAGGTCACAATTGGAAGTTGAAGACACAGATGAGTCAGAGAGATATTAGGAAGTATTTCTTCAGTCATAGAGTTGTCAGGCAGTGGAATAGCCTAGAAAGTGACGTAGTAGAGGCGGGAACCATACATAGTTTTAAGAGGAGGTATGATAAAGCTCATGGAGCAGGGAGAGAGAGGACCCAGTAGCAACCGATAAAGAGGCGGGGCCAGGAGCTAAGAATCGGCCCCTGCAACCACAAATAGGTGAGTACACACACACACACACACACACACACACACACACACACACACACACACACACACACACACACACACACACACACACATATACATAGCTTTAAGATGAAGTATGATATGGCTTTTGGAGCAGGGAAAGTGTGGAACCAGTTGCAACTTGCGAAGAGGCGGGGCCCAAGAACTATGATTCGATCCCTGGAATCACAAATAGATGAATACACACACGCACAAAAAAAAGTCAAAAGCCAGGTAATCTGATCAAAGAAGGAAGGCGGTGAGCTCACAGGGAATGAGCAGGAAGTCTGTGATGAGCTCAGCATGAGATTTAGCGAGGAATTCTCAGATGAGACAGATAGGCTTCCAGCAAACCGTGGCGGTAGAGTGCACCAGCAAGTGGGGGACACAATACACACAACCTAGCAGGAGGTAAAGAAGCTGATATGTGAGCTAGATTCCTCGAAGGCGATGGGACCAGATAATATCTCTCCATGGGCCCTGATAAAGGGAGCAGTCTATTGAAAAGGGGCAACTACCAGAGGTGTAGAAGACACCAAATGTAATCCCAGTTTTTAAGAAAGGAGACAGACAGGCAGGCAGCATTAAACTACAGACCAGTGTAGTATGTGAAGTTATGGAGAAGATTGGTGGAGCACTTTGAAAGGTTTATACATGACATTTAGCACAGATTCAGGGATAGAAAATCCTGTGTCGCAAACATACTGGAACTCGACGACAAGGTAACAGAAGTAAGACAGGGGGAGAGAGGGATTGATATACTGCATTTTTTTGGACAGTAAGAAGGCTTTGACATAGTACTGTACAAGAGATTGGTCCAAACGCTAGAGAAGCAGGCAGGAATAATAGGAAAAGCACTACAATGGATCAAGTCATGCCTGACAAAAAAAAAAACGAAGAATGATGGTCCATGAAGAGATATTGGAATGGGTACACGTGGCGAGTGGAGATCCACAAGGATCAGTACTAAGGCAGATGCTGTTTTTTTGCTTTTTTGTATGAGTGAATGACGTAACGGAAGGGAGAGAGTCAGCGCTGTCACTAATCGCAAATGACGTAAAATTAATGACGATAATACAAGCTGACGTGGACCACGAGAGACCACAAATGAATCTGGACAGGCTACAGACCTGGTCTGACAAAAGGCTTATGGAGTTTAACTCCATCAAGTACTAAGTTATGAAGTTTTGGGAAGGGCAAAGAAGACCGCAGACGAAGTACAGGCTCCAGCTGCAAACCTCACTGTGAGCATTATACTGTGTATATTCCATGAGGTGCACATCAACTAATAACTTTTGCAGCAAACTTGCGTCTGGCAAATCTAAGCTAGCTTTTAGACATCTAAGTGAGCAGTCTTTCATGACACTGTATATTGTGTACGTCATGCCCAGATTTGCGTAAGCAGCATTAACGTGGTCAAGCATGTCAAGAAACTGGAGAAAGTGCAGAAGTTTGCAACAAGACTAGTCCCGGAGCTAAAGGTTATGTCCTAAGAGGAGACATTAAGAGAACTTATGCTGATAACACTGAAGAACAGGAGGACTAACGGGGAAGGGGATATGATAACACCGTTCAATATACTAAGAATGATAGGGAAAACATGGACAGAATGTTTCAGAAATGGGACTGGGGAAGAAGAGGGCACAGCGGGAAACTAAAAAGTCAGATGAGTCATAGGGATGTCAGGAAGTTTTTTTTTCAGCTTTAGAGTTGTTAATGTCAGCCTCAACGTCAAATGCTACCTTCCTCTACTTCCATTTTGAAGTTTTCAGTATATTCGTTTTGAATGAACTCTTTGTGGCTCTAATTATCTACATTTAAAGTATCTTCAACACTTACAGTATCTTCAACACTTACAGTATCTTCAACACTTACAGTATCTTCAACACTTAGAGTATCTTCAACACTTACAGTATCTTCAAACTTACAGTAATCTTCACATTAAGTATCTTCAACACTTACAATCTTCTTCAGTAAACACACACAAACTTCCCATATAATGCTTCACAAACTTCCCATATAATGCTTCACAAACTTCATATATAATGCTTCATAAACTTCCCATATAATGCTTACAAATCCATAAAGCTTCCAATCCCATATAATGCTTCACAAACTTCCCATATAATGCTTCATAAACTTCCCATATAAGCTTCATAAACTTCCCATATAATGCTTCACAAACTTCCCATATAATGCTTCACAAACTTCCCATATAATGCTTCACAAACTTCCCATATAATGCTTCACAAACTTCCCATATAATGCTTCACAAACTTCCCATATAATGCTTCACAAACTTCCCATATAATGCTTCACAAACTTCCCATATAATGCTTCACAAAACTTCCCATAATTCTTCATAAATGCTCCAAACTTCCCATATAATGCTTCACAAACTTCCCATATAATGCTTCACAAACTTCCATATAATGCTTCACAAACTTCCCATATAATGCTCAAACTTCATATGCTTAAAACTTCCCATATAATGCTTCATAAACTTCCCATATAATGCTTCATAAACTTCCCATATAATGCTTCATAAACTTCCCATGTAATGCTTTACAAACTTCCCATATAATGCTTCATAAACTTCCCATATAATGCTTCATAAACTTCCCATATAATGCTTCACAAACTTCCCATATAATGCTTCATAAACTTCCCATATAATGCTTCACAAACTTCCCATATAATGCTTCATAAACTTCCCATGTAATGCTTTACAAACTTCCCATATAATGCTTCATAAACTTCCCATATAATGCTTCACAAACTTCCATATAATGCTTCATACTCATATATGCTTCAAACTTCCCATGTAATGCTTTACAACTTCCCTAAAGCTCATAAACTTCCCATATAATGCTTCATAAACTTCCCATATAATGCTTCACAAACTTCCCATATAATGCTTCACAAACTTCCCATATAATGCTTCACAAACTTCCCATATAATGCTTCACAAACTTCCCATATAATGCTTCATAAACTTCCCATATAATGCTTCACAAACTTCCCAATAATGCTTCACAAACTTCCCATATAATGCTTCATAAACTTCCCATATAATGCTTCACAAACTTCCCATATAATGCTTCACAAACTTCCCATATAATGCTTCACAAACTTCCCATATAATGCTTCACAAACTTCCCATATAATGCTTCACAAACTTCCCATATAATGCTTCACAAACTTCCCATATAATGCTTCACAAACTTCCCATATAATGCTTCATAAACTTCCCATATAATGCTTCACAAACTTCCCATATAATGCTTCATAAACTTCCCATATAATGCTTCACAAACTTCCCATATAATGCTTCACAAACTTCCCATATAATGCTTCACAAACTTCATATATAATGCTTCATAAACTTCCCATATAATGCTTCACAAACTTCCCATATAATGCTTCACAAACTTCCCATATAATGCTTCATAAACTTCCCATATAATGCTTCAAAACTTCCCATATAATGCTTCACAAACTTCCCATATATAATGCTTCATAAACTTCCCATATAATGCTTCACAAACTTCCCATATAATGCTTCACAAACTTCCCATATAATGCTTCACAAACTTCCCATATAATGCTTCACAAACTTCCCATATAATGCTTCACAAACTTCCCATATAATGCTTCACAAACTTCCCATATAATGCTTCACAAACTTCCTATATAATGCTTCACAAACTTCCCATATAATGCTTCACAAACTTCCCATATAATGCTTCACAAACTTCCCTATATAATGCTTCATAAACTTCCCATATAATGCTTCACAAACTTCCCATATAATGCTTCACAAACTTCATATATAATGCTTCAAAACTTCCCATATAATGCTTCACAAACTTCCCATATAATGCTTCACAAACTTCCCATATAATGCTTCAAAACTTCCCATATAATGCTTCACAAACTTCTCATATAATGCTTCACAAACTTCATATATAATGCTTCATAAACTCTCCCTATAATGCTTCACAAACTTCCCATATAATGCTTCACAAACTTCCATATAATGCTTCATAAACTTCCCATATAATGCTTCACAAACTTCCCATATAATGCTTCACAAACTTCCCATATAATGCTTCACAAACTTCCCATATAATGCTCAAAACTTCCCATATAATGCTTCACAAACTTCCCATATAATGCATTCACAAACTTCCCATATAATGCTTCACAAACTTCCCCATATAATGCTTCATAAACTTCCCATATAATGCTTCACAAACTTCCCATATAATGCTTCACAAACTTCCCATATAATGCTTCACAAACTTCCCATATAATGCTTCAAAACTTCCATATAATGCTTCACAACTTCCCATATAATGCTTCACAAACTTCCCATATAATGCTTCACAAACTTCCCATATAATGCTTCACAAACTTCCCATATAATGCTTCACAAACTCCCCATATAATGCTTCAAACTTCCCATATAATGCTTCACAAACTTCCCATATAATGCTTCACAAACTTCCCATATAATGCTTCAAAACTTCCCATATAATGCTTCACAAACTTCCCATATAATGCTTCACAAACTTCCCATATAATGCTTCACAAACTCCCATATAATTCTTCATAAACTTCCCATATAATGCTTCACAAACTTCCATATAATGCTTCACAAACTTCCCATATAATGCTTCACAAGCTTCCCATATAATGCTTCACAAACTTCCCATATAATGCTTCACTAAACTCCATATAATGCTTCACAAACTTCCCATATAATGCTTCACAAACTTCCCATATAATGCTTCACAAACTTCCCATATAATGCTTCAAAACTTCCCATATAATGCTTCACAAACTTCACATATAATGCTTCATAAACTTCCCATATAATGCTTCACAAACTTCCCATATAATGCTTCACAAACTTCCATATAATACTTCATAAACTTCCCATATAATGCTTCACAACTTCCCATATAATGCTTCACAAACTTCATATATAATGCTTCATAAACTTCCCATATAATGCTTCACAAACTTCCCATATAAATGCTTCACAAACTTCCCATATAATGCTTCACAAACTTCCCATATAATGCTTCACAAACTTCCCATACAATGCTTCATAAACTTCCCATATATGCTTATTCACAAACTTCCCATATAATGCTTCACAAACTTCCCATATAATGCTTCACAAACTTCCCATATAATGCTTCACAAACTTCCATATAATGCTTCATAAACTTCCCATATAATGCTTCACAAACTTCCCATATAATGCTTCAAAACTTCCCATATAATGCTTCACAAACTTCCCATATAATGCTTCACAAACTTCCCATATAATGCTTCACAAACTTCCCATATAATGCTTCATAAACTTCCCATATAATGCTTCACAAACTTCCCATATAATGCTTCACAAACTTCCCATATAATGCTTTACAAACTTCCCATATAATGCTTCACAAACTTCCCATATAATGCTTCACAAACTTCATATATAATGCTTCATAAACTTCCCATATAATGCTTCACAAACTTCCCATATAATGCTTCATAAACTTCCCATATAATGCTTTACAAAACTTCCCATATAATGCTTCCAAAACTTCCCATATAATGCTTCACAAACTTCCCATATAATGCTTCACAAACTTCACATATAATGCTTCATAAACTTCCCATAAATGCTTCATAAACTTCCCATATAATGCTTCACAAACTTCCCATATAATGCTTCACAAACTTCCCATGATAATGCTTCACAAACTTCCCATATAATGCTTCACAAACTTCCCATATAATGCTTCACAAACTTCCCATATAATGCTTCACAAACTTCCCATATAATGCTTCACAAACTCCCCATATAATTCTTCATAAACTTCCCATATAATGCTTCACAAACTTCCCATATAATGCTTCACAAACTTCCCATATAATGCTTCATAAACTTCCCATATAATGCTTCACAAACTTCCCATATAATGCTTCACAAACTTCCCATATAATGCTTCACAAACTCCCCATATAATTCTTCATAAACTTCCCATATAATGCTTCACAAACTTCCCATATAATGCTTCACAAACTTCCCATATAATGCTTCACAAGCTTCCCATATAATGCTTCACAAACTTCCCATATAATGCTTCATAAACTTCCCATATAATGCTTCACAAACTTCCCATATAATGCTTCACAAACTTCCCATATAATGCTTCACAAACTTCCCATATAATGCTTCATAAACTTCCCATATAATGCTTCACAAACTTCCCATATAATGCTTCACAAACTTCATATATAATACTTCATAAACTTCCCATATAATGCTTCACGAACTTCCCATATAATGCTTCACAAACTTCATATATAATGCTTCATAAACTTCCCATATAATGCTTCACAAACTTCCCATATAATGCTTCACAAACTTCCCATATAATGCTTCACAAACTTCCCATATAATGCTTCATAAACTTCCCATATAATGCTTCACAACCTTCCCATATAATGCTTCACAAACTTCCCATATAATGCTTCACAAACTTCCCATACAATGCTTCATAAACTTCCCATATAATGCTTCACAAACTTCCCATATAATGCTTCACAAACTTCCCATATAATGCTTCACAAAATTCCCCATATAATGCTTCACAAACTTCCATATAAATGCTTCATAAACTTCCCATATAATGCTTCACAAAAACATTCCCATATAATGCTTCATAAACTTCCATATAATGCTTCACAAAACTTCCCATATAATGCTTCACAAACTTCCATATAATGCTTCACAAACTTCCCATATAATGCTTCATAAACTTCCCATATAATGCTTCACAAACTTCCCATATAATGCTTCACAAACTTCCCATATAATGCTTTACAAACTTCCCATATAATGCTTCACAAACTTCCCATATAATGCTTCACAAACTTCATATATAATGCTTCATAAACTTCCCATATAATGCTTCACAAACTTCCCATATAATGCTTCATAAACTTCCCATATAATGCTTTACAAACTTCCCATATAATGCTTCATAAACTTCCCATATAATGCTTCACAAACTTCCCATATAATGCTTCACAAACTTCATATATAATGCTTCATAAACTTCCCATATAATGCTTCATAAACTTCCCATATAATGCTTCACAAACTTCCCATATAATGCTTCACAAACTTCCCATGTAATGCTTCACAAACTTCCCATATAATGCTTCACAAACTTCCCATATAATGCTTCACAAACTTCCCATATAATGCTTCACAAACTTCATATATAATGCTTCACAAACTTCCCATATAATGCTTCACAAACTTCCCATATAATGCTTCACAAATTTCCCATATAATGCTTCATAAACTTCCCATATAATGCTTCATAAACTTCCCATATAATGCTTCATAAACTTCCCATATAATGCTTCACAAACTTCCCATATAATGCTTCACAAACTTCCCATATAATGCTTCACAAACTTCCCATATAATGCTTCACAAACTTCCCATATAATGCTTCATAAACTTCCCATATAATGCTTCATAAACTTCCCATATAATGCTTCACAAACTTCCCATATAATGCTTCACAAACTTCCCATATAATGCTTCACAAACTTCCCATATAATGCTTCACAAACTTCCCATATAATGCTTCATAAACTTCCCATATAATGCTTCACAAACTTCCCATATAATGCTTCATAAACTTCCCATATAATGCTTCACAAACTTCCATATAATGCTTCATAAACTTCCCATATAATGCTTCAAAACTTCCCATATAATGCTTCATAAACTTCCCATATAATGCTTCACAAACTTCCCCATATAATGCTTCATAAACTTCCCATATAATGCTTCATAAACTTCCCATATAATGCTTCACAAACTTCCCATATAATGCTTCACAAACTTCCCATATAATGCTTCATAAACTTCCCATATAATGCTTCACAAACTTCCCATATAATGCTTCACAAACTTCCCATATAATGCTTCATAAACTTCCCATATAATGCTTCATAAACTTCCCATATAATGCTTCATAAACTTCCCATATAATGCTTCACAAACTTCCCATATAATGCTTCATAAACTTCCTCCTTCACTTACAGTCTCGTCAGCTGTGATTCTTTGCATTTCGTTTTTCACATTTTATTCACTTTTCACAGACGTAAAAGTAAAATTAGGTCCCATCTTGCTCTAGTGTATTTTATCTCTCTCTTCCTCTCTCTCTCTCTCTCTCTCTCTCTCTCTCTCTCTCTCTCTCTCTCTCTCTCTCTCTCTCTCTCTCTCTCTCTCTCTCTCTCTCTCTCTCTCTCTCTCTCTCTCTCTCTCTCTCTCTCTCTCTCTCTTTTTACACATGGTTTGACAAGGTTAAGGATCCCTAACTTTATTGACAAGCTATTTACAGGTTAAGGATTCCTAACTTTATTGACAAGCTAAGAGCTATTACCTACATCAGCTCATTTGAAAGCATTTTTATTGTTATGAGACATACAAGTAGGGAACAGGATGAAGTTGGAGCCATCTGTGGGCCAGCATTTTCATTTGATCAACCGACTTTATCTCGTTGACATCATTATCCTGTACGAATGTGTTCCATACTCGAGTCATCCTGGGTATATAGGATCTCAGATGGTGTGATGTTCTGGAGAAGGGTACAGCCAGAGTGAAGTTGCTGCTTTCTGCCCGTCTTGTGGCATAAAAGCTTGTTTCACGCTGTCCTCGAAGTGGATCCAAGTGTGGTATTTTGACAATATTGGCCTTGTACATAACAGTAAGGCCACCCACATCCCTCCTATGTTGAAGGCTCTGCTGAAATGACAGATCTATCCAGGATGGGTCCAGGCGAGAGATGAGACGTCTTGCTCTGTTCTCTACTCTGTCAAGCAGTCGCAGATGAGAGGGGGGGCAGGCAAACCAAGAAAGTGGAGCATACTCAAGGTGCGAGCGTACTTGTGCCTCGTACAGGATCTTGCAACCCCTACTGTCAAGCAGATGGGAGATACTGCGAAGTGCTGTAAGCTTCCTGGCTGCCTTGTTTGCAAGATTTACAACATGGTTCTTCATGGTTAGTTTGGAGTCAAATTTCACCCCAAGGATATCAACTTCTTCTCCAGGTGCCAACATCCTCCCATTCATCCTTACTACTGCACCAGCATTACCATCATGGTGCCTAGAGACGATCATTTGCGTTTTCTCAGGTGCAAATGTTACTTGCCATCTATTTCCCCAAGCTGATATAGCT
Source organism: Cherax quadricarinatus (assembly GCF_026875155.1). Taxonomy (NCBI): domain Eukaryota; kingdom Metazoa; phylum Arthropoda; class Malacostraca; order Decapoda; family Parastacidae; genus Cherax; species Cherax quadricarinatus. The sequence continues at coordinate 47,191,194 of NC_069407.1, read as the reverse complement.
CTCAGCTGGTGATTGATGTAGCTTAGAGCAGCTGGCATTTCTTCTCTTGGATAAGTGAATGTCAGTGTACAGTCGTCTGCATATGCATGTGATTCTGGGATAAGATGAAGAAGGTCGTTGAAGTAGACATTCCATAACAATGGACCCAGCACGCTTCCTTGTGGAACACTTGCCCCAATGGGATGTCTTGCTGATTCCGTTCCATTGAGAACTACACTTAGAGATCTACCATGAAGGTAGTCACTGAGGAGACATAGCGTAGAGCCTGCAGTTCCCAGTGCTTGAAGTTTTGCTAAGAGGCCCTGGTGCCACACCCGGTCGAAATCGCCAGCAATGTCCAGTGCTACCACACAGCTGACTTTGGATTCATCCAGTGACTGGTGCCACTTAGTGGAGAGGTTTAACAACAGATCAGCAGCAGAGTAACCTTTCCTGAAGCCATATTGACGATCACAAAGTAGTGAGTGGTAGTCAAAAAAATCTGTCATTTGTCTTGAGATTATTGTCTCAAGGATCTTACCAGTGATTGACAGGAGTGACACTGGTCTGTAGTTGCTGATTTCTGCTCTGCTCTTCTTTTTGTGAACAGGGACTACATTCGCCTCTTTCCATAGAGAGGGCCATTTACACTGTACTAGGCAGTGCTGAAAGATGCGAGTTAGAGGTGCTGCTAGCTGGTCTGCACATCTTCTCAACAATCTTGGGCTCAACTTGTCTGGGCCCACAGCCTTTTCTTGGTCAAGCGATTTAAGTAGGAAATGCACCTCCTCCTGCCTTGTTGTCACCACTGACAGTTTTGACAAAGTTCTTGCAGCTAGCCAAGGAGGGTCCCTTGCTGGATCAGGAACTTGCATTTTGGGAGCAAAGTGTTCAGCAAAGAGGTCCGCCTTCTCTTGACTACTAGTAGAGGTGGTCCCATCCTGTCGATTTAGAGGTGGAATAAGTTCATCAGGCAGATAACCTTGTCTGTCCTTGACCAGGGACCACCAGGTTTTGGAGCCTACCCTACCTGATGCTAACTTTCTTTTAGTGTCCACCTCCCATTTAGCAATGGCCCACTTTTGAACATCACCCATATGCCCACAGGCTTGCATGTGCAAGTTCCTGTTATAGGTGGTAGGATGTCTCTTATACCTTCGCCATGCTTTGTACTTAGCAGTAGCAGCCTCTCTACAACGAAAGCCAAACCAAGGCTGATCTGTAGGCTTCGTCACATATTGCCGGTGAGGAATGAGTTCTTGTTGTAGATTAAGGATGTGTCCAGTGAAGGCTTTCCTTGGTTGTCAACATCCCCTTGAGAAGAGCATTCAGTCGGTGGTGGCGAGCTCAGAGCAAAGGGCTGGCCAATTACCTCTTTCCCATAGCCAGGTTATGCTCTCTCTCTCTCTCTCTCTCTCTCTCTCTCTCTTCTCTCTCGTCTCTCTCTCTCTCTCTCTCTCTCTCTCTCTCCTCTACTCTCTGTCCTCTCTCTCTCTCTCTCTCTCTCTCTGTCTCTCTCTCTCTATCTCTCTCTCTCTCTCTCTCTCTCTCTCTCTCTCTCTCTCTCTCTCTCTCTCTCTCTCTCTCTCTCTCTCTCTCTCTCTCTCTCTCTCTCTCTCTCTCTCTCTCTCTCTCTCTCTCTCTCTCTCCTATCTCTCTCTCTCTCTCTCATCCTCCTCTCTCTCTCTCTCTCTCTCTCTCCTCTCTCTCTCCTCTCTCTCTCCTCTCTCTCTCTCCTCTTCTCCTCTCTCTCTCTCTCAATTAATTTCCGGCTTGTTCAACTCTCCGGGTTGACACGTTTCCTGTTTTGGTATAAATTTTATTCTTCTCGCAAGACGATCCAACACATTCTGTTTATTGAGTTTTTATCATATAATCTTTGTTATATCTTCGAAATTGGTCATCCTGTATTATTTAACTATTGTAAGAGAATATGTTCATCACTTAATATTATAGCGCGAAAGTCCCCGTTTATAGCTAAAATAGAGACTTTCGGCGTTATATTATTATCTGTTAATATATGAAAAATACCATGGTATTATCGCTATTATCACTATTATCGCTATTATCGCTATTATCACTATTATCACTATTATCACTATTTTGTTATTATCACTATTATTTTATTATTATTGTTAGGTAGGATTTCTTGTGTATATAGAGTAGAGTTTAAGTCTCGGAACCATCCGGTGAATTGTTCAATTGTTTATGTCCGGCTGACTGACGTTGGGTCAGGTGATCCAACCTGACGACACGTCAACAGACTGGCAAGTAGTCAGTCTGCTCCCTGCTCTAGCTCTGACAACTGATCGTATATTGGCTCTTACGGTGTACAGTTTGAGTGGTTTTGAGAATTGGACTAGAGCTGACTCACTTTGTTCCTCATTGCTCTGAAAGACTCTTTTGATATTTATATTCTTGGTCAGTTCAGTAATCCATAGAGATACTTTACGGCCAGATTCAAAGGTCTTGTTAAATCTTGTACCTTTTGTATTTTGAGTTTACTGTCTTGTTGAGACAAAGACGTAAATGTTATTGAAGACTGAATTACAGGAAGAATAATTAAACTTCCTTATTAATGTGACATTTCCATGATTTTGAACTAAATGTATATGGTAAATTTATTGTACAAAGTATTAAGTTACATTAACTACAAAGAGAAGATAAAGTATTTTATTTAAATACTTTAATAAATTTGAATATTATTCTATGGAGTTTCCCAGTTGAAATTATTTCCCCTAGACTCTAAAACTTTAAATAACTCGGATCCAAAAATCTTGTTGCATAAGAAATGAATGGTAACAGACCACATTCTGAAGTTCTTAAAAAAATTTCTTATTCGCAACACTCTTATTTCCTTCTTGTTACGATTCTGGAGAAAAAAAAAATATCTCCGACTTCCAACGGTTTGAAATTAGGACTAGTGATAATGATGCCCAGGAAGTTTTCTGTCTTCTCACCAGGTGTTCATACCTCCTTAAGCTAATTTATTTTTTTACTATGCTCTTCACCCTTTGTCAGCCACAGACTGAGACAGTAAGATAAGAGTGACAGTGGGATCAAGTCACACTTGCAGTCACATTAGGCGGACTGGGTGTGTGTACACTACAGCACTCACAGCACTCTATCAGCCTTTTTATCCTCCTCCAATGGATCTAATGAACTAGTGTAGGAAAATCTATCAGAATACATAAGCAGCTTGGCAGGGGTGGATGACCCCAGCTAGACCAGTGTCACCAGCGGGTGGGATACCTTTTAAGCGGAGAGTACCGGCGAATAAAAAAAAAGCGCAGACACCAAGACCAGCTGGAACTTTGCTTAACGTTTAAGCAATCTATCTACGACAGCTCCACTATGGATAACTCTGCCGCAGCCCTTTAACTGGGTGCTGGTAGTGCGAGAGCTCCCCCTTTAACTGAGAGTTAATATCACTTGTGTGAATTTCTCCTAATAGTTCCCATCTTCTTGACTGGCACACGTGTTGACCCGCATACCCGTCCTACTGCAGTGCCTCTGCACCTTACTCCCTTCACTTACATTCAGTACATATGTATTAACCGAACAGTGGTAGCTGACATCAGTACGTCCTGTAGTGTCTGAACTGTTCAATTTCTAAAGGAATGTATGTTAGACACTATGAGGTCAGCAATATTATCAAGAGGAGCATGGCTGTAGTTCACTGCCTCATCTCTTTCTTCCTCATATCAAGCAAAGACAGAGATACAAACCATAGCACCGCATCTTCCTTTGCAGACGATACTAGAATTTGCATGAGTGTCATCCACCGAAGACAGTGTAAATCTCCAAGGGGATATAAACCAAGTCTTCCAATGGTTAACAAAAAAGTTATTCCCTTATGGAAAAACTTGAGGAATTAAAAGCTAGATATAAATATAAAACAAATTCTAATCACATAATAGAGCGAAAAGCTAACGTGAAGACTTGGGAATGATAATGTCAGAGGTTCTCACCTGTCATTATCACAACTGCGATGAAAATGATGGGATGGATAATGAAAACCTTCTAAACAAGAGAAGCCGAGACAGTGATGATGCTCTTGAGTCACTTGTTCGGTCAACACTGGAATATTGGTGTACATTAACAGTTCCTTTCAAGGCAGGCGAAATGGCAGATCTGAGGAATGTACAGAGAACCTTCACTAAGTGTAAGTTCAGTCAAGTACCTTAATTACTGGGAAAGTTTGAAGTCCCTCGACCTGTACTCCTTAGAAAACAGGGAGAAAGTACATCATAATTTACACCTGGAAAGTCCTAGAGGGACGAGTCCCACATCTGCGCACAGAAATCACTTGAATGACAGCGTAAGATACGGCAGATGGTGCAACATTCCCTCACTGCACCCTTTCTATTCACTGAGTCAAGGGCCCATGACTGACCAATAGCCTTCCATCATACATACATAAAATGGATTATCAAGCGACCTCTCTCTTCAAGAGGGATATCTAAAATTAGTACCTGACCAGTCTGGCTGTGGTTTATATGTTGGACTGAGTGTGGTCAACAGTTACAGCCTGGTTGATCAAGTCTTGATCCACCAAGAGGCCTGGTTATGGACCGGGCAGCGGGAGCATTGAGCCCTGGAACACTCTGTAGATAGACTTCAGGTGAGTAGCTGAGAGAGAACCCCGATCTTTGCTATCCAGCACTCCGGATTCGCCCGGCAGCCACCTTGACGGAATCACATACTATCCCTGGAAGAATGATAGACAGCTGGTGCGGTACTATGTTATACCTGGGCCGATACCTACATTCCATTAAGCAGTGGTCAATAGGGAGGTGCTGCCGACCACAGGGAAGGATACAGGTTCAACAAATACCAATACGATCAGACATGGTTATTGAGACACTTATGCAGCATATGGGAATCTTTATTCAGGAAACGTTTCGCCACACAGTGGCTTCATCAGTCCAATACAAAGAGGAAGGCGTAAGGAGAGGAGGAGAATGAGGTAATCAGTCCCTCAACCTGGAGTCGATGTGTTCAGTCCATCAATCTTGTAGATTGTACATTCTACAAGATTGATGGACTGAACACATCGACTCCAGGTTGAGGGACTGATTACCTCATTCTCCTCCTCTCCTTACGCCTTCCTCTTTGTATTGGACTGATGAAGCCACTGTGTGGCGAAACGTTTCCTGAATAAAGATTCCCATATGCTGCATAAGTGTCTCAATCTTCAACTTGTCGGTTTTTCAAACCATTCATCACGATCAGACATCACTGGCCCCTAGGAAACAGCTGTATTTTAGGCTCATCGAAACAACCAGAGACACGAGGGCTCTCACCTTTCTCTTTCAGCACCTCAGTGAGGCGATCTAGACAGAAAATGTGTACTGCGTCGTTTGTTCCCAACCTGTTTCTGAGGAGCTCAAGGAGATATACAACTTTAATTAAATTTCCATATATTTTGTAGTTCTGTGTGCATGTAAAATCCTCAAAAAACTGTACTAATAAGTACATTACTATATATTATATATTATATATATATATTATATATATATATTTTTATATAAAATTATATTTATATATATATTTATATATATTATATATATATATTTATATATATTTATAATATATATTTATATATAATTTATATATATATTTTTATATATATTTATATATATATTTATATATATATTTAATATATATTTATATATATATTTATATATAAAGGTTTAGAAAAAACATGTAAGCAAACACTATAACATATTTATTAAAAAAACGTTTCGGTCCTGGGACCTTGTCACTTCTAACATACATAGGTAGAAAAACATTATATATATAGGCGGAGAGTGAGGTGTGACGCACGTGACCTGAGGAATGTCATAAGAACATAAAAATGGAGGAACACTGTAGAAGGCCTACTAGCCCATGCGAGGCAGGTCCTTATCAAAACAACCTCTGCCTATGAGGACGGGTAGACGATGAAATCATGTGACTCCTGTGTTGTTGGGTTGGTGCTGCTTAAGTATCATGATTTCACATGATTTCATCGTCTACCCGTCCTCATAGGCAGAGGTTGTTTTGATAAGGACCTGCCTCGCATGGGCTAGTAGGCCTTCTACAGTGTTCCCCATTCTTATGTTCTTATGACATTCCTCAGGTCACGTGCGTCACACCTCACTCTCCGCCTATATATATAATGTCTTTCTACCTATGTATGTTAGAAGTGATCAAGGTCCCAGGACCGAAACGTTTTTCTAATAAATATGTTATAGTGTTGCTTACATGTCTTTCTAAACCAACTTGTCGGTATTTATTACCAAGGTTTATACCATATATATATATATATATATATATAGTATATATATATAAATATATATATTTATATAAATAAAATATATATAATATATATATATATATATATATATATAGTATATATATATACATGTATATATATAAGGTAGTAGGTTGATAGACAGCAACCACCCAGGGAGGTACTACCGTCCTGCCAAGTGAGTGTAAAACGAAAGCCTGTAACTGTTTTACATGATGGTAGGATTGCTGGTGCCCATTTTTCTGTCTCATAAACATGCAAGGCTTCAGGTACGTCTTGCTACTTCTACTTACACTTAGGTCACACATGTACAAGCATATATATCTACACAACCCTCTGGGTTTTCTGCTATTTTCTTACTAGTTCTTGTTCTTGTTTATTTCCTGTTATCTCCATGGGGAAGTGGAACAGAATTCTTCCTCCGTAAGCCATGCGTGTTGTAAGAGGCGACTAAAATGCCGGGAGCAAGGGGCTAGTAACCCCTTTTCCTGTATAAATTACTAAATTTAAAAAGAGAAACTTTCGTTTTTCTTTTAGGGCCACCCTGCCTTGGTGGGATACGGCCGGTTTGTTGAAATATATATATATATACATATATGTGTTAGGTAAGACACATATGCAACAGTTAGGTATCTTTATTGTGAAACGTTTCGCCTACACAGTAGGCTTTTTCAGTCAAGTACAGAAAAGTTGATAGAAGCAGAAGATACTTGAAGACGATGTAATCAGTCCATCACCCTTAAAGTTTTGAGGTGGTCAGTCCCTCAGTCTGGAGAAGAGCTTTGTTCCATAGTATGAAACAATATGGAGAAGAAGTGACAGGATGGAGCTTTTTATAAACGCCAAGAGGTGGACGTAGGCCACTAGGAGAGGTAAGAATCAGATGTTGAGTGGTCAGGTCCCTCTCAAATCCAGCCCCTCTCAATCTTCAACATGTCGGTTTTTCAAACCATTCATCACAACTGTCAGACACTGCAGCTCATGGGATCTTGTTACAAAGAATTCTTCAACACTTGTTCAACCTTTGGACGAAGACCTACTTCGACTAGTGGATGGTACCACTATGACCCCGCCTCCACCTGCTTCACGCCCACCTCACTACAGTATATAAGCCACGTCTACGGCCCTATGCTGTACATTCTACAAGATTGATGGACTGAACACATCGACTCCAGGTTGAGGGACTGATTACCTCATTCTCCTCCTCTCCTTACGCCTTCCTCTTTGTATTGGACGATGAAGCCACTGTGTGGCAAAAACTTTTCCTGAATAAAGTTTCCCATATGCTGCATAAGTGCCCTCAATCCTCAACATGTCGGTTTTTCAAACCATTCATCCCAGCCCCTCTCACTAGTGGAAGTTGTCGAAGTTGATTGCAGGTCTGTACCAAGATCCCTTGTGTTGCAGTGTCTGACAGATTGAACATTAAATGGTATAAAATACCGACAGGTTGTTAGGTAAGACACATATCAACAGTTAGGGATCTTTATTGTGAAAAGTTCGCCTACACAGTACTCTTCATCATACAGAAAGTGATAGAAGCAGAGTACTTGAAGACGATGTAACAGTCATCACCTTAAAGTTTTGAGGTGGTCAGTTTCCCTCAGTCTGGAGAAGGAGCTTTGTTCACTAGTATGAAACAATATGGAGAAGTGACAGGATGGAGCTTTTTATAGCGCCAAGAGGTGAGACGTAGGCCACTAGGAGAGGTAAGAACTCAGATGTTGAGTGGTCAGGTCCCTCTCAAATCCAGCCCCTCTCACTAGTGGAAGTTGTCGAAGTTGATTGCAGGTCTGTACCAAGATACCCTTGTGTTGCAGTGTCTGACAGATTGAACATTAAAATGGTATAAAATATCGACAGGTTGTTAGGTGATGGACTGATTACATCGTCTTCAAGTATCTTCTGCTTCTATCAACTTTTCTGTACTTGACTGAAGAAGCCTACTGTGTAGGCGAAACGTTTCATAATAAAGATACCTAACTGTTGCATATGTGTCTTACCTAACAACCTGTCGGTATTTTATACCATTTTAATGTTCAATCTGTCAGACACTGCAACACAAGGGTATCTTGGTATAGACCTGCAATCAACTTCGACAACTTCCACTAGTGAGAGGGGCTGGATTTGAGAGGGACCTGACCACTCAACATCTGAGTTCTTACCTCTCCTAGTGGCCTACGTCTCACCTCTTGGCGCTATAAAAAGCTCCATCCTGTCACTTCTTCTCCATATTGTTTCATACTATGGAACAAAGCTCTTCTCCAGACTGAGAGACTGACCACCTCAAAACTTTAAGGGTGATGGACTGATTACATCGTCTTCAAGTATCTTCTGCTTCTATCAACTTTTCTGTACTTGACTGAAGAAGCCTACTGTGTAGGCGAAACGTTTCACAATAAAGATACCTAACTGTTGCATATGTGTCTTACCTAACAACCTGTCGGTATTTTATACCATTTTAATGTTCAATCTGTCAGACACTGCAACACAAGGGTATCTTGGTACAGACCTGCAATCAACTTCGACAACTTCCACTAGTGAGAGGGGCTGGGATGAATGGTTTGAAAAACCGACATGTTGAAGATTGAGACACTTATGCAGCATATGGGAATCTTTATTCAGGAAACGTTTCGCCACACAGTGGCTTCATCAGTCCAATACAAAGAGGAAGGCGTAAGGAGAGGGGGAGAATGAGGTAATCAGTCCCTCAACCTGGAGTCGATGTGTTCAGTCCATCAATCTTGTAGAATGTACAGCATAGGGCCGTAGACGTGGCTTATATACTGTAGTGAGGTGACGTGAAGCAGGTGGAGGCGGGGTCATAGTGGTACCATCCACTAGTCGAAGTAGGTCTTCGTCCAAAGGTTGAACAAGTGTTGAAGAATTCTTTGTAACAAGATCCCATGATGCTGCAGTGTCTGACAGTTGTGATGAATGGTTTGAAAAACCGACATGTTGAAGATTGAGAGGGGCTGGATTTGAGAGGGACCTGACCACTCAACATCTGAGTTCTTACCTCTCCTAGTGGCCTACGTCTCACCTCTTGGCGCTATAAAAAGCTCCATCCTGTCACTTCTTCTCCATATTGTTTCATACTATGGAACAAAGCTCTTCTCCAGACTGAGGGACTGACCACCTCAAAACTTTAAGGGTGATGGACTGATTACATCGTCTTCAAGTATCTTCTGCTTCTATCAACTTTTCTGTACTTGACTGAAAAAGCCTACTGTGTAGGCGAAACGTTTCACAATAAAGATACCTAACTGTTGCATATGTGTCTTACCTAACAACCTGTCGGTATTTTATACCATTTTAATGTTCATATATATATATATATATATATATATATATATATATATATATATATATATATATATGTGTGTGTGTGTGTGTGTGTGTACTCACCTAATTGTGGTTGCAGGGGTCGAGACTCAGCTCCTGGCCCCGCCTCTTCACTGATCGCTACTAGGTCCTCTCCCTCTCTGCTTCCTGAGCTTTGTCATACCTCTTCTTAAAACTATGTATGGTTCCTGCCTCCATTACTTCGCTAGCTAGGCTATTCCACTTCCTGACGACTCTATGACTGAAGAAATACTTCCTAACGTCCCTGTGACTCGTCTGAGTCTTCAGCTTCCAGTTGTGACCCCTTGTTTCTGTGTCCCCTCTCTGGAACATCCTCTGTCCACCTTGTCTATTCCCGGCAGTATCTTGTATGTCGTTATCATGTCTCCCCTGACCCTTCTGTCCTCCAGTGTCGTCAGTCCGATTTCCCTCAACCTTTCCTCGTACGACATTCCCCTGAGCTCTGTGACTAACCTTGTTGCAAACCTTTGTACTTTCTCTAACTTCTTGACGTGCTTGACCAGGTGTGGGTTCCAGACTGGCGCTGCATACTCCAGTATGGGCCTAACATACACAGTGTACAGTGTCTTGAACGATTCCTTATTAAGGTGTCGGAACGCTATTCTCAGGTTTGCCAGGTGCCCGTATGCTGCAGCAGTTATTTGGTTGATGTGTGCCTCCGGTGACGTGCTCGGTGTTATGGTCACCCCAAGGTCTTTCTCCCTGAGTGAGATCTGTAGTCTTTGTCCACCTAGCCTATACTCTGTCTGCGGTCTTCTTTGCCCTTTCCCAATCTTCATGACTTTGCATTTGGCAGGGTTGAATTCGAGAAGCCAATTTCTGGACCACATGTCCAGCCTGTCCAGATCTCTTTGCAGTCCTGCCTCATCCTCATCCGATTTAATTCTTCTCATCAGCTTCACATCATCTGCGAATAGGGACACTTCAGAGTCTATTCCTTCCATCATGTCGTTCGCATACATCAAAAATAGCACTGGTCCTAGAACTGACCCCTGTGGGACCCCGCTCGTCACAGGCACCCACTGTGATACCTCTTCACGTACCATGACTCGCTGTTGCCTCCCTGTCAGGTGTTCCCTGATCCATTGCAGTGCCCTCCCTGTTATATGCGCCTGATCCTCCAGCTTCTGCACTAATCTCTTCTGAGGAACTGTGTCAAAGGTCTTCCTGCAGTCTAGGAAAATGCAATCAACCCACCCCTCTCTCTCGTGTCTTACTTCTGTTACCTTGTCATAAAACTCCAGAAGGTTTGTGACACAGGATTTGCCTTCCATGAACCCATGCTGGTTTTCATTTATAATCTTGTTCCGTTCCAGGTGCTCCACCACTCTCCTCCTGATAATCTTCTCCATGACTTTGCATACAATACATGTCAGAGACACAGGTCTGTAGTTTAGTGCCTCGTTTCTGTTTCCTTTCTTAAATATGGGGACTACATTTGCTGTCTTCCATTTCTCAGGTAGTTGCCCAGTTTCAAGGGATGTGTTGAAGATTGTGGTTAGGGGCACGCACAGCATCTCTGCTCCTTCTCTAAGGAACCATGGGGAGATGTTGTCCGGTCCTATCGCCTTTGAGATATCAAGGTCGCTTAGCAGCTTCTTCACCTCCTCCTCGATTGTTCGTATGTCATCCAACACTTGGTATATTCCCTCTTGATGTTCCCTTCTGTGCTGTCTTCCCACAGCCCTTCCTGTCTCTACTGTAAAAACTTCCTTAAATCTCCTGTTTAGCTCCTCACATACCTCCTGATCATTTTTTGTGAGTACTCCACCTTCTGTCCTCAGTCTGATCACCTGGTCATTGACTGTTGTCTTCCTCCTGATGTGGCTATACAACAGTTTCGGGTCAGTCTTGATTTTCGATGCTATGTTATTTTCATACTGTCACTGGGCCTCCCTCCTTACCTGTGCATACTCGTTCCTGGCTCTGCGACTAATCTCCCTATTTTCATGTGTTCTCTGCCTTCTGTACTTTTTCCATTCTCTATTGCACTTTGTTTTTGCCTCCTTACACCGTCGGGTAAACCAGGGGCTCGTTCTGGTCTTCCCATTATTTCTGTTGCCCTTGGGAATAAACCTTTCCACTGCCATCAATTCATTTACTGGCTTTCCTGCCTGTTCTCTATCCCATGGAACCTCCTGCAGGAAGTTCCTCAACCCTATGTAGTCCCCTCTTTTAAAGTCTGGCTTTTCAGATTCAGCTCCTGTTACTCTCTCCACTTGCAACTCTACTATGTATTCAAAGCACAGAACCAATTGGTCACTAGCTCCTAGGGGACTCTCATATGTGATGTCCTCAATGTCTGAACTGCCCAGGGTGAACACAATGTCCAATCTTGCTGGTTCATCCTCCCCTCTCACTCTGGTAGTGTCCTTAACATGTTGGTGCATGAGGTTTTCCAGCACCACATCCAACATCTTGGCTCTCCATGTTTCGGGACCCCCATGTGGCTCCTGGTTTTCCCAGTTAATCTCCCTGTGGTTGAAATCCCCCATAACCAACAACTTTGCTCTGCTGGAGTGAGCTCTTCTTGCCACCTCAGCAAGTGTGTCCACCATTGCTCTGTTGCTCTCTTCATATTCCTCTCTTGGCCTCCTGCAGTTCTGTGGTGGATTATACATCACTGCAATGACCACCTTGTGCTCCCCAGACTGAAGTGTACCTACTATGTAGTCTCTTTCTCCTGTCTCGTCTATGCCTCCCATTTTCTCGAATTTCTATCGGTTTTTTACAAGCAGAGCAACCCCTCCTCCCCCTCTGCCCCTTCTATTTTTCCTCATGATCTAGTATCCTGGTGGGAAGACTGCATCTGTTATTGTCCCCCTGAGTTTTGTTTCTGTAACTGCTATGATGTCTGGGGACTTCTCATTGATTCTTTCTTGTCATTCCTCATATTTATTCGTTAATCCATCTGCATTTGTGTATCAAACCTTCAACTTCTTTTATAATACTATAACTGTGGTCCTGGGGGAATACTGGGGTTGGAAGAGCAGGAGCCCTGGTGGGGGCCTGTGGGGGGTTGCAGTGGAGGTGGAGAAAGAGCTCCCATAGGGATGTGCTGTAGGGGTAGGGCTCGTGGTGCGGGGGGTGGGAAGAGAGGGATCCGTGTGTGATGGTTGGCTTGGACTGTTCAGTTGCCTTTGGGGTGTCGTGGCTGGAGTCCTTCTGCAGGTGTTTCTGAGGGGTGTGCTTGTCCTTCCACCTGTGCCTGGGTTATTCTGCTCTTCTTTGTCATTTCCTCCCATTCCACCTTTCGTTTTTGCACTCTCTCTTTCAGTATCATCCTTTCCTCCTGTGTTCTGTCTCGATCGAGGTACACACTCATGAACTCCTGTTTGCCTCTCAGCTGTGCTTTCTCCTGCAGGATCATGGTTCGAGTTGATTCTGCCTTGAAAATTACTTTGAAAGGCTTTTCCTTCTCTTTGTGAACCACTCGATTCTCTGAAAATTTGCCACCTGGGTCATGTCTCCCTCGCCTATCACCTTCATGATACCTTCAATGGCTTTTTTGTCATCCTGCTTTCTTTCATCATAAGTTTTCCCTTCAGCTTCGTCTAGCCCATAGACAAAAACTGATCTCTCCCTTTCCACCTCCCACTGTGACTCCCATTGCATCTTCTGAGGTGTTTTAGTTTCTTCCCGTGGAGTGTTCCTTCCTTCAGTCCCTTCCCTAGCTGTGGCCCCTATGCTCTTTGGTTCGTCCTTCCTGCTTACCTGTTCCTGGCCCCCACAAGTGTCTGGTAAAGTCCTTGCACATGTCCTAGTTCTTTCAATGTCTTCCAACCTCTTATTCTGTCTTAGCGTGCTCCCTGTCTTTGTTTTGTCCCCATGTGGGTTTGACAGGACCTCTGCATACAGTTTAGCTTCCATGCTCCCTTCAGACCCTTTATCTGTGTCTGATGTAAACATTGCTGATGCTACTTCTGTATTATCTTTGTCTCTAGGCTGTTTCAGATTTCTCAGCTCCTCTTCTAATCTCTGTATCTTGGCTTCTGCTACTGTGGCAAGTTGCTCCCACCTTCTGCATTCTGCTGCTAATCTCTCCTCCATCTTCCTTACAAGCTC
>NC_069407.1:47149986-47172486 GCF_026875155.1 Cherax quadricarinatus | reverse complement strand
CCCCTCCTCCCCCTCTACTCCTTCTATCTTTCCTCAGGATTGATATCCTGTTGGGAAGATTGTCTGTTATTGTCTCAGCGAGTTTTTTTTTCTGTGACTGCTATGATGTCTGGGGATTCTTCACTGATTCTTTCATTCCACTCCTCATGTTTATCTTTATTCCATCCGCGTTTGTGTAACAAACCTTTAGTTTCTTTTTTTATCATTGTGGTCATGCAAGTATATTGGGGTTGGGGGAGCGAGAGCCTTTGTGGGGGCCTATATGGGGTGTGGTGTAGGTGGGGTTTGTTTTTGATGGGGTGGGGTCAGAATGCCCATAAGGGACAGCTGTTTTGGGGTGAGGTTTTTTGATATGGTGGTTGGTGGCAGAGGGAACAGTGAGTGGGTTGTAGTATAGGTTGCTCAGTTGCGTTGGGAGTGTCGCGGGTGGAGTCTTTTGGTGGGAGATTCTGTGGGGTGTGTTTGCCCTTCCCCCTGTGTCTGGGTCCCTGCTCATTTTCATTTCTTCTCATTCCTCCTTGCGTCTCTGTACCCTCTCTTTCAGTGTAGTCCTTTCTTCTTGTGTTCTGTCGGGTCGAGGGATACTCCTGGTACCCCTCTTTGTCCCTCAGTCTTGCTTTCTCTTGCAGAATCCTGATTCGAACTGATTCTTCTTTGAAAGTTACTCTGACAGGCCTTATCCTTCCACTCGCAAACCACCCAATTCTCTGAAAATTTTGTCACCTGGGTCATATTGCCCTCCCTATTGTTTTCTTTATGCCTTCAATCATTTTTTTCCTCCTGTTTTATTTCTTCAAAGTTGGGCCCCCCTTGGCTTCTTGGAGCCCGTACACAAAAACTGACCTCGCCCTTTCCTCCTCCCCCTGAGTCTCCATCTGCTTCCTCTGAGGCATTTTATTTCTTTTTCCATTGACATGTTTCTTGCCTTCAGTCCCTGTCATATCTGAAACTTCTATTCTCAGTGAACTGTCTTTCCTGACCAGGTTGTCCCTTCTACTGCCCGTTGGGTGTTAGAAATTTTCTGCATATAGCATACCTTCATTGTCTTCGGACCTGTCGTTTGATCTTAGTGTGCTCATCGTCTTTTCCTGGCCCCACGTGGGTCTGATAGGGCCTTCGTGTACGGCATGTCTCCGTTGTTGCTTACCATCCCCTTGTCTGCGCCTGACTTTGAATTTCCTGATGGGCACATCTGAATTGGGCATTTGTCTCTCTAAAACTGTTTTCAGGCTTGCAGTTTCTCTTCTAAGCACTGTACCTAGCTTCTGCTGCTAAGACCTGTACTTCCCACTTCCTGCACTCTTCAGCTATCCGCTCCTCCATTTTCTTAAACCCAAACTTACTATCTACCCTTCCCCACTCTTCCTCCCTTTTTTGGAGCTCTAACTCCCATCTTTCCTCCCTGGTTCGTCTTCCAGATCTCTGGTTTTCCGTCCTCTAAGGCCACCCATTTTTTTTTTTTTTTTTTTTTTTTTTTTTTTTTATTACCACAGACAGATAGGCTTGAGGAGGCAGGGAGAGGGTGTTGGGGGGGGAGAGAGAAAGACGGTAGAAAGAGGGAGAGGAGGAGAGAGAATGGGTAGACAGAGGAGAGAGAGGAGAGAGTATGGGGAGTGAGGAGATAAGACCCAAGGGGGAGTAAGCAGAAATGTGAGGGTGGGAGAGAAAGGGTATTAGTGTGTGGAGGAAAGAGAGGGAGATGGGGGAGAGGGAGAGAAAGAGAGAGAGAGGGAGAAAGGGAGGGCGAGGGAAAAGGCTATGAGAGAGAGAAATGGAGAGATGGAGAGAGAAGCTTTAAAGAGAGAGGAGGGTGAGAGATTTGGTTAAGGGATGGAGAGGGAGAGAGAAGAGAGAGGGAGAGAGAGAGGAAAGAGAGAGAGGGAAGAGAAGAGAGGGAGAGAGAGGGAGAGAGAGAGGGGGAGAGAGTGCGAGAGGAGAGGGAGAAAGAGAGGGAGAGTGAGAGGGAGAGAGAGAGAGGGCGAGATGTAGAGAGGAGTGTGTGTGTGTGTGTGTGTGTGTGTGTGTGTTGTGTGTTGTGTGTGTGTGTGTAGTGTGCTATGTGTGTATGTGGTGTGTGTGTACTCACCTAGTTGTACTCACCAGTTGAGGATTGAAGGGTCGAGTCACAAGCTCCTGCCCGCCTCTTCACTGGTCGCTACTAGGCGCTCTACTCTCCCTGAACCAATGAGCACTTTACGTACCTCTGCTTAATGCTTATGTTGGTGTGTGTGTACTCCACTACATCGCTTCCCAAACTATTCCAGTCCTGACTACTCTGTGGCTGAAGAAATTACTTTCCTAGCATCCTTTGATTCATCTGTGTCTTCAATACTTCCAACTGTGTCCCTTGTTACTGTGTCCAGTCTCTGAGAACTTTTCCTGTCATTTGTATCCACCTTGTCAATTACTCTCAGTATTTTGTATGTCGTTATCATGTCCCCCCTATCTCTCCTGTCCTCAGTGTAGTCAGGTTGATTTCCCTTAACCCTCTCCTCATAGGACATACCTCTTAGCTCTGGACTAGTCTTGGTTGCAAACCTTTTTGCACTTTCTCTAGTTTCTTTTAAATGCTTGGCTAGGTGTGGTTCCAAACTGGTGCCGCATACTCCAATATGGGACCTAAGTACACGGAGTACAGGGTCTGAACGATCTAATTATTAAGATGTGAGAATTGATGTTCCGAGGTTTTGCCAAGGCGCCCATATGCGCAGCATTAGTTGTTGATATGTGCGCTTCAGGGAGATGTGCCCATGGTGTTATACCGCAACCCCACAGATCTTTTTCCTTGAGTGATGTTTGTGGTCTATGACCCCCTAGACTGTACTCCATCTGCGGTCTTCTTGCCCTTCCCTCTATCCTCATGACTTTGCACCTTGGTGGGATTGAACTCCAGGAGCTCAGTTGGCTGGACCAGTCTGCAAGGCCTGTCCAGATCCTTTGTATTTCTGCCTGGTCTTCGATCGAATGAACTCTTTCTCATCACTTCAACGTCACTGCAACTGTGACCACCTCGGATTTATTCCTTCCGTCATGTCGTTCACAAAACCAGAAACAGCACTGGTCCTAGGGAACTGACTCACCTGTGGGACCCCGCTGGTCACAGTGCCCACTCTGACACTCGCCTCGTACCATTACTCGCTGCTGTCCTTCCTCGACAAGTATCCCTGATCCATTGCAGGGTTTTTATTGCCTTTTTTCCCCCCTTGTTATTCCTGCTTTTGGTTCCTCCAGTTTTCGCATAATCTCTTGTGTGGTACTGTGTTAACGCCTTCTTGCAGTTCTAAGAAAATGCCATTCCACCCAACCCCTCTCTCTCTTGTCTTACTGCTGTCACCTTGTCATAGAACTCCAGAGGTTTGTGACACAGGATTGCCCATCTCTGAACCAGTTGTCTGATGGTGTATGAGATCATTCCTTTCTAGCTGTTCCACCATTCTTCTCCTGACAATCTTTTCCATGATTTTTTTGCATGCTATACATGTCAGTGGACAATGGTCTGTATTTTGTACTTCATGTCTGTCTCTTTTTTAAAGATTGGGACTACATTTGCTGTCTTCAATGCCTCAGCAATCTCCCGTTTGATAGATGTATTGAACATATGTTGTTAGGGGTGCGCGGGTACACTTAGCGGCCTCTGCTCCCTCTTTCAGGCCATGGAGAGTGTTAATCTGGCCCAATGCCTTGAAGGTTCTAGTCACTCAGCAGCTCTTCACTTCTTCTTGCTTGTGTGTATGAGTCCAGCACATGGTGGTGTACCACACCTCTCCGTCTTTTGGAGCCCTTCTGTCTCCTCTGTGAACTCTTCTTTGAATCTCTTGTGAGTTACTCAATTACTTCACTGTCATTTCTTGTGGTCTCTCTCCTTCCTTCCTTAGCCTGATTCTACCTGGTCCTTGACGGTTGTTTCTCTTCTGATGTGGCTGTATAACAGCTTCGGGTCAGATTTGGCTTTTGCTGCTATGTCGTTTTCATATTGACGTTGGGCCTCCATTCTCCCCCCCTATCTGTGCATATTCGTTTCTGGCTCTTCGAGCTGCTCTCCTTTATTCTCCGGGCCTTTGCCTTCTATATTTCTTCCATTCCTAGCACACTTGTTTTTTGCCTTCCTTGCTTCTTTGAGTGAACCATGGGTCATCCTGGGCTTTTTCTTATTCCTGTTACCCTGGGTACAAACCTCTCTCTGCCTCCTTGCACATTGTGGACTACATATTCCATCATCTCATTAACCTGGTTTAGTTTCCCGGCCAGTTCTCTGTCCACTGAACCTCATTCAGGAAGTTCCTCATTCCTGTGTAGTCCCTTTCCAGTAAGTTTGGTTTACATTCGTCCTGGCCTTCCTGCTTCCCCCTCAACTTGTAGCTTCTAACTGTGTATTCGAAGCTCAAAACCACATGATCGCTGGCCCCAAGGGGTCTTAATTGTGGATGTCCTCAATATCTGCACTACTCAAGGTGATACTAAGTCCAGTCTTGCTGGTTCATCCTCTCCTCTCTCTCTTGTTAGAGTCCCTTACGTGTTGGTACCATAAGTTTTCCAGTACCACCTCATATCTTAGCCTCCATGTATCTTGGCCCCCCATGTGGCTCAAGTTACTCACATTCGATCTTTTTGTGGTAAAGTCACCATGTTCAGGAGCTTTGCTGCATGTATGGCTCTTCTGGCCATTGCAGCAGTGTGTCAACCATCGCTTCTATTTGCTCTCGTCATACTCTTGCCTTGGCTCTGCTCGTTCTGTGGTGGGATATACATCACAGCAATTATCACCTTGGGACCTCCAGAGTGAAGCGTTCACCGCTATAGCAATCACTTTCTTTCTCCCGCTGTTCTCCTCTCTCCAGCTCATCGCAAAATTCCATTGGTGTTTGATCAGCAATGCACTCCTCCCCCCCCCTGTTCCTTCTGTCTTTCCTCAGGATTGTATCCCGTTGGGAAGATGGGCATATGTTATCATACCTGTAGCTTGGTTGTTCTTGTGATGGCTATGATGTCTTGGTGATGCCTCTTTGACTCTTTCGTTGCCACTCCTCCCACTTGTTTGTATTCCATCAGCGTTTGTGTACCATACCTTCAGGTTTCCCTTTCTAACTCTGTGGTTTGGGGGGGCTGTGGGGGTGGGGAGAACATGGTAGCATTACTGTGGGATTCTATGGTTGGGGGTTGGGTGGAAGCTGTTGGGTATGGATTGTTTTGTGTGTTGAGATGGTGGATTGGTTGAGGGGTTCTGAGAATAGTTGTGTGTGAGTGCTTGCTCTTACTGCTCTGTTCTGCTCTGAGTGTACCCTCTGTGGTTTCCATCCTTGTCTCCTTTCCTAGCTCCTTTCGCATTTTTTGTCCTCTCCTCAGTGCTGTCTCTATTTTTGTGTTATGTTTCTGTTTAGGAGGGAAACACCTTCTTATATTCTTTCCGAGCTTCTCACCATGGTTTTCTTGGAGGATCCTGTTCCACACTTTTCTGTCCTGAGAATCAGCTTGATCGAGTCGGTTTCTCCCTTCAAAGTACCCCACTATTCTCTGAAAATTTACAAATCTCGTCCATGTCTTCTCCCCCTATTTTCCCGTTGGGGGGGACATTGGTATTTTCTCAATCTCCTTCTTTCATTCTGCCGTTCTTTTCAGTGTGTGTCCTTTCCTCTCTCTCCAACAGCCCTTGGTATAAACACTGATTTTGCCCTTCCTCCTCCCTTTGGGCCTCTCCCTTTGTGACTTGCGTTCCTGTCTGTAGTGGTCATTTTCTCCCTTGATTTTTCCAGTGGCTCTTGGTGCATGAGTCGTGGCCTCAGCATTTCGGACCTATCTCCCTCTCCATCTGCACCCTCGCTCTTCCCTTTCACTCCCTGCCCTTCTTTGAGGCGGATAGGACTTAGACATATTTCATATATCATTCCTTCCTCAGCGGCTCAGACTCTCAGCTTCGTTTGGTGGTCTTCTCTGGTCACTACCCTGAGGACTTGCTTCAGCCTGTTTACCTCAAATTCTAGGACATTTACCCTGGATACTGCAGTTTCGACTTGTGCCTCCCAATTCTTGTCTCGCCTTCTCCAAAACCTCTTTTCATTTCCACAGAGAGCTCTTTCTCCGTTTTTTCGAAAGCTTCTCCTAATTTTTCATCTCCATTCTTGCTCTATCCTTTTCCACTTTCCTCATCCATTCGTCCCATACCAGTACCATTGTCATCTGATCCCTGATTACTGCAGAGTCCCGATCATTTTTTTTTTTTTTTTTAGTAAAGTGAAAGTGAAAAAGAAAAAGGGGGAGAGAGTGAGGAGAGAGGGAAGAAAGAGAGAGAAGGGGAGGGAGATGGAGGGGAAAAGGGGTGAGAGAGAAAGTGAGAGAGAGAGGGAAAGGTATGAGAGAGGGGGGAGTGGACAAGGGAAGAGGAGGGAGAGAGAAGAGAAGAGAAGAGAGAGAGGATAGAGAGGAAGAGAGAGAGGGAGAGAGAGAGAGGGAGAGGGAGGGAGGGAGAGGGAGAGAGAGGAAGAGAGAGGAAAGAGAGAAAAGAGTGAGAGGAAGAGAGAGAGGGGAAGGGGGAGAGGAAGAGAGGATGAGAGAAAGGGAGAGAGAGAGAGAGAGAGAGAAGGAGAGTGACGAGAAGAGAGAGACAGCAGAGAGAGAGAGAGTGAGAGAGAGAGAAGTGAGAGTGGAGGGGAGAGAGAGAGAGGAGAGAGAGGAGAGGAGAGAGAGGAAGATTGAGAGGAGGGGGAGCAGGGAGGCGGGGGGGAAGGAAGGGGTACAGGGTCACTTCACAGTGAAGGTGTGAAAATCCTGTATTTGATTGTGTATCACCTTAATTGTGGTTGCAGGTGGTCGAGATCAGCTCCGGGCCCCGACTCCTCTTCACTGATTCGCTACTGGATCCCCTCTCTCTCTCTGCTTCCTGAGCTTTGTCATTACCTCTTCTTAAAACTATGTATGGTTTCTAGCCTCCACTTACTTCACTTGCTAGGCCATATCCACTTGCTGACAACTCTATGACTGAAGAAATTACTTCTAACGTCCCTGTGATCGTCTGAGTCTTCAGCTTCCAGTTGGTGGACCCTTGTCCCTGTGTCCCCTCTCCGGACGCAACATCCTATCTCTGTCCACCTTGTCTTTTCCCGCAGTATTTGTATGTCGTTATCATGGTCTCCCCTGACCCTTCTGTCCCTCCAGTGTCGTCAGTCGCCGATTTCCCTTAACCTTTCTCGTACGACATTTCCCTAGAGCTTGGGACTAGCCTTGTTGCAACTTGTTACGTTCATCTAACTTCTTGACGTGCTTGACCTGGTGTGGGTTCCAGACTGGTGCTGCATACTAAGTATGGGCCTAACATACACAGTGTCAGTGTCTTGAACGATTCCTTATTAAGGTATCGGAACGCTATTTAAGGTTTGCCAGGCGCCCGTATGCTGCAAGCGCGTTATTTGGTTTGATGTGTGCCTCCGGTGTGTGCTCGGTGTTATGTCACCCCAAGGTCTTTCTCCCTGGAGTGAGGTCTGTAGTATTTGTCCACCTGGCCTATACTCTGTCTGCGGTCTTCTTTGCACCTCCCCAATCTTCATGACTTGCCTTTAGGCTGGATTGAATTCGAGAAGCCAGTTACTGGACCATAGTCAGGCCTATCCAGGTTCTCCTTTTTGCTGTCCTGCCCTCATCCTCGTCCGATTTAATTCTTCTTCATCAACTTCACGTCATCTGCGAACAGGGAACACTTCAGAGTTCTATTCTCCTTATGTCGTTCACATATATCAAAAATAATAGCACTGGTCTAGAATGACCCCTGTGGGACCCGCTCGTAACAGGCGACCATGATAGATACCTTTCACGTACCATGACTCGTTGCTGCTCCCTGTCAGGTATTCCACTTATCCATTGCAGTGCCCTTCCTTTACGTGTGCCTGATCCTCCAGTTCTTGCACTATTCTCTTGTGGGGAACTGTGTCAAAGGGACCTTCCTGCAGTCTAGGAAAACGCAATCTACCCACCCCCTCTCTCTCGTGTCCTTACTTCTGTTACCTTGTCATAAAACTCAGGAGGTTTGTGATTCAAGATTTGCCCTTCCCATGAACCCATGTGGTTTTCATTTATCATCTTGTTCACTTTCCAGGTGTTCGACCACTCTCCTCCTGATATCTTTCTCCATGACTTTGCACACGATACATGTCAGAGACCAACAGGTCTGGTAGTTTCAGTGCCTCGTTTTCTGTTTCCTTTCTTAAATATGGGGACTAATTAGTGTCTTCCAATTTCTCAGGTAGTTGCCAGTTTCAAGGGATGTGTTCAAGATTGTGGTTAGAGGCACACACGCTCTCTGCTCCTTTCTAAGGACCCATGGGGAGTTGTTGTCCGGGTCCATCGCCTTATTGAGGGGTCAAGGTCACTAAGAGCTTCTTCACCTCCTCTCAGTTGTTCGTATGTCATCCTACACTTGTGGTATATACCCTCTTGATGTTCCCTTCTGTTCTGTCTTCCACAGCCCCTTCCTGTCTCTACTGTAAAAACTTCCTTAAATCTCCGTTCAGCTCACTCACATACCTCCTGATCATTTCTTGTGAGTTATCCACCTTCTGTCTTAATTCTGGGATCACCTGGCTTTGACTGTTGTCCTTCCTCCTGTTGTCGCTATACAACAGTTTCGGGTAGTCTTGATTCTCAATGCTATGTCATTTTCATACTGTCGCTGGGCCTCCATCCTTACCTGTGCGTACTCATGCCTGGCTCTGCGACCTGATGTCTCCCTATTCGTGTGTTTCTCTTTGCCTTCTGTACTTTTTCCAATCTCTATTGCACTTTGTTTTTTGCCTCCTTACAACCGTCCGGGTGAACCTGTGGGTTGTCTGGTCATTCCCGTTTGTTACTGGTGCCCTTGGGAATGAAACCTTTCCCTGCCTCCTTGCATTTTGTTGCTACTTATTTCCACATTTCATTTACGGCTGTTACTGCCAGTTTCTCTGTCCCACTGGACCTCCCGCAGGGAAGTTCTTCAACCCTATGTAGTCCCTCTTTTATTGTCAGGTTTTTCCCATTCTACTCCTGTTATTCTCTCCATTGCAGCTCTATATGTATTCAAAGCACTGTCTCACCCACGTGGTTTCTGCTAGCTCCTAGGGGTCTCTATTACTTGATGTCCTCAATGTCTAGCTGCACCAGGGTGAACACAATGTCCAATCTTGCTGGTTCATCCTCCCCTCTCACTCTGTAGGTCCTTAACATGTTGGTGCATGGATGTGTTTCCAGCACCACGCGCCCAACAATCCTGGCTCTCCATGTTTCGGGCCCCCATGTGGCTCCAGGTTTTCCCAGTCAATCCTCCCTGTGGTTGAAATCCCCCATAACCAGCAACTTTGCTTGTGGAGTGAGCTCTTCTTGCCACCTCGCAAGTGTGTCCACCATTGCTCATGTTGCTCTCTTATATTCCTTCTGGCTCCTGCAGTTCTGTGGTGGATTATACATTCACTGCAATGACCACTTGTGTGTTCCCCGACTGAGGTTACCTGCTATGTAGTCGCTTCTCCCGTTCATCTATTCCTTCCATTTTCTCGAATTTCCATCTGTTTTTTACGAGCAGAGCAACCCCACCCTCCCCCCTGCCCTTACTATCTTTCCTCATGATCTGGTATCCTGGTGGGAGATTGCATCTGTTATTGTCTCATGAGTTTTGTATTCTGTAACTGCTATGATGTCTGGGGACTTCTCATTTGATTATTGCTTGCCATTCCTCATGTTTATTCGTTAATTCATCTGCATTTGTGTACCAAACCTTCAACTTCTGTTCTAATACTGTAAATGTGGATGCAGGGGGTGGAGGAAGCAGAGGGATCGGTGTGTGATTGGTATGGTTTGGATTGTTCAGTTGCCTTGGGGGTGTCGTGGGCTGGAGTCTTCTGTGTGTGTGTTTTGGGGGGTGCGCTTGTCTTCCCATTTGATCTGGGTTATTCTGTCTCCTTTTTCCATTTCCTCCCATTTCTCCTTTCGTTTTGAACTCTCTCTTTCATTGTCTTCTTTCGTCTGCGTTCCTGTCTCGGTCGGGTACACACTCCGGAACTCCTGCTTGCCTCTCAGCCGTGCTTTCTTCCGCAGTGATCATGGATCGGTTGATTCTGCCTTGGAAAGTTACTTTGATGAGGCCGATTCCTTTTCTGGTGAACCACCCAATTCTCCGAAAAAATTTGCCACATGGGTCATGTCCCCCTCGCCTTCCACCTTCATTATGTCTTTCATCGCTTTTTTCTCCTCCTGCTTTCTTTTATCTAAGTTTCCCCTTTAGCTGTCGTATAGCCCATAGACAAACCGGATCTCTCCCTTTCACTCCCACTGTGACTCCCAATTGCATCCTCTGATGTGCGCGCGGCGGCTGCGCGTGTGTGTGTGTTTTGTGTGTGTGTGTGTGTGTGTCGCTGTTGTGGGTGGGTGTGTGTGTGTGTGGCGGTGTGTGTGTGTGTGTGCGTGTGTGTGATGTGTGTATGTGTGTGTGTGTATGTGTGTGTGGTGTGTGTGTGTATGTGGTATATATACACACACACACCTATTTAATATATATATATATATATATATATATATTATATATATATCTTATATATATACTCTATTATATATTACCGAATATATTTCATAGTGGTTCTTTGTTTATTAAATTATTATAAACTTACTTAAAATATATATAGTTGGATTAGGCTAAATTAAATTTCGTTTGTTATAATAAGGTTAGGGAAGTGTTCTAAGGTTCTTTTAGTACAAAATTATTAATTTTTTTCCTCAACATAAATGAAAAAATATATCTTTAAACTTACAAGAGAAAATTTTTAGAAAGAACTTAATTTTAAATGAGTTCTTGCTAATGGACCAGTTTTACCTGTTCGACACGACATAATATTATATATGTATGTATGTATATATATATATATATATATATATATATATATATATATATATATATATATATATATATATATTATATATATACATATATAATATCTCTAGTAAGGCTGATTCATGCAGGGGATGAGATGAAAAGCTGTAAGCCTTCTCCCTGAAAGCTAGCGCAAACTGGACTCCAAGGTATTGGACCAGTGTGGTAGATTAGTAAAGCACTGCGTACCTTGTTCCAAGGTTCGTAGGTTCGAGTCTCCTTCAGCCAGAGATCAGTGTTTGTGTATATTTCGCCTGCTCTCGCGAATTCCTTGTATATTATATATTATATATATATATATATTATATATATATATATTATATATATATATATATATATATATATTCAATGTATCTTTTAACTATATAGACATCTTTTCACTATATAGATAGACAGGGAATTGGAAGGGGAAGACAATACTCCCCACAGCTTGAGGAAGAAAACCTCCAGATATTTCCCTGACATGAATTGTTTCCCTTCACTGAGACTATCCCCGGTTACCACTAGTGGTGGTTCCTTCTTATACTTCACACACACACACACACACACACACACACACACACACACACACACACACACACACACACACACACACACACACCACACACACACATACACACATACGTAGCGATCAGTGAAGAGGCGGGGCCAGGAGCTATTACTCGACCCCTGCAATCACAAATAGGTGAGTACAAATAGGTAAGTACACACATACACACACACAGAAGAAGTATAGAAGGCAAAGGACCCAGGAGAACAATGAGCGTAGTCGAAGAGCAAGAAATGAATATTCACAGGTAAGGAGGGAAGCCCAACGACAGTACGAAAATGATATAGCAGCATAAGCCAAGTCTGACCCGAATCTGTTATACAGCCACATCAGGAGGAAAACAACAGTCAAAGACCAGGTAATCAGGCTAAGGAAGGAAGGAGGGGAGTTTACAAGAAACTATGTGAGGAAATCAACACGAGATTCAAAGAAGTATTCACAGTGGAGACAGAAAGGACTCTGGAAAGACGAAGAGTTGGGATACACCAACAAGTGCTGGACACAATACATGAAACCGAGGTGAAGAGGCTGCTAAGTGAACTAGCTATCTCAGAGGCGATGGGACAGGATAACATCTCTCCATGGGTCCTGAGAGAGGGAGCAGAGGCGCTCTTTGTACCACATCCATCGAAACAAGGCGTCTACCTGAGGTATGGAAGACAGTAACATTAAACTACAGACCAGTGTCACTGACATGTATAGTATGCAAAGTCATTGAGAAGATTGACAGAGGTAGAGTAGTGGAGCTCCTAGAAAGGAATGAGCTCACAAACGACACCCGCCATGGATTCAGTAAGACAAGAGAGAGAGGGGTGGATAGACTGCGTTTTCTTGGCCTGCAAAAAAAGCTGGAGCACCAGGCAGGTATAACAGAGAAGGCACTGCAGTGGAGCAGAGAATACCTGACAGGAAGGCATCAGCGAGTCATTGTATGTGACTAGGTGTCGGACTGGGGGCCTGTGACGAGCGGGGTTCCACAGGGATCAGCCCTGGGACCAGTGCTGTTTCTGGTACATGTGAACGACGTAACTACAGGAATAGACTCAGAAGTGTCCCTGTTTGCAGACGATATGAGGTTAATGATGAGAATTCAGTAGGAGGAGGACAAGGCAGGACTACAGAGAGATCTGGACAGGCTGCAGGCCTAGCCTAGTAACTGGCTCCTGGAGTTCAACCCCACCAAGTTCAAAATCATGGAGATCGGGGAAGGGCAAAGAAGACCGCGAACAGAGTACAGTCTAGGGGCCCAAAGACTATAGGAAAAGGATCTTGGAGTGTGTATAATACCGAGCACATCTGAGGTGCACATAAAACAAATAACTGCTGCAGCATATGGGCGACTAGGAACCTAAGAATAGCATTCCGGCATCTCAATAAGGAGTCGTTCTGGACCCTATTCACCGTGTATGCAGCCCCGGTTTGGAACCCACAGCTGGCCAAGCACTTCAGGAAACTAGAGAAAGTGCAAAGGTTTGCATCGAGACTAGTCCCTGAGCTAAGGAGCATGTCCTACGAGGAGAGGTTACGGGAACTCGACCTGACGACATTGGAGAACAATAGGGACAGGGAGGACATGATAACGACATATAAAATACTGAGAGGAATCGACAAGGTGGACAGAGACAGGATGTTCCAGAGGTGGGATACGGCAACAAGGGATCACGATTGGAAGTTGAAGACTCAGATGAGTCAAAACGATGTTAGGAAGTATTTATTCAGTCATAGAGTTGTCAGGAAGTAGAATAGTCTGGAAAATGAGGTAGTGGAGGCAGGATCCATATACAGCTTTAAGAAGAGGTATGGTGAAGCTCGTGGAGCAGGGCGTGGGTGGACTTAATGGCGAGCAGTGAAGAGGCGGGGCCAGGAGCTATGACTCGATCCCTGCAACCACAATTAGGTGAGTACACACACACACACACACACACACACATACACACACACACACACACATACACACACACACACACACACACACACACACCAATATAAGCAATAAGATCAGAGTAAACAGGTGATATCACAACATGCAAAATAACCACAGTGAAAAAAAATAGAGAAACTTTCAACGCTTTTGTGATTTCTCAATTATCAAGGAATAATTGAGGTGGTGATTGCTTATATAATGTGAGAAATCACGAAAGAGCTTGGAATTTCTCCTGGGGAACTTTTATCAATCAATCAATCAGTCAGGTTTATTCTCTATGAAGATTACAATGTGGGGTTTACATATAGGATATTGTGTGGTTGACATATTATATAAAATTAATTACAGAGAGAGCCACTATCACACCTAGCATAACTAGGAATTTCGGGCAGACTAAGATTAATTCAAAACTCTATATTGGTTCAGATTATGGAGCATATTGGTATTAAGGCTAAGTAACTGCATTACAGTTCGTAAATTTAGCAATGTGAATGGTTTTGTTTTGGTACAATACATAGTTTCTATTGAAGCTCTTATACTGGAGTATCACAGGCAAACTTATGACTAGTTAAGATTCATTAGGTAATAGTTGTATTACATATTTCTATGTTTATAGTCAATTGGGTGAGTGTAGGTACGAATTGTGGGGATTCACATATATCGAGAGGAGGTCTAGGTTTTTATGTGTGTATGATACAAGAGAATAGACGGTTTTCATGTACTTACCTGACGGTGGGGTGTGTCAGGGAGATGAGATGTTTTCTAAAGGTAGTTTTGAAAGTGATGGTTGTGTCTGCAGTTCTAGAGTTTTCAGGTAGGGTGTTCCAGATTTTAGGCCCTTTTATGTACATTGAATTTTTGTATAGGTTTAGCCGGACACGAGGAATGACATAGAGATGTTTGTGTCAGGTGTTATGCCTGTGGGTCCTGTCAAAACTATCAAGATAGTGTTTTAGGTCAGGGTTAATATTGGAATTTAGGGTTCTGTAAATGTAGGTTGCACAGTACATAAGAACATAAGAAAGGAGGCGCACTGCAGGAGGCCTGTTAGCCCATACTAGGCAGGTCCTTCACAATCCATCCCACTAACAGAATATTTGCCCAACCCAATTTTCAATTCTACCCAAGGAACAAGCTTTGATCATTCTATTAACTCATATGCAAGTTCCACTCAAATCCAACCCCTCTCACTCATGTATTTATCCAACCTAAATTTGAAACTACCCAAGGTCTTAGCCTCAATAACCCTACTAGGTAGACTGTTCCACTCATCAACTACCCTATTTCCAAACCTATACTTTCCTATATCCTTTCTAAATCTAAACTTGTCTAATTTGAATCCTTTATTTCGGGTTCTCTCTGGAGAGATATCGTCAAGACCTTAATAATATCCCTTTTATTAATACCCATCTTCCACTTGTACACTTTGATCATGTCTCCCCTCATTCTTTGTCTTACAAGTGTGTGTAATTTAGGGAATTCAATCTCTCTTCATACGAAAGATTTCTAATGCAATGAACTAATTTTGTCATTCGTCGCTGAATGTTTTCTAACGAATTTATATCCGTTCTGTAAAATGGAGACCAGAACTAACCTGCATAATCTAGGTAAGGCCTTACTAATGACGTATAAAGCTGAAGTATAACCGCTGGACTTCTGTTGCTTACACTTCTTGATATAAATCCCAGCAATTTATTTGCCTTATTATGCACACTTAGGCACTGATGTCTTGGTTTAAGGTTGCTGCTCACCATAACCCTCAAATCCTTTTCACATTCTATACGGCTAAGTTCCACATTATTAAGCTGGTAGGTGCTAGGGTTATGAACATTTCCGAGCTTTAGAACTTTACATTTATCTACAATGAACTGCATCTGCCACTTTTCTGACCACGAATTGAGTGTCTAAATCCTCCTGAAGTTCCGAGACATCAACGTCTGAATCGATTATCCTCCCTATTGTGTCATCAGCAAATTTGCTTATGTCACTAGTAATTCCCTCATCAAGGTCATTTATATATATTATAAACAACAATGGGCCTAAAATTGATCCCTGCAGAATGCCACTTGTTACAGATCCCCACTCAGATTTAACCCCATTTATGTGCACACACTTATTTACCCCTATTTCTCCTATGGAATTTGTCCATGGGGCTCAACAACAATAAACCATCTCAGACCATTAATTACCCAACAAAAGACTGCAGTGAGAATGATAAATTCCCACTACAGGCAGCACACTCCACCAATATTGAAAACTCTAAACCTACTCACCATACAAAACATCCATACTTATTATTGTACCTACTACATGCATCGAACACTTACTCGGATATAAACCCTCCCCTCAAACATCTCCTTACCAACCTCAACAGAACACATGACCATAACACAAGGCACAGATCACTCTTTGATATTCCTCGTGTCCATCTCACACTATGCAAAAACTCAATGCACATAAAAGGCCCAAAAATCTGGAATTCACTACCTGTGAATATAAAAGAAACACTGTTTATAAATTCAAGTCTCTTCTCAAAAATCACTTACTCACCCACAACCAAATAAATACTGAATAATTGTATCTCATAAATGTCTAACCTGTGACCCAATCAAACTTTGTTATTTTTAATTACATTAACTAACAGAATACTCCATTCTACTGAATGCTCAGCAACACAGTAAATGACCACATGACCTGTCTTTGAAATACTCATTTGTGCTTAATTGTTAACTGTTTACAACAATGTTTACCATTGAATATATAATTGCTTAGTTAATCTTAAGTTAATTTTAAGCCTGCCCATAATGCTCTGCATACAAGGGGCTTTGGCATGTTACACTTAACCACTGTATTTCCTTGTACTTCTATGTATCATGTTCAAATTAATAAATAAATAAATAAATAAATAAAAGAAGAGGTACAGGCTGGTAGGTTGGTAGACAGCAACCGCCCAGGGAGGTACTACCATCCTGCCAAGTGAGTGTAAAATGAAAGCCTGTAATTGTTTTACATGATGGTAGGATTGCTGGTGTCTTTTTCTGTCTCATAAACATGCAAGATTTTAGGTACATCTTGCTACTTCTACTTACACTTAGGTCACAGTACACATACATATTTTATTTTTTTATTTTATTATCACACTGGCCGATTCCCACCAAGGCAGGGTGGCCCGAAAAAGAAAAAAATTCACCATCATTCACTCCATCACTGTTTTGCCAAAAGGGTGCTTTACACTACAGTTTTTAAACTGCAACATTAACATCCCTCCTTCAGAGTGCAGGCACTGTACTTCCCATCTCCAGGACTCAAGTCCGGCCTGCTGGTTTCCCTGAATCCCTTCAACAACCACCTCAAGAACCCTTCCTCAGCCCTCTGGACAAAAGTTTTGGCAATCCTGCACCTCCTCCTAACTTCCAAACTACGAATTCTCTGCATTATATTCACACCACACATTGCCCTCAGACATGACATCTCCACTGCCCCCAGCCATCTCCTTGCTGCAACATTCATCACCCATGCTTCACACCCATATAAGAGCATTGGTAAAACTATACTCTCATACATTCCCCTCTTTGCCTCCAAGGACAAAGTAGTAAGTGTAGATGTTCTGAACAGTAAGTTAAGATCTATGAAGAGTAGGGGAGGGGGGCGTTGCCTGGGATTGGATTACGTGATTATTCTTGCTGCGGCTTTTTGTTGGGTTATTATTGGCTTTAGGTGTGTTGCTGCAGTTGATCCCCAAATAGCATAGGTGAGATAGGGATAAATGAGTGAATGGTATAGTGTGAGAAGGGCAGATTGTGGTACATAGTAATGTATCTTGAAGAGGATCCCAACAGTTTTGGATACTTTTTTGCTATGTGTTGGATATGGATGCTGAATTTCAGATTGCTGTCGAGGTGCAGGCCTAGGAATTTGCCCTCATTGTGTTGGGCAATAAGAGTGTTGTCGATCTTAATGTTAAGTTGTGCAACACCTGCTCTGTTACCAAACATAATATAGAAGGTTTTGTTAGTGTTAAGTGTAAGTTTATTGGCTGTCATCCAAGTAGATATTTTGAGTAGCTCCTCGTTAATAATGGTGCTGAGGCTGACAAGATTTGTGTGGGAGATGATATAAGTCGTGTTGTCTGTGTTGTGATACGTTGGGAAGATCATTGATGTATAAGAGGAAGAGCAAGGGACCAAGGACACTTCCCTGAGGCACTCCAGTATCAAGTGGCCGTGTTGATCAGGTTGTGTCTTTAATGGTGATGTACTGATGCCTATTAGTAGAATAGGATTTGATTTATACCATAATGGTCAAATTTGTGGAGTAGAATGCCATGGTCAATAAAAATCCTAATTTCCAGTGCTGTGTAAAGCAGATCCAGGATTTTTGCAATTGCATTGTTTGTGTTTTTATTTTTTCTGAAGCCAAACTGACAGGGGTTGAGTATGTTTTGTGCTGTTATAAACGAATATAATCTCTTGTGCACGAGTTTCTCGAAGATGTTGGATAAGAACATAAGACAGAAGGAACACTGCAACAGGCCTACTGGCCCATGCGAGGCAGGTCCAAGTCTCCTACCTGCTTAAGTCGATGCCCCAATCTAGTCAGGTCAGGTCACATTCACTTAAGGAATGAACACGACATCTGACCTAGTAGCACAAGCTAGTCAGGTCTAACTCAAACCCACCTGCACCCACTCATGCATTTATCTAACTATCTTTAAAACTACACACTGTACTCGGGAGCTTGTTCCACTCATCCACAACTCTGTTGCCAAACTAGTGTTTTGTTATATCTTTCCTGAATCTGAATTTTTCCAACTTAAAGCCATTGCTGCAAGTCCTGTCTAGGCTACATATTTCTAGCACGCTATTTACATCCCCTTTATTTATTCCTGTCTTCCATTTATACACCTCAATCATATCCCCCCTAATTCTACGCCTTTCTAGAGAGTGCAGATTCAGGGCCCTCAGTCTATCCTCGTAGGACAGATTTCTGGTACATGGGATCAACTTTATCATGCTCCAGTGTTTTATTTATTTATTTATTTATTTATTTATTTATTTATTTATTTATTTGAACATGATACAGAGAAGTACAAAAGAATACAGTTAAATGCAGCATGCCAAAGCCACTTGAATGCATAGCATTATGGGCAGGCTTAAAATTAACTTAAGATTAACTAAGCAATGATATATTCAGTGGTACAAAAATTATTGTAAAACAGATAACTTCCAGAGCATTTACATCCATTCTGTAATACAGTAACCAAAACTGTGCAGCATAATCTAGATGAGGCTTAACCAAGGATATACAGAGTTGAAGAACAACCTGAGGACTCCTATTATTTATCCTTCTCTATATGAAGCCAAGGATTCTGTTCGCTTTATTGCAAACACTTATGCACTGTTGTTTTGGTTTTAGATTTCTGCTAACCAGGACTCCCAAATCCTTTTCGCAATCCATAATGTTAAAATCTACATTATTTAGTTTATATGTGGCATGGTTATTTACCTGTCCAATGTTCAGAACTTTGCATTGGTCTATATTAAACTGCATCTGCCACTTCTCCGACCACTGCATCAGTCTATTCAAATCTTCCTGGAGTGCTCTAATGTCCTCGTCAGAATGAATTCGACGGCCTATTTTGGTGTCATTGGC
The DNA here is from genome assembly GCF_026875155.1 of Cherax quadricarinatus. Taxonomy (NCBI): domain Eukaryota; kingdom Metazoa; phylum Arthropoda; class Malacostraca; order Decapoda; family Parastacidae; genus Cherax; species Cherax quadricarinatus. The sequence continues at coordinate 47,153,475 of NC_069407.1, read as the reverse complement.
AAACTTGCTAATGTAGCTATTTATTCCCTCATCTATGTCGTTTATGAAGATTGTGAATAACAAGGGGCCCAACACTGACCCCTGTGGAACACCGCTCGTGACGCTTCTCCACTCTGATTTCTCCCCATTTATGCAAACTCTCTGCTGCCTATTTGTCAACCATGCATCTATCCAGGAAAAATTTTCTCCTCCTATTCCGTGTGCCTTAATTTTCGTGAATAGTCTCTGATGTGAGACTCTATCAAAAGCGTTACTGAAATCCATATGCACAATATCGTATTCATTACCATGATCTACCTCCTCAAATACCTTAGTGAAAAAATTTAATAAATTCTTAAGGCAGGAACGCCCTTTTGTAAAACCATGCTGAGATTCGTTGATTAATTTATGCTTTTCAAGATGGCTACGAACTGCCTCGGCAATTATTGATTCCATAAATTTCCCCACTATGGAGCTTAGGCTTATTGGTCTATAGTTTGAAGCTAAGGACCTGTCACCTGCTTGGAAAATATGTATCACTTTTGCCATTTTCCACTTATCTGGCACCATGCCAGTTTGTAGTGATATGGTGAAAAGATTAGCCAAGTTAAGACGAAAAGATTAACAATGGTTAGTTAGATATTGGCCTATAGTTGTTTACATCTGTGGGGTCACCGCCTTTATGTATTGGTGTAACCCTTGCTTTCTTGAGTAGTGTCGGGAAAGTGCTAGTTTCTAGTGACTTGTTAAAAAGTAATGAAATAGCATGTGAAAGTACATGGGCCGCTCACTTATACAATAATGGTGGGACTTGAGACAGATTCCCTGAATTTTTTTTAATTGACTAAATAATCATGGTAACTTCAGCGAACTCAGTATGTGCAAGATAGAAGGAGTTTGGGAAATTCCCATCTAAGTAATCATTTGCACGGGCGTTGGTACCTGGGATTTTACTGGCGAGATTAGATCCTGTGGTTGAGAAGAAGTCATTTATCTTGTTAACTGTATCAATGGGAGGCAGTGATGTTTCGTTCGGTTTAGCTAGGACAATATCCTTAGATGTTTTGAGTTTGTGGGCATAGAGTAACCTGCTTCTGGCCAGCAACGGTTGACTAACAGGACCCCGAAGAGGCTGTAAATTGCTAGCCTCATCAGTCATCAGAACAGTATGCAGCTTTCCTAGAAATGATGATCTCCTAAATCTACCTCATCAATGTATGTTTCGCCGAGGAAAATCCAAAAATGTGTCACTGATAGCCAGAAATTTTATGAACAGGTTATACAAACAAAACAGAAAGACAGCACAGTTGAGACAATCAGACGAAATCTTCCCAAAGATGCTACCACTGATGACATCATCCCAGGAATATTAATTTTGCAAGAGTCAGATGATCATAAAGAGATTCTGTTATTCCCGTCAGGTTCTGCGGGGAGGTTCCACTGGAATACGGTCATAAGGCATCAAAGAGATGGTTAATCCAGTGCTTAGCGCTGCCTCACACATCCTGTTTAGGAGTTGACAACGTTCATTAACGTCTATTTTCCTGAGCTGTTACCTGAAGAAACTAAGCAGTTTCTATTCCATGCAACATAAAGCATCTTGTAAAAAAATTACGAGCGACTCAACTTACTTTAACCAAATCACTTTGACTTTGGGATCCCAAAGTCAAGGTGATGCACTTTATGCATCACAGGTTTACATTAGGGACTTACTGAAGATGAGGCCATTTTTAAGCTAGATTTCAAAAACGTATTTAATGTAGTTAAAAGAGTTGAAATTTAGCGAGCCATTCGAGAACATTTCCCAAAGTCTTTTTTCTATTCGTTCCAGCTGGTTATCGCAGAGATTCCACTCTCTTATTCAGCAAGAATAAAAATCACCCCATCAGAGTCCACGCAGCCGTACCTCATTCCACTTTTGCATAAGAGAACTCAGAGCCTGGATGAAGACACTCTTGCAGACACAGGAAAGTCCTTGGTAGTACGTGTCCAAAGGTAAAGTCATGAGCGGAAGTTTTGGAACTTATCGTCCTCGTTCAGTGGGGTCTGACAAAACACCTACTGTACTTCTGTTTTTTTTTTTTTTTGTTTGTTTTTTTTTTTTTTTTTTGCGCTGCCATTCACAGGATGAGTATGGAGTGCACAATAAACTAGTCGCTTAGGCGGCACAACTAATTCAAATAAGGTGACCAACTTGTCATGGAAACTAAGGACTTAAGATCAACCAGCTTTCTTTTCCCGAGATTCAGTGCTGTGATCCAGAGAGGAAATTCTAGCAGCATCCTAAGCACACAGCCTACCTCGGTGGAGGTGAGTAAGCACACAGCCTACCTCGGTGGAGGTGAGTAAGCACACAGCCTACCTCGGTGGAGGTGAGTAAGCACACAGCCTACCTCGGTGGAGGTGAGTAAGCACACAGCCTACCTAGGTGGAGGTGAATAAGCACACAGCCTACCTCGGTGAAGATGAGTAAGCACACAGCCTACCTCGGTGGAGGTGAGTAAGCACACAGCCTACCTCGGTGGAGGTGAGTAAGCACACAGCCTACCTCGGTGGAGGTGAGTAAGCACACAGCCTACCTCGGTGGAGGTGAGTAAGCACACAGCCTACCTCGGTGGAGGTGAGTAAGCACACAGCCTACCTCGGTGGAGGTGAGTAAGCACACAGCCTACCTCGGTGGAGGTGAGTAAGCACACAGCCTACCTCGGTGGAGGTGAGTAAGCACACAGCCTACCTCGGTGGAGGTGAGTAAACGCACAGCCTACCTCGGTGGAGGTGAGTAAGCACACAGCCTACCTCGGTGGAGGTGAGTAAGCACACAGCCTACCTCGGTGGAGGTGAGTAAGCACACAGCCTACCTAGGTGGAGGTGAATAAGCACACAGCCTACCTCGGTGAAGGTGAGTAAGCACACAGCCTACCTCGGTGGAGGTGAGTAAGCACACAGCCTACCTCGGTGGAGGTGAGTAAGCACACAGCCTACCTCGGTGGTGAGTAAGCACACAGCCTACCTTGGTGGAGGTGAGTAAGCACACAGCCTACCTCGGTGGAGGTGAGTAAGCACACAGCCTACCTCGGTGGAGGTGAGCACACAGCCTACCTCCATGGAGGTAAGCACACAGCCTACCTTGGTGGAGATGAGTAAGCACACAGCCTACCTCGGTGGAGGTGAGTAAGCACACAGCCTACCTCGGTGGTGAGTAAGCACACAGCCTACCTCGGTGGAGGTGAGTAAGAACACAGCCTACCTCCATGAAGGTAAGCACACAGCCTACCTTGGTGGAGATGAGTAAGCACACAGCCTACTTCGGTGGAGGTGAGTAAGCACACAGCCTACCTCGGTGGAGGTGAGTAAGCACACAGCCTACCTCGGTGGTGAGTAAGCACACAGCCTACCTCGGTGGAGGTGAGTAAGCACACAGCCTACCTCGGTGGAGGTGAGCACACAGCCTACCTCCATGGAGGTAAGCACACAGCCTACCTTGGTGGAGATGAGTAAGCACACAGCCTA
>NC_069407.1:47069986-47144986 GCF_026875155.1 Cherax quadricarinatus | reverse complement strand
AGGACCACAGGGCGACCAGCTTCCTCTTTCAGAGACTCAGTGTTGCGATCCAGAGAAGAAATGCCTGCAGCATTCTGGGCACGTGGCCCACCGCCGGGGAGCTGGACGAAGTATTCGAGATGTAGCTCTGAGTTACCTATGTTGTTTTACTTTCTTTTGTATCTTTGTGAATGTTTTGTCAATGTATTTTGTCTTTAAATAAAATATATATTAATTAAATATAGGGGGTGGTAGGAGAAAATTCTCAAACAGCTTCAGGGAGAACCTTGAGTTTTCCTTGAAGCAAGTTTATTCTTTTCTCTGAGGATGAGGGTCCCTAGAATAGTTCTAGAGGTGGTACCTCCTATATATATATTTATATATATATATATATATATATATATATATATATATATATATATATATATATATATATATATATATATATATATATATATATATATATATATATAAAGCTGCTATGTCATTTCCACAGGGTTCAGCAGGAGGTTTCACCGGTTTAAGGCCTCAACACTTAAAACAAATACTCAATCCAGCACTTGGTGAGGTTTCAGAGAGGCTGCTGTCTGAACTCACCAAATTTTCTAACCTGTGCCTGGCTGGCGGTGTCCCAGAGGCCATCAGACCCTTTTTCTTTGGTGCCTCATTGTGTGCCCTCCTGAAAAAGGATGGTGGGATCAGGCCCATTGCAGTGGGTAACACCCTTCGGCGCCTAGTCGCCAAGGCTGCAGTAAGAAGGGTGAGTCAAGAGGCTGCTGCAATGCTGAAACCAACTCAGCTCGGTTTCGGCGTTCAACAGGGCTGTGAAGCAGCTGCCCACGCAGCACGAGTATGTATCAAAAACATGTCCTATGAAAAAGCCTTGGTCAAATTGGACTTTGCCAATGCTTTCAACTCAGTCAGAAGGGATGCTGCTCTCCAAGCAGTTTATAGAAACTTCCCTTCCCTTTATCCCTTCATAGAATCGTGTTATAGTGCGACTTCCAAACTATTGTTTGGGGACCATGAAATTGACTCATGTGAGGGCGTGCAACAGGGGGACCCTCTCGCCCCCTTTCTATTTTGTTTGGTCATCAAGTGTGGCATGCAAAGAGTACGTAACCTTTATTCGGCGCATGTACACACCCTCATTTACAGGCTATCTCCCCCAACCAGCGAACCAGGTTGCTAAGAGTTGATGATGGGGCCCCGTCGTTCAACTAGTGACCAGGTTCTAGCCAATAAGAAGATGGTTTTGGCAATCGCAGAGGTTATGTGGGTACCGCTCTCCTGTCTGCCCTTGTCATTCCCATTCTAGAGCTGGTTGAAGCATGGTCTGCTATCTTGTGGCTTCTATTTCTGCTTTGCTTACCGTGGAGTGCACTATACTTATCACTGTACATAGTGTACATATTGCTGTTATAAATTGGTGAAGGATAATATAAGTCTAAACTTTTTCTACTGTGTTTATTTGCTCCCATTACACCCGGGGTAACAGGCCATTTGGAATCCTGGGTTGTAATATCAAGGAAGTCACTGAGGCACTCTCCAGTGAGCTCAATATCTGGTTCCTGGACGACGGTACCCTAGCTGGCACAACAGAATCTCTCCTGGTCCTTTCTTTAAACCCCACAAAATGTGAAATAGTTTCTACCAATCAACAGATGATCCAGAATATTAGTGCCGTTTTACCAGGAGCACGAGCCATTGATCCAGCCAATAGTACTCTCCTCGGTGCTCCTCTTGGGTCCAATGCCATCGATCTGATCCTAAGAAAAAAGTCTCAGACCTCCGGACGATGGAAAGCAGGATGAAAGACATTGACACACACGATGCCTTCTACCTACTCACCAGGTGCCTGTCAATCCCAAAACTTACCTATTTTCTGAGATGCTCCCCAGCCTTCAGCAGTCCGAAACTCAAGGAATATGACTCTCTCCTGAAGGCCATGCTAGAGAGTGTATTGAATCTTTCCCTTGACGATGGACAGTGGTTGCAAGCCTCACTTCCGGTCAGGCTTGGGGGGCTAGGAGTACGCAGATCCTCCCAGATTGCCTACCAGCTTTCCTATCCTCTTCCATTGCATAAAAACGAGTTGATAAGACAAATTCTTCCTGACCCCTCAGTGACCCAGCGGGATAGAAAAACCCTAGCTATGCCAGTGCCATCACCGAATGGGAGACTCTTGCTGCTCCAGCACCAAACCCTGGTGCAGCACTGGCTCACAAACAGTCAAGCTGGGATGGCCAATTGCTGAAAAGGTGCTTGCCAACATGCTCAGGGCTGCAACATCAGATAGGGAGATTGCCCGTCTCCAGGCTGTGAGTGCACCCACTCCGGGACTTCCTCCAAACAGTTCCCACATCTCGCAATTGGAACGCGACTCGACCCTAAGACCCTCCGTAAATTTCAGTGGCCCCTGCACCTTGCTGCCCCAATTCACACAGAATAAGTGTATTTGCGGCAAGTGCAAGCAGCCAATACAGTCTACATGGTCTTAATTGTTCCAAAACCAAGGGCTGGCATGCAAGACACAAATGAGGTCAACGACATCATCAAGAGAACCCTTGCTACAGCTGGATGCCCTGCCGAGAGGGAGCCACGATCACTTGCAGCAAACAATACCCACAACCCAGCAAAAACGCCCCGACGGGGTCACCACTATCCTTGGAAGAATGGCAACTCTTTTCATGGGACTATACCTGTGTGTCCACACTGGCTGACACCTATATCCATCACAGTGTGGGCGACAGGGAGGAGCTGCTGACCACAGGAGGGGTACAAGATCAGCAAGTACAGGACATTAGCCAACAGTATCAATTTGTCCCAGGGGATCAGAGACCTTGGGATCATGGGGAAAAAATGCCACACGTTTCCTTAAAGAATTGGGGTTTCCCGACTCATCGACAAACCCCCAGGGGCCCAAGGGCAGCCACTTTCATGTTCCAGCGCCTCAACGTCACCATCCAGAGGGGAAATGCTTGCTGCATAACTTGGCTCACGTCCAGCCTCGGGGGAGCGGAGGAAAATTCAGGATCTTTGATACATTGTGCCATTGTATTCATGCTTATGTTTTTTTCTGTAAATGCATTTTGTTTATTAATAAATGTTCACATAGAATAAAAAATATATAGGGGTGGTAGAAGAAAATATTCAAACAGCTCCGGGGAGAACTTGAGTTTTCCCTGAGGTACGTTACTGTCTTCTCTGAGGATGAGGGTCCCCATTCCAGCATAGAGGTGGTACTTCCCTATATATATATATTATATAATATATATATATAATATATATATATATATAAATATATATATATAATATATATATATATATATAATTATATAATATATATATAAAATGTCGTGCCGAATATGTAAAACTGGTGAATTAGCAAGAACTCATTTAAAATTAAGTCCTTTCTAAAATTTTCTCTTATACGTTTAAAGATATATTTTTTTCATTAATGTTGATGTAAAAATTTATAATTTTGCACCAAAAGGAACTTAGGAAACTTACCTAACCTTATTATAACAAGAACAATTTATTTTAGCCTAACCCAATTAAATATATTTTAGATTTGTTTACAATAATTTAATACTAAAACACAGTGAAATGTATTTTTATCGTTAGGTTAAGTATGATTTTGGCAAAATTATTGCATACACAAATTTTCACTTGTCCTATATGGCAAGATGAGCGTTGCTATTTAAGCCAAGATCGCAAGTTCTGCCTATTCGGCACGACATATATATATATATATATATATATATATATATATATATATAATATAAATATATATATATATATATAATATATATATATATATATATATATATATATATATATATATATATATAATGCAATAAGATCACAGTAAACAGGTGATTTCAGAATATGCAAAACAACCACTCTGAAAGAATAGAGAAATTCCAAGCGCTTTCGTGACTACTCACATTATCAAGGAACTATGAAAGTAAAGCATCCAAGGAAGCTATATAAGGGGTCTGGCCAGCACCTCACTATCAGATCCCACAACGGTTAAACACCTGACGCGCGCCGACCCAACTTGGATAGGTCCTTTGCACAACTCACCACACAAACTATTCTACCCAAGAAAATTTAAAAATTATTTGTCCAGTGTATTATTAAATTCTTCCCAAATTCTATTAATTATAAATGGATCTAATTTATATAAACCAAAGGAAATATTCATATTATTGTCAAAACTGCTTTTTATGAAACAAGATTCAATTGTATTCCTGTCGATCATGGACTTGCTTGATACTACTTTCTCAACTTTTTGAAAATCAATTGGATGGTTAAAATCTCTTACATGAATAAATAGAGCATTGGAATCTTGTCCAGTTCTAATGCTATATTTATGTTTTAATCTTAGTTCGAGATTTTTACCAGTTTGACCGTAATAAACTTTATCGCAAATTTTACAAGGAATCTTATAGACACATCCATCAGCATTTTGGGGGGAATTCTTTATCAAAAGTTTTTTTTACTGTATCAAGATTTTTGAATACAACTTTAATATATAAAAGTCTTAAGAAGAGAAGGCATATCAACCAAGTTTCATGGTAAGGGAGAACCAACATATTTTTAGTTGAATAAGGCTGGTTGTCCCTTTTTGGATTGTAAAAAGTATTTTCTAGCAACTTTAAAAGATTTATCAATTACATTTCTTGGGTATTTTAAATCATTACCTATTTCATAAATTTTGGATATTTCCTCATCTATGAACTCAGGACTACAAATTCGTAAAGCTCTCAAAAACATTGATGAGAAAACAAACAGTTTGACTCTATCTTGATGCGAGGAATAATAGTGGACATAGGAACAGTTATTTGTAGGTTTTCTGTAAATTTTAAATTGAATTCATTATTACCCTTAATAATTTAAACATCTACAAAAGGCAATGAGTTATTTTCTTCAAACTCAACAGTAAAGTTATAGAATGGGCTAAGCTATTTAATTTTCCTAGGAAATGGTGTATATCTACATTTTTAGGCATAAGACACAAAATATCATCAAACATATCTGAACCATTTAGCTCTATTAGGGAGGATTGTGTTAAGTAACCTTGTTTCAAAAAATTCCATGTATAGGTTACTAAGAACAGGTGAAAGAGGATTCCCATTGCCATACCAAACTTCTGAGTGTAAAACTTATCATTAAATACAAATTTTGCATCAACAATGCAAAGTTTAATAAGTTTAATTGATAGTAGGAACTGGCAATGGTAAATCATAGTTAACGAGTTCTTCAGATAAGAAACTTATAAATCATCAACAGGAACTTTCGTAAACAAGGAAGTAACATCAAAACTAACCATGTTAAAATCATTTAAGTCAGTCAAGGAGCTTAATTTATCAACCAAGTCTATGTTGTTTTTAACATTAAAGTTAGAAATTTTGCCAACAATAGGGCTCAAAATATCAACAAGCCATTTGGATAATTTATATGAAACTGACCCTATGGAGCTAATAATTGGTCTGACTGGATTCCCTGGTTTGTGTGTTTTTATTAGTCCATACATGTAAGGTAAAGATGGATTAGTGGAAGTAAATTGTTTGACTAATTCATCTTTGCCTTTCAGTAGAAGTTTTATTGTTTTATTGAAATTGCTGTTAACGGTTTTCTAGGGGATTTTTCCTAAGTTTAGAATGGTTTCAGTATCATCTAAAGAGATTATTCATTTTTTCTTGGTAATCATTTCTTTCATAATTACTATTGCATTTATTTTGTCTGCTTTAGTAAGGCGCAAAATTTTTATTGTTTATTAAGTGTATCATAAGACTTAAAGAATCTTTGAGGGCAATTGGGAATGTTTGGTTTTAACATAGAGCTATATACCATTCCTTTACTAATATTAATTTCATCAGACGATAAATCAGAAAATTTTTCATAGTTACAAAAGGCTTTTGCAATTTCAACATTATTAAGCTTTTTTGAAGTTGCAAAACTTAGGCCAAAACCTAGAGCAGCAGTTGTATGTTTGTCTAAAATTTCATCTGATAAGTTAATTACAAAATTGTTATTAGCATGCTTTGTCCAATCACTATTTTCAATTAAAATGTCTAATTTTCTTTGTAGTTTGCTCTTGAGTTCATTAAAAATTCTTCTGAGTTTATCATAGCAATGATCCAACATAAAAATCTTGATACAGTAAAAAAACTTTTGATAAAGAATTCCCCCCAAAATGCTGATGGATGTGTCTATAAGATTCCTTGTAAAATTTGCGATAAAGTTTATTACGGTCAAACTGGTAAAAATATCGAACTAAGATTAAAACAACATAAATATAGCATTAGAACTGGACAAGATTCCAGTGCTCTATTTATTCATGTAAGAGATTTTAACCATCCAATTGATTTTCAAAAAGTTGAGAAAGTAGTATCAAGCAAGTCCATGATCGACAGGAATATAATTGAATCTTGTTTCATAAAAAGCAGTTTTGACAATAATATGAATATTTCCTTTGGTTTATATAAATTAGATCCATTTATAATTAATAGAATTTGGGAGAGAATTTAATAATACACTGGACAAATTAATTTTTAAATTTTCTTGGGTAGATTAGTTTGTGCGGTGAGTTGTCAAAGGACCTATCCAAGTTGGGTCGGCGCGCGTCAGGTGTTTAACCGTTGTGGGATCTGATAGTGAGGTGCTGGCCAGACCCTTATATAGCTTCCTTGGATGCTTTACTTTCATAGTTCCTTGATAATGTGAGTAGTCACGAAAGCGCTTGGAATTTCTCTATTCTTTCGAGTGGTTGTTTTGCATATATATATATATATATATATATATATATATATATATATATATATATATATATATATATATATATATATATATATATATATATATATATATATATTATATATATATATATATATATGTTACATATATATAGTAGGCTAAGTTGCCATAGTAACCTTGACCATCAATAAAGGGATAGGCTAGGCATGTCCAGCCCCCTTTGGTTTGTGATCATTGTGTTGTGTGTTTGGGGGAAGGGATGTTGGGAGAGAGGTAGGGAAGGGAGGGGAGGGGTAGGACATACCATCTGGTGCTTGTCACTGTGATGTGAGTGACGCTGACACTGGGACCACGGGGGACGTGGTCGGCATCAGTCTCCACAACTGCACTTGTAACCAGACGGCTGCAGAATTTAAAGAAGACCATCCAAGAAGTGTTTACATGTAAAAAAAGAAAAAAAAAGTTCTTTTTTTCCCCTTTAATTAGCAGTAATAAAAAATTTTCCCTTAGAAAAAGCATAAATTGGCATCAGAAAAAAATATAAAATCCTTAGAGATGGAACCCGGAAAAAAAATCACAGGGGGAAAGATTTTTATTAGGAAAATCACGACGGGGTTTGGTTGTCGGCCCCGGGTCTTGTTAGGGGGGGAGTCCAAAGCAATACCCGGTGGTGGCCTTTTTGCTTGAAAACCTTCTCAATTTATATGCAAAAATTTGCCTTCCAATGTTTATGAGAGCTTACGGGGAGCGCCGGTCCTTTCTCTGGTCTCTGCATTAAATTTTTTCTTCGACAGAATTATCCCACAGGGAGTAATTTTCCAGAAAAAAAAAAAAATAAATGAAAAAAAAAAAAAAAAATTTAAAATGGCACCCGCCCCGGGCCCGTCCAGGCATGGCACGTAAAATCATTCTCTTTTTAATTAACCATTTACAAAGTTGTTGGAAGGTGTAATTTGGTAATCAGAGTTTTTAGAACAACCATTAAGCTCCCTAAAAGGTGGAGTTGCAGTCAGGGGGGGTTGCAAGTTAAAAGCCATCAAATGTAAACTAACTTGTTAGGGAGTCTGGGGTGCTCCAAACCCCCCCCCTTAGGGCCTTCTACACCCCACACACCCCCACCACACCACACACACACACACACACAAAACACACACACACAGTGAAGAGGCAAAGGGGCCCGGAGCTGAATCTCGGGGCCCCCGCAAAAAACAATTTTAAATGAGTACAATTAGGCGGTTTCGCACACACACACACCCGAAAGGCTGGGGACCGGAAAAAATCTTCCCTGGGTCCTTGTTTGAGGGGTTGAAAACACTGTGTGTGCCACTAACCCCCAATTTTTCAACCCCCCATCCCTTTAAAACTGGGCAACTACCCGAGGTATTTGGGAAAACGGCAAATGTGATTCCTATCTTTAAGAAAGGGGACAGAAACGAAGCCTAAAAATATAGACCAAATTTTCCTTTACGTGTATAGTATGCCAAAAACATGGGAAAATTATCAGGGGGAGAGTGGGTTTGGAAACACCTGGAACGGAACAAGGTTATAAATGACAGCCAACACGGATTGATGGGAGGCAAATTCTGTCACAAACCTACTGGAGTTTTATGACAAGGTAACTGAGGTAAGACATGAGAGGGAGGGGTGGAACGATTGTAATTTCTTGGATTGCGCAAGAAGGCCTTCAACACAGTTCTTCACAAGAGATTAGTGCAGAAGCTAGAAGATCAGGCGCGTATAACAGGAAGATCACTGCAATGGATCAGAGAATACCTGACAGGGAGGCAACAGTGAGTCATGGTAAGTGATGAGGTATCACAGTGGGCGCCTGTGACGAGCGAGGAACTTCCTACAAGACGTTCAGTGGGAAAGAGAATTGGCATGAAAATCAGTAAAAGAAATGATGGATTACGTGACAACTAAATGCAAGGAGGTAGAGGAAAGGATTGTTCCCAAGGGAAACAGAAATAATGGGAAAACCAGAACGAGTCCTTGGTTCACCCAAAAGTGTAGGGAGGCAGAAACTAAGTGCACTAGAGAATGGAAAAAGTACAGAAGACAAAGGACTCAGGAAAATAAAGAGATTAGCCGAAGAGCCAGAAACGAATATGCACAGATAAAAAGGGAGGTTCAGCAAGGCTCAGCGACAATACGAAAATGACATAGCATCGAAAGTCAAGTCTGACCTGAAGTTGTTGTATAGCCACATCAGGAGAAAAACAATAGTCAAGGAGCAGGTAATCATGCTGAGGAAGGAAAGCGAGAAGTTCACAAGAAACAACCAAGAAGTATGTGAGAAGCTCAACATGAGATTTAAAGAAGTATTTACAGTGGAGACAGGAAGGACTCCAGGAAGTCAGAAAAGGGGGGCACGCCAACAAGGGATACACCAACAAGTGCTTGATGAAATACACACAACCGAGGAGGAGGAGGTGAAGAAGCTGCTATGTGAACCTGATACCTTAAAGGCGGTGGGACCAGACAACATCTCTCCGTGGGTCCTTAGAGGGGCAGCAGAGATGCTGTGTGTGCCACTAACAAAAATTTTCAATACATCCATTGAAACTGCGCAACTACCTGAGGTATGTAAGAAGACAAATGTAGTCCCAACTTTTAAGAAAGGAGACAGACACAAGGCACTAAACTACAGAAGAAAGGTTAAGGGAAATCGGCCTGACGGCACTGGAGAACAAGATGGTTAGGGGAGACAAAATAACATACAAAATACTGCGATGAGTTGACAAGGTGGATAGAGAGAGGATGTTCCAGAGATGAGACACAGGAACAAGGAGTCACAACTGGAAGCTGAAGACTCAGATGAGTCAAAGAGATGTTAGCAAGTATTACTTTAGTCAAAGAGATGTTAGGAAGTGGAATAATCTGGCAAATGATGTAGTGGAGGCAGGAACCATACATAATTTTAAAACGAGGTATGATAAAGCTCATGGAGCAGGGGGTGAGAGGACCTAATAGCAATCAGTGAAGAGGCTGGGTCAGGAGCTATGTATCTACCCCTGCAACCACAAATACGTGAGTACCAACAGGTGAGTACACACACACACACACACACACACACACACACACACACACACACACACACACACACACACACACACACACACACACACACACACACACACACACACACATACACACACACACACACACACACACACACATACACACACACACATACACACAACACACATACACACACACACACATACACACACACACACACACACACACACACACACACACACACATACACACATACACACATACACACACACACACACACACACACACACACACACACACACACACACACAACACACACACACACCACACACACACACACACACACACAAAACACACATACACACACACACAGTATAAGGAGATCAGTCGCAAAGCCAGAAACGAATGTGCGCAGATAAGAAGGGAGGCCCAACGACAATATGAAAACGACATAGCAGCGAAAGCCAAATCTGACCCGAAGCTGTTATACAGCCACATCAGGAGGAAAACAACAGTCAAGGACCAGGTAATCAGGCTAAGGAAGGAAGGAGGAGAGACAACAAGAAATGACCGTGAAGTATGTGAGGAACTCAACAAGAGATTCAAAGAAGTGTTCACAGAGGAGACAGAAGGGGCTTCAGAAAGACGGAGAGGTGGGGTACACCACCATGTGCTGGACACAGTACACACAACCGAGGAAGAAGTGAAGAGGCTTCTGAGTGAGATAGATACCTCAAAGGCAATGGGGCCGGATAACATTTCCCCATGGGTCCTGAGAGAAGGAGCAGAGGCGCTATGTGTACCCCTAACAACAATATTCAATACATCTATCAAAACAGGGAGATTGCCTGAGGCATGGAAAATCATGGAGAAGATTATCAGAAGAGTGGTGGAACACCTAGAAAGGAATGATCTCATCAACAGCAGCCAACATGGTTTCAGGGACGGGAAATCTTGTGTCACAAACCTACTGGAGTTCTATGACATGATAACAGCAGTAAGACAAGAGACAGAGGGGTGGGTGGATTGCATTTTCTTGGACTGTAAGAAGGTGTTAGACACAGTTCCACACAAGAGATTAGTGCAAAAACTGGAGGACCAAGCAGGGATAACAGGGAAGACACTACAATGGATCAGGGAATACTTGTCAGTAAGACAGCAGCGAGTCATGGTACGTGGCGAGGTGTCAGAGTGGGCACCTGTGACCAGCGGGGTCCCACAGGGGTCAGTCCTAGGACCAGTGCTGTTTCTGGTATTTGTGAAGGACATGACGGAAGGAATAGACTCCGAAGTGTCCCAGTTTGCAGATGATGTGAAGTTGATGAAAAGAATTCATTCGCTCGAAGACCAGGCAGAACTACAAAGGGATCTGGACAGGCTGCAGACCTGGTCAGCAATTGGCCCTGGAGTTCAAGCCCACCAAGTGCAAAGTCATGAAGATTGGGGAAGGGCTTAGAAGACCGACGACGGATTACAGTCTAGGGGGCCAGAGACTACAAAACCTACTACGGGAAAAAGATCTTGGGGTGAGTATTAACACAGGCCACATTCCTGAAAGCGCACATCAACCAAATGACTGCTGCAACATATGGGCGCTAGCACCTCAGAACAAGCATTCCGACATCTTAATAAGGAATCGTTCAGGACCCTGTTACACCGTGTACGTTAGGCCCATATTGGAGTTTGCGGCACCGTTTGGAACCCACACCTAGCCAAGCACGCTAAAGAAACTAGAGAAAGTGCAAAAAGGTTTGCAACAAGACTAGTCCCAGAGCTAAGAGGTTATGTCTACTGAGGATGAGGTTAAGGGAAATCAACCTGACGAACTGGAGGACAGGGAGAGATAGGGGGTACATGATAACGACATACAAAATACCTGAGTGGAAATTTGGAACAAAAAAAGGGTGCACAATGACAGGATGTTCCAGGATGGGGTGACACAACAACAAGGGGACACAGTGGAAAGTTGAAGACACCACACACATACACACACAAACACACCACCCACAACACACAAAATGGTAGGAAAATGATAGGAAAATCAGTAACGAGATGTGGGATTATGTGGCATCAAAAGTGCAAGGAGGCAGAGAAAGTTTTTTCCCAAGGGAAAACAGAAATAATTGGAAAGACCAAACGAGGTCCTTGGTTTACCGAAAGGTGTAGGGAGGCAAAAAACTAAGTGCAAACAGAGAAATGGAAAAGGTACAGGAGGATAGGACCCAGGAAAACAAGGAGATTAGTTAGAAGAGCAAGGAAACGGAGTAGCGCAGATAAGGAGGGAGGCCCAGCGACAGTTGAAAACGACTTAGCATCAGAAAGTCAAATATGACCCGAAATGCTGTATAGGCAAATTAGGAGGAAGGAAACTAGTCAAGGTCCAGGTGTTTAAGCATGAGGAAAGAAGGTGGAGAACTCACAAGAACGATCAAGAGGTATGTGAGGAAGCTCAACACGAGTATTTAAGAAAGTAATTTCCATTAGAGACAGGAAGGACTCTGGGGGGACAGACCAGATGGGGACACAACAAGGAATACACCAAACAAGTGTTGGACGACATTAATACAGTGAGGAGGAGGAGCAGAAATGTAAGGGACATCAATACATCAAAGGCAATGGGAACGGACAACATCTCTCCGTGGGTCCTTATGAGAGGGAGAGATAGTAGTGCGTACCACTTACCACATTCTTCAACACATCCCTGGAAACTGGGCAACTTACCTGAGGTATGGAATACGGCAAATGTAGTTCCGCATTTTCAAAAAAGGAGGGACAGAAAAGAGGGCACTAAAACTATAGGGACCTGTGTCATTGACGTGTAAAGTATGCAAAATTTTGGAGAAGATTATCAGGAGAGAGTGGTGGAGCCACCTGGAAACGGACAGGAGTATAAATGCCAACCAGACGGATTCACGGAAGGCAAATCCTGTGTCACAAACCTTTCTGGAGTTTTATGAAAAAATAACAGAGTAAGACAAGAGAGAGAGGGTGGTGATTGCATCTTCTTGGACTGCAAGAAGGCCTTTGACACAGTTCCCACAAGAGATTAGTGCAGAAGCTAGGAGCATCAGGAGCATATAACAGGAGGGCACTGCAATGGATCAGAGAAACCTGACAGGGAGCAACAACGGAGTCATGGTACGTAATGATGTATCACAGTGGGCACCTGTGACGAGCGGGGTCCCACAGGGGTCGATCTAGGACCAGTGCTATTTTTGGTATATGTGAAACGACATGACGGAAGGGTTAGACTCAGTAGTGTTCCCTGTTTGCAGATGATGTGAAGTTAATGAGGGGAATATTAAATTCTGATGAGGACCGGCAGGACTTTAAAGGAGACCTGAGACAGACTGGACACCTGGTCCAGCAAATGGCTTCTCGAATTTAATCCTGCCAAATGCAAAGTCATGAAGATAGGGGAAGGCACAGTAGACCACAGACAGAGTATAGGCTAGGTGGCCAAAGACTGCAAACCTCACTCAAGGAGAAAGATCTTGGGGTGAGTATAACACCGAGCATGTCTCCGGAAGCACACATCAATCAGATAACTGCTGCAGCATATGGGCCCTGGCAAACCTGAGAACAGCATTCCGATACCTTAGTAAGGAATCATTCAAGACACTGTACACCGTGTATGTCAGGCCCATACTGGAGTATGCAGCACCTGTTTGGAACCCGCACTTGATAAAGCACGTCAAGAAACTAGAGAAAGTACAAAGGTTTGCAACAAGGTTAGTTCCAGAGCTAAGGGGAATGTCCTATGAAGAAAGATTAAGGGAAATCGGCCTGACGACACTGGAGGACAGGAGGGTCAGGGGGAGACATGATAACGACATATAAATACTGCGTGGATATGACAAGGTGGACAAGGAAGGAGTTCCAGGGAGGGGACACAGAAACAAGAGGCACAATTGGAAGTGAAGACACAAATGGTCAGAGAGATAGTCTAGGAAGTTATTTTCAGTCTAGAGTGCTAAGGGCATTGGAATAGCCTAGAAAATGACGTAGTGGAGGAAGGAACCATACACAGTTTAAGACGAGGTTTGATAAAGCTCAAGGAGCGGTGGAGAGAGAGGGCCTAGTAGCAACTCGGTGAATGGCGGGGCCAAGGAGCTAGACTCGACCCTGCAACCACAAAATAGGTGAGTTACAAATAGGTGAGTACACACACACACTACAACACACACACACACTACACACCACACACACACACACACACACAACACACACACACACACACACACACACACACATACCACACACCAATACACACACATAACACACACATACACACACACACATACCACACACCACAACACACACACACACACCACACACACACACCACATACACACACCCCCATCCCCCCCCCCCCCCCCCCATACACACACACACACTCACATACCACACAACACATACACACACACACACACATACACACACCACACACACACATACACACACACACTACACACACATACCACACACACACGCACACAACACATACACACACACACACATTACACTCACCCACACACACCAATACACACACCACACACACAAACCACAAAAACACACACACACACACACATACACACCACACATACCACACACACACACATACACAACACATACACACACACACAGACATACACACACACACACCACACACATACACCACACACACACACACACACACAACACACATACACAACACACACCACACACTGACACGACACACTGACACACACACAACACACACACACACACACACGCATACACATACAACAGGCCCTAGTGTCTTAATCGACATGTTGCATCGGACCAAATGGTAACTAACACCACACACTACACACACACACTCACACACACCACACAACACACACACGGCCTAGTGTCTAATCGAACATGTGCCTAGGACCAAATGGTAAACTAACGCACACACACACACACACACAAACACACACACACACCCACACAACACACCACACACTCACACTCACAAACACTCAAAACACACACACACACACACAAACACACACACACACACACACACACACACACCACACACACACACACACACACACAGATGAGAGGGGAGGATTTGAAACCAGCAAGACTTGACTTGTGTTCACCCTGGGCAGCTAGACATTGAGGAATCAGTATGAGAGTCCCCTAGGAGCTAGCGACCACGTGGTTCTGTGCTTTGAATACATAGTAGAGCTGCAAGTGGAGAGAATAACGGATTGAATGCGGAAAAGCCTGACTATAAAAGAAGGGGACTACATTGGGTTGAAGAACTTCCTGCGGGAGGTCCAGTGGGGACAGAGAACTGGCAGGAAAACCAGTAAATGAAATGATGGAATATGTAACAACAAAATGCAAAGGAGGCAGTGGAAAGGGTTATTCCAAGGGGCAACAGTAACAACGGCAAGACCAGAACGAGCCCTGGTTTACCGGACGGTGTAAGGAGGCAAAAAAAACCCCCCCAAAAATAAAATAAAAGTGCAATAGAGAATGGAAAAAGTACAGAGCAGAGAACACACGAAAATAGAGGAATCTGTCGCAGAGCCAGGAATGAAGTATGCACAGGTAAGGAGGGGAGGCCAGCGACAGTTATGAAATGACATAGCATCGAGAATCAGACTGACCGGAAACTGTTGTATAGCCACATCATGAAGGAAGACAACATCAAAGACCAGGGATCAGATTTTAAGGACAGAAGGATGGAGAACTCACAAGAAATGATCAGGAGGTATGTGAGGAGCGAACAGGAGATTTAAGGAAGTTTTTACAGTAGAGACAGGAAGGGGTGTTGGGAAGACAGAACGAAGGGAACATCATGTGGAATTACAAACAGTGTTGGGATGCATACGATCAACTGAGGAGGAGGTGAGAAGCTCTTAAGTGTCCTTGACACCTCAAAGCGTTGGGACCGCGAATAATCTCCCCATGGTCCTTAGAGAAGGAGCAGAGATGCTGTGTGTGCCTCTAACCACAATCTTCAACACATCCCTTGAAACTGGGCAACTACCTGAGAAATGGAAGACAGCTAATGTAGTCCCCATATTTAAGAAAGGAAACAGAAACGAGGCACTAAACTACAGACCTGTGTCTCTGACATGTATCGTGTGCAAAGTCATGGAGAAGATTATCAGGAGGAGAGTGGTCGAACAACTGAAAAGGAACAAGATTATAAATGAAAACCAGCATGGGTTCATGGAAGGCAAATCTTGTATCACAAACCTCATGGAGTTTTATGACAAGGTAACAGAAGTAAGACACGAGAGAGAGGGTTGGGTAGATTGCGTTTTCCTAGACTGCAGGAAGGCCTTTGACACAGTTCCCCACAAGAGATTAGTGCAGAAGCTGGAGGATCAGGCACACGTAAAAGGAAGGGCACTGCAGTGGATAAGGGAATACCTGACAGAGAGGCAGCAACGAGTCATGGTACGTGAAGAGGTATCACAGTGGGCGCCTGTTACGAGCGGGGTCCCACAGGGGTCAGTTCTAGGACCAGTGCATTTTTTGAATATGTTAACGACATGATGGAAGGAATAGACTCTGAAGTGTCCCTGTTCGCAGATGACGTGAAGTTGATGAGAAGAATTAAATCGGACGAGGATGAGGCAGGACTGCAAAGAGACCGAGAGGCTGGACATGTGGTCCAGTAACTGCTTCTCGAATTCAATCCAGGCCAAATGCAAAGTCATGAAGATTGGGAGGGGCAAAGAAGACCGCAGACAGAGTATAGGCTAGGTGGACAAAGACTACAGCCTCACTCAGGGAAAAGACCTTGGGGTGACCATAACACCGAGCACATCACCGGAGGCACACATCAACCAAATAACTGCTGCAGCATACGGGCGCCTGGCAAACCTGAGAATAGCGTTTCCGTTACCTTAATAAGGAATCGTTCAAAACACTGTACACTGTGTATGTTAGGCCCATACTGGAGTATGCAGCACCAGTCTTTAACCCACACCTGTCAAGCACGTCAAGAAGTTAGAGAAAGTACAAAGGTTGCAACAAGGCTAGTCCCAGAGCTCAAGGGAATGTCGTACGAGAAAGGTTAATGGAAATCGGACTGACGACACTGGGGGGACAGAAGGGTCAGGGAGACATGATAACGACATACAAGATACTGCGGGAATAGACAAGGTGGACAAGATAGATGTTTTCCAGAGAGGGACACAGGACAAGGGTCACAACTAGAAGCTGAAGACTCAGACGAGTCACAGGGACGTTAGGAAGTATTTCTTCAGTCATAGAGTTGTCAGCAAGTGGAATAGCCTAGCAAGTGAAGTAGTGGAGGCAGGAACCATACATAGTTTTTAAGAAGAGTATGACAAAGTCAGGAAGCAGAGAGAGAGATGATCCAGTAGCGATCATGAAGAGGCGGGGCCAGGAGCTGAGTCTCGACCCCTGCAACCACAATTAGGTGAGTACAATTAGGTGAGTACACACATACACACACACACACACACACACACACACACACACACATACACATACACACACACACACACAACACACATACACATACACACACACCACACACACACACACACACACTCACACACACACACACACACACACACACACACATACACATACACACACAAATACACACTCACACACACACACAACAGACACACACATACACACACACACCACACCCCACACACACACACACACACACACACACACACACACACACACACCACACACACACAACACACACACACACACACACACAGGCTGTGCAATACAGATCATTCTAACGTATTATTATACATTTTAGTGATTTATTTCCTAGAGTAAAGCTTCTGAAGCTCCGTGGAAGCTTGAAGTTAAAAGCTTAATTACTCTGACATTAGGGAATTTAATTTCAGCTTTGCTGATAACACGAGGGGGAATTATGAGCTAATGAGAGTGCCCTTCTTGTTCTCACTCATCTTACTTTACTGCATTAATCAAAGCCAACTTCTGTTACCTTTATGCAAATCTTACTCTAAGTAATCATTTACTTGTTTTAATAATTGTATGCTTTATATGAGCTCTTTTTTTGGTATATAAGAATTCTGTGTGATTGTTGCAGCCCAAGTGTTGTGTGATTGTTGCAGCCCAAGTGTTTTGTGATTGTTGCAGCCCAAGTGTTGTGTGATTATTGCAACCCAAGTGTTGTGTGATTGTTGCAGCCCAAGTGTTGTGTGATTGTTGCAGCCCAAGTGTTATGTGATTGTTGCAACCCAAGTGTTATGTGATTGTTGCAGCCCAAGTGTTGTGTGATTGTTGCAGCCCAAGTGTTGTGTGATTGTTGCAGCCCAAGTGTTGTGTGATTGTTGCAACCCAAGTTTATGTGATTTTTTTGCAGCCCAAGTGTTGTGTGATTGTTGCAGCCCAAGTGTTATGTGATTGTTGCAGCCCAAGAGTTGTGTGATTGTTGCAGCCCAAGTGTTGTGTGATTGTTGCAACCCAAGTGTTGTATGATTGTTGCAGCCCAAGTGTTGTGTTATTGTTGCAGCCCAAGTGTTATGTGATTGTTGCAACCCAAGTGTTGTGTGATTGTTGCAGCCCAAGTGTTGTGTGATTGTTGCAGCCCAAGTGTTGTGTGATTGTTGCAGCCCAAGTGTTGTGTGATTGTTGCAGCCCAAGTGTTGTGTGATTGTTGCAGCCCAAGTGTTGCGTGATTGTTGCAGCCCAAGTGTTGCGTGATTGTTGCAGCCCAAGTGTTGTGTGATTGTTGCAGCTCAAGTGTTGCGTGATTGTTGCAGCCCAAGTGTTGTGTGATTGTTGCAACCCAAGTGTTGTGTGATTGTTGCAGCCCAAGTGTTGCGTGAGTGTTGCAGCTCAAGTGTTGCGTGATTGTTGCAGCCCAAGTGTTGTGTGATTGTTGCAGCCCAAGTGTTGCGTGATTGTTGCAGCCCAAGTGTTGTGTGATTGTTGCAACCCAAGTGTTGTGTGATTGTTGCAGCCCAAGTGTTGTGTGATTGTTACAACCCAAGTGTTGTGTGATTGTTGCAACCCAAGTGTTGTGTGATTGTTGCAACCCAAGTGTTGTGTGATTGTTGCAACCCAAGTGTTGTGTGATTGTTGCAGCCCAAGTGTTGTGTGATTGTTGCAGCCCAAGTGTTGTGTGATTGTTGCAGCCCAAGTGTTGCGTGATTGTTGCAGCCCAAGTGTTGTGTGATTGTTGCAGCCCAAGTGTTATGTGATTGTTGCAGCCCAAGTGTTGCGTGATTGTTGCAGCCCAAGTGTTGTGTGATTGTTGCAACCCAAGTGTTGTGTGATTGTTGCAGCCCAAGTGTTGTGTGATTGTTGCAGCCCAAGTGTTGCGTGATTGTTGCAGCCCAAGTGTTGTGTGATTGTTGCAGCCCAAGTGTTGTGTGATTGTTGCACTGATGTGGCTCAAATGTTGAAATTATTGTATTGATGAAGCTCAAGTGTTGTGATTATTGTGTTGATGTTCCTCAAGTATTGTGTGATTGTTGTATTGATGTAGCTGAAATGTTGTGCGTGTGTCGTATTGATGTAGCTCAAGTGTTGTGTGATTGTTGTATTGACGTAGCTCAAGTATTGTGATTATTGTATTGATGTAGCTGAAGTGTTGTGTGATTGTTGTATTGACGTAGCTCAAGTATTGCTTTTATTGTATTGCTGTAGCCCAAATGTTCAGTGATTGTTGTATTGATGTAACTCAAGTGTTGTGATTATTGTATTGATGTAGCTCAAGTGTTGTGATTGTTTTATTGATGTAGCTCAAGTGTTGTGATTATTGTATTGATGTAGCTGAAGTGTTGTATTGATGTAGCTCAGTTGTTGTGATTGTTGTTAATGATGCAGCACAAGTCTTGTGTGACTGTTGTATTGATGTAGCTAAAGTGTTGTCATTGTTGTATTGATGCAACTCGAGTGTTGTGATTGTTTTATTGATGTAGCTCAAGTGTTGTGATTGTTGTAGTGATGTACCTCAAGTGTTGTGATTGTTGAATTGATGTAACTCAAGTGTTGCTGTTGTTGCATTGATGTAGCTCAAGTGTTTTATTGATGCAGCTCAAGTGTTTTGAATGTTGTATTGATGCATATTAAGTGTTGTATTGATGTAGCTCAAGTGTTGTGATTATTATATTGATGTAGCTCAAGTGTTGTGATTTTTGTATTGATGAAGCTCAAGTGTTGTATTGATGTAGCTCAAGTATTTTATTGATGTAATTCAAGTGTTGTGATTGTTGTATTGATGTAGCTCAAGTGTTGTATTGATGTAGCTCAAGTATTTTATTGATGTAATTCAAGTGTTGTGATTGTTGATTGATGTAGCTCAAGTGTTGTATTGATGTAGCTCAAGTGTTTTATTGATGTAACTCAAGTGTTGTGATTGTTGTATTGATGTAGCTCAAGTGTTTATGATGTATGCTCAAGTTTTTATTGATGTACATCAGTGTTTGATGTTGTATTGATATAACTCATGAGTGTGTAGATCCGTACATCAAATATCTGATAATTGACTTGTAACTATCATATCGTTGCTGTTTGGATGTTAGGCATTACGAATAGGAGGGATTGTCTCAAGTGTTTTCATACCCTGATCATCCTGGACGGTTAGACTGTGTATTCGAATTAATCAGCGTGGATTTGTCGTAAACTCAGACTGCTTAATGATCTGACTTGGAATGAAACGATACGGTTGTATGGAGCATTTTCATATGTCACCATGGAGGTTGTACAGAGGGTTGCCTCAATATCATCCCGAATTCTGCGTGACGTCAGGAGCTTTCTGGATAGCCTGAAACCACAGCGACCTCTGCTTCGTTCCTGGCTGCATTAACATCATACGAATTAGAGACTCGAATGGTTTGGGCATGCTACTCGATGTGTCACCATGATCGCTGTCACAACATAGGGAGTCTGACTGGAGGCTCAAATAGTTCTCGTGAATTAGGACATAACGGAAGCACTGGCCACGGAAACACGATTTAACAAGTCCATCTACTATGGTTACTGATGCTATAAACACACATCAGCGGATTAAATGCTGAGTAACTGTATTGAGCAAACGCGTTGTCTCATATTCTCCTGTCGGAACAAAGGAGTGATGTGACTGTGGGATAATGTGACAATAGTTATCTATACACAATACACGTCTTCTAGGTGGGCATTCACGGAAAACATGGATTAACTGCGGTATATGGCCACGGAATTAGCCTCATAACAAATCCCTGATAGGTTACTGATGTCCATAAATTTTGAGATACAGCGGATTTTGATCAGGGACAAAGGTCTTGAGCGATAAGACTGGCGTTGATAAATGTATGACACAATTGAAAAACAAAGCAGCAGACAGCACAAAAACTGATGTCTCATAGTCATGGTGTAGATTAAAGTCCTTAACCCTAAACGAAAAGCTCACTCTGGTACTAGCAAACGAATCAATCCATAGATCTATCACGTCTCAATAGCAGGTTCCGATCTCAACATTGGAGGAGATCGCACAACAGCGAATAGCAGAGGCGCGATATAACTTCTTTAGATTGTCGATAAGAACGAATGGCAGTAAACCACGCTTTAAGATTATGTACATGGCCATTGAATAAAAGCAAAGCATCAGGACAGTCACGAGGAAAACTAGAGTGTCTCAGTGTCTGGGTCGGAGATTTAAATACCTTACCACCCTTTATATACAAAAAAAGCGTCACAAGTACTATCACCAATCATTGCAACACTCTTTAACAAATCCATAGAATCCTCCACCTTCCCTACAGTTCTCAAAATAGCAAGGGTCACCCCGATCCATAAAGGAGGAGACCAAACAGACTTGAATAACTATAGGCCAATATCCAACTCACACCCTCTCTCTAAAATCTTCGAAAAATTAATTCATAAGCGAATCTATTCCTACCTCATCTCCCACAACATACTCAACCCCCTGTCAATTTGGGTTTAGGCTTAATAAAAATACTAATGATGCAATTATACACATGCTAGAACATATTTATACAGCAATAGAAAAAAAAAAGTCCCACTGGGGATCTTCATTGACTTAAGTAAAGCTTTTGATACAGTTGACCATGACTTGTTCCATATAAAATTGTCACACTATGGTATAAGAGGGCACTCCCTTAACTACCTAAAGTCTTACCTCAGCAACAGAAGCCAATATGTGTACACAAATGGGGCAAACTCTTCCGCACAGTCAATTACAGTTGGTGTCCCACAGGGAAGTGTCCTAGGCCCTCTTCTCTTTCTCATATACATAAATGACCTACCAAATGCATCGCAACTACTCAAACCCACACTATTTGCAGATGACACTACATACGTCTTCTCTCACCCGAGCCCAGTCACGCTAGCCAATACTGTAAATACCGAATTACCGAAAGTATCCACCTGGATGATGACTAACAAACTTACTTTAAACATTGACAAAACCTACTTCATTCAGTTTGGTAACAGAGCTACAGACGTCCCTCTTAATATAATGATAAACGGATCACCTATCGCAAAATTCACAGAGGGAAAATTCTTAGGAATCCACCTTGATAATAGACTCAAATTTCAAACACATATACAACAAATTTCCAAAAAAAATTCCAAGACCGTAGGCATACTATCGAAGATACGGTACTATGTTGCACAGTCAGCCCTCCTGGCCCTATATCACTCTCTTATTTACCCCTATCTCACCTATGGAATTTGTGCATCGGGCTCAACAACAATAAATCATCTCAGACCACTAATTACCCAACAAAAGGCTGCAGTTAGAATGATAACAAATTCTCACTATAGGCAGCACACTCCACCAATATTCAAAACACTCAACCTACTCACCATACAAAACATCCATACTTATTACTGCACCTATTACATACATAGAACACTTAACTCTGATATTAACCCTCCCCTCAAACATCTCCTTGCCAACCTCAACAGAACACATGACCATAACACAAGACACAGATCACTCTTTGATGTTCCTCGAGTCCATCTCACGCTATGCAAAAACTCAATGCACATAAAAGGCCCTAAAATCTGGAATTCACTACCTGTGAATATAAAAGAAACACTGTCTGTTTATAAATTCAAGTCTCTTCACAAAAATCACTTACTCACCCAATACTAAATAAATTCTGAATAATTGTATCTCATAAATTGTATCTCATAAATGTTTCTCATTACTGTATCTCATAAATGTCTAACCTGTGACCCAATCAAACTTTGTTATTTTTAATTACATTACCTAACAGAATACTGCATTCTACTGAATGTTCAGCAACACAGTAAATGACAATGTGACCTGTCTTTGTAATACTCATTTGTGCTTAATTGTTAACTGTTTACAATAATGTTTTTACCACTAAATATAGTTAATCTTAAGTTAATTTTAAGCCTGCTCATAATGCTCTACATACAAGGGGCTTTGGCATGTTGCACTGTAATAACTGTATTCTTCTGTACTTCACTGTATTATGTTCAAATTAATAAATAAATAAATAAATAAATAAAAAAAGACGAGAAGTTAAAGAGATAGAGAGGTCAGGCACGGCGCTCATGATTTTTACCGTTATTATAAGTTAGCAATCCACCCAACATGTGTGTTCATTCCCGAATCCGTGATTGAATCTCATACGACATTGTGATTGTTGCATTGATGTAACTCAAGTGTTGTATTGATGTAGCTCAAGTGTTGTATTGATGTAGCTCAAGTGTTGTATTGATGTAGCTCAAGTGTTGTATTGATGTAGCTCAAGTGTTGTATCGATGTAGCTCAAGTGTTGTATTGATATAGCTCAAGTGTTGTATTGATGTAACTCAAGTGTTGTATTGATGTAACTCAAGTGTTGTATTGATGTAGCTCAAGTGTTGTATTGATATAGCTCAAGTGTTGTATTGATGTAGCTCAAGTGTTGTATCGATGTAGCTCAAGTGTTGTATTGATATAGCTCAAGTGTTGTATTGATATAGCTCAAGTGTTGTATTGATGTAACTCAAGTGTTGTATTGATGTAACTCAAGTGTTGTACTGATGTAGCTCAAGTGTTGTATTGACGTAGCTCAAGTGTTGTATTGATGTAGCTCAAGTGTTGTATTGACGTAGCTCAAGTGTTGTATTGATGTAGCTCAAGTGTTGTATTGATATAGCTCAAGTGTTGTACTGATGTAGCTCAAGTGTTGTATTGATGTAACTCAAGTGTTGTACTGATGTAGCTCAAGTGTTGTATTGACGTAGCTCAAGTGTTGTATTGATGTAGCTCAAGTGTTGTATTGACGTAGCTCAAGTGTTGTATTGATGTAGCTCAAGTGTTGTATTGATATAGCTCAAGTGTTGTACTGATGTAGCTCAAGTGTTGCATTGATGTAACTCAAGTGTTGTACTGATGTAACTCAAGTGTTGCATTGATGTAGCTCAAGTGTTGTATTGATGTAACTCAAGTGTTAAGGATATATTTTAATGAATGAAACCTGCTTTGAAAAATTACTTTGTTTCCAGGTGGATGCCTAGTGGCTCAGCAGTGGCCCCTTGGCCTCGCAGCCGGTGCCAAGATCTATTCCAGAGCCTGGATGAAACCCTGGGCGTGTTTCATTACACCTGTTGTTGCTGATGACCTCTCAGCAGGTAGGCACGAGGAGGCTAGCAGGTTGGTGTGGGTGGCATCCTGGGGTAGGATAGCCTCTTAGTATCTAAATGATTCCAACCACCTGAGACCATTGTGATGTGAGACAGGCTGACCGGTGGGACCAAGAGCTGTGAAGAACCTTGCCCTGGGTTCTCCCTATCTACCCCACACTGTAAACTTCGATTTTAACCAACAATGTTTTCATCTTCTACATTAAAGCAAACACTGCTTGACCCATACAGGCTTAGCGCGTGTTTTTGTTATTAATAATATTAGCGACAGAAACAAACTTCAACCTATTATTAGCTTCCCACTGAACATTCCTATACAAAAGCTGCTGCTTTTTTTTTTTTTTTTTAAGTACAGGCTGGGTCTGCTTCTACAGCAGGTTAGGTTCCGGGTTACCGCTGTAAAGCGAATATCGCTGTTAAGTGAAGCACAGACTTTTATCATTTCAAATGCATACAAAAGCCTGATAACAAGTTTACACTATTATACATTTAGTGAGCAATAGAGCTAGGCCTAAAAAATGCATATAAATTTCACACACATTACTTACCTTAGAATATGTTCGTCCCTAACTTCTAATGAGTGGTGAATATATTGTAGAATGTCTGAATGTCTGTGTTAGTGAAATGCCGTAAAGTGAAGCGCTGTTAACCCGGGTCCTCCTGTATGTGGAATACAGTCACTGATGAATTGTGCAGGAGAAGGAACCTTGCTGTAGCTTACATTTCTCGGATTAGACCTGATTCCTTTCATTCTCCCAGGTGCTGTAGGTCCGTACTGGTTTAGTGCTTCCCTATGAATATCATAATAGTAATAATAATAATAATAATTATGATGGTGATGATGATGATGATGATGATGATGACGACGATAATAATAATAATAATAATAATAATAATAATAATAATAATAATAATAATAATAATAATAATAATAATAATAATAATAATACGGCACTAGTCAGTGGCGCTCATTCTGTCAGTGGACTGATACTCCTCTGGCTGTTTTCCAAAGGAACTGGAAAAGTTCCTTAAGCCAGTTCCTGGCCAGCCGGGCTTGGGTTCGTACCTTGGACTGCGTGTAACCAGCAGTAACAGCCTGGTTGATCAGGCCCTGATCCACCGTGAGGCCTAGTCATGGACCGGGCCGTGGGGGCGTTGATCCCCCCGAACACCCTCCAGGTACATCTCTCTGTGCCTGTCTGTCTGTCTCCTACACGCTTACAATCAAACCCTCATCATTTATAAATTTAAAAGTTCCCCATTCCCCCTACATCCCAGACTGGGTCTATTGATGCTCAGCCTCACCCACATCTGGG
This sequence comes from Cherax quadricarinatus, assembly GCF_026875155.1. Taxonomy (NCBI): domain Eukaryota; kingdom Metazoa; phylum Arthropoda; class Malacostraca; order Decapoda; family Parastacidae; genus Cherax; species Cherax quadricarinatus. The sequence continues at coordinate 47,119,280 of NC_069407.1, read as the reverse complement.
TGTTGGGTTTCCCACTCTACACGAGGCTCGTGTGTCTCTCCCCACCGACCACACTCACTGCTCTCACAACCTCTCTCCCTCTCCAAGTTTTTTACACCCTCTTAATCAATCTATTTTAGTCCATTCTTTCAGCATGACAAAAGCACTTCAACAGCCCGTCCTCCACTCTTTCCTTGAGTTAAAACTCTCATATCTCCACGGCGTCCCGTCTTAAATGTCTTAGCTCTTGCAAATGCTCAGTATGCTAGTGGCTTTCTTTTGTGCCAAGAGTATTTCACATGTAAACTACAGTACCTGTATACTGCAGTAAAGAAATAAATTTATTATTATTATTATTATTTTTATTATTATTATATACACAATGCAGTGGAAAAGACAAAATCCAGAAGGAGCTTTTATTCTGCGAAGTTTCTCCCGTGATGAAGCTCTACGCAGAGTGAAACATAGTCCCAGTAAAAGCTATTTCTGAAACGTGCGCCCCTTTATAAGACCTTGATGGTGGTGGTGAGGGAGGTCAAGACTCTCACCACGACACTGAAATCGCGAGATCACTGGGAAAAACGATTTCCTAAACTGGGTGTGCCACGATTTCGCGGGGCACACTCAGTTGTCAAAACTGCGTGTGGTCTGCTAACACGTTCAGTTTTCCAGACCGTAGGGAAAATCGGTCTCCAGAACAGTGTCACTTGGGCACACTTAGTTTTTCAGGCCGTTTTATGTATCGCTGCTGAAATTATCCTGGTCCAACGACCTCCCAGACTTCGTCCAAGACTTTTTTTAAATGAATTTGTGACAGAACCAACTCACAGTAACAACCCGCTTGACCTGGTCCTAACAAGAAAAGGATACTGTAAATAATGTACAGTTATCAGAACTTATAACAGATTCTGCTAGGGACTCTACCACAATCATCACTAAAACCTTAAATTTACAACCAGCATTGCACAAGACTATAGCCCACATTACAAATGTAGTGGAGGAGTCCTCTTCTTTTTCTTCTGGGGAAAGTAGTTCCCCGGAAGCAGGACAGGGTGGCTCTGGCTTGGATACTGAGGATTATAGTGCAGTCCTAGAAACTGCACCAACTGAGAACACACCTACCAACAATTCTACCCAACCAAAAGCGAAATTGTGCAAATTCTATGTTTGGGGCATCTGTAAGCAGGGATTATCAGAAAAAACAAATGTGACATGTAACTTTGAGCATCTCAAAAAATGTTGTGACCTCCTGTCTAAAGGAGTGTGTCGCTCTCCCTCCTGTAAATTCTTTCACCCAGAAATGTGCCACTCTTCGCTCCTCCAAAAACAGTGCTACAACACCATTTGCCCTGCATACCATCTAAAAGGGACCAGGAGGTATAGACCTCACAAGGCAAACAATAGTAGTTATGACAACCCCACTCCAAGTGATTTTTAGTAACAGGAAACGAAAAAAGAAAATGTAAGGAAATAAAAATAGTCCACCACCTTGAGGCCTTGTTAGACTGGAGGCATAGCTAGTGCCCCCCCCCCCCATGGCCCTGTTATTGATGTCAATAACAAAATCCCCCAACAAACACTAAATGCAACCTAGTTTATATTCGCATACAGGGTCTTAAGTAATCCACCAACAACAAAATACCTCTTATCAGTGGACTTCTAGAGGAGTCAAATGCAATGTTTGCAACCATCACAGAGACCCACACAAAGATCACTTTGACAATGAAGTTTGGATAAATAGGTACAACCTTTTTAGATGTGACAGAAAGAAGAGGCAACAAGGAGGGGAGGGTGGCCTGTATGTCAAAAGGTCGCTCATCTGCATGGAGATGCTGAACACCACAAATGATGTAGTTGAAGTTCTAACAATGAAGATCAAGAACCCAAACCTTGTCATCATGGTTGAATACAAGCCACCACATGCTACCTCCCAACAGTTCAAGGAACAGCTCCTGAAAATTGATTACTGTCTGGAAACCCTTCCAGCTCCATCTCCAAACATCTTACTGTTTGGTGATTTCAACCTCAGACACAAAATGGAAGAATGTAGCAAATAATGTTACAGCAGAAACAATCCCTGGAGGCAGCGCAGATGTAAGGTCACACACACATGAGCTACTAAATCTCTGCGATAAACACACCCTAAGTTAGTAGATGTTACAAAAAAACGCGATTCTAAAAGCTTAGAGATCTCCAGTGAATACTAGAAAGGACTGCCCTTCTAGCATCCAGCCTGTTACTGGGTTTTCGTAACAAGTAGTCAGTACCCTTGTCCAATTATCCATTAGAATTCAGTATGATTCAATAGTGCTTCAGGATTACAACTGGTAGGCTACTAACTAGAGAAATTAAAATTTAATAAATTTATTGAGTCTAGAGGTATATCATCAAAGTAAATTAAATTAAATTAATCACAGTTATCAAAATAATATCACTTCTCTCGATTATAATATTATTGTGCTTGAAGCACATATCACATTTATAATTCTTAATTACCGTCTGGTACATTAACATTTAATAAGATATTACAAACATGTACAAGTAAGTGTGTATGTATGTAAGTGCTCTAAGTAGTTCGCTATGTCTCAAGACTCGACTAGACTTAAACAAGTGACTGACAAAGTCCTCTCATAAACTAACTTCTTGACCAACTGGCAACCAGAACAGTCTGCTTGAACAATAAAAAGAATGTTAAGCCCAATAGCAATATAACAAGCAACTGCGACACAGAATCAGGAACAAGGAGATAATATAACGACACTAAGTAGGGACCATCTGCAGATCCTCCACAAAAGTCACAAAACTCCTTTACTACTGAATCTAAGTTCAGCATAAGAAAATCGACTGTGATAATACACAGATACCAGTACAAGTTAGGTCTGAAGCTACAGCTCAGGACCTGAATTACTCAGAGTGTCTATGAGACACACAACCTCAGTACAATGTCGAAAATCACTAAGTCTATACAATGTTCTGTGAACAGAGTTCTACAGAACTAACAAGAATAATGAGACAGACAATCTGTCCAACCACCAAGAGAGTCTAGACCAGACTGAATACTTCAGGCGAGGTGAGGACACCCCCCTCGATCACATGATAGCTCCGTGGACAGCTGCAGCACAAACAGAAGCCGGCAGGGAAACGAGCAAAGAGCGATAATTACAGTAGTTAGACAATCAAGACTTGAACTGAGCACATAAGTAACATCCTACCTAACAACATAAGTAAGTCAAATAATATTATAAAGCAATATATTTACGATTTAGCTATTATCGCAAATATAAGCAATATAAAATTATATGAAAAGGTAATAATTATATATATACATAATCATTATATACATTATATATATTGCAACCCATTCAGGGGTTGCAACAGTAGATAGTGGAGCCAACAAGAAATTCCGATCACAATCTAATCGAAGTTCAGACTTACATGCACAGGGTTCCAGATCAGCAAAATGCACGTAACTTTGAAGGTGTCCTCACGAAATACAACTTCAACAACAAGAACATCAGTTGGGACCATGTGAACCATGTCTTACATGAAACATGTTGAGAAGATACCAGGGAAGTGGAAAGTATCGAACTTACAGGAACTTACAGGACCCAGAAGAGACAGGAGGAGCTAAAAACAATTAGTGAAATTGAGAGAAATTCGATATATTTGTTTTCATATGCCAAAAACAAAGCAAATACCACCTCTAATATCGGGCCTTTACTCAGACAAGATGGGACTTACACAGATGACAACAAAGAAATGAATGAGATACTGAAATCCCAAAATGACTTTGTGTTTAACGAGCCACTAAACAGTCTAAAGATCGAGAATCCAGATGATTTTTTCATGAATGAGCCTAAAAACTCCATCAACAGATTCCAGGTTTCCGACATTACCCTAACTCCGATTGTCCTTGAGAAAACCATTGATAACTTGCCCATGTACTCAGCCCCAGGCCCAGACTCATGGAACTGTGTTCATTAAGAACTGCAAGAAACTTCTTTTGCGTGCCCTACATATACTATAGAGAAGAAGCTTAGAAATGGGTGAAATTCCAGTCATTAAAAACAATGGATATAGCCCCACTCCATAAAGGTGGCAGCAAACATTAGCTAAGAACTGTAGACCAATAACTCTAACGTCCCACATCATAAAAATCTTTGTAAGAGTGCTAAGAAGCACTACTGCAAATCACCTGGATTTCCAAAAACTGCACAATCCAGGGCAACATGGGTTCAGAGCAGGTAGCTCCTGACTTTCACAACTACTGGATCACTATGATATAGTCTTGGATGAACTGGAAGAAAAACAGAATGCAGATGTAATATACACAGACTTTGCAAAAGCCTTTGACAAGTGCTAAAGGAATAATTGGCAAAGTGGGGAGATGGATCTTAAACTTTCTAACCAATTGAACACAAAGAGACCAACAGAATTAAATCGAAAGCTGCCATAATGAAAAGTCCTGTTTCACAAGGCACAGTACTCGCCCCCATCCTGTTCCTCATCCTCATATCAGACATAGACAGAGATGTAATCCACAGCACCGTGTCATCTTTTGCAGTCGATACTAGAATCTGCATGAGGCTGTCATCTATTTAGGACACGGTTAACCTCCAAGAAGATATAAATCAAGTTTTCCAGTGGGCAACGGAAAGCAATATGATGTTCAATGAAGACAAATTCCAACTACTCCGTTATGGAAAACTAGAGGAGATAATAACTAGAACCGAGTATACTACAAACTCTGATCATACAATAGAGCGGAAAAATAATGTGAGGAACATGGGAGTGATAATGTCTGAGGATCTCACTTTCAAGGATCACAACAGTGCCACGATACAACTGCAAATAAAATGATAGGATGGATAATGAGAAAGTTCAAAACAAGAGATGCCAAGCCAGTGATGAACCTTTTCAAATCACTTGTTCTCTCTAGGCTGGAATACTGCTGTACATTATCATTTCCGTTCAAAGCAGGTGAAATTGCAGACCTAGAGAGTGTCCAGAGAACCTTTACTGCACATATAAGTTCTATCAAACACCTCAACTACTGGGAACGCTCGGTAGCACTTGACTTGAACTTGTTGAAACCCAGGCCAGAGAGATATACCATAATCTACACTTGGAAAATCCTAAAAGGAATGGTCCCTAATCTGTACACTGAAGTTCCTTCCTACTAAAGCAAAAGACTGGGCAGGTGGTACAAAATACTCCCAACGAAAAATTGGGGCGTCGTCGTCAGTACACTAAGAGAAAACATAATAAGTGTCCGGGGCCAAGACTGTTCAAAAGCCTCTCACTAGGCATAAGGGGAATTACCAATAGGCCCCTGGCTGCCTTGAAGTGGGAGCTGGACAGATACTTAAAGTCAGTGCCGGATCAGCCGGGCTATGGTTCGTATGTTGGACTATGTGCGACCAGCAATAACAGCCTGGTTGATCAGGCCCTGATCCACCGGAGGCCACGGGAGCGATGATCCACGAAATACCGTCCAGGAAGACTCCAGGTAGGTAGCACAAGTGATCACAAAAAAATGGAATGTAAACGTACCAGCTTCAGATCCAAGGGAGAGGAGTATAACTTTAGCTCAAGATCTCTTCAGTAGCATCAAGGAAGAGTCTCTGGCGGGACACACAACTACCAAAATGTTGTTGGTACAGTAAATTCAGCTTAATAATAATAATACCTTTATTTCTACAAGTACATGTACAAGGTATACAGTCCTAGCTGACATCAGTCACATACTACTATATAGAAAGCCCCTTGTTATGCTCAGCATTTAGGGCAAATTAGGTCACTTTTGTCCCAGGATGCTACCCAAACCAGTCGACTAACATCCAGGTACCTATTTTACTGATGGGTGAACAGGGACAACAGGTGTAAGGAAACACGCTTAGTGTCTTCACCCTTGCCGGGAATCGATCCCGGACCCTCAGCGTGTGAAGTGAGAGCTTTGCCTACCAGTCCACGAGCCATACAGTGTGCTTGATCCACGTTGTGTGGTGTTCCTGCATTATACAGCCAACAGTGGAAATGCAGTCACATTGTTTGACTTAATCGGGTTATCCCAAGTCAAATTTACATAAAGTTCTATATAATTATAAAACGATGGTAAAAGTTTTGAATTATGTATGAGGCAATTATGCTGTGTACTGGTGAATATTGTGAATAAAAACGCTCCATATATGTCAGTTTCCGGGATTTGTTCTGAAACCGAATGCGTATTATTACTGGTCAGTCAGAGTGGCCAGATTAGAGGTGTGTTTGTGGGGCAGTAAGTGGAGCGCAGCACCACATACTGTCCTAAGACGTCATAGTTTGGTTTTTGTAGGGATGGTCGTTTTTTGGGGAAGTTTATACCATAGGTTAGTTTTTTGGTTTAAGTGTTCTCATGTTTACCTGTAAGGCCCTAGTGTGCAGAGGCCTGTTTAAGTTTTGGATGAGTACTAGAACAGCGTGCAGGTTGAGTAGCCTGCAGAATGGGGGGTGTCATGGAGCCTCCCTGTTTATATATTTTATTTTACTCACTAATAGCAGTGTGCTAGTGAGCTAATGTGAGTACTGGGTAAAGGTGAACTGGAGTGTGGTGATGATGGTTGTTGTAGATAGGTTGTATGTGGTATACATAAGTTTACTATTAATATATATATATATATATATATATATATATATATATATATATATATTTATATATATGCAAGGAATTCGCGAGAGCAGGCGAAATATACACAAACACTGATCTCTGGCTGAAGGAGACTCGAACCTACGAACCTTAGGACAAGGTATGCAGTGCTTTACCAATCTACCCACACTGGCTTGGATCAAACGTGTAGCGCAATCTACACGCCAAGGTATTGTCCAGTGTGGGTAGATTGGTAAAGCACTGCATACCTTGTCCTAAGGTTCGTAGGTTCGAGTCTCCTTTAGCCAGAGATCAGTGTTTGTGTATATTTCGCATGCTCTCGCGAATTCCTTGCATTGTTAAAATCTCTAGTAAGGCTGATGCATGCAGGGGATGAGATGAAAAGCTGTAAGCCTTCTCCCTGAAAGCTGGCTGCCTTGGATCAAACGTGTAGCGCAAGCTACACGCCAAGGTATTGTCCAGTGTGGGTAGATTGGTAAATCACTGCGTACCTTGTCCTAAGGTTCGTAGGTTCGAGTCTCCTTCGGCCAGAGATCAGTGTTTGTATATATATATATATATATATTATATATATATATATATATTATATATATATATATATATATATATATATATATATATATATATATATATTTATATATATATATATATATATATATATATATATATATATATATATATATATATATATATATATATATATATATATATGTCGTGCCGAATATGTAAAACTGGCCAATTAGCAAGAACTAATTTAAAATTAAGTCCTTTCTAAAATTTTCTCTTATACGTTTAAAGATATATTTTTTTCATTAATGTTGATGTAAAAATTTTTAATTTTGCACCAAAAGGAACTTAGAAAACTTACCTAACCTTATTATAACAAGAACAATTTATTTTAGCCTAACCCAACTAAATATATTTTAGATTTGTTTACGATAATTTAATACTAAACAAACACAGTGAAATATATTTTTTTCGCTAGGTTTAGAATGATTTTGGCGAAATTATTGCATACACAAATTTTCACTTGCCCTATATGGCAAGATGAGCGTTGCTATTTAAGCCACGATCGCAAGTTCTGCTTATTCGGCACGACATATATACATATATACATATATATATACATATATATATATATATATATATATATATATATATATATATATATATATATATATATATATATATATATATATATATATATATATATATATATATATATATATATATATATACATTTGTATAGGTGAGTTTTTGTGTCCTTCCTTATAATTTAATATTAACAATGAAAAAAGGCACAATAACGTGACTGGAACGATACACAAATAACCCGCACATAGAAGAGAGTCGCCGTCTAGTTGAATCCTCTCTAATACACAACTTTCCTTGTATGAATCTTAGTCCTGGCTTGGTGTCTGTAGATGCCTTCCTCTCCCACTACATTGTAAAATGCTCCAAACTTCAGAACACTCGTGACTTAACCTGATTCCTCCTTTTTCTTCTTCTCCCTTTTCCCCTTTTCTCTTTCCTTTTTTGTCTTTCTTTCTTCTGTCGCGTGTTTCTGTTCCTTCATTATTTATTTCATCACTTTCCCTTCCCCCACCTCTGTGCACTTGCTCTCTCCTTCTGTGGGCACCTAGCTCCCTTGCAGTGCTCCCCTTTCTTTATATTTGACTGGCTCCTCCTTAATTCCCCACTACTACCACTACCACTACTTCTACTACTTCCACTACTACTACTACTACTACTACTACTACTACTACTACTACTACTACTACCACCACTACCTCTTCCTGCCTATATATAGCCGTCCTGCTCCACTTCTTGTTAGTGTGACTTCGTAAATGGTCCAAGTCGGACCGAAACGTCGTCGTAAGCTCCTCTCTTCTATGTGCGGGTTATTTGTGTATAATTTAATATTGTCTCTACATTTGAAGTGAAGGTACATTCCTGCATTACTGTGGTTTCTTTTTCTATTTTAAATAATATAAATGTCTCTAGACTAGGCAGGTCGTTTACCCTCTCGGAGCCACGACTTTATTTACTTTACGCAGCCAAAATATAACAGAGGCTTCGATAAAGACTAACTGTTAGCACATTTGTTGCATGTAGTGTACTCCCGAGTACAGTTATAGAGGATAAAACCTTATGTAGTTTTAAAAATAGGTTAGATAAATACATGAGTGGGTGTGCGTGGATGAGAGTTGGACTTGACTAGCTTGTGCTACTAGGTCTGATGCTCCTTCCTTAAGTGGAAGTGGGTCATTGGGCTCAGCCGGAGGGTGACATGGACCTGCCTCGCATGGGTCAGTAGGCCTGCTGCAGTGTTCCTTCTTTCGTATGTTCTTATGTTGAGTATAAGTCATTTTCATCACTAGTGTAATTCCGGATAATAACGTGTATTATATTATAACGTAATAATACCAGTCTTGAGTGTTGGATGCCAAACACAGGAGACCTTCACAGTCATCAAACTGGGTTATCTACCCAGGATAACCCAAGAAAGTCAGTTCGTCATGGAGGACTGTCTGCCTTATTTCCATTGTGGTCCATCAGTCTTGTTCCCCAGGATGCCACCCGCACCAGCCGACTAACACCCAGGTACCTACTTGCTAGGTGAATGGGGACAGCAGGTGTAAGGAAACATGCCCACTATTTCTGCCCGGCCGGTGACTGAAGCGCAGGTATTCGTTGTGAGGCGAGAGCGTTGCCAACGGAGCCACGGGCCAGTTATCCACCAGTCTTCAGACTTCATGAAGTCTAAATGAAATTTCGAACGAAGAAAAAAAAAAGTTTGAGTCAACCACTAAAGGTCGACCTTCAGGGATACCTGACCAGACGAGGTGTGCTGCCTGCTATACTGCTCTCAGGGATACCTGACCAGACGAGGTGTACTGCCTGCTATACTGCTCTCAGGGATACCTGACAGGACGAGGTGTACTGCTTGCTATACTGCTCTCAGGGATACCTGACAGGACGAGGTGTACTGCCTGCTATACTGCTCTCAGGGATACCTGACAGGACGAGGTGTACTGCCTGCTATACTGCTCTCAGGGATACCTGACCAGACGAGGTGTACTGCCTGCTATACTGCTCTCAGGGATACCTGACAGGACGAGGTGTACTGCCTGCTATACTGCTCTCAGGGATACCTGACAGGACGAGGTGTACTGCCTGCTATACTGCTCTGATTTTAAATCCTTCTTGTTAACTAACTCTCATGTTAAAAACTCTCTGTTAGATTAACTCTATGTTAAATGCTCTCATGCTAAATAGGTTTCATGATTAAATTAACTCTCTCTGTTAAATAACTTCGTGTTAACAATCTCTCATGATAAAGAACTCGGGTTAAATAACTCGCATGTTAATAACGCTCTTGGGAAAGAACTCGCATGCTTCAATTGGGGTCAGGTTAATAACGCTTATGTTAATTATTCGCTCGTGGTTTTGATCGGCAGGTTAATAACGCGGGTGTTAAGAACTCTCGGGTGAAAGAACTCTCGTGTTAAATATTCTCATGTTAAATACTTCTCATGTTAAAAAATAACTTCATGTTAAAACATCTCTCTGTTAAATAACTCTCATGTAAATAACTACTTGTTAAATAAAACTATCATGATAAATAACTGTGTGTTAAATTAACTCTCAGTGTTAAATAACTCTCGTTGTTAATAATTCATGTTAAATAATTATGTTAAATACTCTCATGTTAACTAATCTCGTGTTAACTATAAAATCTTCTGTAATTATTCTCGTGTTAAATAACTCTCATGTTAAATAACTCTCGTGTTAAATAACTCTCATGTTAAATAACTCTCGTGTTAAATAACTCTCATGTTAAATAACTCTCGTGTTAAATAACTCTCATGTTAAATTACTCCCTCATGTTAAATAACTTCGTGTTAAATAACTCTCATGTTAAATAACTCTCGTGTTAAATAACTCTCATGTTAAATAACTCTCATGTTAAATAACTCTCGTGTTAAATAACTCTCATGTTAAATAACTCTCGTGTTAAATAACTCTTATGGGGATATAACTCTCGTGTTAAATAACTCTCTGTTAAATAACTTCGTGTTAAATAAACTCTCTGGTTGAATAACTCTCATGTTAAATAACTCTCATTTTAAATAACTCTCGTGTTAAATAACTCTCATGTTAAATAACTCTCGTGTTAAATAACTCTCATGTTAAATAACTCTCATGTTAAATAACTCTCATGTTAAAATATTCTTCATGCTAAATATCTCATGTTAAATAATTCATGTTAAATAACTTATGCTAAATAATCTCTGTTAAATAAACTTCATGTTAAAAAACTTCAATGTTAAATAACTCTCATGTTAATAACTCGTGATAAAATAAAACTCTCATGTTAAATAAACTCCTCATGTAAGTAACTCTATGTTAAATAAAATTCATGTTAAATAACTCTCATGTTAAATAAAACTCTCATGTTAAATAACTCTCGTGTTAAAAACCCTCTCCTGTTAAAATACACTCTCGTGTTAATAACTCTCTTGTTAAATACACTCTTATGATAAATAACTCTATGTTCTTAATACTTTCATGTTAAAATATCTCGTTGTTAAAGATCTCACATGTTAAATTACTCTCATGTTAATTAATCTCTTGTTAAAAATAATCTCATGATTTAAAATAAATTCATGTTAAATAACTCTCATGTTAAATAACTCTCATGTTAAATAACTCTCATGTTAAATAACTCTCATGTTAAATAACTCTCATGTTAAATAACTCTCATGTTAAATAACTCTCGTGTTAAATAACTCTCGTGTTAAATAACTCTCATTGTTAAATAACACTCCAAGTACATACCTTATGTTTCAATAAAACTTATGTTAAATAACTCTCATGTAATAACTTCTGTTACATAATCTCATGTACAAAACTTCATGTAACTAATTCATGAGCTAAATAGGTTTCATGTTAAATAAATCTCATTGTGTTTCAAAAAAAAAATAAATAACTCTCGTGTTAAACAACTCTCATGTTACGTACTTCTCGTGTTAAATAACTCTCATGGTTAAATAACTCTCTGTTAAATAACCTTCATGCTAAAATAGGTTTCATGTTAACTACTCTCATGTTCAATAAACTTCGTGTTAAATAACTCTCATGTTACCTAACTCTCGTGGTTAAATATATCTCGTGTTTTAAAACTCTGTGTAAAAACTTCTCATGTTAAATAACCTCATGTTAAAATAACTCTCATGTTAAATAATATCTTGTTAAAATACCTTTCATCTTAAATAAACTCTCATGTTAAAATACTCTCATGTTAAAATAACTCTCGTGTTAAAATAACTCGCATGTTAAATAACTCTCATGTTTAAATAATAACTTCATGTTAAATAATCTTTTCTCATGTTATAATAATATCTCATGTTATATAATCTCATGTTAAATTATCTCATGTTAAATAACTCTGTGTTAAAATAACTCTCGTGTTTAAATAACTTGCGGTTCAATATTATCTCCATGTTTAAATAACTTCATGTTAAATAAACTCTCATGGTTAAATAACTATCTTGTTAATTAACTTCTCATGTTAAAGAAACTCTCATGTTAAATTAAAATCTCATGTTAAATACTCTCATGTTAAATATTATTCATGTTATATAATATTCATGAGTTAAAAATAAATTCATGCTATTGTTGGTTTCTTGTTAAATATGCAGGTTAAATAAACTCTCGTTGTTTAAACAGCTCTCAGGGTAAATATCTCTCGTGTTTATAATAACTCTCATGTTAATATCTCTCATGTTATTATAAACTCTCATGTAAATAGGTTATGTTAAATAACTCTCATTGTTAAAATAGGTTTCATGTTAAATAACTCTCTGTTAATATAACTCTCATGTTAAATAGGTTTCATGATTAAATAACTCTCATTTAATTTGTTTCATGTTAAAATAACTCTTTCATGTTAAATAGGTTTCATGTTAAGAACTGTCATGTAAATAACTCTTCATGTTAAATAACTTCTTGTTAAATAACTCTAGTGTTAAATAGGTTTTCATGTTGAATACTCTCTTGTTAAATAACTCTATGTTAATAACTCTCATGTAAATAACTCTTGTGTTAAATAGGTTTATGTTAAATACTTCATGTTAAATAGGTTCATGTTAAATAACTCTCATGTTAATAACTCTCATGTTTAATTAACTCTCATGTAAAGATCTCTCTGGTGAAATTACTATTCGTGTTAAATGGTTTCAAGGTAAAATAATCTCATGTTAATTAACTCTCGTGTTTAATAACTATATTGTTATAACTCTGTGTTAAATAACTCTAGTGTTAATAACTCTCAGGTTAAATAACTCTCATGTTAAATAACTCTCGTGTTAAATAACTCTCATGTTAAATAACTCTCGTGTTAAATAACTCTCATGTTAAATAACTCTCATGTTAAATAACTCTCGTGTTAAATAGGTTTCATGTTAAATAACTCTCATGTTAAATAACTCTCATGTTAAATAACTCTCATGTTAATTAACTCTCATGTTTAAATAACTCTCATGTTAAATAAACTATCGTGTTAAATACTTCATGTTTATAACTTCATGTTAAAAAACTCTCGTGTTAAATAGGTTTCTTGTTAATTAAACTCTCATGTTAAATAACTCTCGTGTTAAATAACTCTCATGTTAAATAACTCTCATGTTAAATAACTCTCATGTTAAATAACTCTCATGTTAAATAACTCTCGTGTTAAATAACTCTCATGTTAAATAACTCTCGTGGTTAAAAATACTCTTCATGTATTATATAACTTCATGTTTAAATAACTTCGTGTTAAATAACTCTCATGTTAAATAACTCTCATGTTAAATAACTCTCATGTTAAATAACTCTCATGTTAAATAACTCTCATGTTAAATAACTCTCATGTTAAATAACTCTCATGTTAAATAACTCTCATGTTAAATAACTCTCATGTTAAATAACCTTCGTGTTAAATAAATAACTCTCACATGTTAAATAATCTGTGTTAAATAAACTCTCATGTTTTAAATAACATCATGTTAAATAACTCTCGTGTTAAAAACTCTATGTTAAATTACTCTCATTGTTAATAAACTCTCGTGTTAAATAAACTTCTCATTGTTTAAAATAACTCTCGTGTTAAATAACTCTCATGTTAAATAACTCTCGTGTTAAATAACTCTCATGTTAAATAACTCTCATGTTAAATAACTCTCATGTTAAATAACTCTCATGTTAAATAACTCTCATGTTAAATAACTCTCATGTTAAATAACTCTCATGTTAAATAACTCTCGTGTTAAATATTCTCATGTTATATAACTTTCTCGCTGTTAAATAAACTTCTGTTAAATCATTCATGTTAATAACTTCTCATGATACATAACTCTCATGTTAAATACTCTCTCATGTTAAATAACTCTCGTGTTAATAACTCTATGTTAAATAACTCTCGTGTTTTTTATTTATTATTTAAAATAATTTATATTATATTATATTATATAATATATATAATATAATATATTATTTATATTTATTATAATTTATAATATTATATTAATAATAATTATATAAATATAATAATTTTTTTAAAACCCCCCCCCCCCCCCCCCCCCACCCCCCCCCCCCCCCCCCCCCCCCCCCCAAAAAAAAATATATATAAATAAATATTTATACAATCTACTCTCATGTAAACTAAATACTCAAGTTAATAATAACTCTCATGTTAAATAACTCTCATGTTAAATAATCTCCATGTTAAATAACTCTCGTTGTTAAATAACTCTTCATGCTAAATAACTTGGGTTATATAAGCTTTCATGTGAAATAACTCTCTTGTTATAATAACTCTCATGTAAATAACTCTCATGTTGATAATAACTCTCTTGTTAAATAACTTCGGGGTTAAATTTCTCGCATGTTTAATATTTCTCATGTTAAATAAATCTTCGTGTTAATAACTCTCCCCATGTTATATAAACTCTCGTGTTAAATAACTCTCGTGTTTAAAGAACTCTCATATTTAATAAATCATGTTTATAACTCTCATGTTAAATAACTTCATGTTAATTAATTCATGTTAAATCACTCTCTGTTAAATATTCTCATACTTGAAATAATCTTGTTTTTCTATCTTTTTCGAGTGATTAACTCTTCATATAAAAACTAAAACTTACGTGGCCATAACTAAGTTTAACAATATAGTCAAGCGTAATAATTGTATTAATGAAGTTAACATCAAAGTTGAAGGTAATAATTGTATTAATGAAGTTACATCAAGTTGAAGGTACTAATTGTATTAATGAATTAACATTCCGAGGGTGATTGTACTGCCTGCTTACTGCTTCGGGATACTGACCAGAGAGGTTTGTACTGCCTTGCTATTGCTTAGGATACTTGACAGGACGAGGTGTACAGTTGCTATATGCTTCAGGGATACTGACCAGGACGAGAGTGTAATGCTTGCTATACTTCTCTCAGGGATACTGACCGACGAGGTGTACGCTGCTATTACTTGCTCTCAGGGATACTGACAGGACGAGGTGTACTGATGCTATACTGCTTCAGGGATACCTGTCAGGACGAGGAGTACCTGCCTGTTATGCGCTCAGGGATACCTGACCAGAGAGGTGTACTGCATGCTATTACAGCTCTCAGGGATAACTGACCAGACGAGGGTTGTACTGCTTGTATACGGCTTCAGGTATCCTGACAGGACGAGGTTTGAATGCCTGCTATTACTTGCTTCAGGGATACCTGGACAGGACGGGTGTACTGCTGCTATACTGCCTCTCAAGGGATACAGACCAGACGAGGTGTACTGCCTGCTATAGTGCTCTCAGGGATCCTGACAGGAACGAGGTGTACTGCCGGTATACTGTGCTCTCAGGGATACTGACAGGGCGAGGTTGTACTGCCTGTGTATACTGCTCTCAGGGATACCTGAACCGGCCGAGGGTACTGCTTGCTATACTGCTCTCAGGGATACTGACAGGACGAGGGTTACTGCCTGCTAATACTGTTAGGGATATGACCAGACGAAGGTGTACTGCCTGCTATACTGCTTCAGGGATACCTGACAGGACGGAGGTGTACTGCCTGTATCTGGTCTCAGGGCAACCTGACAGGACGAGGTGTATGCCTGCTATTATGCTTCAGGGATACCTGACAGGACGAGGTGTACTGCTGCTATACTGCTCTCAGGATACCTGGAAGGACGGGTTTGTACTGCCTGCTAAATGCTCTCAGGGATTACCTGACCGGCCGAGGTGTTATGCTGTCTACTGCTCTCAGGGATACTGACAGGGACGAGGAGTTGTACTGCACTGCTCTACTGCTTCAGGGATACCTGACAGGACGAGGTGTAGTGTGTATGCTTTGCTTATTCTGCTCTCATTTTATAACTCTCGTGTTCAATAAACTCTTATGTTAAAACTCTCCTGTTACATAACTTATGTTACCTAACCTTATGTAAATAAACTCTCATGTAAAATAACTCTCATTTTCAATAACCTTCCTTGTTAAATAACATCGTGTTAATCAACTTCTCAATGTTAAATTAACTCTCATGTTAACTAACTCTCCTGTAACTCTAACTCTCATGTAACAACTCTCATGTTAAATAACTCTTCATGTTAAATTAACTCTCCTGTTAATACTCTATGTACAATACTTCATGTTACAATAACCATCATGTTTAACTAACTCTCAAGTTAAATACATCACGTGACTAAATAAACTCTCTGTTAATATACTTCATTTTAAATAACTCTCGTGTTAAATAACTCTCATGTTAAATAACTCTCATGTTAAATAACTCTCATGTTAAATAACTCTCATGTTAAATAACTCTCATGTTAAATAACTCTCATGTTAAATAACTCTCTTGTTAAAATACTCTCGTGTTAAATAACTCTCATGTTAAATAACTCTCATGTTAAATAACTCTCATGTTAAATAACTCTCATGTTAAATAACTCTCATGTTAAATAACTCTCATGTTAAATAACTCTCATGTTAAATAACTCTCATGTTAAATAACTCTCATGGTAAATAACTCTCATGTTAAATAACTCTCGTGTTTAATAAACTCTCATGTTAAATAAATCTCTTATTATATAACTCTCATGCTAAATAATCTCATGTTATATAAAATCTCAGGTAAATAACTACTCATGCTAAATACTTCTCATGTTAGCTAAACTTCATGTTAAATAACTCTCATGCTAAATAACTCTCATGTTAAATAACTCTCATGTTAAATAACTCTCATGTTAAATAACTCTCATGTTAAATAACTCTCATGTTAAATAACTCTCATGTTAAATAACGTCTCATGGTAAATAACGCTCATGTTAAATAACTCCTCGTGTAAATGTCTCTCAAGGTAAATAACTCTCGTGTTTAAATAACTCTCGTGTTTAATCATAACTCTCAGGTTAAATTTACTCTCATGTAAATAACTTCATGTTAAATACTCGCATGTTAATTATCCTCTCGTGTTAAATAACTCTCTGTTTAATAACTTCGGGTTAAATTAACTCTCGTGTTAAATAACTCTCATGTTAATTTTCTCTCAATGTTTAATAATCTTATGTTAAATAAATCTCGTGTTAAAATAACTGCTCATGTTAAAATTAATCTCTCGTGAATAAAATATCTTCTCGTGGTAAATTACTCTAATGTTAAATAATCTCTCATGTTAATTCTTCTTGGTATATAACTCTCAGGTTAAATTACGATCGTGTTAATATTAACTCTCTGGTTATAATAATCTCGCTTGTGAAATAACTCTCGTGGTAAATTACTTCATGTTAAATAACTTCATGTTATAATAACTCTCGTGTAATAACTCTCTTGTTAAATAACTATCGTGTTTAAATTTCGTATCGTGGTGAAATATCTCATTCGGTTTAAATAATCTATCTTGTGTAAATATCTCTCGTTTTAAATATCTCTCAGGTTAAATAACGCTCGTGTTAAAGATACTATCATGCTTAAATTTTAGCTTGGTATTTTAATAGAAGCGCTTGTTTATGTTACTCTCATGTTAAATTATCTCATGTAAATATAACTCTCATGTTAAATAACTCTCGTGTTAATACTCTATGTTAAATAACTTTCGTGTTAAATAAACTTAAGCTAAATTAACTTCATGTAAATTAAACTCTCATGTTAAATAACTCTCATGTTAAATAACTCTCATGTTAATAAACTTCTGTTAAAATAACTCTGTGTTTAACTAACTCTCATGTTAAATAACTCTCATTTAAATAATTCGTGTGTTGAATAATCTCATTTAAATAAAACTTGTGTTTAATAACTCTTCATGTTAAAATAACCTCGTGATAAATAACTCTCAAGCTTAAATAATTCTTGTTAATAATTATGTTAAATAACTCTCTCAAAGCTAAATAACTCTCATGTTAATAAATCTCAGTTAAATAACTTCATTGTTAAATAACTTCATGTAAATACTCTCATGTTAAAAAAATCTCGTGTTAACTAACTCTCATGTTAATAGCTCTCATTTTAAATAACTTCGTGTAAAATAACTTCATTTTACAATAATTCTCGTGTTAAATGATCTATGTTAAATAACTCTGCGTTAAATAACTCTCATGTAAATAACTCTCATTGTTAAATAACTTCATGTTAAATAACTATATGCTAGATAACGTCCATGTTATATTAATCTTTGTTCAAATAACTCTTCATGTTATGACTCTCATGTTAACAATAATCCTTGTGTTAATAACTCTATGGTAAATAACTCTCGTGTTAAACAACTCTAAGTTAAATAACTTCGTGTATAATAACTCTCATGTTAAAATTAATTCGTGTTAAAATACTTCATGTTAAATAACTCTCAGGTTAAATAACTTCATCTTTATATAACTCACGTGTTAAAAAACTTCATGTTAAATAACTCTTCCGTTGTTTAATAACTCTCATGCTAATACTCTCATGTTGTTAATAAACTTCATGTTGACTTAATCTTCTGCTAAATAATCTCATGTTAATAACTCTCATGTTAAATAAACTCTCATGTTAACTAACTCTCATGTTAATAAAACTCTCATGTTAAATAATTCATAGTAAATAACTCTCTGTATAATAACTCTCGTGTTAAATGACTCTCTGTTAAATAACTTCATGTTAAATAACTCTCATGATAAATACTCTTCTGTTAAATATCCTCTCATTGTTTAATATCTTCATATTTTTAAATAACTCAAGTTATATAATCTTCTGTTAAATAACTTAATGTTAAATAAACCTCTCTGGTAAATAAGCTATGTTATACTCTCATTTTAAAATAATTCATGTTAAATAACCTCTCATGTTAATAACTCTCGTGTTTAAATAAAACTTAAGTTAAAAAAATTCATGTTACAATAATCTCAGTTAAATAAACTCTTATGTTAACATAAAATCTAGTTAAATAACTTCAAGTTAAATAACTTCGTGTTATTTAAATAACTTCATGTTAAATAACTCTGTGTTAAATAACTTCATGTTAAATAACTTATGTTAAATAAACCTATCATGTTATATAAACTCTCTGATAAATAACTTCGTGTAATAACTCTATGTTAAATAAAAATAAACTCTCCTGTTAACTAATTCATGTTAAATAACTTATGTTAATTAATCTATGTTAAATACTTATGTTAATAACTCTCATGTTAATAAATCTTCATGTAAATACACTTCATGTAAATAACTCTTCATGTTAAATAAAAACTCTCATGTTAAATAACTCTTGATTAAATAACTCTGTGTTTAACTTAATCTCGTGTTAAATAACTTCATGTTAATAACTCTATGTTAAATAAAATCTCATGTTAAATAAATTCATGTTAAATAACTCTCATGGTTAAATAACTCTCATGTGAAATAAAATCTCATGTTAAATTACCCTTCATGTTAATAACTTCCTGCTAAATGGTTTTCTTGTTAAATAACTTCCTGTTAAATAACTCTCGTGTTAACAACTCTCATGTTAAATAAACGCTCGTGTTTAAATACTCTCATGTTAAATATTATTTAAATAAATTTCATGCTAAATAGGTTTCATGTAAATAACTCCTCATGTTAAATAAACTTCGTTGTTAAAAACTCTCAAGTATAAATAATCTCTCGGCTTTAAATACTCTCGTTGTTAAATTACTCTCGTGTTTAAAGACCTCTCATGTTAAAATAAACTCTCATGTCTAAATAACTCTCATGTTATAACTCTCATGTTAAAATAACTTCATGTTAAAATAACTCTATGTTTAAATACTTATGTTAATAAACTCTGTGTTAAATAATCTCATGTTATAGAAACTCTCGTGTTAATAACCTCTATGTTAAAAATAATTCATTGTTAAATAAACTTCATGTTAAATAAATTGTGGTAATAACTCTCATGTAACTAACTATTGTTAATAACTTCATGTTAAATTACTCTGTGGTGAAATAACTCTTGTTAAAAAAACTTCGTTGTTAAATAAAACTTCATGTTAAATACTCTGTGTTAAATAAACTCTCATTGTTAAATAACTTCATGTTAACTAAATTCATGTTAAAAACTCTCGTGTTTTAAATACTTATGTTACTTACTCTCGTGTTAATAACTTAGTTAAAAACTTATGTTAAACTAACTCTGGTGTAAATACTCTATGTTAATAACTCTCGTGTTTAAATAACACTCTTGATAAATAACTCTATTTAAATAACTATCGTGTAAAATAATTATGTTTAAATCAACTATCGTGTTAAATAACTTCATTGTTATTTAACTTCGTGTTACATAACTCATGTTAAATAACTTCTCGCTGTTAAATAACTTCATGTTAAATAAATCTCTGTTAAATAACCGCTCATTTTAATAAACTCTCGTGGTAATAACTCTATGTTATATAACTTGTGTTAAATACTCTCATGCTAAATAATCCTCATGTTAAATAAACTTCATGTTAAATAACTTCATGCTAATAAACTTCATGTTAAATACTCTCTGTTAATTAACTTAATGTAACTAACTCTCTGTTAAATAACTCTTGTTCATTAAATTATGATAAATAATACATGTTATACTTGTGTTAAATAACTCTCATGTTAAATATAACTTCATTGTTAAATACTTCATGCTAAATAACTCTGTTATATAACTATTATGTTAAATAACTCTATGTTAATAATTCACTGGTTAAATTAATTCATGTAAATAACTCTCAATTTAAATAATTCGTGTTGTAAAATAACTTCATGTTAAATAAATTCATGTAAATAACTTCGTGTTAAATAACTTCATGTTAAAATAACTCTGTGTAAATAACTCTCATGCAAAATAAAAATCTCATGTAAATAACTCTATGTTACATAACTCTCATGTTAAATAATTCTCATGTTAAATAACTTCATTGTTCAAATAATCTCGTGTTAAATAATTCAAGTTAAATCACTTCGTTTTAAATAACTTCATGCTAAATAACTTCATGTTAAATAATTATGTTAAATAAACTCTCATGTTAAATAACTCTCATGATAAATTAACTCTCTGTTAATAACTCTCGGTTAAATAATCTTCATGTTAAATTAACTCTCATTTTTTAAATAAACTCTCGGGTTAAATAACTCTCATATTAATAAATCTGTGTTAAATTATCTCATGTTAAAACTCTCGTGTAAATAACTTCATGCTAAATAACTTCATGTAAAAACTTCTCCTGTTAAATAACTCTCATGCCTAATCACCTTTATGTTGAATAATCTCATGGTTAAATAACTCTCATGTTAAATAACTCTCATGTTAAATAACTCTCGTGTTAAATAACTCTCATGTTAAATAACTCTCGTGTTAAATAACTCTCATGTTAAATAACTCTCGTGTTAAATAAAACTTCATGTTCAATAACTTCGTGTTAAAAACTCTTTGTTAATAAAATCTCATGTTAAATAACTCATTTTAAAGTAACTTCGTGTTAAATTAACTCTCATGTTTAAATAAACTCTCGTGTTTAATTAACTCTCAGCTAAATAACTCTCATGTTAAATACATCTAAGTTACAAACTTATGTAAATAACTGTCTCATGTTAAATAACTCCATGTTAAAATAACTCTCATGCATAAATAACTCTCATGTTAAAGACTCTCATGTTTAACTTTATCTATGTTAACTAACTTACTGTTAATAACTCTCGTGTTAAATAACTCTCATGTTAAATAACTCTCATGTTAAATAACTCTCATGCTAAATAACTCTCATGTTAAATAACTCTCATGTTAAATAACTCTCATGTTTTAAATAACTCTCTTGTTAAAATAACTTTCATGTTAAATAACCTCATGTTAAATAATTATGGTAAATAACTTATGTTAAATAACTCTCATGATTAAATAACTCTATGTTAATAACTTATGTTAAAGAACTCTCGTGTTAACAATCTCTCATGTTTATATAACTCTCATGTTAAATAAACTTCAGGTTAAATAACTTCATGTTAAATAACTCTCATGTTATTTAACTCTCTTGTTAAATAACTCTCGTGTGTTTTAAATAACTCTCATGTTTAAATAACTCTCGTGTTATATATCTCTCAGTTTAATATACTTCTGTTAAAATAAACTTCACGTTTAAATAACTCTCATGTTATTAACTCTCGTGTTAATTAAACTCATGTTATATTAACTTCATGTAATGAACTCTCTTGTTATATAACTTCTTGTTATATAATCTATGTTAAATTACTCTAAGTTAAATTACTCTCATGTTTATTAACTCTCTTGTAAATAACGTCATGTTAAATAAACTTTCATGTTAAATAACTTCGTGTTAAATAAACTCTCGTGTTTAATTAAAACTTCATGTTAAATACAACTCTCTGTTAAAATAATTCATGTTAAATAGCTCTCATGTTAAATAATCCATGTTAAATAACTTCATGTTAAATAACCTCTCATGTTAAATAACTTCATGTTAAAATTAAACTCTTATTGCTAAATAGGTTTATGTTAAATAACTCTATGTTAAATAACTCTGTGTTAACAACTCTCCTGTTAAATAAAATCTCGTGTTAACAAATTCATGTTAAATAACTTAATGTTACATAACTTATGAAAATAGGTTTCATGTTTAATAACTCTCTTGTTACTAACTACCGAGTTAAAATAACTTATGTTAAATAACTCTCGTGATTAATAACTCTGTGTTAAATAACTTGTTTAAATAACTCTCATGTTAAATAACTCTCCTGTTAAATAACTTCATGTTCTTAAAAAACTCTCATGTTTAGACTCTCAATGTTAAATCACTCTCATGTTAAATACTTTTTTTCATTGTTAAATACTCTCGTGTTAACTAACTTCATGTTAAATAAATTGTGTTAAATAACTCTCATGATAAATAACTCTCATGTAAATAATCATGTTAACTAACTCTTCGTGTTTATATATTTATCTCATGGTAATAATCTCGTGTGAATAACTTCTATGTAAATATCTATCGTTGTTTAATAAACTCTCATGTTTAAATAAATACTTCGTGTTAAATAACTCTCTTGATTAAATAACTCTCGTGTTATAAATATATCCTCATGTTAAATAACTCTATGTTAATAACTATCATGTTAATATCTCTCGTGTTAAATAACTTATGTTTAAAAAACTCTCGTGTTAATAACTCTCATGTTAAATAATCTCATGTTAAATAACTCTCGTGTTCATAACTTCATGTTAAATAATCTCTCGTTGTTAAAATTACTCTCATGTTAAATAACTCTCATGTTAAATAACTCTCGTGTTAAATAACTCTCATGTTAAATAACTCTCGTGTTAAATAACTCTCATGTTAAAATAAACGCTTCATGTTTAAATAACTCTCATGGTTAAATAACTCTGTGTTAAATAACCTCATGTTAAATAACTCTCATGTTAAATAACTCTCATTTTAAATAACTCTCGTGTTAAATAACTCTCATGTTAAATAACTCTCGTGTTAAATAACTCTCATGCTAAATAACTCTCATGTTAAATAACTCTCATGTTAAATAACTCTGGCGTGCTAAATAACTCTCTGTTATTAAACTCTCATGATAAATAACTCTCATGTAAATAACTTCAAGTTAAATAACTCTCAAGTTAAATAATCTCCATGTTAAATAACTCTCATGTTTAAATAACTTCGTGGTAAATAACTCTCATGTTAAATAATCTCATGTTAAATAAACTCTATGTAAATATCTCTTCATGTTTAAATAACTTCATGGGTATATAACTCTTTGTTAATAACTTCTCCTGTTAAATAAATCTCATGTTATTTAACTCTATGTTAAATAACTCGCATGGTAAATAACTCTATGTTATATAACTTCATGTTAATTAACCTCTCTTGTTAATAACTTCTCATGTTTTAAATAACTCTGGGTTAATATAATATCTCATGTTATAGATAACTCTCATGATAAATAACGCTCAGGTTAAAATAATCTAGGGGGTATATAAACTCTTTGTTAAATTATCTATCAGTTAAATAACTCTGTGTTAAATAAACTCTTTGTTAAATTAACTCTCGTGTTAAATATCGATGTTAAAATAACTTCATGTTAAATAATTTCATGTTAAATAACTCCTATGTTAAATACTCTGTGTTTAATAATCTCTGTTAATACCTTCTGTTAAATAACTTCTATGTTAAAATAACTCTCTTGTTAATAACTCTCATGTTAATAACTCTCATGTTTAATAATCTCATGTTAAATAATTATGTAAAACTTCATTTGTTACTTAAACTCTATGGTAAATATCACTCATGTTACACTAACCTTATGTTAAATAACTCTCAAGTTAACTACTCTCATGTTTAACATAATCCGCTCGTGTTTAAATAACTCTGTGTTAAATCAATCTCATGTTTAATAACTCTCAGGTTAAATATCTCTCATGTTAAATAACTTCATGTTAAAATAAATCTCATGTTAAATAACTCTCATGTTAAATAACTCTCATGTTAAATAACTCTCATGTTAAATAACTCTCATGTTAAATAACTCTCGTGTTAAATAACTCTCATGTTAAATAACTCTCGTGTTAAATAACTCTCATGATAAATAACTTCAAGTTCAATTATCTCTTGTTAAATAACTCTCGTGTTTAAATAAACTCTCATGTTAAATAACTCTCGTGTTAAAATCACTCTCATGTTAAATACTCTCGTGTTAAAAACTCTTCTTGTTAAAATAACTTCGTGTGTTAACTAACTACCTTGTTAATAACTCTCGTGTTAATAATCTCATGTTAATAACTTCATGTTAAATAACTCTCATGTTAATTAACTTCGTGTTAACTAACTTCTGTTAAATAACTTCGTGTTAATAAACTCTCATGTTAAATCACTCTCATGTTAAATAACTCTCGTGTTACATACTCTCTCGGTAAATACTTGCGTTGTTAAATAACTTCATGTAAATAGTCTCATGTTAAATAACTCTCGTGTAATTAACTCTCATGTTAATAACTCTCTTGTTAAATAATCTCATGTTAAATAAAACTCTCATGTTCAATAACTCTATGTTAATTAATTGTGTTAAATAACTTATGTTAAATAACTTCTAAGTTAAATAACTCTCATTTTAAAGAATCTCGTGATAATACCTCTCATGTTAAATAACTTCGGTTATTAACTCTAATGCTAATAACTCTCATGTTAAATAACTCTCATGTTAAATAACTCTAAGCTAAAATAACTCTCATGTTAAATAATCTTGTTAAATATACTCTCATGCTAACATAACTCTCTTGTTAAATAACTATATTTAATAACTCTCATGATAAATAACTCTATGTTAATAAACTCTCGTGTTAAATAACTTCTGTTAAAATTACCTTCTGATAAATAACTCACTGCTAAATAGCTCTCAATGTTAAATAAACTTATGTTAAATAACTTCATGTTAAAATAAATTCTCATGTTAAATAACTCTCATGTTAAATAAATCTCATGTTAATAACCTTAGGTAAATAAATCTCTGTTACATAACTCTCATGGTTAAAATAACTCTCATGTTAAATCACTCTCATGTAAATCACTATGTGTTAAATAATCTCAGGTTTTAATTAACTCTATGTTAAATTACTCTCATGTTTAAATAACTCTCAGTTAAAGTACTTATGTTAATTAAACTCTCATGTTATATATTCTCTCGTGTTATATAACTGCATGTTAAATAACTCTGTGTTAAATAATCTCATGTTTAAATAAACTCTAATGTTATATTACTCTCTTGTTAAATTACTCTCTTGGTTAAATAACTCTCGTGTTAAAGAACTCTCTTGTTAATTAATCTCATGTTAAATAACCTCTCTGGTGTAATACGCTCGGTAATTAATGTCTCTGTTAAAGATCGCTAATGTTTAATTAAATGCTTGTTAAATAACTTCTCATGTATATTATATCGCTCATGGTAATTTACTATTTGGTAAAGTATCTCTCTGGGTAAACGAACGCTGCGGGTTGTATTGTACTCTGTGTTAAAATGATCGCGCATGGTAAAATGGTATCTCTTGGGATAGAACTCTCATGTTAAATAATCATGTTAAAATCCTTCTTGTTAACTAACTCTCATGTTAAAAACTCTCTGTTAGATTAACTCTATGTTAAATGCTCTCATGCTAAATAGGTTTCATGATTAAATTAACTCTCTCTGTTAAATAACTTCGTGTTAACAATCTCTCATGATAAAGAACTCGGGTTAAATAACTCGCATGTTAATAACGCTCTTGGGAAAGAACTCGCATGCTTCAATTGGGGTCAGGTTAATAACGCTTATGTTAATTATTCGCTCGTGGTTTTGATCGGCAGGTTAATAACGCGGGTGTTAAGAACTCTCGGGTGAAAGAACTCTCGTGTTAAATATTCTCATGTTAAATACTTCTCATGTTAAAAAATAACTTCATGTTAAAACATCTCTCTGTTAAATAACTCTCATGTAAATAACTACTTGTTAAATAAAACTATCATGATAAATAACTGTGTGTTAAATTAACTCTCAGTGTTAAATAACTCTCGTTGTTAATAATTCATGTTAAATAATTATGTTAAATACTCTCATGTTAACTAATCTCGTGTTAACTATAAAATCTTCTGTAATTATTCTCGTGTTAAATAACTCTCATGTTAAATAACTCTCGTGTTAAATAACTCTCATGTTAAATAACTCTCGTGTTAA
The DNA here is from genome assembly GCF_026875155.1 of Cherax quadricarinatus. Taxonomy (NCBI): domain Eukaryota; kingdom Metazoa; phylum Arthropoda; class Malacostraca; order Decapoda; family Parastacidae; genus Cherax; species Cherax quadricarinatus. Next base: position 47,092,429 of record NC_069407.1, on the reverse strand, counting down.
ATAACTCTCATGTTAAATAACTCTCGTGTTAAATAACTCTCATGTTAAATTACTCCCTCATGTTAAATAACTCTCGTGTTAAATAACTCTCATGTTAAATAACTCTCGTGTTAAATAACTCTCATGTTAAATAACTCTCATGTTAAATAACTCTCGTGTTAAATAACTCTCATGTTAAATAACTCTCGTGTTAAATAACTCTTATGGGGATATAACTCTCGTGTTAAATAACTCTCTGTTAAATAACTTCGTGTTAAATAAACTCTCTGGTTGAATAACTCTCATGTTAAATAACTCTCATTTTAAATAACTCTCGTGTTAAATAACTCTCATGTTAAATAACTCTCGTGTTAAATAACTCTCATGTTAAATAACTCTCATGTTAAATAACTCTCATGTTAAAATATTCTTCATGCTAAATATCTCATGTTAAATAATTCATGTTAAATAACTTATGCTAAATAATCTCTGTTAAATAAACTTCATGTTAAAAAACTTCAATGTTAAATAACTCTCATGTTAATAACTCGTGATAAAATAAAACTCTCATGTTAAATAAACTCCTCATGTAAGTAACTCTATGTTAAATAAAATTCATGTTAAATAACTCTCATGTTAAATAAAACTCTCATGTTAAATAACTCTCGTGTTAAAAACCCTCTCCTGTTAAAATACACTCTCGTGTTAATAACTCTCTTGTTAAATACACTCTTATGATAAATAACTCTATGTTCTTAATACTTTCATGTTAAAATATCTCGTTGTTAAAGATCTCACATGTTAAATTACTCTCATGTTAATTAATCTCTTGTTAAAAATAATCTCATGATTTAAAATAAATTCATGTTAAATAACTCTCATGTTAAATAACTCTCATGTTAAATAACTCTCATGTTAAATAACTCTCATGTTAAATAACTCTCATGTTAAATAACTCTCATGTTAAATAACTCTCGTGTTAAATAACTCTCATGTTAAATAACTCTCATTGTTAAATAACACTCCAAGTACATACCTTATGTTTCAATAAAACTTATGTTAAATAACTCTCATGTAATAACTTCTGTTACATAATCTCATGTACAAAACTTCATGTAACTAATTCATGAGCTAAATAGGTTTCATGTTAAATAAATCTCATTGTGTTTCAAAAAAAAAATAAATAACTCTCGTGTTAAACAACTCTCATGTTACGTACTTCTCGTGTTAAATAACTCTCATGGTTAAATAACTCTCTGTTAAATAACCTTCATGCTAAAATAGGTTTCATGTTAACTACTCTCATGTTCAATAAACTTCGTGTTAAATAACTCTCATGTTACCTAACTCTCGTGGTTAAATATATCTCGTGTTTTAAAACTCTGTGTAAAAACTTCTCATGTTAAATAACCTCATGTTAAAATAACTCTCATGTTAAATAATATCTTGTTAAAATACCTTTCATCTTAAATAAACTCTCATGTTAAAATACTCTCATGTTAAAATAACTCTCGTGTTAAAATAACTCGCATGTTAAATAACTCTCATGTTTAAATAATAACTTCATGTTAAATAATCTTTTCTCATGTTATAATAATATCTCATGTTATATAATCTCATGTTAAATTATCTCATGTTAAATAACTCTGTGTTAAAATAACTCTCGTGTTTAAATAACTTGCGGTTCAATATTATCTCCATGTTTAAATAACTTCATGTTAAATAAACTCTCATGGTTAAATAACTATCTTGTTAATTAACTTCTCATGTTAAAGAAACTCTCATGTTAAATTAAAATCTCATGTTAAATACTCTCATGTTAAATATTATTCATGTTATATAATATTCATGAGTTAAAAATAAATTCATGCTATTGTTGGTTTCTTGTTAAATATGCAGGTTAAATAAACTCTCGTTGTTTAAACAGCTCTCAGGGTAAATATCTCTCGTGTTTATAATAACTCTCATGTTAATATCTCTCATGTTATTATAAACTCTCATGTAAATAGGTTATGTTAAATAACTCTCATTGTTAAAATAGGTTTCATGTTAAATAACTCTCTGTTAATATAACTCTCATGTTAAATAGGTTTCATGATTAAATAACTCTCATTTAATTTGTTTCATGTTAAAATAACTCTTTCATGTTAAATAGGTTTCATGTTAAGAACTGTCATGTAAATAACTCTTCATGTTAAATAACTTCTTGTTAAATAACTCTAGTGTTAAATAGGTTTTCATGTTGAATACTCTCTTGTTAAATAACTCTATGTTAATAACTCTCATGTAAATAACTCTTGTGTTAAATAGGTTTATGTTAAATACTTCATGTTAAATAGGTTCATGTTAAATAACTCTCATGTTAATAACTCTCATGTTTAATTAACTCTCATGTAAAGATCTCTCTGGTGAAATTACTATTCGTGTTAAATGGTTTCAAGGTAAAATAATCTCATGTTAATTAACTCTCGTGTTTAATAACTATATTGTTATAACTCTGTGTTAAATAACTCTAGTGTTAATAACTCTCATGTTAAATAACTCTCATGTTAAATAACTCTCGTGTTAAATAACTCTCATGTTAAATAACTCTCGTGTTAAATAACTCTCATGTTAAATAACTCTCATGTTAAATAACTCTCGTGTTAAATAGGTTTCATGTTAAATAACTCTCATGTTAAATAACTCTCATGTTAAATAACTCTCATGTTAAATAACTCTCATGTTAAATAACTCTCATGTTAAATAACTATCGTGTTAAATACTTCATGTTTATAACTTCATGTTAAAAAACTCTCATGCTAAATAGGTTTCATGTTAAATAACTCTCATGTTAAATAACTCTCGTGTTAAATAACTCTCATGTTAAATAACTCTCATGTTAAATAACTCTCATGTTAAATAACTCTCATGTTAAATAACTCTCGTGTTAAATAACTCTCATGTTAAATAACTCTCGTGGTTAAAAATACTCTTCATGTATTATATAACTTCATGTTTAAATAACTTCGTGTTAAATAACTCTCATGTTAAATAACTCTCATGTTAAATAACTCTCATGTTAAATAACTCTCATGTTAAATAACTCTCATGTTAAATAACTCTCATGTTAAATAACTCTCATGTTAAATAACTCTCATGTTAAATAACTCTCATGTTAAATAACCTTCGTGTTAAATAAATAACTCTCACATGTTAAATAATCTGTGTTAAATAAACTCTCATGTTTTAAATAACATCATGTTAAATAACTCTCGTGTTAAAAACTCTATGTTAAATTACTCTCATTGTTAATAAACTCTCGTGTTAAATAAACTTCTCATTGTTTAAAATAACTCTCGTGTTAAATAACTCTCATGTTAAATAACTCTCGTGTTAAATAACTCTCATGTTAAATAACTCTCATGTTAAATAACTCTCATGTTAAATAACTCTCATGTTAAATAACTCTCATGTTAAATAACTCTCATGTTAAATAACTCTCATGTTAAATAACTCTCGTGTTAAATATTCTCATGTTATATAACTTTCTCGCTGTTAAATAAACTTCTGTTAAATCATTCATGTTAATAACTTCTCATGATACATAACTCTCATGTTAAATACTCTCTCATGTTAAATAACTCTCGTGTTAATAACTCTATGTTAAATAACTCTCGTGTTTTTTATTTATTATTTAAAATAATTTATATTATATTATATTATATAATATATATAATATAATATATTATTTATATTTATTATAATTTATAATATTATATTAATAATAATTATATAAATATAATAATTTTTTTAAAACCCCCCCCCCCCCCCCCCCCCACCCCCCCCCCCCCCCCCCCCCCCCCCCCAAAAAAAAATATATATAAATAAATATTTATACAATCTACTCTCATGTAAACTAAATACTCAAGTTAATAATAACTCTCATGTTAAATAACTCTCATGTTAAATAATCTCCATGTTAAATAACTCTCGTTGTTAAATAACTCTTCATGCTAAATAACTTGGGTTATATAAGCTTTCATGTGAAATAACTCTCTTGTTATAATAACTCTCATGTAAATAACTCTCATGTTGATAATAACTCTCTTGTTAAATAACTTCGGGGTTAAATTTCTCGCATGTTTAATATTTCTCATGTTAAATAAATCTTCGTGTTAATAACTCTCCCCATGTTATATAAACTCTCGTGTTAAATAACTCTCGTGTTTAAAGAACTCTCATATTTAATAAATCATGTTTATAACTCTCATGTTAAATAACTTCATGTTAATTAATTCATGTTAAATCACTCTCTGTTAAATATTCTCATACTTGAAATAATCTTGTTTTTCTATCTTTTTCAGAGTGATTTAATCTTCATATAAAACTAAAAATTACGTGGAAATTTCTTTGTTTAAAAATATAGTCAATGAGGAAATAATTGTATTAATGAAGTTAACATCAAGTTGAAGGTAATAATTGTATTAATGAAGTTAACATCAAGTTGAAGGTAATAATTGTATTAATGAAGTTAACATCAAGTTGAAGGTAATAATTGTATTAATGAAGTTAACATCAAGTTTGAAGGTAATAATTGTATTAATGAAGTTAACATCAGTGAAGGTAATAATTGTATTGATGAAGTTAACATCAAGTTGAAGGTAATAATTGTATTAATGAAGTTAACATCAAGTTAAAGATAGCGCATGTGAAGGTAGCGTACGTGAAGGTAGCGTATGTGAAGGTAGCGTATGTGAAGGTAGCGTATGTGAAGGTAGCGTATGTGAAGGTAGCGTATGTGAAGGTAGCGCACGTGAAGGTAGCGTATGTGAAGGTAGCGTATGTGAAGGTAGCGTATGTGAAGGTAGCGTATGTGAAGGTAGCGCACGTGAAGGTAGCGTATGTGAAGGTAGCGCAAGTGAAGGTAGCGTATGTGAAGGTAGCGTATGTGAAGGTAGCGTATGTGAAGGTAGCGTACGTGAAGGTAGCGTATGTGAAGGTAGCGTACGTGAAGGTAGCGTATGTGAAGGTAGCGTATGTGAAGGTAGCGCACGTGAAGGTAGCGTATGTGAAGGTAGCGCATGTGAAGGTAGCGTATGTGAAGGTAACGTATGTGAAGGTAGCGTATGTGAAGGTAGCGTATGTGAAGGTAGCGTATGTGAAGGTAGCGCACGTGAAGGTAGCGTATGTGAAGGTAGCATATGTGAAGATAGCGTATGTGAAGGTAGCGCACGTGAAGGTAGCGCACATGAAGGTAGCATATGTGAAGGTAGCGTACGTGAAGGTAGCGTATGTGAAGGTAGCGTATGTGAAGGTAGCGCACGTGAAGGTAGCGTATGTGAAGGTAGCGCACGTGAAGGTAGCGTATGTGAAGGTACGTATGTGAAGGTAGCGTATGTGAAGGTAGCGTACGTGAAGGTAGCGTATGTGAGGTAGCGTATGTGAAGGTAGCGTATGTGAAGGTAGCGTATGTGAAGGTAGCGTATGTGAAGGTAGCGTATGTGAAGGTAGCGTATGTGAAGGTAGCGTATGTGAAGGTAGCGTATGTGAAGGTAGCGCACGTGAAGGTAGCGTATGTGAAGGTAGCGCACGTGAAGGTAGCGTATGTGAAGGTAGCGTATGTGAAGGTAGCGTATGTGAAGGTAGCGTATGTGAAGGTAGCGTATGTGAAGGTAGCGTATGTGAAGGTAGCATATGTGAAGGTAGCGTATGTGAAGGTAGCGCACGTGAAGGTAGCGTATGTGAAGGTAGCGTATGTGAAGGTAGCGTATGTGAAGGTAGCGTATGTGAAGGTAGCGTACGTGAAGATAGCGCACGTGAAGGTAGCGTATGTGAAGGTAGCGTATGTGAAGGTAGCGTATGTGAAGGTAGGGCACGTGAAGGTAGCGTATGTGAAGGTAGCGCACGTGAAGGTAGCGTATGTGAAGGTAGCGTATGTGAAGGTAGCGTACGTGAAGGTAGCGTATGTGAAGGTAGCGTATGTGAAGGTAGCGTATGTGAAGGTAGCGTATGTTGAAGGTAGCGTATGTGAAGGTAGCGACGTGAAGATAGCGCACGTGAAGGTAGCGTATGTGAAGGTAGCGTATGTGAAGGTAGCGTATGTGAAGGTAGCGCACGTGAAGGTAGCGTATGTGAAGGTAGCGCACGTGAAGGTAGCGTATGTGAAGGTAGCGTATGTGAAGGTAGCGTACGTGAAGGTAGCGTATGTGAAGGTAGCGTATGTGAAGGTAGCGTATGTGAAGGTAGCGCACGTGAAGGTAGCGTACGTGAAGGTAGCGCACGTGAAGGTAGCGTATGTGAAGGTTAGCGTATGTGAAGGTAGCGTATGTGAAGTAGCGCACGTGAAGGTAGCGTATATGAAGGTAGCGTATGTGAAGGTAGCGTAGTGAAGGTAGCGTATGTGAAGGTAGCGTATGTGAAGGTAGCGTATGTGAAGGTAGCGCACGTGAAGGTAGCGTATGTGAAGGTAGCGTATGTGAAGTAGCGCACGTGAAGGTAGCGTATGTGAAGGTAGCGTATGTGAAGGTAGCGTATGTGAAGGTAGCGGTATGTGAAGGTAGCGTATGTGAAGGTAGCGTATGTGAAGGTAGCGCACGTGAAGGTAGCGTATGTGAAGGTAGCGCACGTGAAGGTAGCGTATGTGAAGGTAGCGTATGTGAAGGTAGCGTACGTGAAGGTAGCGTATGTGAAGGTAGCGTATGTGAAGGTATCGTATGTGAAGGTAGCGTATGTGAAGGTAGCGTATGTGAAGGTAGCGTATGTGAAGGTTAGCGTATGTGAAGGTAGCGTATGTGAAGGTAGCGTATGTGAAGGTAGCGTATGTGAAGGTAGCACACGTGAAGGTAGCGTATGTGAAGGTAGCGTATGTGAAGGTAGCATACGTGAAGGTAGCGTATGTGAAGGTAGCGTATGTGAAGGTATCGTATGTGAAGGTAGCGCACGTGAAGGTAGCGTATGTGAAGGTAGTGCACGTGAAGGTAGCGTATGTGAAGGTAGCGTATGTGAAGGTAGCGTACGTGAAGGTAGCGTATGTGAAGGTAGCGTATGTGAAGGTATCGTATGTGAAGGTAGCGTATGTGAAGGTAGCGTATGTGAATTTAGCGTATGTGAAGGTAGCGTATGTGAAGGTAGCGTATGTGAAGGTAGCGCACGTGAAGGTAGCGTATGTGAAGGTAGCATATGTGAAGGTAGCGTATGTGAAGGTAGCGTATGTGAAGGTGGGTAGTGAAGGTAGCGTGTGAAGGTAGCGTATGTGAAGGTAGCGTATGTGAAGGTACGTATGTGAAGGTAGCGTATGTGAAGGTAGCGCATGTGAAGGTAGCGCATGTGAAGGTAGCGTATGTGAAGGTAGCGTATGTGAAGGTAGCGTATGTGAAGGTAGCGTATGTGAAGGTAGCGTATGTGAAGGTAGGTATGTGAAGTAGCGTATGTGAAGGTAGCGTATGTGAAGGTAGCGTATGTGAAGGTAGCGTATGTGAAGGTAGCGTATGTGAAGGTAGCGCATGTGAAGGTAGCGTATGTGAAGGTAGCGTATGTGAAGGTAGCGTATGTGAAGGTAGTGCATGTGAAGGTAGCGTAGTGAAGGTAGCGCATGTGAAGGTATGCGCACGTGAAGGTAGCGTATGTGAAGGTAGCGCACGTGAAGGTAGCGTATGTGAAGGTAGCGTATGTGAAGGTAGCGTATGTGAAGGTAGCGTATGTGAAGGTAGCGTATGTGAAGGTAGCGTATGTGAAGGTAGCGTAGTGAAGGTAGCGCACGTGAAGGTAGCGTATGTGAGAAGGTGAGCGTATGTGAAGGTAGCGCACGTGAAGGTAGCGTATGTGAAGGTAGCGTATGTGAAGGTAGCGTTTGTGAAGGTAGCGTACGTGAAGATAGCGCACGTGAAGGTAGCGTATGTGAAGGTAGCGTATGTGAAGGTAGCGTATGTGAAGGTAGCGCACGTGAAGGTAGCGTATGTGAAGGTAGCGTATGTGAAGGTAGCGTATGTGAAGGTAGCGCACGTGAAGGTAGCGTATGTGAAGGTAGCGTATGTGAAGGTAGCGCACGTGAAGGTAGCGTATGTGAAGGTAGCGTATGTGAAGGTAGCGTATGTGAAGGTAGCGTACGTGAAGATAGCGCACGTGAAGGTAGCGTATGTGCAGGTAGCGTATGTGAAGGTAGCGCATGTGAAGGTAGCACACGTGAAGGTAGCCTATGTGAAGGTAGCGCACGTGAAGGTAGCATATGTGAAGGTAGCGTATGTGAAGGTAGCGAATGTGAAGGTAGCGTATGTGAAGGTAGCGTATGTGAAGGTAGCGTATGTGAAGGTAGCGTATGTGAAGGTAGCGCACGTGAAGGTAGCGTATGTGAAGGTAGCGTATGTGAAGGTAGCGCACGTGAAGGTAGCGTATGTGAAGGTAGCGTATGTGAAGGTAGCGTATGTGAAGGTAGCGTATGTGAAGGTAGCGTATGTGAAGGTAGCGTATGTGAAGGTAGCGTATGTGAAGGTAGCCTATGTGAAGGTAGCATATGTGAAGGTAGCGTATGTGAAGGTAGCGCACGTGAAGGTAGCGTATGTGAAGTAGCGTATGTGAAGGTAGCGCACGTGAAGGTAGCGTATGTTGAAGGTAGCGTATGTGAAGCGTCGCGTATGTGAAGGTAGCGTACGTGAAGATAGCGCACGTGAAGGTAGGGTATGTGAAGGTAGCATATGTGAAGGTAGTGCATGTGAAGGTAGCGCACGTGAAGGTAGCGTATGTGAAGGTAGCGCACGTGAAGGTAGCGTATGTGAAGGTAGCGTATGTGAAGGTAGCGTATGTGAAGGTAGCGTATGTGAAGGTAGCGTATGTGAAGGTAGCGTATGTGAAGGTAGCGTATGTGAAGGTAGCGAATGTGAAGGTAGCGCACGTGAAGGTAGCGTATGTGAAGGTAGCGCACGTGAAGGTAGCGTATGTGAAGGTAGCGTATGTGAAGGTAGCGTATGTGAAGGTAGCGTATGTGAAGGTAGCGTATGTGAAGGTAGCGTATGTGAAGGTAGCGCACGTGAAGGTAGCGTATGTGAAGGTAGCACACGTGAAGGTAGCGTATGTGAAGGTAGCGCACGTGAAGGTAGCGTATGTGAAGGTAGCACATGTGAAGGTAGCGTATGTGAAGGTAGCGCACGTGAAGGGATTGCACGTGAAGTTGGTGTACTGGGTGAGCGTCACTGGTGTCGTGAGCACATCTTTCTAACAGCCATAACAGTGTTGACTGTCACAGTGTTGACTATCACAGTGTTGACTGTCACAGTGTTGACTATCACAGTGTTGACTGTCACAGTGTTGACTATCACAGTGTTGACTGTCACAGTGTTGACTATCACAGTGTTGACTGTCACAGTGTTGACTATCACAGTGTTGACTGTCACAGTGTCATATGGGGTTCGAAACGTGGATGGGGTAAGAACACTCACGTAGGCTGGTTAGTATGTATAATTATAACGAAAAGTATGGGAAGAAGCCGTGCAGCCCCGCCTCTCTGCTCTCTATCTCAGACTGACCCACCTGTGCCTAGGGGGTGAGCAGTGTTCAAAAACATGCTATGGTCAGCAGCAACGTGAATAACAGTCAGTGATTCACACAGACGGTTGATAGTGAGTCATCTACTGGTAACTGGTTACTGGTAATACTGAGAGCTCAGCGACGCTAACGTATGTCGTCCCGACATACAGCTAATGCAAACTAGAGACGGCTTGGGCTGATTCTATACACTGTCAAAGTACACAACAATTGAACATTATAACATAAAGAGAATATTGGAATGGAAGCTTACGTAATTGACTATAATGAAACTTACTGCAATGAAACTGTAATGAAACTGTAATGCATTAATAAACCCTTTACTTTGCAGGAATCACTGTCAACTAGGACGTTATCACCATCTAAAACACTAACAACAACAGACACTCTAGTGAGGGCACTAGCTGCGACAGAAACGTCTTTCTGCAGACGCCATATGACATCAACAAGAGATGGCTACTAGTTGCAAGTAATCGTTTTCCAACAAGGCGTCCCCTGTGGAGAAACTACTACTTGAACTAGCAGACGTTGCAGGGATAGGCTCAGCACTCAAGGTAGTCAGAGCGTCCTCGGACACTTGAGGTAACTGGACACTAGTTAGTCGAGTTTTCCACTGAGGCCGGTGTATCCGGTTTTTAGGGGCCTTCCACTGAGCGGGTAATTCCGGTTTAGGGGGCCTTCACTGACGGTGTCCCGGTTTAGGGCCATCCACTGTAGCCGGTGTATTTCCGGTCTAGGACCACACTGGAGGGTCACCTTTTCACACCTAGGTGTTACTTTCCGGTTTTGACCAATGACCCCTCGCCCTCGAGACTACCTCACCTGACCCCCCAAAAAAAACCCAAAATAACCCCTCCCCACGACCCCCCCCCCCTTCGCGACCCGCCGTCGCGCCGCGCCGCTCCCGCCGCCCTCGCGCGCCGTCCGCGCGCCCCGCCCCGGCCCGCGCGCCCAGCCCGCGCCCTATCGCGCGCCCCGCCCGCGCTCCTGCTGCGCCTTCTGCACGTCGACCCGGATACGCCCCCGCGCCTCGAATTTTTTCCGATTTTTTTCCGAATTTTTTTTTGAATTCTTTCTTGTGCTCTCCATCTCCTCGGTTCAAGTTTTTAAGGTTCCCACTCTCACTTTCATTCACCCCCCAATCCAAAAATTTCTCATATTACCAATGTTTTGGATTCCCCCCTATGGGGTTATCCGAAATTCTCCATTCCTTTGGATCAAATTTTGGGTACCCCCTCCTTCACCCCAAATTTTCTCGTCAATAACATGACTTTGACCTCCATCTCCTCGGATCAAATTTTTGAGGTTCCCCTCTCCACTTTCACCCCCAACCCAAATTTCTCGAATCAAATTCTCCATCTCCTAGATCATGTTTTTTGGTACCCCTCCTTTTCACCCCAAAATTTTCTCGACAATACCATGAGCTTCCATCTCCTCGGATCAATTTTTTGGATCCCCCCATGGGGTTTTTCAACCGAAATTCTCCCATCTCCATGGATCAAATTTTTTGGATTACCCCTCCCACTTTCACCCCCAATTTTCTCGACAATACCAAGACTCCATCTCCTCGGATCAAATTTTTTGGATCCCCCTATGGGGGTTTCGAAATTCTCCATCTCCTCGGATCAAATTTTCTCGACAATACCATGACTCCATCTCCTCGGATCAAGTTTTTTGGATCCCCCATCCCCCTATGGGTTTTCGAAATTCATCCCATCTGGCTGGATCAAATTTTTGATATACCCCCCTCTCACACTTCACTCCCAACCCCGATCCATAATTGCTCGATAATACCAAGATTCCATCTCCTTGGATCAAGGTTTTTTGGATTCCCCCCTCTGGGGGTAAAGCATTCAAATGAACTCCTCCTATGGGGCATGCTTACTACAGGTCTAAACATCTTCCCCTTATTATTTTAAAATGAACTAAAAGTTTCCTCTCATTAAGTTAAATGAACTAAAAAAGGACCACGCGCACACAGGTTGAATCTTGTCCACCCTTTTAGTTAATAAGGGGACATAGCAGTGACGTCACGTGCACACAGGCTGAATCATGTCGACCCTATGTCAGTGACGTCACGTGTTGACCCAGAACACAGGCTGAATCTTGTCGGCTTACCCCTATGTCAGTGACGTCACGCGATGACCCCCCACACGCACAGGCTGAATCTTGTCTACCCTTTTAGTTAATAATGGGACATCAGAAAGGCGCATTTTTTCGTTAATACCCACAATTTCTTTACAACACAAGTCTAGACATTTTTCATCTCAGGTCACTCCCCACGAAGTAACCTCCCCCCCACCCTCCCAAACCCTCACACTCCAACCAACACCTCACAATTTTCACTCATAACTCCAATTTTTCTCGTTTTAACCCTTTTTGTTCATTAAAGTTAATAAGGGGACACAGTACATCAGAAAGTCACCACATCGCTTACATCCACTTTCGTTAAATTCACTACTCACAATTTTACATATTACGAAGTTAAAATACGCACTTTTACTTTGAACATCTTCAAAAACACTCTCATAAATCATTTGAATACTCACAAAAATACCTTTATACATTCCAAACAACATAAATTACTCCAAAAACCATATTCGAAAACCCCCACCCCCAAATCACCTCTGAATACTCCCAGAACACCTTCATAAGTACTCTCATAATCATTTGTACACCTTCAAAAAACACCTTTGAATACTCACATAAACACCCTTGAACACCTTCAAAACACCCTTCAACACACTCAAAACACCTTTGAACACCTTTGAACATTTCCAAAACACTATTTGAGTACTCCCAAATAAGATTTGACATCTCTAATTTATCTGCACTTACACATTTCATTAAATTACAACTCATCCCCTCAGTCTCCAGACTAGGCATTTTCTCGTTTTTACCCTTTTAGTTCATTAAAGTTATTAAGGGGACACAATACATCAGAAAAAAGTCACAAAAACTAACTCAAACACTTTACTTTGAACACCCCCAAAGTACTCTCATAATCATTTGAATACTCACATAAACACCCTTGAACACCTTCAAAACACCTTTGAATATCGTTTTAAACTAATTTCATCACAACCCACTTATATCATCTTTTTTCGGTAACTCTAATTCGACTACACTACCCTCATCAATTACCAACAAGCAGTTTACTCGTTTTTTAACTAATGTCATCACTGTAACCAAGATTTTCACAAAAAAAAAAAAACTCTATGACACCAACAAACACACGCACAACACACACCCCACATACACCCACAATTTTTTCCTCGGTTTAACCTTTTAGTTCATTAAGTTAATAAGGGGACACAGTACATCAGAAAGTCCCACAACAACAACATCCCACAACCCACAATTTTTTCTCGTTTTAAGCCCTTTTAGTTCATTATAGTTAAAGGGGAACACACTAATAAAATCAGAAAAAGTCCCAACAAAAACCCACTTATAACACTTTTTTCGTATCCCAAGTTCCGACAACAACACCCCATCCCAAACAACCCACGAACATTTCCAAAACACTATTTGATACTTCCCAAAATTACACCACTGATTACTACTAAAAACACCAACTGAATTCAATCAAAACACCCTTCACACCTTCAAACAACCTTGAACACCTTCAAAACACTCTTGAACACCTTTCAAAACACCTTTGAACATTTCCCAATCAACACTGAAAACACTTCCAAAAAACACAATTTGAGTACTCCCTATTACACCACTATATACTACTAAAAACACCGCTGAATTCAATCAAAACACCCTCAAACACTTCAAACACCTTTGAACACCTTCAAAAAACACCTTTGACTACCTTCAAAAACACCTCTGAACATTTCCAAACAACACTGAACACCTCCAAAAAACACAATTTGAGTAATCCCAATTACACCACTGAATACTACTAAAACACCGCTGAATTCAATCAAAACACCCTTCACACCTTCAAAACACCTTGAACACCTTGAACACCTTCAAAAAAAACAACATTTGAACACACTCAAACAGCCCTTTGAACACCTTTTGAGACATTTTCCAAACAACACTGAAACACTTCCAAAAAAACACCATTTGAGTACTCCCAAATATACACACTGAATACTAAAACAACACTGAATACACCAAAACACCACCAAAATCACCATAAACTAAGATCAACACCCACATCCCACAACACCCACAACCCACAACACCCACAATTTATTCTCGTTTATCTAATTTCCATCAGAAAGTCACAACACCCACACCCCCCATTTTTTTTTTCTCGTTTTTAAAAAACCGTTTTAGTTAAACATTAAAGTTTAATAAGGGAACACACTACATCAGAAAAGTCCCAACAACAACCCACTTATAACATTTTTTTTTTTCGGTATCGTCAATTCGACAACAACACCCACAACACCCATCATCCCACAACACCCATGGAACATGTCCAAAACACTATTTGAGTACTCTCTCCCCAATTACACCACTGATTACTACAAACACCGCTGAATTCAATCAAAACACCGTTCAACACCTTCAAACACCCTTTGAACACCTCAAAACACTCTTGAACACTTTTCAAAAAACACCTTTGAACATTTTCCATCAACAGCTGAAACACTTCCAAAAACACCATTTGAGTACTCCCAATTACACCACTGATACAACTACTAAGAACAACGCTGAATTCAATCAAAACACCTCTTCAACAACACCTTCAAACACCCTGAACACACTCAAAAAACACCCTTCAACACCTTCAAAACACCTTTGAACAACTTCAAAACACCTTTGAACACATTCAAAACACTCTCATAATATATGAACACACTCAAAACGAGCCTTTGATAACCCTCAAAACACGTTCGAACAACCTTCAAAACACCCTTGATAACACCCTTGATCACCTTCAAAAAACAACATTTGAACACACTCAAAACACAACCTTTGAACATCCTTTGAACATTTCCAAACAACAACTGAAACACTTCCAAAAACACCATTTAGTACCCCACATACACCACTGAATACTAAAACAACCACTGAATACACTCAAAACACCCCAAAATCACCATAAACTAAGGCAACACCCACATCCCACAACCACCCTCAACCCACAACACCCACATTATATTTTTCTCTCGTTTTATCTAATTTCATCAGAAAGTCACAACAACCCACACCCCCAATTTTTTCCTCGTTTTAACCCTTTTAGTTCATTAAAGTTAAAAGGGGCCACACTAACATCAGGAAAAAGTCACAAAAACAACCCCACTTATAACGTCTTTTTCGGTATCTCTAGTTCGAACAACAACACCCACATCCCACAACACCACGCCACATCCCACATCTCCCACACCCACATCCCCCCACACACACACACACACAGACACTCAACACACATCCCTAACCAGCCTAACCTAACTTACTTATCCTAACATAACCTAACCTAAACCTAACCTAACCAACCTAACCTACTTAACCTAGACCTAGCCCTAACCTAACCTTACTCTAAATTATCCTAACCTAACCTAACCTAGGCCTAACCTAACCTAACTTAACCTAACCTGAACCTAACCTAACGCGAACCTACCCTAACCTAACCTATACTAACATAACCTAGACCAAACCTAAACCTAACCTAACGTAACCTAACCAACCTAACCTAACCTAACCTAGCCTAACCTAACTTAACTCTAACCTAAGCCTAACTACCCTAACCTAACCTACCTAACCTATCTTAACCTTACCTAACCTAACCTAGCCGAACCTATCTAACCCTAACCTAAAATATATTGGAACACTTCCAAAATACATTAGGAGTACTCCAAATTACTTGAACGACTCCATTTTTGGATATTTCCAATTAGTTTTGGAAAACCTTTAATCGTAAAATCGAACAATATTTCTTGTTGGTAAAACACACTCAATGGTAAAATATTTACTCAGATTCCGAATAAAGCACTGTCCTCGCTCTGAGCGACTCATTGGGGTCACCACACCCAACACATGGTGTAAAGGCGCCTTCACACCCAGGTAGAACAAACACCGCGTCAAAAAAACTCAGGACAGAACAGGTGCGCCATGTAATGCGGGTAACACCCATGTAGAAAACATGCTCTTTCCAGACCAACTGTCATATCCTAAACCTAACCTAACCAACCTAATTCTAACCTAACCTAACCTCACCTTAACCGAACCTAACGCTAAACACCCATCCAATCACCTCTATCCTAACCTAACCTAACCCAACCTAACTCCCATCAAACACCTCTATCCTAACCATAACCTAAACCTATCTAACCTTACCTAACTCCATCAAACACCTCGAATAACTACCTAACTTAACCTAACCTAACCTTACCTAACTACCGAACCTAAACCTAACCTAACCTAACCTATCCTAACCTGTCCCAACCAACCAGACCTAATGCCTTTATTCCTAACCTAACCTACCTAACCTAACCTAACTTATCCAAGCTAACCTAACCTAACTTATCCTAACCTAACCTACCTAACCTAACCTAAAACACGACTAACTTTGAACCAACTCTGAACACCACTGATCTTCTTCAAAAAATGCTCTGCACATCAATTGAATACACCTTCAAAAAAAACACCTTCAAACACCTCTCGAATACTCCCAAAAAACACTACGAATACTACCAAATCACCACTGAATACTGCCATTCACCTCAAATCACCAGAAAACTAAGTTAAACATCACCCTCTAACAACCTTTTCATAGAATCCCCTAATTCATCACTATACACCAAAGAAACTCCCTCCACCATTTGGGCCTTAAAAAAAAAGCATGAACCAACATAGAATACGCAAACACTTAGTACATATCACCATCACTGAAAACATATCTTATACACTCACATAATATAAGACAATCACCAACTACAATCACCCATGTTCACAGTACCTCAAATCCCTAATATCACAGAAAACAATCATTTTTTATAAACATTCAACTACACACACCCACACACAAAAAAAATCATATTTGACAATATCAAGCGCACTCACTCACTACCACCAACACCACGATGTTCTCACCGCCAACCTCACAGGACAGACGAGCTCACCTCCAGGGACGTCCACACTCCCATTGTGTTACTTGGTGGTTGGTACATCCACCTACCCCCCTGTTTTCAACCTGTTGTACCCTACATTATCTCAGAACACTTAATCCAATACGATTACCAGATTTTATGATCCCCAACACCAAGATCACAGAAACACACATTTTTTATAAATATACACACAAATAATCACGATCACACCAATTGAATATCATGTTTTATCCGTCATCTAATCAACACTAAACACCAAGATCACCAAAAAAAACTAAGATCATGCATCTCAAAACTACTAATGATCACTGAAAACACTTATTTTTTTAAACATCGCACAAAAATTAAGACATACAACAAAAATACCACAAACACTTCCACCACATCTATAAAACATAACAGAGCACTATAACAATATCACTATCACAAAAAAAAATAATACACAAACACACCACATATTAATACATTCAATTGAAATTTTAAGACATAGACATACACAACCAAATCTAAGACATTCACCTCCAACTAAGACATACCACATTCACCCCTAAAACTTCCTTCCTATATTCATTCCGTATACTCCTAGAGCTGTTTTTAAACCCCGAACGGTTTCCATCACCCCCCCTTCCCCCCCACCCCACCCCCCACCACGAACGTAGGCTCCAGAGGGAACCCATCCACCACTCCAACATCCACCTACTACACTCTTTGCTCCTACGTCGTGGTGATCCGTGGGTTAAAACAGCTCTAGGATGATATACGGAAATGAATAAGGAATGAAGTTTTAGGGTGAAGTGTATGTCTTAGTTGGAGGTGAATGTCTAGATATGGTGTGGTAATGTCTCATGTCTTAAATTTCCAATTGAAATGTATAATATGTTAGGGTGTTTGTGTATGATTTTTTTTTTTTGTGATAGTGATGATGTTATAGTTGCTCATGTTAAGTTATAGATGTTGGTGGAAGTGTTGTGGTATTTTTGTGTGATGTCTTAATTTTGTGCAGAATGTTAAAAAATAAGGTTTTCAGTGAGCATAGTAGTTTTTTGAGATGCATGATCTAGATTTTTTTGGTGATCTTGTGATTAGTGTTTGTTAATGAACGTAAACATGATATCAATTGGGATCGTGATTTTTTGTGTGAATAATTATAAAAAATTGTGTTTTTCTGTGGATCTTGGTGTTGGGGATCATAAAATCTGGTAATCGTCCTTGATATAGTGTTCTTAGATAATGTAGGTACAACATGTTGAAACAAGGGGGTTTAGGTGTGATTTACCAACCACCAAGTAACACAATGGGAGTGTGACGTCAAATCTGAGGTAGCTCGTCAGGTCCTGTGAGGTGAGACATCGTGTGGTTGGTGGTAGTGAGGTAGTGCGCCTTAGATATTGTCAAATAGAGTTTTTTTTTTTTGTGTGTGTGTGTGTGTGAAATGTTTATAAAAATGATTGTTTTTCTGTGATATTATGATTTTTTTTTGAGGTAAGTGAACATGGTGATTGTAGTTGGTGATGTCTTATATTATGTGTGTGTATAAGATATGTTTTCATTGATGGTGATCATGTACTAAGTGTTTTGCGTATTAGGGTTTTGTGTTCCCCATGCTTTTTTTTTTATGGCGCTCAAATGGGGAGGGGAGTTCTTGGTTAAGTGATTTGGAGGGGATTTTTCTAATAAAAAGGATGTTAGATGGTGAATGTTAAACTTAGTTTCTGGTTATTGTGACGGTGAATGGGCAGCATTCAGTGTGATTTGTAGTAATCAGTAGTGTATTTTGGGAGTAAATTCGGAGGTGTGAATGGTGTGTTTTTTTTGAAGTTGTTCAAATATTGCAGAGCTTTTTTGAAGAAGAATCAGTGGTGGTTCAGAGTTTGTTCAAAGTTAGACAGTGTTTAGGTTCGGTTAGGATATTTTAGGTTAGGAAAGTTAGGGTTAGGTTTAGCTTAGGATAAGTTAAGGTAGGTTAGGTTAGGTTAGGTAGGATAGGGTTTAGAGTAGGTTAGGTTGGGACAGGTTAGGATAGGTTAAGGTAGGTATTTAGGTCGGTAGGTTAGGTAAGGTTAGGTTAGGTTGAATTAGGTAGTATTCGAGGTGTTTGATGGAGTTAGGTTAGGTTAGGATAGGTAGGTTAGGTTAGGATAGAGGTGTTTGATGGAGTTAGGTTGGGTTTTAGTTTAGGGTTAGGTTAGGTTAGGAATAAGGTGATTGATGGAGTTAGGTATAGGTACGGTTAGGTGAGGTAGTTAGGTTAGGATTAGGTTAGGTTAGTTAGGTAGGATAGACAGTTGGTCTGGAAAGAGATGATTTTCTACCTTGGATGTTACCCGCATTACATGGCGCTTCTGTCCTGAGTTGACGCAAGGTGTTTATGTTCTACCTTGGGTGTGAAGCGCATTACACCATGTGTTGGGGTGACCCACAATAGTTCTCCAGAGCGAGGGACCGTGCTTTCTATTCGGAATCGAGTAAAGTATTTCTACCATTGAGTGTTTTTTTACCAACAAGAAAATAATGTTCGATTTTACGATAAAGTTTTCAAAACTAATTTGGAAATATCCAAAAATGGAGTCGTTCAAAGTAATTCTGGAGTATCTAATATTTTGAAGTGTTCCAATATATTTTAGGTTAGGTTAGGATAGGTTCGGCTGGTTAAAGGTTAGGTAAGGTTAAGATAGTTAGGTTAGGTTAGTTTAGGGTAGGTTAGGTTAGGTTAGTTATGTTAGGTTAGGCTAGGTTAGGTTAGGTTAGGTTGGGTTAGGTTAAGTTAGGTTAGGTTAGGTAGCTAGGTATGTTAGGTAAGGTTAGGTTAGGGTAGGTTCGGTTAGGTTAGGTTAGGTTAGGTTAATTAGGTTAGGTAGGCTAGGTTAGGTTAGGTTAGGATAATTTAGGTAAGGTTAGGTAGGCTAGGTTAGGATAAGTTAGGTTAGGTTAGGTAGTGTTGGTTAGGTTAGTTATGTTTAGTATAAGTTAGGGTTAGGTTAGCTAGGTTAGGGATGTGTGTGTGTGGTGTCTGTGTGTGTGTTGTGGGGGATGTGGGATGTGGGTGTTGTGGGATGTGGTTGTTGTTGGTCGAACTAGAGATACCGAAAAAAGACGTTATAAGTGGTTGTTTTTTGTGACTTTTTCTAATGGTAGATGTGGCCCCTTATTACTTTAATGAACTAAAAGGTTAAAACGAGAAAAAAATGTGGGGGTGTGGGTTTGTGACTTTCTGATGAAATTAGATAAAACGCAGAAAAAAATTGGTTGGTCGTTTGGGTGTGGGTGTTTGTGGGATGTGGGTGTTGATCCTTAGTTTATGGTGATTTTGGTGGTGTGGGGGGGGGGGGGGGGTGGGGGGATTCAGTGGTGTTTTTAGTAATTCAGTGGTTTATTTGGGAGTACTCAAATGGTGTTTTTGAAGTGTTTCAGTTTTTTGGAAATGTTTCAAAGGTGACTCAAAGGTGTTTTGAATGTGTTCAATGTTGTTTTTTGAAGGTGATCAAGGGTGTTCAAGGGTGTTTTGAAGGTGTTCGAAAGGTGTTTTTTAGGTTATCAAAGGTGTTTTGAGTGTGTTCAAATGATTATGAGAGTGTTTTTGAATGTGTTCAAAGGTGTTTTGAAGGTGTCAAAGGTGTTTTTGAAGGTGTGAAGGGTTTTTGAGTGTGTTCAAGGGTGTTTGAAGGTGTTGAGGGTGTTTGATTGAATTCACGGTGTTTTAGTAGTAATCAGTGGTGTAATTGGAGTACTCAAATGTATTTTTGAATGTTTCAGTGTTGATTGGAAATGTTTAAGAGGGTGTTGTTTGAAAAGGTTCAAGAGTGTTTTGAAAGGTGTTCAAGGGTGTTTGAAGGTGTTGAAGGGTGTTTTGATTGAATTCAGCGGTTTTTAGTAGTAATCATGTGTAATCGGGAGTACTCAAATAAGTGATTTGGAAATGTCATGGGTGTTGTGGGATGTGGTGTTTGTGGGTGTTTGTTGTCGAACTAGAGATACCGAAAAAAAAAATGATATAAGTGGGTTGTTGTTGGGACTTTTTCTGATGAGAGTGTCACCCTTATTAACTTTAATGAAACTAAAAGGGTTAAAACGAGAAAAAAATGGGTGTGTGGGTGTTTGTGACTTTTCTGATGAAATTAGATAAAACGAGAAAAAAGTTGTGGGTGTTGTGGGTTGTTGTGTTGTGGATGTGGGTGTTGATCTTAGTTTTAGTGATTTTGTGGTGTTTTGAGTGTATTCAGTGTTTGTTTTTAGTATTCAGTGTGTATTTGGGAGAACTCAAATGGTGTTTTTGGAAGTGTTTCAGTGTTGTTTGGGAAAATGTTCAAAGGTGTACAAAGGTGTTTTTGAGTGTGTTCAAATGTTGTTTTTTTTGAAGGTTGTGTCAAAGGTGTTCAAAGTTGTTTTGAAGGTGTTGAAGGGTGTTTTGATTGAATTCACGGTGTTTTAGTAAGTATTCCAGTGTGTAATTGGAGACTCAAATTGTGTTTTGTTGGAAGTGTTTCAGTGTTGTAATTGGAAATGTATCAAGGTGTTTTTTGGAAGGTGTCAAAGGTTTTTTGAAGGTGTTCAAAGGTGTTTTGAAGGTGTTAAAGGGGTGTTTTTGATTAATTCCGTGTTTTAGTAGTTTTAGTGGTGTAAGGGGGAGTCCCAAAATTGTTTTTTTTGGGAAGTGTTTCAGTTTTTGATTAAAATTTTTAAAAGGTGTTTTTGAAGGTGTTCAAGAGTGTTTTAAAGGTGTTCAAGGTGTTTAAGGGTTTGAAGGGTGTTTTGATTAAATTCAGGGGTGTTTTAGGAGTAATCAGGGGTAAAAAGGGAGTACTCAAATTTTTTTGGAAAATGTTCGGGGGTGTTGGGGGAAGTGGGTGTTTTGTCGAATAGAGATCCGAAAAAAGATGTTTAAAGGGGTTTTGTTGGGGGGCTTTTTTCTTGTAGTGTGTCCCCCTTTTAACTTTAATGAAAAAAGGGGCAAAAGGAAAAAATTGGGGGTTGGGGATTTGTTGTTGTGTTTTTCGATGTACTGGTCCCCTTTTTAATTTAATAAACTAAAAGGGTTTAAAAACGAGAAAAATTGGGGTGTTGTGGGGTGGTGTGTGGTTGTGTTAGGTTATAGAGTTTTTTTTTTTTGTAAAAATTTTGGTTAAGTGATGACTTATTTAAAAAGGGTAAAATTTGTGTAAGATGGGGTAGTGTAGTCAAATTGATTTACCAAAAAAAGATGATAAAGTGGGTTTTGTGAGAAATTTAAAAACGTATTCAAAGGTGTTTTGAAGTGTTCAAGGGTGTTTTGTGATTTTAAAATGATTATGAAACTTTGGGGGTTTAAAAGAAAATGTTTGAGTTATTTTTTTGTGTTTTTTTTTGAGTATTGTGTCCCCTTTAAATTTTAAATGAACAAAAAGGGTAAAAAGAGAAAATGCCTAGTTGGGACTGGGGAGGGGTTTGTAATTTAATGAAATGTGAAAGTGCAGATAATTAGAGTTTAAAAATCTTTTTTGGGGAGTACTAAAAAGGGTTTTTTGAAATGTTAAAAAGGTTTAAAGGGGGGGGGTGTTTTGGTGTGTTGAAGGGTTTTTGAAGGTGTTCGGGTGTTTATGTAGTATTCAAAGGGTTTTTTGAAGGGTAAAATATTATGAGAGATTAAGGTGTTCTGGGAGATTCGAGGGTTTTGGGGGGGGTGTTAAATATTTTTTTGGGAGTATTCGTGTTGTTGGAAATGTATAAAGGTATTTTTGTGAGTATTAAAAATGTTTTTATGAGAGTGTTTTTTGAAGTGTTAAAAGTAAATGCGATTTTAACTTCGAAATATGTAAAATTGTGAGGGGGAATTTAACGAAAGGGGTGAAAGCGATGTGGTGATTTTTCTGAGCTGTGTCCCCTTTTTTTTAATGCA
>NC_069407.1:47053975-47069486 GCF_026875155.1 Cherax quadricarinatus | reverse complement strand
GTTTTTGTTTATGTGGGTTTGATTAGGTCATCACTGGGCTGCGGGAAAAACCTCATAAAAGTAAAAATAGAGGACAGGTTCCTGTTCCCCTGCCGCTCCCACGGTTCCCTTGTTCAGTACTTGTTACAAGTACTGTAAAAGGGTGTACAAGTACGTTCAAGGTATAAAAAGTCATTTAAAAATTTTAAAAAGTAATGTACGGGTATACGTACATGTACAAGGTATACAAGTACATGTACAAGGTATACAAGTACATGTGCAAGGTATACAAGAACATGTACAAGATATACAAGTATATGTACAAGGGAAACAAGTACATGAACAAGGTAAACAAGTACATGTACAAGGTATACAAGTACATGTACAAGGTGTACATGTACAAGGTATACAAGTACATGTACAAGATATACAAGTGTATGTACAAGGTATACAAGAACATGTACAAGGTATACAAGTACATGTACATGAACAAGGTAAACAAGTACATGTACAAGGTATACAAGTACATGAACATTAAAATGGTATAAAATACCGACAGGTTGTTAGGTAAGACACATATGCAACAATTAGGTATCTTTATTATGAAACGTTTCGCCTACACAGTAGGCTTCTTCAGTCAAGTACAGAAAAGTTGATAGAAGCAGAAGATACTTGAAGACGATGTAATCAGTCCATCACCCTTAAAGTTTTGAGGTGGTCAGTCCCTCAGTCTGGAGAAGAGCATTGTTCCATAGTATGAAACAATATGGAGATGAAGTGACAGAATGGAGCTTTTTATAGCGCCAAGAGGTGAGACGTAGGCCCCTAGGAGAGGTAAGAACTCAGTGTTTTAAAGGTCAGGTCCCTCTCAAATCCAGCCGCTCCCTAGTGGAAGTTGTCGAAGTTGATTGCAGGGCTGTACCAAGATACCCCTTTTGTTGCAGTGTTGACAGATTGAACCCTTAAAATGGTATAAAATACCGACAGGTTGTTAGGAAAGACACATATGCAACAGTTAGGTATCTTTATTATGAAACGTTTCGCCTACTCAGTAGGCTTCTTCAGTCAAGTACAGAAAAGTTGATAGGAAGCAGAAGATACTTGAAGACGATGTAATCAGTCCATCACCCTTAAAGTTTTGAGGTGGTCAGTCCCTCAGTTGGAGAAGAGCATTGTTCCATAGTATGAAAAAAATATTGTTTCATACTATGGAACAAAGCTCTTCTCCAGACTGAGGGACTGACCACCTCAAAACTTTAGGGTGATGGACTGATTACATCGTCTTCAAGTATCTTCTGCTTCTATCAACTTTTCTGTACTTGACTGAAGAAGCCTACTGTGTAGGCGAAACGTTTCATAATAAAGATACCTAACTGTTGCATATGGTCTTACCTAACAACCTGTCGGTATTTTATACCATTTTAATGTTCAATCTGTCCAGACACGCAACACAAGGGTATCTTGGTACAGACCTGCAATCAACTTCGACAACTTCCACTAGTGAGAGCGGCTGGATTTGAGAGGGAAACCCACCTTTCAACATCTGAGTTCTTACCTCTCCTGGGGCCCACGCTCACCTTTGGCGCTTTTAAAAAGCCCATTCTGTACTTATCTCCTATTGTTTATACTAGGAAAAATCTCTTTCCAGTGAGGGATGCCACCTAAAAACTTTAAGGGGATGGACTGATACATCGTCTTCAAGTATTTCTGCTTCTATCAACTTTTCTGTACTTGACTGAAGAACCCCTACTTGTAGCGAAAGTTTCATAAAAAAGTACCTAATTTTTGCTATGTGTTTCCCCACATACAAGTACAGTACAAGGTGTCGTGTAAAAAGTTACAATACATGTACAAATTTCAAGTGTATGTACAAGGAAAATACAAGAACATTACAAGGTATAAAAGTACAGAAAAAAGGTATATGGTACATGTACAAGGAATCAAGCCTGTAAAAGGGTATCAAGTACTGTACGGGTATGCAAGTAATTTAAAAGGGTACAAGTACATGAACAAGGTAAAAAAAGTACAAGTACAAGGTATACAAGTACTGTAAAGGGGTGTACATGTAAAAATTCAAGAAATTTGTACAAGATATACAATTGTATGTACAAGGTATTAAGAACAGTACAAGGTATACAAGTACTGTAAAAGGTTACAAGTACATGTAAAAGGGGTATAAAAGTAATGTACAAGGTATACAAGTACATGTAAAAACGTATAAAAGTATATGTAGAAGGTATACAAGAACGTCAAGGATATAAAACTTAGCTGACATCAATGAATTTACTATAAAGTCCCTTGTTTGGAGATTTGCCGAAATTTTTAAACCCCCCGGATGAAACGCCCCAAAAATTTCCCGGAACATGTTTTGAAAATTGCCACTGTCGGGAAAATCTGCCAGCTGCTGCCCCCAACATCTTCTCCGGGGGTTTTTCAATTGAGGAAATAAAATGGGGAAATAGTTAAAAATGTTTTGCAGAAATAACCCAGGAGGCAGTCAGACGAAAACTCACAAAAACACCGACTTTAAATTCGGACAAAATTAAACTTAATGGGGGAGTGTTCATGTCGGGGATCTCCCTTCAAGGACCATAACATTGTATCAATCGCTCTGCTAGAAAAATGACGGGAGGGATAAGAAAACCTTAAAAAAATAGGGATGCCAAGCCCATGATGACATTTCAGGTCACTTGTTCTTCTAGGCTGAATATTGCTGCACACAAACAGACCTTTCAAGGCAGGTGAAATTGCTGACCTAGAAAATGTACAGAGAACTTCCCCTGCACGCAAACGGAGATAAACACCTCAATTAGGGAGCGCTTGGGGTTTCCCCTAAACCCTTTTTATTCCCGGGAATGCAGACGGGAGAGATACATGTTTATATCACCTGGAAAATCCTAGAGGGACTAGTACCGAACTGCACACGAAAACATTTCACTACGAAAGCAAAAGATTGGCAGCATGACATCCCCCAATGAAAAGCAGGGGGCACTCCCTTTTAAAGAGACCATACAAAAAGTGTCAGGGCCCAGACTTTTCAACTGCCTCCCAGCAACAAAAGGGGGATTATAAATGCCCCGGGGCAGTCTTCAAGCTGCACGGGAAAAAAGCACCTAAACCCGGTCCCTGACCACCGGGCTGGGGCTCTACGTTGGTTTGTGTGCAGACAGTAACGCCTGGTTGATCAGGTCTGATCCCAGGAGGCCGGTCACAGCCCGGGCCCGCGGGGGCGTTGACCCCCGGAACTCTCTCCACGAAAGCCCAGGAAAGCAGCAAATAATGAGCCTACTAGACTGGAGTTCATGCCTCACTTCACTAATAATGAGATCTGATCGAAATTCACCATATCAAAAACAATTCTCAGAACACAACATAATGATTTAACATGTATCGCGGGCCCCATCCGACAAAATGAGATTTCAGAGGAGATTCCCCAAATTCAACTTAAATAACAAAAACATAAAGTGGGACCGTGATCAAGCCCTAAACTATATAAGCTGTAAGATGATAAAAACCCACAGCCCCCAATTTACCCTAAAACAGTTTAACTCGGGGGGCATCGTGTATGCTCAAGGCTTTTTCCCTTTAAAAAAAAGGGAGAGCAATGAAAAAAGAAAGAGACAGGCGCCCCCTTTAAGAAAACGGAAAAGAAAACAGAGGGGGCAAAAAAAGAGGCCAATATACTGAAATGCGTGGGGAGACACGGGGCAGAGAAATAGCAAACGCGAATATAGCCAAAGGAATTTTCGTAGTCGGGAAATAGGGGAAAACAAAAACCCCAAAATTTAAATTTGAAAGAACCAAATATTTCTTTTCTCATCCCCAAATAAAGTCGAAACAACATCATATGGGCACTTAAACAAGAGGGGTCCTACACAGATCAGAAAGGGAAATGATGACTACTCTAGTCCCAATAGGGACTCATTTTTAGAAAAGCGCTAACCAGAATAAGAGTCGAAGATCTAAAGAATTTTTTATGAGACACCCACGAATTTGGTAAACACAACCCTATTGATGTTATCCTAAAACCAAATGCTTCGAACAGGCGAAAATGACAGCCCAGCACTCTGCACCGGGGCCGGGATCGGGAAACTCCGTATTCATAAAGAACCGCAAGAACCCCCTATCCGTGCTTTTACCTCCTATGGAGGGGGAGCATGGACCGGGGTTTTCGTCCCACAGTTACAAAAAACAACAGACATAGCCCCTTCCACAAAGGGGGGGCAGAAACAAAGCAAAAAAAACTGCAGACAGATAGAGTAACATCCCTATCATAAAAATCTTTGAAGGGCCCTAAGAAGCAAGATCGCCACCATCTAATACCCATCAATTAAAAACCCCCAGGGCAACAGGGTTTAGAGCGGGCCGCTCCTGTGTGCCCCCCAACTACGGGGATCCTACGACAAGGCCTAGATGCACTAGAAACAAAAAAAATGCAGATGTAATTATACAGATTTTGCAAAAGCCTTCGACAAGTGTGACCAGGGCGAAATAGCGCACAAAATGCGGCTAAAGGAATAACAGGAAAAGTTGGTAGATGACTATAATTTCCCCAAACAGTACTCAAAGATAGGCAACAGAGTAAAGTCCGAGGCGGCTTGGTGAAAGCTTGTTCCGCAAGGCACGTACTCGCTCCCATCATGTTTCTCTTTTATATCTGAATAGAAAAGGATTCGCCATAGTCCCGTTTTTTTTTTTTGTTACACCCAAATCTCATGACAGTGTCTTCCATTGCAGACACTGAAAGGGCTCCAGGTGGACTAAACCCAAATTTTCAATGGGCTGCAGAAAACAATATGAATTTCAACGATGAAAAATTTCAATTACCCGATATGGTAAACATGGGGAAAATTAAAACTTTACAGGTTAGAACAATTCCAGTCACAAAGAGAGCAAAAACCAACGTCAAAGACCTGGGAGTATCTGGGGGAGGATCTAAATTTCAAGGACCGTAACTTTGTATCAACGCATCTGAGAAAAATGACGGAGGGATAATGAGAACCTTTCAAAATGGGGAAACCCAAAGCCCATGATGACACTCTTCAGGTCACTTTTTACTGGCGGAATATTGCTGCCACTAACAGCCTTTTTAAAGGCAGGGGGAAATTTTGGGACCTAAAAAATGTACAGAGAACTTTACGGCGCGCAAAAACGGAGTTTAAAACACCTAAATTAGGGGGAGCATTGGGGTTTCCTAAACCGTACCCCCGGGAACGCGGCGGGGAGATACATGATTTTACACCGGGAAAATCCTAGGGGACTAGTCCCAAAAACTTGCACACGAAAATCACCACTACGAAAGCAAAAGACTTGGCAGCGATGCAACCCCCCCCCAATAAAAAGCAGGGGTGTCCTACCGTTAAGAGACCTACAAAAAGTGTCGGGGGGCCCGAGATGTTCCTCCCTCCCAGCACACATGGGGGGTTACCAACAGACCCTGGCAGTCTTCAGCGGGCACGGACAAGCACCTAAAGTGGTTCCTGATCAGCCGGGCTGTGGCTCGTACGTTATTTTGCGTGCGCCAGCAGCAACCCCCCGGGTTTGATCGGGCGTGATCACCAGGGGGCCCTGGTCAAGCCCGGGGCCGGGGGGGGTTGACCCCCGGAAACTTCTCCAGGTAAACTCAGGAATATCCTCTTATTTACTCTTTTTAGTTTTTTTTTTTAATTATAATATACTATTACTTCTTACTATTGAAAAAATAAATCATAGAACTGATAACCAGTGAAAAATTTATATTGTCCCACTTGTCCCAAAATAAAAATTTAATCCTTGTATTTTAAAATTTTACACGTAATCAGTATTATAAACTTTGTTTTCTTATTTCATTTCATTGTGTTCAGTAAAAACTTTCAAAATCTACAATTTGTAAAACCCCTAAAACTATAACAGTTCAATTTTAAATTTCATCAAATTTGTCCTTAAACAGGAAATTTTAATTCTGTATTTGTTTCCCCCCAAAAAAAAACTATGAAGTTCCTTTAGTATAAATAAATTTTTAAAGTTCATAATTATTAAATTCAGTACAAAACTTATTCAAAAATCTAGTTGTAGAGTCACTCTCATTCTTATGATTCAAACGTTGATCCGATTCAACATTTTATTAAATATTTACACAAATAAAACGCAACTGAAATTTTTTTACAGAGCCAAAAATGCAGAAACCCAAAATGGTGAAGCGGGATATGTCCTGGGAGACGTAATGGTGAAGCTGGAGATTTTTCCAGGTAGTCGGGAATATACGCGGGAAAAGGAATACATTAAATACCTCATAGGGGACGGGCCATAGTAGGGAAAAAAAGTGTAGTAAAAGTAAGAAAAACCAATATTGCAAACGAAATACCGCAGGAAATAGCAAACAAGGGGACTCCAATAGCAATAGTGAGGAAAAATTACCAAAACAACTGGGGGGAGCCCATGTGGTGCTACGGAGGGATAGGGAAAGACAGGGAAACATCCCAAAACGGGGAAATACAGTCACAGAAACCAAGGGAAAACGGAAACAAGCCTTGCACATACTATGCACTTGGTATCTGTGGAGGGAAATTTGGGAAAAAAGAGGGGACATGAATATGACCACCCTAAAAAATGTCATGCCCATATGAAAACGGGAAATGCAAACTCCCTTCCTGTAATTTTTTCCCCTGAATGTGTACCTCTTCAGACGGGAAAAGACTGTGCTTAACTTAAATTGAGGCAACATCAAAAGGGGAAAAAAGATACAAAACATCCAGGCCTGGGAAAACCCGGGTAGCCACACCCACTCAAGGGGGAGAGGTTTTTTAGTCCCAGAAGGAAAAAAAAGGGCGGAAATGGCAGAAATGACACCAAACCCAGTCATTCCTGGGGGGAAACAGCGTGGCTCCACTCCAAACCCAACAAAAAATACTAATCCCGGAAAAAAAAAATCCCCCCCCCAGTCCCAAACAATCCCCAGTCCGATAACTTCTTCTTTGAAAATATAAGGGTCAAAGCCAGCAAAAACAACAAAATCTTTCATCCGGGGGACTGCTTGCAAGGGAAAGGGGCAATGTTCGCGCTTTCCTGAGCCCCCACTAAAGGATCACTTGGACAACGAAAAATATGGATCCCGGTTACAACTATACAGGGACAGAGTGAAAGGAAAAAGGGGGGGGTTTGGGCCCTTGTACATTGCAGAGTCACTTTTTTGCCAGAACTGCTTAATGCCTCAAATGACGTAGGGGAATTTTGAGTAAAAGGGCGAGAACCCAAAAACCCAGTCATTGTGGTATCTAAAACCCTCGGATGCAAATCCCGCAATTCCCCGGAACAGCTGTTAAAAAAAGACCCCTGTCTGGAAAATCTTTCCAGCCCTGCACCAACAATTTTCTCCCGGGGGATTTCAACTTAAGGCACCTAAAATGGGGGAATTAGCAAAAAAATATTGTTGCAGTAATAACACAGGAGGGAGCTCTGTGAAAATCACACTCACACGAGCTTTTAAAAACTTTGCAAAAATTCAATTTAAACCCCAAATAATGGGCTTACGACTGGAGAATACGCTAGACCTCATCTTCACTAACAATGATGATCTGATAAAAAAATGTCACCCTATCAAAAACAATATACTCGTCACAAAAAAATTGAGGTTTTAGACATGTATGCTGGAGCCCAGCGACAAAATGAATAGTCACGAGGGGCATTCACCAAAAATTTAACTTCAATAACAAAAAAAAAAGTGGGACCAGTAAACCCAAACCTAACCGATATAAGCTGGGAAGATATACTAAGCAACACAGACCAAACTTTGCCTAGAAAAGATTAACTCGGTGGACTCGATGTATGCACAAGGGTATTCCTCTAAGAAAAAGGAGGGTAAAGTGAAATAAAAGAACAG
Organism: Cherax quadricarinatus; assembly: GCF_026875155.1. Classification (NCBI taxonomy): domain Eukaryota; kingdom Metazoa; phylum Arthropoda; class Malacostraca; order Decapoda; family Parastacidae; genus Cherax; species Cherax quadricarinatus. The sequence goes on along the minus strand of NC_069407.1, from coordinate 47,061,649 downwards.
GGCTCCCTTTACAGGCACGGAAAAAAAAAAACAAGCGGCTAAAGAGGGCAATATACTGAAATGCGCGGGAGAACTGGTCAGAGAAAAAGCAAGCATCGAACTTAAGCTAAAAGAATCCTTTGGAGTCAGGAATCGCGGGAAGAATAAAACCAAAAAAGAAACGAAAAAAAACCAAAGTATTCTTCTATCCCCAAAACAAAATCGAGAACAAGTCCAGTATTGGGGCCCCTACTTAAAAAAATGGGGCCTACACGATACAACAAGGAAATGTTGAGCTATCAAGCCCAATATACCCCAGTTTTTGCAAGCCCCTAAACCCCGAGAGTCGAAGATCAAAAAGAATTTTTTATGAGGGCCACAAAATTTTATTAAAACAAGCCTATCCCCTGTTATCCCGACGCCCAAAAGACTTCGAACAGGCGATAAATGACTGCCCATGCCTCTGCCCCGGGGAGACCATGGGAAATCTTTGGGGTTTATCAAGAACTCAAGAAGCCCCTTTCAGAGCCTTTTCCATCCTATGGAGAGGGAGCATGGACACGGGGGCGTCCCCAGTTACTAAAAACAACAAAATAGCCCCCTCACAAAGGGGGCAGTAAACAACAGCAAAGAAAATACAGACCAATGCACTAAAATCCCATATCATAAAAAACTTTGAAAGGGGCCCAAGAAGCAAAATCACCACCCATCTAGAAACCCCCAGTTTTCACAACCCAGGGCAAAGGGGGTTTTGAACAGGGCGTCTGTCTGTCTCAACTCTGGATCACTCGAAAGGGCCTAAATCACTAGAAACAAAAAGAATTTCAGATGTAATATTACAGACTTTGCAAAAGCCTTTGACAAGTTACCTGGCGTAATAGCGCACAAAAAAAAACGCGCTAAAGGGAAAAAACAGGAAAAGTCGGTCGATGGGTCTATAATTTTCCTCACTAACAGAACACAGAGAGAGTCGTCAAAGAGTAAAGTCCGGGCAGTACGGGGAAAAGCTCTGTTCCACAAAAGGGACGTATAGCTCCCCTCTTTTTCCCCATCCTCTTAAACCCTAGCAAAGGATGTCACCACAGCACCGTGTCTTCCTTTGCAGTGACCCGAAACTGCTGACAGTGTCTTCCATTGCGACACGCAAAGGGTCCAGGCAGACATCAACCAAATTTTCAGTGGGCGCGAAAACAATATGAAGTTCAACATGAGAAATTTCAATTACTCGATATGGTAAACATGAGGAAATTAAATTTCATAGAGTACAAAACAAATTCTGGCCACAAAAAAGAGCGAAACACCCAAGTTTAAAGACCCGGGAGTGATTATGTCGGAATCTCACCTTCAAAGGGCCCTAACATTTTTATCAATCGCATCTGCTGAAAAATGACAGGATGGATAAAAGAACCCTTTAAAATAGGGAGGCCAAAAACCCATGATGAACCTTTTCAGGTCACTTTTTCTATCTAGGTGGAAAATTTCTGCCTTAACAGCACCTTTCAAGGCAGGTGAAAATTTCCGACCTAAAAAGTAAGAGAACTTTTACGGCGCGATAACGGGGATAAAACACCTCAATTACTGGGAGCGCTTGAGGTTTCTAAAACCCGTATTCCCCGGAACGAGGGGGAGAGATACTGATTATTACACCTGGAAAAAACCCGAGGGGCTATACCCAAAATTGCACACAAAACACTCACTTTTAAAGCAAAAGACTTGGCAGACGATGCACCATCCCCCCCAAAAAAACAGGGGGGTTACTTTGCCGTTAAAGACCATACAATAAGTGTAGGGGCCCCGGGCTGTTTAACTGCCTCCAGCACAATAAGGGGGATTCCAACAGACCCCCGGGAGTCTTCAAGCTGGCACTGGACAAGACCCAAAGTCAGTTCCCGATCACCGGGCTGTGGGTCGTAGTTGGTTTGCGTGAGCCGCAGCAACGCCGGTGTCAGGCGCTGATCCCCCAGGGGGCCTGGTCACAGACCGGGCCGCGGGGGCGTTTACCCCCCAAAACTCTCTCCAGGGAAACTTCAGGTAAGGGCCTGGCACAGACTGGGCCGGGGGGCGTTGACCCCCGGAACTTCTCCGGAAATCCAGCTAAGGGCTTACTCGACAAACAATAACTACTGTCTTTAAATTTCCAATGTCAGAACTGACAAAAAAATTAGGATGACCCCACACATTCTAAAATTCCCTAAATTCCGTATTAATCCACTCCAGAAAACCGGCTAAAGCCCGGCACTACAAATGTCTTTTCCCTTCCCGGGTACACCCCATCGCAAAAGCAGGGGCAGACCGGGAGGGAGTGGGAAAACCCCATATACTACTCGAAAAAAAACTTGACTGTACAATAAATTTTTGCACAAAAGGATGAGCATCGTGAATTATTATAGCTAATTTAAATCAAAAACCTGCAAAAAACCCCTCACAGTTTTTAAAAACATTACAGGACCACAGTCAAACATTTTCCCCGTGAATTTTTTTTTTATTATTATTATTTTATTATTTTTTATTATTTTTTATTTTTTATTATTGTTTTTTTTATTTTTATTTTTATTATTTTTATTATTTTATTATTTATCATCGCAAAGGGGGAAGGGGTAAACCGTAGGATTTTACAGCGCCTTGGGGGGAATGTGGAAGGCATTCTTTAATTCGGGGAAAATGGAGCACGATCCCAAATTTCCCCAAAAACAAGAGGCCCCCACCAAATCATGAACCTTTCCTAGGGCCCTTTTGAAAAAATTTTGGGAATTGTAACTGATGCACTATGAACAAAGACAGTCTTCTAACAGGAGATTTAAAAATAAAACTACTCATCCAGGACCCACAAGTAATTGATTCACAAACACTATGAGCAAATGCTTGTTCTACCAACGATATCAAAACCTTAAGAATCTCCCAGAAAATATCCCATTGGGGAACTGGGCTAACACCATATCCCCCCTTTTTAAAATCAGGGGATAATCACAGACAACACACAGACCACTACCCTACCTTTCTCAAAACCAAAACCCAAAGGGAATTGCCCAAGTCACTACTAAAATTACTTCAGACTGCTAACGAAACAGCTGTAAAAAATTTTTAGCAGCTATGAATAAAGCGACTGGCTAATAGCTTGAAACAATACGCTTAAAGAATTTTTTATAATTTTTTAAAAAAACCCACTACCTCTATAACAAGCACCAATATGAAAAAAAAGCACAGAATGGTCAAATAAATGAGCCCCGTCTAAAAGTTATCATCAGCCCTTACCAGCCTAAAGAAGGTCTGAAAAATTGCATTATGAAAACGATTAAAAACATCAAAGGGGATTAAAAAAAAAAAAATGGAAAACCCCATCTAAATTCAGGAACTAAAAAAGGCATTCAACAAAAAAAAATCAAATTAAAAAAATCAGAAAACCCCTACTCCCCCATCTGAAACAACAGATCAATTTTTCTTCTCCCCCATAGGAAAAAAATCTAGCAAGCAAAATCCCAAGTCAAACAAAACCCTTCATCAGACTACCCCACAGGGACCACCCCTACATATTCCTGTTCCAACAACCCAACAGAGGCTCGCTCATCATCGACACTCTTAAAAAAGGGGAGACATAAAAAGCTTGACTACTTTTATGTACAAAAAACCTTTACTGTCTGTCACCAATTTTTGCAACACTCTTCAAAAATCCATTGAATCCCAACCCTTCCCCGCAGTTCTCAAAATACGAGGGTTACCCCCTCCCCTAAAAGGGGGTGATCAAGCTGACTTGAAAAAACGCAGACAATTTCTACTTACCCCTACCCCTAAAATTTTGAAAAATTAATCCATAGACGGTCTATTCTTCCTTATCTCAAAAACATATAAACCCCCGTCAGTTTGGATTTTGTAATAATTAAAGACAAACGATGCTATTTACACATGCTGGAATAAAAATTACCACCTCGAAAGAAAAAAGTCCCATCGGAATTTTCATTTCTTACAAAAATTTTGATACAGTCGACCATGAATTTTTGCACACAAAAATTTAAAACACTGTGGTATAAAGGCCCATCCCTCAAATACCCAAAGTCATTTTTAGTAAAAGAAGCCTTTTTGGTCGCAAAGGTGCAAACTTTCCACAAACCCTCCAATAGGATCCCACAGGGGGTTTTCCAGGACTATCCTCTTTTCATCTACATCAATGACCCACCCAATGCATCACAGCATAAAACCAATATTATTTTTAAAATACTTACATACTCTTTCACCCCCAAACCCCCCCTACTTGCCCACTTTTAATGCTCAATTGCAGAAAATATCCTGGATGATAACGAAAAAACTTTCCCTAAATGCTGACAAAAAATATCTCATTTAGTTTGGAACCGAGCTGCAAATGTTTTATTAAATAACAAAATGGGTCACCCCCACAAGACTTTCAGAGGGGAAAATCCTAGGAATCAACCCGCGTAGCCCCAAATTCCAGAACATATCAACAAAAATTTTCCAAAAAAATCTTCAAGACAGTGGATACATCAAAGATCGGTACTATTCCCGCAATCCTTTCCTTGCACTGTATCTTATTATCTACCCCCTTTTCTCACTAGGGATTTATGCATGGGGGTCAGCAACACAAAATCACCCAAGGCTTTAATAACCCAACAAAAAGGGTGCAATCCAATGATAAAAAAATTCCCATCCCGACGATACCCCCAAAATTCAAAGTCTAAATTTGCTCATATAAAAACATCCACACTTACTATGTGCCTATCATACTAGAACAATACACACAAACATAAACCCCCCCTAAACTTCTCCCACCCAAACCCTTAAAAGACACACGACCAAACACAAGACACAGATCTCTTTTTTATTACCCTGTGTCCCATTTTACCTGTGTAAAAACTCTATCCATAAAAAAGGCCCAAAAAAAGAATTCATTACCAGAACAGTAAGTACCCGGCCTGAAAATCGGAAGCGTTCATGGCCAGAGGTTTTCGTTATTATAATTTAAAAATGACATGGTGAGAACAAGAAAACAACATTATTCTTACAATTTCTAAATTTCATATTAAGAGTTTACCTGGGGTTTACTTGGAGAGAGTTCCGGGGGGTTTAAGCCCCCCGCGGGCCGGTCTGTGACCGGCCTCCTGGTGGGCAGAGCCTGTAACCCGGCTGTTGCTGTGGTTGCACGCCCAAAAAAACGTCGAGCCACAGCCGGGCTGATCAGGGGAAATACTTTAGGGGCTTGTCCGTGCCAGCTTAAAGACTGCCAGGGGTTGTTGGGAATCCCCTTATGTGTGCTGGGAGGCAGTTGAACGTCTCGGGGTTGACACTTATTTTATGGTCTCTTAAGTGTAGTGACACCCCTGCTTTTCAGGGGGGATGGGGCATCGTCTGCCCAAGTCTTTTGCTTTTGTAGTGAGTGATTTTGTGTGCAAGTTTGGTACTGTCCCTCTAGGATTTTCCAGGGTTATAATCATGTATCTTCCCCTCCTGCGTTCCCGGGAATACAGGTTTAGGAACCTCAGGCACTCCCAGTAATTGAGGTGTTTTATCTCCGTTATGCGCGCCGTGAAAGTTCTCTGTACATTTTCTAGGTCGGCAATTTCACCTGCCTTGAAAGGTGCTGTTAGTGTGCAGCAATATTCCAGCCTAGATAGAACAAGTTACCTGAAGAGTGTCATCATGGGCTTGGCCTCCCTAGTTTTGAAGGTTCTCATTATCCATCCTGTCATTTTTCTAGCAGATGCGATTGATTCAATGTTATGGTCCTTGAAGGTGAGATCCTCCGACATGATCACTCCCAGGTCTTTGACGTTGGTGTTTCGCTCTATTTTGTGGCCAGAATTTGTTTTGTACTCTGATGAAGATTTAATTTCCTCATGTTTACCATATCTGAGTAATTGAAATTTCTCATCGTTGAACTTCATATTGTTTTCTGCAGCCCACTGAAAGATTTGGTTGATGTCCGCCTGGAGCCTTGCAGTGTCTCAATGGAAGACACTGTCATGCAGATTCGGGTGTCATCTGCAAAGGAAGACACGGTGCTGTGGCTGACATCCTTGTCTATGTCGGATATGAGGATGAGGAACAAGATGGTAGCGAGTACTGTGCCTTGTGGAACAGAGTTTTTCACCGTAGCTGCCTCGGACTTTACTCTGTTGACGACTACTCTCTGTGTTCTGTTAGTGAGGAAATTATAGATCCATCGACCGACTTTTCCTGTTATTCCTTTAGCACGCATTTTTGTGCGCTATTACACCATGGTCACACTTGTCGAAGGCTTTTGCAAAGTCTGTATATATTACATCTGCATTCTTTTTGTCTTCTAGTGCATTTAGGACCTTGTCGTAGTGATCCAATAGTTGAGACAGACAGGAGCGACCTGTTCTAAACCCATGTTGCCCTGGGTTGTGTAACTGATGGGTTTCTAGATGGGTGGTGATCTTGCTTCTTAGGACCCTTTCAAAGATTTTTATGATATGGGATGTTAGTGCTATTGGTCTGTAGTTCTTTGCTGTTGCTTTACTGCCCCCTTTGTGGAGTGGGGCTATGTCTGTTGTTTTTAGTAAATGTGGGACGACCCCCGTGTCCATGCTCCCTCTCCATAGGATGGAAATGGCTCGTGATAGGGCTTCTTGCAGTTCTTGATGAACACAGAGTTCCATGAGTCTGGCCCTGGGGCAGAGTGCATGGGCATGTCATTTATCGCCTGTTTGAAGTCATTTGGCGTCAGGATAACATCGGATAGGCTTGTGTTAATCAAATTTTGTGGCTCTCTCATAAAAAATTCATTTTGATCTTCGACTCTCAGTCTGGTTAGCGTGCTTGCTAAAAAACTGAGTCATATTGGGACTTGAGTAGCTCACTCATTTCCTTGCTGTCATCTGTGTAGACCATCTTGTTTAAGTAGGGCCCAATACTGGACGTTGTTCTCGATTTTGATTTGGCATAGGAGAAGAAATACTTTGGGTTTCTTTCGATTCATTTATGGCTTTTAGTTCTTCCGCATTCCTGACTCCTAAAGGATTCTTTTAGCTTAAGTTCGATGCTTGCTATTTCTCTGACCAGTGTCTCCCTACGCATTTCAGATATATTGACTCTTTTAGCCGCTCTGTTATTCTTTTCCTGTCGCCTGTAAAGAGAGCGCCTGTCTCTTTCTATTTTACATCTACTCCTCCTTTTCTTAGAGGAATAAGCCTTGTGCATACATCGAGTGCCACCGAGTTAATCTGTTCTAGGCATAAGTTGGGGTCTGTGTTGCTTAGATATCTTCCCAGCTTATATCGGTTAGGACTTGGTTTACTTGGTCCCACTTTATGTTTTTGTTATTGAAGTTGAATTTGGTGAATGCTCCCTCGTGACTAGTCTCATTATGTCGGTCTGGGGCTCCACGCATACATGTCTGAACCTCAATTATGTTGTGATCTGAGTATATTGTTTTTGATACGGTGACATTTCTTATCAGATCATCATTGTTAGTGAAGATGAGGTCTAGTGTATTCTCCAGTCTAGGAGGCTCTATTATTTGCTGGTTTAAATTGAATTTGTGTGCAGAGATTTAAAAGCTCGTGTGAGTGTGAGTTTCATCAGAGCTGCCTCCTGGTGTTATTACTGCAACAATATTATTTGCTATATTCCTCCATTTTAGGTGCCTTAAGTTGAAATCCCCCAGGGCAAGATGTTGGGTGCAGGAGCTGGAAGATTTTCCAGAAAAGTGGGCAATTTTTTAAC
>NC_069407.1:47033886-47048886 GCF_026875155.1 Cherax quadricarinatus | reverse complement strand
ACAGGAAAGGTAGTACCTCCCTGGCGGTTGCTGTCTACCAAACCCACTACCACAGGACGGTATGCCTCCCTGGGCGGTTGCTGTCTACCAACCTACTACCACCCGGACGGTAGTAAACCTCCTGGGGGGTTGCTGTCTACCAACCTACTACCACAGGACGGTAGTACCTCCCTGGCGGTTGCTGTCTACAACCTACTACCACAGGACGGTAGTACCTCCCGGGCGGTTTTCTGTCTACCAACCTACTACCCCAGGACGGTAGTACCCTGGGTGGTTGCTGTCTTCCAACCTACTACCACAGGACGGGAGTACCTCCCTGGGCGGTTGCTGTCTACCAACTACTACCACAGGACGGTAGTACCTCCCTGGGCCCGGTTTTCTGTCTACCAACCTACTACCACAGGACGGTAGTACCTCCCTGGTTGGTTGCTGTCTCCAACCTACTACCACAGGACGGGAGTACCTCCCTGGGCGGTTGCTGTCTACCAACCACTAACCACAGGACGTAGTTCCTTCCTAGGCGGTTGCTGTCTACCAACCTACACCAAGGACGGTAGACCTCCCTGGGTGCTTGCTGTCTACCAACCTAAATACCACAGGACGGTAGTTCCTTCCTAGGGGGTTGCTATCTACCAACCTACTACCTAGATATATATATATATATATATAATATATATATATATATATATAAATATATATATATAATATAAAATATATATATATATATATATATATATATATATAGGCTTACAATTCGCAAAGAGGCGAAGTTATTTAAAAACATTGTCTCTACGTCCACAGCAAGACTCGAACATGCTAACTCTGTATCAGAGTCAACAGTACTTTACCACGGAGCTAGACCCAAGATAAGTATGGGCGCTTAGCCGAAGTTAAGCGATGTTACCGCATACCCCCGGGCACCAAGCTCGTTTTGAAAAAGTACTGTGGACTCTGATACAGAGTTAGCAGGTTCGAGTCCTTCTGTGGACGTTATAAAACTGCAACATTAACACCCCTCCTTCAGAGTGCAGACACTGTACTTCCCATCTCCAGGACTCATTTCCGGCCTGCCATTCTCCGTGACTCCCTTCATAAATGTTACCCTGCTCACACTCCAACAGCACGTCAAGTCCTAAAAACCATTTGTCTCCATTCACTCCTATCTAATAAGCTCACGCATGCTTGCTGGAAGTCAAAGCCCCTTGCACACAAAACCTTCTTTACCCCCTCCCTTCAACCTTTCCTAGGCCGACCCCTACCCCACCTTCCCTCCACTACAGATTTATACACTCTCGAAGTCATTCTGTTTTGTTCAGTGTTGTTTGGGAGATTTTCTCCGGTGGAACTGCTTGTGATCTCTGGGAGACTCTGATCTGCTTAAAGAGTCTACAAGGCTGTCGCAATGCGTGGCTGCTTCGATGAACTTTGGATCGTGAGCTCCTACAGCAACTCTCACCACTCAGCTCACTGGAAACCATGTATGAGGTCAGAAATGCAGGTAATGCTACCTATGCTGCCTTGCGCACCCTTGTACCTCCCAGTCGCACTAGAAGTGTTGCTTGATCCCATTAGTGATCTTCCAGTGACAAATTCAGTGCCTTCCTAAAGATAGATCTCAGAAGTGCATGTTCACTATGTGTTGGGTTGTTGAAGATAGGTGCACACCCCAAGAAATAAGTTGGTCTTGGGAGAGTTAAACACCTTGTGAGATGATACAGGACGTTATGGGCATCCAGATAACTTATTCTCTCCTCCATCCTCCTCAAGTCGTTCACTTTGTCCTGTAGGACTGTGTTGATAACCTGACGACCCAGCGGTGCTCCCAAATGAATGTTCTTCGAACGGGTGGTAGTCGAGGCTTCTGGTACGATTTTTCGCACAGCTGTAATTATTTCCTGGTTTGTCGAGATAATTTCACACTTCGAAGGGTTGAGGATGAGTCCCAAAGCTTCTCCTTGAGATTTCACCGGTTGAAAGTCCTCTACAAGGGACTCCTCCGTTGCTGCAGGAGTGCCATCATCCAGGTACCTGATACTGAATTCTCTGTGCAAGCTAGATGTGAGTTTTCTTACCGCTATGCAAAAGAGGAACGGAGCGAGTGAGTCTCCCTGCTGAACACTCTCTGATGAGATCTCATGCTTGTCGAATAAAAGAATTTAATTTTTGGTGTAGTCAGTTGAAATAAAGGGAAAAAGATTAGGAAACTGCTCTCGAATGGCTACCAAGACCACGTTTATTTTCACCAGGTTAAAAGCATTCCTGAAGTATAGTTTGACAAAGGCCTTGTCTTCTGGTAAGTACATGATGCAAGCTCTTCTGCAAAAGCTTCCTTGAAAGAGCCCAAAGCCAAGTTTGTTTGGCTGAAGCAAGTTGGTAGTTTCTTTGCGAATGTTTCTTTCTCACTGCTGCTTTGACAACGAGACGGCGAAGAGTGTTACCAACAGCGATGGATCTGACATCCCCATACTTCTTTTTCAAAGCACGAGGCTCCGAAAAAAAGGGTTTGGTTGAATCAAGAATCCGCCTCGCCAGATAGTTGTTGACGAAGGCTATTAATTCAGAAAGAAGAATCGCTGCAGCCGTGCCAAGTACTGGATTTACCATATTTTTATTGTGTTGTGGTCGTATTCCAGTGTAACTTCCAGCAGGTCCTGCTGGAAATCACACAATCGCTTTATAAACTTCTTATTCTAGCAAAAACAACCCTATTGATGGGATCACCAGCGAGGGTGTTGTTGGTGACACTTGTTTCCCTGGTTGGGTGCTTGTTTCTTAGTGCCTAAACTGTGGCCTCATCTCTGGCAGCAACTGTGTCATCACTTGTGATTATTCCAGGTTCAGGTAGATTTGCCAGGACGAGTCCTGGCCCGGGTTTTCTCCATGTGGTGACGCGGACTTACCTTCCAAAGGAGTGTCAGAGTTGGTACATGTACCGTTTACAGCCTGACGGGGATGACAGGTCACCAGGTCTGATCTGATGGGGGTCACAGGTCACTAGGTCTGACCTGATGGAGATCACAAATCACCGGGCCTTACCTGACGGGGGTCACAGGTCACCAAGTGTGATCTAACTGGTGGGATCACAGGTCACCAGGTCCTCGTCTCCTTGCTGCTGGTGACGCAGTGTTGAGCAGGTATTGTGTTCTCTACACTGGACCATGTCTGATTTTTAAAGCGTTGCGTCTAGCGCCGCACAATGTTGTTAATACCACTGTTGTTCCTGTTAATTTCTGCCTTCCTGCAGGAAGCTGTCGTCCGCCAGTAAGAGAAGATGTCCACCTTTGGCAGGAAGTCTAACACGTAGCTCTGAGTAGCGGCCAGTAACTCGCTAAGTGTGGGATTATTACCAGTGGCTTGTGGGGAGATATCAAGCCATCATCTAAAGAGATGAGTCAATATCTGTAATTAATGTTGGAGTGGCTCCGTGGCCCTGTTATTTCACCTCCCCGCGCCTGGGTTGACTCGCCTTCCCCCGGTAGCTCTCCCAGACAGTCAGCTTCTTCGCTGACAGTATATCTCAGTATTCTACCATTTTTTTCCCAACTTTATTTACGCTTTTAGAGGTTGTAAGGAAGATGATTTGGGCAGATAGAGGTGTGAGAATATAGTTTTGGGTGGTATGGGCGGGTGTGTGGGTGGTGGAGGTGTAGTGTGAGGCTGGTGAGGTAGGTGGTCGGCGGGACGCTCTGTGGTTTTGGCGTTTAGAGGAGTGAAGACCATGATCAGGTTACTGCCTGCACAGCCGACCCCGCCATGGCTGCTTACTTCCACCGATCAGTATTCCTTTATTTACACACCTGATCCACGCCCTCGAGGATTTGCTGAAGATTTTACTAAATGTAAGAAGAGGGTGGCGGCCGCGGGAGGCGAGAGGTAAACAAGGCTGGTCCTAGGCTCCCGTGGGAGACTGGACAAGCCAATTTTGAGGCCATATTGTGTCCCTGTCACCTGAGCCAACTCTGAGGTCCCAGGAAGCCTCGCCGTTTAACTGCGGCTTGGCTTACACGGCCGCAAGCCCGAGTCCACAGCTGCCGCGTGTAAGGTGATCTACTCGGGCGTCATACGAGGAGTTGCAACAGCCTAGCTAAGACATCAACTTGCATGACCTCCACCATCACCCTCCATGGGTGGTCAACACACCATTGCTCTCTCATGCACTCCTTCACAATCCTTCTGTTCATCTTACCACTTGCCACCTCCTTCCCTTTATCTCCTTCACTATCTTCCTCCTGTCTTACTCCACACCTCCCACCTGTCTTACTCCACACCTCCCTCCTGTCTTACTCCACACCTCCCTCCTGTCTTGCTCCACACCTCCCTCCTGTCTTACTCCACACCTCCCACCTGTCTTACTCCACACCTCCCTCCTGTCTTACTCCACACCTCCCACCTGTCTTATTCCACACCTCCCTCCTGTCTTACTCCACACCTCCCACCTGTCTTACTCCACACCTCCCACCTGTCTTACTCCACACCTCCCACCTGTCTTACTCCACACCTCCCACCTGTCTTACTCCACACCTTCCTCCTGTCTTACTCCACACCTCCCACCTGTCTTACTCCACACCTCCCACCTGTCTTACTCCACACCTTCCTCCTGTCTTACCCACACCTCCCCCCTGTCTTACTCCCACCCCACCTGTTTTACCCCACCCCCCCCACCTGTCTTACCCGCACCTCCCACCTGCCCCTTACTCCCCCCTCCCACCTGTTACTTCCCCCTCCCCCTGTCTTACTCCACGCCTCCCCCCTGTTTACTCCACACCTCCTCCTGTCTTCTCCCACCCCCCCAAAATTCTTACTCCAAAAAATCCTACCTGTCTTACCCCACACCTCTCAATTCTTACTCTACCCCCTCCTCCTGTTTACCCACGCCTCCACCGTTTTACTCCAACATCCCACCTGCTTACTCCACACCTCCCCCTTTTACTCCCACCCCCCACCTGTTTATCCAACCCCCTTTTATATCATGCGAACACCAGAACAAAAACTGAAAACCAGAGGACATATTGAAGGATGCCCCGGGGAGTCAACGCCCCTGGGGCCCCCGCCCCAAAACCCAACCCTTCGGGTGGATAAACAAAAATGAAACTTTTGGTGGGCCCCACTCCACGACAAACCACACAAGCTATGAGAATAAATTGAGGAACTTATCTAGCTCTTGTTAAGGGATTTCAGGACATGTCTGTTTTGGTCGTGATCTTTGCTTGTTGAGGATCACTTTAGTGCCTCGCGTCTGCACTCCTCCAGTGGTGAGGGCAGGCACTGGTGACACTTCTGGATCCAAAGAATTGTGGCCGCCCTGCAAGCTAGAAGAAAGATTGATGTATACATGGAGTGCGTATACCTGGAGGATGTATATCTGGAGTGTGTATACCTGGAGGATGTATACCTGGAGTGTGTATACCTGGAGGATGTATATCTGGAGTGTGTATGCCTGGAGTGTGCATACCTGGAGGATGCATACCTGGAGTGTGTATACCAATAGCTCTGACGTCCCACATCATAAAAATCTTTGAAAGAGTGCTGAGAAGCAGGATTGCAAATCACCTGGATTCCCAAAATCTGCACAATCCAGGGCAACATGGGCTCAGGGCAGGTCGCTCCTGCCTCTCACAACTACTGGATCACTATGACATGGCCTTGGATGCACTGGAAGAAAATCAGAATGCAGATGTAATATACACAGACTTTGCAAAAGCCTTTGACAAATGCGATCATGGCGTAATAGCGCACAAAATACATGCTAAAGGAATAACTGGGAAAGTGGGGAGATGGATCTTCAACTTCCTAAAAAATCGAACACAAAGAGTAGTGGTCAACAGAGTAAAATCGGAAGCTGCCATAGTGAAGAGCTCTGTTCCACAAGGGACAGTACTCGCCCACATCTTATTCCTCATCCTCATATCAGACATAGACAGAGATATACACCACAGCACCGTATCATCCTTTGCGGATGATACTAGGATCTGCATGAGGCTGTCATCTGCTGAGGACGCGGTTAACCTCCAAGAAGATATAAACAAAGTTTACCAGTGGGCAACGGTAAACAATATGATGTTCAATGAGGACAAATTCCAACTACTCCGTTATGGAAAACTGGAGGAGATAATAACTAGAACAGAGTATACTACAAACTCTGGCCATACAACAGAGCGGAAAAATAATGTGAATAACCTGGGAGTGGTAATGTCTGAGGATCTCACTTTCAAGGATCACAACAGTGCCAGATGGATAATGAGAACGTTCAAAACATGAGGTGCCAAGCCAATGATGATCCTTTTCAAATCACTTGTTCTCTCTAGGCTGGAATACTACTGTACATTAACATCTCCGTTCAAAGCAAGTGAAATTGCAGATCTAGAGAGTGTACAGAGAACCTTTACTGCATATATAAGTGCCATCAAACACCTCAACTACTGGAAACGCCTGGAAGCACTTGACTTGTACTCGTTGGAATGCAAGCCAGAGAGATATTTCATAATCTACACTTGGAAAATCCTAGAAAGGATGGTCCGGAATCTGCACACAGACATCACTCCCTACGAAAGTAAAAGACCGGGCAGGCGATGCAAAATACCCCCAGTATAAAGTAGGGGCGCCATTGGTACACTAAGAAAAAACACCATAAGTGTCCGGGGCCCAAGACTGTTCAACAGCCTCCCACCAGCATAAGGGGAATTACCAATAGGTCCCTGGCCGGGCTGTGGTTCGTACGCGGGACTACGTGCGGCCAGCAGCAACAGCCTGGTTGATCAGGCCTTGATCCACCGGGGGGCCTGGTCGTGGGCAGGGCTGCGGGGGCGATGACCCCGGAATACCCTCCAGGTAGACCTGAAGTGTGTATACCTGGAAGGTGTATATCTGGAGGATGTATACCTGGAGTGTGTATACCTAGAGCGTGTATACCTGAAGGGTGTATACCTGGAGTGTGTATATCTGGAGGATGTATACCTGGAATGTGTATCCCTGGAGTGTGTATACCTGGAGGGTGTATATCTGGAGGATGTATACAAGGAGTGTATATACCCAGAGCTTTTATAACGGAGTGTGTACACTGGAGGATGTTACCTGGAGTGTGCATACCTGGGGTGTGTATACCTGGAGTGTGTTTTAAAGTTGAGCTGTATACCTGGAGGGTGTATACCTAGAGTGTTTATATCTGGAGGATGTATGCCTGGAATGTGTATACCTGGAGTATGCATACCTGGAGGATGTATATCTAGAGTGTGTTATTTGGAGGATTTATACCCGGAGTGTGTAAACCTGGGGATGTATACCTGGAGGGTGTATACCAGGAAAGTATTTTCCAGGAGTGTGTTTTGGTGTCAACGGCTCGAGGCCTGGTCATGACCACGCCTCGTTGATGAGGGACATTTATCGGGAGGAGGACATTTATCGGGGGAGGGATTTTTTATCGGGAGGAGGGAAATTTATCGGGAGGAGGGACATTTATCGGGAGGATGGACATTTATGGAGGAGGGAATTTTTTCGGGGGGGGGACATTTATCGGGATTTTCCTGGGGGTTCCCGGTTCCTGGAGGTTTTTCCCGGGGGAATCAACGCCCCGCGGCCCGGTCCACGACCAGGCTCCCGTGGACAGGGCCTGATCAACTGGGTTATGCTGCCGCACGCGCCCGACGAAAGGCCACACCCCGGCGACCCGGCCCACTTAGGTATTGTCAGCTCTCTCTTAAAGGCACCCAGGGGTTTTTGGCAATTCCCAAAATCTTGAGGGGCTGTTTGAACATTTTTTGGGCCCCCGGGGCATTTACGGTGTTTTCTTTAGTTACCAATGGGCCCTACTTTTTTTTGGGGGGCTTTTTGCATCGCCTCCCCAGTCTTTTATTTTTTTAGGAGGATTTCTGTGTGAGTTTGGGCCCTTTCCCTTCCAAAAGATTTTCCAAGTGTAATTATGTTTTATCTCCCCTCCGCGCCCCACGAGTAAAGTCAAGGCTTCCAAGCTTTCCCAGTAGTTAAGGTGCTTGAAGAACTTATAGGCGAAAAGGATCTTGTACACTTTAGTCTGCGTTTTCACGTTTGTATGGAGATGTTAAGTACAGCAGTTTCCACTAGAGGAACAAGTGATTTAAAAAATGTCGTCATGGGCTTGGTTTTCCTTTTTGAAATTTCTCTTTATCCTCCTATCATTTTCTTTGCAGTGGATCGGGCACTGTTGTGATCCTTGAAAGTGAGACCCTCAAAATTTATTATCCCAGGTCCCTTAATTATTTTTCCCGCTCTATTGTTGGCCGGATCAGTAGTATACTTTTTCTAGTTTTATCTCCTCCGTTTTCCAAAAAGGAGTATTTGGGAATTTGTCCTCATTGAACACATTTGTTTACCGTTGCCCAGGGAAAAAAACTTTGTTTATATTTTTTGGGGTTAACCGCGCCCTCAGCAGTGAAGCCTCATGCGTCCTAGTTCATCCGAAAAGGTTAGATGGGTGCTGTGGGTTATCTTGTTTTGTCTGATTGGGAAAGGAATAAGATGGGGGGAGTACTGTGCCTTGGGAAAGAGCCTTCACTAGGGCCCCTCCGATTTAACTCTTGACCCACTTTTTTGTGTTCATTTGTTGGAAGTTGAAGTCCATCCCCCCACTTTCCCAGTTTTCCTTTAGACGTATTTTAGGGCTTTTCGCCATGAGCATTTGTCAAATGCTTTTGAAAAGTCTGTGTTATTACATCGCTTTGATTTTTTCCAGTGCCCCAAGGGCCCCATGTTAGGACCCAGTAGTGTGAGAGGCAGGGCGACCTGCCCTAAACCCCATGTTCCCCTGGATTGTGGATTTTGGGAATCCGGGTGATTTGCAATCCTCTTCTTAGCACTCTTTCAAATTTTTTATATGTGGGAGTCAAGCTATTGGTCTTAGTTTTAGCAATGCTTTGCTGCCCCTTTATGGAGGGGGGTTATCGTTGTTTAAGTATGGGGAATTTCACTCATGTCAAGCTCCTCCTCCTAGTGTATTAGGGCACGCGAGAGGGGTTTTTTCGTTTTTAAAATGAAAAAAGCCCCGAGTCTGGGCCCGGGGGCTGAGTGCAAGGCATGTTGTCAATGCTTTTCAAAATCTACGGAGTTAGGGCATGTGGAATTTGGGAAAATTTATGGGTTTTGAGGCTCATTCATGAAGAAATCATTTGGGTCGTCAATTCAAAAGTTTATGTTCATAAACACAGAGTCGTAGGGGTTTTCAATATTTCATCATTTTTTTTGTGTCTGTGTAAGTCCCCTTGTCTGAGAAAGGGGCCAAACTGTGGGTTTTGCCTTTTTTTTGGGCTATGAAAAGAAATATTTTGAATTTCTTTCAATTTCACAAATAGTTTAAGCTCCCCCTCCCTCTCCTGGTTCCTGAAAAGGTCTTTTAGCTTAATTTCGATGTTTCACTTCCTGGTCAGCCCCCTCCCTTCGTGTTTTCAGTTTCTAGCATCCTGAGGAGTCATGACTCTTCGTCGTCTTTGTAAGGGGCGTTTTTTCTTCCCGTTTATCCGCTCTTTCTTTCTTAGGGGAATATCCTGAACATGCTTCGGCTACCAGGGAGTTGATCCCTTTTAAGCACTGGTTTGGGTCCCTGCATTTAAACTCTTCCCAAAGTTTCGTTTGGAAAGGGGTTTTCCCGGTCCAGTTGTTGTTCTTTTTGTTGAAATTTTTTTTTTTTGTGAAGGGCCCTTCACAGGTACAGATTTTGTTGTTCAGGCCCTTGCATGTCGTTTGGGTTCGATTAGATTGGGATCGGAAAAAGTTGTTTTGATATTCTTATGTCTTTTTTTCAGGTCTCAATTTTTTAAAATAAGGGCAAGGGTTTTTAGTTTGTTGGTCCCCCTATCGCTGGCTTAAGGTGTGTTTTGCGGACTTAGTGCTCAGGGGTGGTGACCTTTCATCTGCGCTCCTCTGGGGGTTGTTTTAGTAAAATTATTTGCACTTTTTCCATTTTGTATCCTTTTGGGTTTAAATCACCCAAACATAAGATGTTTGGGATGGAGCTGGAAAAGGGTTTTTCCCAAAGTAATCGATTTTTAGTAGCTGTTCCCTTTAACTTGGGAGGTTTTTGGTGCTTTATCAACCACAAACTGGTTTTTGGTTCTCGTTTTATTGAAAGAAATTCAACTCCTCATTTGTGGTTTCAGCAAATCCGGCAGAAAGGGACTTTTGACATCAGGCCCAACCCCCCCCTTTTTGCCCGTTTTTTCTGTCGCATCTAAAAAGGTTGAACCCCTTACCATTTTACTGTAAAGTGATCTTTTGTGTGAGTCTCGTGAAAGGGTGCAAAATTGCATTAGATCCCTAGAAGTCCCCTGATAAAAAGGGATTTTGTTGTTGTGGATGGTTAAAACCCCGTTATTTGCAAAAAGAACGAGGTTGTATTCGTGTTTTTTGGGGGGGTTTTGTTATTGGCTCAGTAGTTTAATAATTCGGAGGGCCATGGGTGGCCCCTGGCTGCGCCTCCAGTCCAACAAGGCTCCAAGGTGGGGACTATTTTTTTTTTTCCCCTTTCCCTTTCATTTTTTGTTTCCTGCCACAAAAAATCACCTGGGTTGGGTTTCGTGCTATTTGTTTTTCTTGGGGGTCTGTGCCCGTGGCCCCCTTTTTGATGGTATGCAGGGCAATCGATGTTGTAAAATGCTTCGGGGACGAGGGTGGCACTTTTTTGGGGGAAAGAAATAAGGGAAAAAGAACGCACACCCCTTTAGACAGAGGTCGCTAAAACCAAATTTTTTTGGGTGGTCAAAGTAGCAGCCCCTTTTTTCCCTGTTATTCCATGCTTCAATGCCCCAGCATAATTTTGCCAAAATTTACCTTTTGGTTTAGAATTGTTGGGGGGTGTTGTCAATTTCTGCAGGTTTTTTTGGGGGCACTATAAACCTCGTACCAAGCCCCGGGCCACCCGTCCTGGATTCCTCTACTTTCCCCCCGTAGAGGGAAGGAGGAGACCCCCCCCAACTCGACTGTGGGCCACGGTTTGGCAAGTGGTTTTTATATTTTACGTTTTTGTGGTGTTGGGGAGTGTCCCAGGGGAGTCGGGCTGGCAGTAGGGCGGGGGTGGGGTTTGGGTCGCCTGGGCTGGGGGGGGGGTTGGGTCTGGGTCAGGGCTGGGTGGGCCCGGGATGTGGGTATTAGTGCTAATTTGGGGGAGCCTGGGCCCGCACCGCATGGGGTATTGGGGCTATGCCTGGGGGGGCCTGGCCAGCCCCAGCACTGAGGGGGTTTTGTGTAAGCTGGGGGATGGTTGGTTAGCACCTGTGGGGATAGGTAGTTTGGTCATCTGTTTTGGTAAGGACATTCTGCATTTTTTGATTCACTATCTCTTTCTCCCTGTTTTTATATTTTGGTAGACATCCAAGAGGTATCCTTGTTTTTTTGATTATTTTTATCTTTATTACTTCCCCCTTGTACCTTTCTGATACCCGCCCAAATTTTAAATTTTTTTGCACAACCCGAAGCACCTTTTAGTTAAGGTTTTTTTTTAGGCTGTATTTAGTCTAGTACAAAAGTTGGTTTTGGAAGGCAAGGTTGCTGTGACTGGAATTCCTTCCCAAAGGATTTTTTTTCATTTCCCCCGATATTCTGTGCGACCCCTTTTGCCAAAAGATGTATTTAACGAACCAGTTTTTCAGTAGTGGGTGGTGGTGTGGGTGGGGTAGGGTGGGTGGTGGGTGAGGTGGGTGGGGTGCGGGGGGGGGGGGTGAGGGTGGGTGGGGGGTGTAGGGTGGGTGGTGGTGTAGGGTGGGTGCAGGGTGTGTGTGAGCCAGACTTGCCCACCCCTCTACACTTCACTTAGGCCACGCTAACTTCCCCCTACACTTCTAAGGAAAAGATTATTCCCTGTTTAGTAGAGGTAACGGTCGTATGCTCAATTTATGTATGCTGTGATTCCCTGCACCTCAATGCTACCATCACTCGTTTCATATCTTATGACTATAGTAGTTACTTATCCGTTATTAACACTTCACTGGACCTCTGGCAATAGTTCGCTAGTGCCATTTATCGGGAGGAGGGACATTTATCGGGAGGAGCGACATTTATCGGGAGGGACATTTATCGGGAGGAGGGACATTTATCGGGAGGAGGGACATTTATCGGGATTTATCACTGACGGAAAAGTTTTGTTCAGTTTCCCAGGTCAGAAGACGAGTTTGATTTAAACCTCAAACTGCTCAAGGCTACAAACTGCTCAAGGCTACAAACTGCTCAAGGCTACAAACTGCTCAAGGCTACAAACTGCTCAAGGCTACAAACTGCTCAAGGCTACAAACTGCTCAAGGCTACAAACTGCTCAAGGCTACAAACTGCTCAAGGCTACAAACTGCTCAAGGGTACAAACTGCTCAAGGCTACAAACTGCTCAAGGCTACAAACTGCTCAAGGGTACAAACTGCTCAAGGCTACAAACTGCTCAAGGGTACAAACTGCTCAAGGGTACAAACTGCTCAAGGGTACAAACTGCTCAAGGCTACAAACTGCTCAAGGCTACAAACTGCTCAAGGCTACAAACTGCTCAAGGGTACAAACTGCTCAAGGCTACAAACTACTCAAGGCTACAAACTGCTCAAGGGTACAAACTGCTCTAGGCTACAAACTGCTCAAGGCTACAAACTGCTCAAGGGTACAAACTGCTCAAGGGTACAAACTGCTCAAGGGTACAAACTGCTCAAGGCTACAAACTGCTCAAGGCTACAAACTGCTTAAGACTACAAACTGCTCAAGGCTACAAACTGCTCAAGGCTACAAACTGCTCAAGGCAACAAACTGCTCAAGGGTACAAACTTCTCAAGGCTACAAACTGTTCAAGGCTACAAACTGCTCAAGGCTACAAACTGCTCAAGGCTACAAACTGCTCAAGGCTACAAACTGCTCAAGGGTACAAACTTCTCAAGGCTACAAACTGCTCAAGGCTACAAACTGCTCAAGGGTACAAACTGCTCAAGGCTACAAGCTGCTCAAGGGTACAAACTGCTCAAGGCTACAAACTTCTCAAGGCTACAAACTGCTCAAGGCTACAAACTGCTCAAGGGTACAAACTTCTCAAGGCTACAAACTGCTCAAGGCTACAAACTGCTCAAGGTACAAACTTCTCAAGGCTACAAACTGCTCAAGGCTACAAACTGCTCAAGGGTACAAACTTCTCAAGGCTACAAACTGCTCAAGGCTACAAACTGCTCAAGGCTACAAACTGCTCAAGGGTACAAACTTCTCAAGGCTACAAACTGCTCAAGGGTACAAACTGCTCAAGGGTACAAACTGCTCAAGGGTACAAACTGCTCAAGGGTACAAACTTCTCAAGGCTACAAACTTCTCAAGGCTACAAACTGCTCAAGGCTACAAACTGCTCAAGGCTACAAACTGCTCAAGGCTACAAACTGCTCAAGGCTACAAACTGCTCAAGGGTACAAACTTCTCAAGGCTACAAACTGCTCAAGGGTACAAACTGCTCAAGGCTACAAACTGCTCAAGGGTACAAACTGCTCAAGGTTACAAACTGCTCAAGTCTACAAATTGCTCAAGGCTACAAACTGCTCAAGGCTACAAACTGCTCAAGGCTACAAACTGCTCAAGGGTACAAACTTCTCAAGGCTACAAACTGCTCAAGGCTACAAACTGCTCAAGGCTACAAACTGCTCAAGGGTACAAACTGCTCAAGGGTACAAATTGCTCAAGGGTACAAACTGCTCAAGGCTACAAACTGCTCAAGGCTACAAACTGCTCAAGGGTACAAACTTCTCAAGGCTACAAACTGCTCAAGGGTACAAACTGCTCAAGGCTACAAACTGCTCAAGGGTACAAACTGCCTCAAGGGTACAAACTTCTCAAGGCTACAAACTTCTCAAGGCTACAAACTGCTCAAGGCTACAAACTGCTCAAGGCTACAAACTGCTCAAGGCTACAAACTGCTCAAGGCTACAAACTTCTCAAGGCTACAAACTGCTCAAGGCTACAAACTGCTCAAGGGTACAAACTGCTCAAGGCTACAAATTGCTCAAGGCTACAAACTGCTCAAGGCTACAAACTGCTCAAGGCTACAAACTGCTCAAGGGTACAAACTTCTCAAGGCTACAAACTGCTCAAGGGTACAAACTGCTCAAGGTTACAAACTGCTCAAGGGTACAAACTGCTCAAGGGTACAAACTTCTCAAGGCTACAAACTTCTCAAGGCTACAAACTGCTCAAGGCTACAAACTGCTCAAGGGTACAAACTGCTCAAGGGTACAAAACTGCTCAAGGCTACAAAACTGCTCAAGGCTACAAACTGCTCAAGGCTACAAACTGCTCAAGGGTACAAACTTCTCAAGGCTACAAACTGCTCAAGGCTACAAACTGCTCAAGGCTACAAACTGCTCAAGGGTACAAACTGCTCAAGGCTACAAATTGCTCAAGGGTACAAACTGCTCAAGGCTACAAACTGCTCAAGGCTACAAACTGCTCAAGGCTACAAACTGCTCAAGGGTACAAACTGCTGTAGGCTACAAATTGCTCAAGGGTACAAACTGCTCAAGGCTACAAACTGCTCAAGGCTACAAACTGCTCAAGGCTACAAACTGCTCAAGGCTACAAACTGCTCAAGGGCAGAAAATAAACCTGCTCTCAGTGCCGGGGATTCTGAAAAAAATATCTACCCCAAGAATTCTCCTTGATTTTAGAAGTGTATACGAGAAGAATGAACAACCAGGCTGTGATGGATATGTGGAGTAGCTGGACTCCAGCAGCAACAACCTAGTTGAATGAATTTTATTGAAGCTAGCTGGCCCAGTGGCTAACGCGACGGCCTGGGGTTTTGAGACTGACCGCGGGTTCAAACCCCACCCGTGGTATGGTTTTTTTTTCTGGTTGAACATGCAAGCACCAGACAAACCTGGCCCATGGCCGGGCTCTGAAAGTAGTAAGACTCTCGAAACTCGTCGAAGTCATCAAGGTAAAAGAAAAATTGTGAGTACTTTGGGAAATAGAAAACACAAACAGAAAGGGGTTTAAAACTAGTAGAAATGCTGTTCTACCCGAGTGGAGGGGG
>NC_069407.1:47023706-47033386 GCF_026875155.1 Cherax quadricarinatus | reverse complement strand
GGACGTTCAAAACATGAGGTGCCAAGCCAATGATGATCCTTTCAAAATCACTTGTTCTCTCTAGGCTGGAATACTACTGTACATTAACATCTCCGTTCAAAGCAAGTGAAATTGCAGATCTAGAGAGTGTACAGAGAACCTTTACTGCATGTATAAGTGCCATCAAACACCTCAACTACTGGAAACGCCTGGAAGCACTTGACTTGTACTCGTTGGAACGCAAGCCAGAGAGATATTTCATAATCTACACTTGGAAAATCCTAGAAAGGATGGTCCGGAATCTGCACACAGACATCACTCCCTACGAAAGTAAAAGACTGGGCAGGCGATGCAAAATGCCCCCAATTAAAAGTAGGGGCGCCATTGGTACACTAAGAAAAAACATCATAAATGTCCGGGGCCCAAGACTGTTCAACAGCCTCCCACCAGCATAAGGGGAATTACCAATAGGTCCCTGGCCGGGCTGTGGTTCGTACGCGGGACTACGTGCGGCCAGCAGCAACAGCCTGGTTGATCAGGCCTTGATCCACCGGGGGTCCTGGTCGTGGGCAGGGCTGCGGGGGCGTTGACCCCGGAATACCCTCCAGGTAGACCTGAAGGGTGTATACCTGGAGTGTGTATATCTGGAGGATGTATACCTGGAATGTGTATCCCTGGAGTGTGTATACCTGGAGGGTGTATATCTGGAGGATGTATACCTGGAGTGTGTATACCTAGAGCTTGTATACCTGAAGGGTGTATACCTGGAGTGTGTATATCTGGAGGATGTATACCTGGAATGTGTATCCCTGGAGTGTGTATACCTGGAGGGTGTATATCTGGAGGATGTATACCTGGAGTGTGCATACCAGGAGTGTATATACCTAGAGCTTTTATACCTGGAGTGTGTACATCTGGAGGATGTATACCTGGAGTGTGCATACCTGGAGTGTGTATACATGGAGTGTGTATACGTTGAGCTTGTATACCTGGAGGGTGTATACCTAGAGTGTTTATATCTGGAGGATGTATGCCTGGAATGTGTATACCTGGAGCATGCATACCTGGAGGATGTATATCTAGAGTGTGTATATTTGGAGGATTTATACCTGGAGTGTGTAAACCTGGAGGATGTATACCTGGAGGGTGTATACCAGGAAAGTGTATACCAGGAGTGTGTTTCTGGTGTCAACGGCCTCGAGGCCTGGTCCATGACCACGCCTCGTTGATGAGGGACATTTATCGGGAGGAGGGACATTTATCGGGAGGAGGGACATTTATCGGGAGGAGGGACATTATCGGGAGGAGGGACATTTATCGGGAGGAGGGACATTTATCGGGAGGAGGGACATTTATCGGGAGGAGGGACATTTATCGGGAGGAGGGACATTTATCGGGAGGAGGGACATTTTATCGGGAGGAGGGACATTTATCGGGAGGAGGGACATTTATCGGGAGGAGGGACATTTATCGGGAGGAGGGACATTTATCGGGAGGAGGGACATTTATCGGGATTTATCACTGACGGAAAAGTTTTGTTCAGTTTCCCAGGTCAGAAGACGAGATTGATTTAAACCTCAAACTGCTCAAGGCTACAAACTGCTCAAGGCTACAAACTGCTCAAGGCTACAAACTGCTCAAGGCTACAAACTGCTCAAGGCTAGAAACTGCTCAAGTGTACAAACTGCTCAAGGCTACAAACTGCTCAAGGCTACAAACTGCTCAAGGCTACAAACTGATCTAGGGTACAAACTGCTCAAGGGTACAAACTGCTCAAGGGTACAAACTGCTCAAGGCTACAAACTGCTCAAAGCTACAAACTGCTCAAGGATACAAACTGCTCAAGGGTACAAACTGCTCAAGGGTACAAACTGCTCAAGGGTACAAACTGCTCAAGGCTACAAACTTCTCAAGGCTACAAACTGCTCAAGGCTACAAACTGCTCAAGGCTACAAACTGCTTAAGGCTACAAACTGCTCAAGGGTACAAAGTTCTCAAGGCTACAAACTGCTCAAGGCTACAAACTGCTCAAGGCTACAAACTGCTCAAGGCTACAAACTGCTCAAGGCTACAAACTGCTCAAGGCTACAAACTGCTCAAGGCTACAACTGCTCAAGGCTACAAACTGCTCAAGGCTACAAACTTCTCAAGGCTACAAACTGCTCAAGGCTACAAACTGCTCAAGGCTACAAACTTCTCAAGGCTACAAACTGCTCAAGGCTACAAACTGCTCAAGGGTACAAACTGCTCAAGGTTACAAACTGCTCAAGGCTACAAACTTCTCAAGGCTACAAACTGCTCAAGGCTACAAACTGCTCAAGGTACAAACTGCTCAAGGCTACAAACTGCTCAAGGCAACAAACTTCTCAAGGCTACAAACTGCTCAAGGCTACAAACTGCTCAAGGCTACAAACTGCTCAAGGGTACAAACTGCTCAAGGCTACAAACTGCTCAAGGCTACAAACTGCTCAAGGCTACAAACTGCTCAAGGCTACAAACTGCTCAAGGCTACAAACTGCTCAAGGCTACAAACTGCTCAAGGGTTCAAACTGCTCAAGGCTAACAACTGCTCAAGGCTACAAACTGCTCAAGGCTACAAACTGCTCAAGGCTACAAACTGCTCAAGACTACAAACTGCTCAAGGCTACAAACTGCTCAAGCTACAAACTGCTCAAGGCTACAAACTGCTCAAGGGTACAAACTTCTCAAGGCTACAAACTGCTCAAGGCTACAAACTGCTCAAGCCTACAAACTGCTCAAGGCTAGAAACTGCTCAAGTGTATAAACTGCTCAAGGCTACAAACTGTTCAAGGCTACAAATTTCTCAAGGCTACAAACTGCTCAAGGCTACAAACTTCTCAAGGCTACAAACTGCTCAAGGCTACAAACTGCTCAAGGCTACAAACTGCTCAAGGCTACAAACTGCTCAAGGCTACAAACTGCTCAAGGCTACAAACTGCTCAAGGGTACAAACTGCTCAAGGGTACAAACTGCTCAAGGCTACAAACTTCTCAAGGCTACAAACTGCTCAAAGCTACAAACTGCTCAAGGCTACAAACTGCTCAAGGCTACAAACTGCTCAAGGCTACAAACTGCTCAAGGCTACAAAATGCTCCAGCTACAAACTGCTCAGGCTACAAACTGCTCAAGGCTACAAACTGCTCAAGGGTACAAACTGCTCAAGGGTACAAACTGCTCAAGGGTTCAAACTGCTCAAGGCTACAAACTGCTCAAGGCTACAAACTGCTCAAGGCTACAAACTGCTCAAGGCTACAAACTGATCTAGGGTACAAACTGCTCAAGGCTACAAACTGCTCAAGGCTACAAACTGCTCAAGGCTACAAACTGCTCAAGGCTACAAACTGCTGAAGGGTACAAACTGCTCAAGGCTACAAACTGCTCAAGGCTACAAACTGCTCAAGGCTACA
Source organism: Cherax quadricarinatus (assembly GCF_026875155.1). Lineage (NCBI taxonomy): Eukaryota > Metazoa > Arthropoda > Malacostraca > Decapoda > Parastacidae > Cherax > Cherax quadricarinatus. Next base: position 47,029,979 of record NC_069407.1, on the reverse strand, counting down.
AACTGCTCAAGGCTACAAACTGCTCAAGGCTACAAACTGCTCAAGGCTACAAACTTCTCAAGGCTACAAACTTCTCAAGGCTACAAACTTCTCAAGGCTATAAACTGCTCAAGGCTACAAACTGCTCAAGGCTACAAACTGCTCAAGGCTACAAACTGCTCAAGGGTACAAACTTCTCAAGGCTACAAACTGCTCAAGGCTACAAACTGCTCAAGGCTACAAACTGCTCAAGGCTACAAACTTCTCAAGGCTACAAACTTCTCAAGGCTACAAACTGCTCAAGGCTACAAACTCCTCAAGGGTACAAACTTCTCAAGGCTACAAACTGCTCAAGGCTACAAACTGCTCAAGGGTACAAACTTCTCAAGGCTACAAACTGTTCAAGAGTACAAACTGCTCAAGGCTACAAACTGCTCAAGGCTACAGACTGCTCAAGGCTACAAACTGCTCAATCCTACAAACTGCTCAAGGCTACAAACTGCTCAAGGCTACAAACTGCTCAAGGCTACAAACTGCTCAAGGCTACAAAACTGTTCAAGGCTACAAACTGCTCAAGGCTACAAACTGCTCAAGGCTACAAACTGCTCAAGGCTACAAACTGCTCAAGGCTACAAAACTGCTCAAGGCTACAAACTGCTCAAGGGTACAAACTTCTTCAAGGCCACAAAACTGCTCAAGGCTACAAACTGCTCAAGGCTACAACTGCTCAAGGGTACAAACTGCTCAAGGGTACAAACTGCTCAAGGCTACAAACTGCTCAAGGCTACAAACTGCTGAAGGTTACAAACTGCTCAAGGCTACAAACTGCTCAATGCTACAAACTGCTCAAGGCTACAAACTGCTCAAGGCTACAAACTGCTCAAGGTTACAAACTGCTCAAGGCTACAAACTGCTCAAGGCTACAAACTGCTCAAGGCTACAAACTGCTCAAGGCTACAAACTGCTCAAGGCTACAAACTGCTCAAGGTTACAAACTGTTCAAGGCTACAAACTGCTCAAGGGTACAAACTGCTCAAGGTTACAAACTGCTCAAGGCTACAAACTGCTCAAGGTTACAAACTGCTCAAGGCTACAAACTGCTCAAGGCTACAAACTGCTCAAGGCTACAAACTGCTCAAGGTTACAAACTGCTCAAGGGTACAAACTGCTCAAGGCTACAAACTGCTCAAGGCTACAAACTGCTCAAGGCTACAAACTGCTCAAGGTTACAAACTGCTCAAGGCTACAAACTGCTCAAGTGTACAAACTGCTCAAGGCTACAAACTGCTCAAGGGTACAAACTGCTCAAGTGTACAAACTGCTCAAGGCTACAAACTGCTCAAGGCTACAAACTGCTCAAGGCTACAAACTGCTCAAGGCTACAAACTGTTCAAGGCTACAAACTGCTCAAGGCTACAAACTGCTCAAGGCTACAAACTGCTCAAGGCTACAAACTGCTCAAGGCTACAAACTGCTCAAGGCTACAAACTGCTCAAGGGTACAAACTTCTCAAGGCCACAAACTGCTCAAGGCTACAAACTGCTCAAGGCTACAAACTGCTCAAGGGTACAAACTGCTCAAGGGTACAAACTGCTCAAGGCTACAAACTGCTCAAGGCTACAAACTGCTGAAGGTTACAAACTGCTCAAGGCTACAAACTGCTCAATGCTACAAACTGCTCAAGGCTACAAACTGCTCAAGGCTACAAACTGCTCAAGGTTACAAACTGCTCAAGGCTACAAAACTGCTCAAGGCTACAAACTGCTCAAGGCTACAAACTGCTCAAGGCTACAAACTGCTCAAGGCTACAAACTGCTCAAGGTTACAAACTGTTCAAGGCTACAAACTGCTCAAGGGTACAAACTGCTCAAGGTTACAAACTGCTCAGGCTACAAACTGCTCAAGGTTACAAACTGCTCAAGGCTACAAACTGCTCAAGGCTACAAACTGCTCAAGGCTACAAACTGCTCAAGGTTACAAACTGCTCAAGGGTACAAACTGCTCAAGGCTACAAACTGCTCAAGGCTACAAACTGCTCAAGGCTACAAACTGCTCAAGGTTACAAACTGCTCAAGGCTACAAACTGCTCAAGGGTACAAACTGCTCAAGTGTTCAAACTGCTCAAGGCTACAAACTGCTCAAGGCTACAAACTGCTCAAGTGTACAAACTGCTCAAGGCTACAAACTGCTCAAGGGTACAAACTGCTCAAGTGTACAAACTGCTCAAGGCTACAAACTGCTCAAGGTTACAAACTGCTCAAGGCTACAAACTGCTCAAGGCTACAAACTGCTCAAGGCTATAAACTGCTCAAGGCTACAAACTGCTCAAGGTTACAAACTGCTCAAGGCTACAAACTGCTCAAGGCTACAAACTGCTCAAGGTTACAAACTGCTCAAGGCTACAAACTGCTCAAGGCTACAAACTGCTCAAGGGCAGAAAATAAACCTGCTCTCAGTGCCGGGGATTCTGAAAAAAAAATCTACCCCAAGAATTCTCCTTGATTTTAGAAGTGTATACGAGAAGAATGAACAACCAGGCTGTGATGGATATGTGGAGTAGCGAGACTCCAGCAGCAACAGCCTAGTTGAATGAATTTTATTGAAGCTAGCTGGCCCAGTGGCTAAGGCGACGGTCTGGGGTTTTGAGACTGACCGCGGGTTCAAACCCCACCCGTGGTATGGTTTTTTTTTTCTGGTTGAACATGCAAGCACCAGACAAACCTGGCCCATGGCCGGGCTCCGAGAGTAGTAAGACTCTCGAAACTCGTCGAAGGTACATCAGAGGTAAAAGAAAACTTAGTGTAGTACTTTTGGAGAAATAGAATCACATGACTTAAGAAATCGTAATGACACGATTGCAAATAAACCATACCCCCGGCCGGGATTGAACCCGCGGTCATAGAGTCTCAAAACTCCAGCCCGTCGCGCTAACCACTAGACCAGCTAGCCACAATAAGATTCATCCAACTAGGTATATTTCTACACCATAGGAAGGTTAGCACAGGCACCTCTGTGACCACAAATGCAAGTTTTTACAGACGAATCTCCAGCTAGCGTGGCCGTGACGAACTCTAGTTCAAGTCCCTTCACTGCCGTCAACATGACTTAAGAAATCGTAATGACACGATTGCAAATAAACCATACCCCGGCCGGGATTGAACCCGCGGTCATAGAGTCTCAAAACTCCAGCCCGTCGCGCTAAACCACTAGACCAGCTAGCCACAATAAGATTCATCCAACTAGGTATATTTCTACACCATAGGAAGGTTAGCACAGGCACCTCTGTGACCACAAATGCAAGTTTTTACAGACGAATCTCCAGCTAGCGTGGCCGTGACGAACTCTAGTTCAAGTCCCTTCACTGCCGTCAACATGACTTAAGAAATCGTAATGACACGATTGCAAATAAACCATACCCCCGGCCTGTGCTAACCTTCCTATGGTGTAGAAATATACCTAGTTGGATGAATCTTATTGTGGCTAGCTGGTCTAGTGGTTAGCGCGGACGGGCTGGAGTTTTGAGACTCTATGACCGCGGGTTCAATCCCGGCCGGGGGTATGGTTTATTTGCAATCGTGTCATTACGATTTCTTAAGTCATGTTGACGGCAGTGAAGGGACTTGAACTAGAGTTCGTCACGGCCACGCTAGCTGGAGATTCGTCTGTAAAAACTTGCATTTGTGGTCACAGAGGTGCCTGTGCTAACCTTCCTATGGTGTAGAAATATACCTAGTTGGATGAATCTTATTGTGGCTAGCTGGTCTAGTGGTTAGCGCGACGGGCTGGAGTTTTGAGACTCTATGACCGCGGGTTCAATCCCGGCCGGGGGTATGGTTTATTTGCAATCGTGTCATTACGATTTCTTAAGTCATGTTGACGGCAGTGAAGGGACTTGAACTAGAGTTCGTCACGGCCACGCTAGCTGGAGATTCGTCTGTAAAAACTTGCATTTGTGGTCACAGAGGTGCCTGTGCTAACCTTCCTATGGTGTAGAAATATACCTAGTTGGATGAATCTTATTGTGGCTAGCTGGTCTAGTGGTTAGCGCGACGGGCTGGAGTTTTGAGACTCTATGACCGCGGGTTCAATCCCGGCCGGGGGTATGGTTAGAATCACATAACAGAATGGGTTGAAACCTAGTAGAAGTGCGTGTGTCTACCTGAGTGGAGGGACGCGGATGACAACACCACGTGACATAATTGTCCATTATCCTGGTGCTGTGGTCAGTACCAGGTGACGTGACGTTTGTGGTGGAGGGAAGTAAGCAAGACTACAGTCTGCAACACCGAGCCATATCCACACACCTTCCTTCCCTGGTGCTGTAGTGTATGTCCTCTGCCACAGTGGTCGTAACCCTGGTGCTGTGGTGTATGTCCTCTGCCACATGGTCGTAAACCCTGGTGCTGTGGTGTATGTCCTCTGCCACAGTGGTCGTAACCCTGGTGCTGTGGTGTATGTCCTCTGCCACAGTGGTCGTAACCCTGGTGCTGTAGTGTATGTCCTCTGCCACAGTGGTCGTAACCCTGGTGCTGTAGGTGTATGTCCTCTGCCACAGTGGTCGTAACCCTGGTGCTGTGGTTATGTCCTCTGCCACAGTGGTCGTAACCCTGGTGCTGTGGTGTATGTCCTCTGCCACAGTGGTCGTAACCCTGGTGCTGTAGTGTATGTCCTCTGCCACAGTGGTCGTAACCCTGGTGCTGTAGTGTATGTCCTCTGCCACAGTGGTCGTAACCCGGTGCTGTGGTGTATGTCCTCTGCCACAGTGGTCGTAACCCTGGTGCTGTAGTGTATGTCCTCTGCCCACAGTGGTCGTAACCCTGGTGCTGTAGTGTATGTCCTCTGCCACAGTGGTCGTAACCCTGGTGCTGTAGTGTATGTCCTCTGCCACAGTGGTCGTAACCCTGGTGCTGTAGTGTATGTCCTCTGCCACAGTGGTTGTAACCCTGGTGCTGTAGTGTATGTCCTCTGCCACAGTGGGTCGTAACCCTGGTGCTGTAGTGTAGTCCTCTGCCACAGTGGTCGTAACCCTGGTGCTGTGGTGTATGTCCTCTGCCACAGTGGTCGTAACCCTGGTGCTGTAGTGTATGTCCTCTGCCACAGTGGTCGTAACCCTGGTGCTGTAGTGTATGTCCTCTGCCACAGTGGTCGTAACCCTGGTGCTGTAGTGTATGTCCTCTGCCACAGTGGTCGTAACCCTGGTGCTGTAGTGTATGTCCTCTGCCACAGTGTGTAGTAACCCTGGTGCTGTAGTGTATGTCCTCTGCCACAGTGGTCGTAACCCTGGTGCTTGGTGTTATGTCCTCTGCCACAGTGGTCGTAACCCTGGTGCAGTAGTGTATGTCCTCTGCCACAGTGGTCGTAACCCTGGTGCTGTAGTGTATGTCCTCTGCCACAGTGGTCGTAACCCTGGTGCTGTAGTGTATGTCTTCTGCCACAGTGGTCGTAACCCTGGTGCAGTAGTGTATGTCCTCTGCCACAGTGGTCGTAACCCTGGTGCAGTAGTGTATGTCCTCTGCCACAGTGGTCGTAACCCTGGTGCTGTAGTGCATGTCCCCTGCCACAGTGGTCGTAACCCTGGTGCTGTAGTGTATGTCCTCTGCCACAGTGGTCGTAACCCTGGTGCTGTAGTGTATGTCCTCTGCCACAGTGGTCGTAACCCTGGTGCTGTAGTGTATGTCCCCTGCACAGTGGTCGTAACCCTGTGCTGTAGTGTATGTCCTCTGCCACAGTGGTCGTAACCCTGGTGCTGTAGTGTATGTCCCCTGCCACAGTGGTCGTAACCCTGGTGCTGTAGTGTATGTCCTCTGCCACAGTGTCGTAACCCTGGTGCTGTAGTGTATGTCCTCTGCCACAGTGGTAGTAACCCTGGTGCTGTAGTGTATGTCCCTGCCACAGTGGTAGCAACCCTGGTGTGGTGGTTGTATGTCCCTGCCACAGTGGTCGTAACCCTGGTGCTGTAGTGTATGTCCTCTGCCACAGTGGTCGTAACCCTGGTGCTGTAGTGTTATGTCCTCATGCCACAGTGGTCGTAACCCTGGTGCTGTAGTGTATGTCCTATGCCACAGTGGTCGTAACCCTGGTGCTGTAGTGTATGTCCTCTGCCACAGTGGTCGTAACCCTGGTGCTGTAGTAATGTCCCCTGCCATCAAGTGGTGTAACTTCCTGGTGCTGTAGTGTATGTCCTCTGCCACAGTGGTCGTAACCCTGGTGCTGTAGTGTATGTCCTCTGCCACAGTGGTTGTAACCCTGGTGCTGTAGTGTATGTCCTCTGCCACAGTGGTCGTAACCCTGGTG
>NC_069407.1:46996206-47018706 GCF_026875155.1 Cherax quadricarinatus | reverse complement strand
GTTTAGTTTAAATTAGATTAGTTCAAGCTAAGTCTGGTTAGCTTAAGTTAAGTTACTTTCGATTTGCCTAGGTTAGGTTAGGTAAGGTTAGATAACGTTAGGTAACGTTAGATTACGTAGGTTAGGTTAGATTAAGTTAAGCCAGGTTAGATTAGATTAGGCTAGGTTAAACATCAGTGTTGTATTAACGTGAGTAATGTTTGTGGCACACAGGCTGGCATCACCACAGCCTACCAGGAGAAGCCGTGTTTGGATCCCACTGACCCGCTGTGTCCGGATTCAGCACCCAACAAACACTCTAAACAGGTTTGTTTGCTTGTTAGTCAGTGTTGCTAGTGTATCAACCTTCTAACATTATCAGACGCTGTCATCATCAACTTGCTACCCTCCTCAACCTGCCACTCCCGTAGTTCACACAGTCAACTCTACGCACTAGTTGACAGTTAACTCTCTATAGAGCGATTTCTTTATTTTTTGTAACTGGAATTGAAAAAATAATCTAAAATTAAAGACTACGTGTTAGTCAATTTTCTATCAGCTTATTCAACTGCATTTGCAAAAAAAAAAAAATAATAATAACTTTATAGGTAAAAATTCTTTCAAAAGTTTTTCCCACATTCCATAATTTATGTTCATAATTCTTCATGAGTCATCGGGCGTAAATGTCAGTAGATTTAGAGGAAAGGGAAAATATCCCTACCATTTATGCCAAAAAAAGATGCTGGGTTCTTAGTCAGGAAAGCACCCTTTGGGGAGTGGCACCCTGTGGGGAGTGGCATTGTGGGGAGAGTGGCACCCTGTGGGGAGTGGCACCCTGTGGGGAGTGGCATTCTGTGGGGAGAGTGGCACCCTGTGGGGAGTGGCACCCTGTGGGGAGTGGCATTCTGTGGGGAGAGTGGCACCCTGTGGGGAGTGGCATTCTGTGTGGAGAGTGGCACCCTGTGGGGAGTGGCACCCTGTGGGGAGTGGCATTCTGTGGGGAGAGTGGCACCCTGTGGGGAGTGGCACCCTGTGGAAAGAGTGGAACCCTGTGGGGAGTGGCACCCTGTTGGGGACTGAAAGCCGTCCCCTAGGAACTAACCTTTTAAACTTCACCTACGAGTTAAATTGATCCATCATCAGAGACGGACTCCAGGCAGGTGAGTCCCCTCTCCCACTCGTCAGACAGGTGAGTCCCCTCTCCCACTCGTCAGACAGGTGAGTCCCCTCTCCCACTCGTCAGACAGGTGAGTCCCCTCTCCCACTCGTCAGACAGGTGAGTCCCCTCTCCCACTTGTCAGACAGGTGAGTCCCCTCTCCCACTTGTCAGACAGGTGAGTCCCCTCTCCCACTTGTCAGACAGGTGAGTCCCCTCTCCCACTCGTCAGACAGGTGAGTCCCCTCTCCCACTCGTCAGACAGGTGGGTCTCCTCTCCCACTCGTCAGACAGGTGAGTCCCCTCTCCCACTCGTCAGACAGGTGAGTCCCCTCTCCCACTTGTCAGACAGATGAGTCCCCTCTCCCACTCGTCCGACAGGTGAGTCCCCTCTCCCACTTGTAAGACAGGTGAGTCCCCTCTCCTACTTGTCAGACAGGTGAGTCCCCTCTCCCACTCGTCAGACAGGTGAGTCCCCTCCCCTACTGTCGGGACAGGTGAGCCCCTCTCCCACTCGTCAGACAGGTGGTCCCCTCTCCACTTGTCAGACAGGTGAGTCCCCTCTCCTACTTGTCAGACAGGTGAGTCCCCTCTCCCACTCGTCAGACAGGTGAGTCCCCTCTCCCACTTGTCAGACAGGTGAGTCCCCTCTCCCACTTGCAGACAGATGACCCCCCCCCCTCTCCCACTCGTCAGACAGTGAGCCCCCCTCTCCCACTTTGTCAGACAGGTGAGTCCCCTCTCCCACTCGTCAGACAGGTGAGTCCCCTCTCCCACTTGTCAGACAGGTGATTCCCCTCTCCCACTGTCAGACAGGTGATCCCCTCTCCACTCGTCATACAGATGAGCCCCCTCTCCCACTCTCGACAGGGGGAGTCCCCTCCCCACTCGTCAGACAGGGTGAGTCCCCTCTCCCACTTGTCAGACAGGTGATTCCCCTCTCCCACTTGTCAGACAGGTGAGTCCCCTCTCCCACTTGTCAGACAGATGAGCCCCCTCTCCCACTCGTCAGACAGGTGAGTCCCCTCTCCCACTTGTCAGACAGGTGAGTCCCCTCTCCCACTCGTCAGACAGGTGAGTCCCCTCTCCCACTTGTCAGACAGGTGAGTCCCCTCTCCCACTTGTCAGACAGGTGAGTCCCCTCTCACACTTGTCAGACAGGTGAGTCCCCTCTCTCACTCGTCAGACAGGTTAATCCCCTCTCCCACTCGTCAGACAGGTGAGTCCCCTCCCCCCTCGTCAGACAGGTAAAGCCCCCCTCTCCACTCGTCAGACAGGTGAGTCCCCTCTCCCACTTGTCAGACATGTGAGTCCCCTCTCCCACTTGTCAGACAGGTGAGTCCCCTCTCCCCCAACTTTGTCAGACAGGTGAGTCCCCTCTCCCGCTCGTCAGACAGGTGAGGTCCCCTCTCCCACCGTCAGACAGGTGGGTCTCCTCTCCCACTCGTCGGGACAGGTGAGTCCCCCTCCCATCGCAGACAGGTGAGTCCCCTCTCCCACTTGTCAGACAGATGAGTCCCCTCTCCCACTCGTCCGACAGGTGAGTCCCCTCTCCCACTTGTAAGACAGGTGAGTCCCCTCTCCTACTTGTCAGACAGGTGAGTCCCCTCCCCCACTCGTCAACAGGTGAGTCCCCTCTCCTACTTGTCAGACAGGTGAGTCCCCTCTCCCCCCCCTCGTCAGACAGGTGAGTTCCCCTCTCCCACTTGTCAGACAGGTGAGTCCCCTCTCCTACTTGTCAGACAGGTGAGTCCCCTCTCCCACTCGTCAGACAGGTGAGTCCCCTCTCCCACTTGTCAGACAGGTGAGTCCCCTCTCCCACTTGTCAGACAGATGAGCCCCCCCTTTTCCCACTCGTCAGACAGGTGAGTCCCCTCTCCCACTTGTCAGACAGGTGAGTCCCCTCTCCCACTCGTCAGACAGGTGAGTCCCCTCTCCCACTTGTCAGACAGGTGATTCCCCCTCTCCCACTTGTCAGCAGGGTGAGTCCCCTTTTCCCACTCGTCAGACAGATAAAGCCCCCTTTCTCCCACTCTTTCAGATTAGGTGAGTCCCCTCCCCCACTCGTCAGACAGGTGAGTCCCCTCCCCCCACTTGTCAGACAGGTGATTCCCCTCTCCCACTTGTCAGACAGGTGAGTCCCCCCCTCCCACACTTGTCAGACAGATGAGCCCCCTCTCCCACTCGTCAGACAGGTGAGTCCCCTCTCCACTTGTCAGACAGGTGAGTCCCCTCTCCCACTCGTTCAGACAGGTGAGTCCCCTCTCCACTTGTCAGACAGGTGAGTCCCCTCTCCCACTTGTCAACAGATGACCCCCCCTTCCCACTCGTCAGACAGGTGAGTCCCCTCCCACTTGTCGACAGGTGAGTCCCCTCCCCCCCACTCGTCAGACAGGTGAGTCCCCTCTCCCACTTGTCAGACAGGTGAGTCCCCTCTCTCACTCGTCAGACGGGTTTAAATTTCCCTCTCCCACTCGTCAGACAGGTGAGTCCCTCTCCCACTTGTCAGACAGGGAGTCCCCTCCCCACTTGTCGACAGGTGAGTCCCCTCTCCCACTTGTCAGACGGGTGAGTCCCCTCCACACTTGTCAGAAGGTGAGTCCCCTCTCCCACTCGTCAGACAGGTGAGTCCCCTCTCCCACTCGTCAGAAGGTGAGTCCCCTCTCCCACTTGTCAGACAGGTGATCCCCCTCCCACTTGTCAGACAGGTGAGTCCCCTCTCCCACTTGTCAGACAGGTGAGTCCCCTCTCACACTTGTCAGACAGGTGAGTCCCCTCTCCCACTCGTCAGACAGGTGAGTCCCCTCTCCCACTCGTCAGACAGGTGAGTCCCCTCTCCCACTTGTCAGACAGGTGAGTCCCCTCTCCCACTTGTCAGACAGGTGAGTCCCCTCTCCCACTCGTCAGACAGGTGAGTCCCCTCTCCCACTCGTCAGACAGGTGAGTCCCCTCTCCCACTTGTCAGACAGGTGAGTCCCCTCTCCCACTTGTCAGACAGGTGAGTCCCCTCTCCTACTTGTCAGACAGGTGAGTCCCCTCTCCCACTCGTCAGACAGGTGAGTCCCCTCTCCCACTTGTCAGACAGGTGAGTCCCCTCTCCCACTTGTCAGACAGGTGAGTCCCCTCTCCCACTCGTCAGACAGGTGAGTCCCCTCTCCCACTTGTGAGACAGGTGAGTCCCCTCTCCCACTCGTTACTAACTCAAAATATTCATCAAAATCTGTTATAACTATTCATTGTCAAGTCTCACTTGGGGAGAGAAAAAGGAGAGAAGAGAACCATTGAAAGAGCAAGATGGTTTGTGTTGCAGCCGCCGGACGTCGGGGCGGAGTTGACTGGAGGTTGTTACGGCTTCGCTGGCAACTATATGCACTGGCCGGAGGACCTAGTTGTCGGCGCCACCACCACCAACAAGACAGGTCACATTGTCAGGTAGGTCCTGCTGAGGGTGGGTGCTGATGGTGGGTGGTGGTGAGGGTGGGTGCTGAGAGTGGGCGCTAAGGGTGGGGGTGGTGAGAGAGGGTGTTGAGAGTGGGTGGTGGTGAGAGTGGGTGCTGAGGGTGGGTGGTGGTGGGGGAGTGGGTGCAAAAGGGTGAGTGGTGGTGAGAGTGGGTGTTGAGAGTGGGGGGTTGTGAGGGTGGGTGCTGAGGGTGGGTGGTGGTGAGAGTGGGTGTTGAGAGTGGGTGGTGGTGAGAGTGGGTGGTGGTGAGGTGTGTGTGTACATGGCTGGCCACCACAACAGCCGTGGCGCTGCAGTTCACACTTGGGGCATTCGTAACACATTCGTAACTCACATTCGTGGGTTATGAATCAGTTTGTGGGACATGAATCGTGACGATTCGTGACTCACAAATCGGAGATTGATCTTGAGATGCTTGTTGATTCCGCAGCCGTCATTTATTAAGGATGAATGTCCCTGAAAATACAGAACAAATGCCCCTGAATACAGAACAAATGCCCCTGAATACAGAACAAATGCCCTGAATACAGAACAAGTGGCCCTGAATACAGAACAAATGCCCCTGAATACAGAACAAATGCCCCAGAATACAGAACAAATGCCCCTGAATACAGAACAAATGCCCCTGAATACAGAACAAATGCCCCTGAATACAGAACAAATGCCCCTGAATACAGAACAACTGCCCCTGAATACAGAACAAATGCCCCAGAATACAGAACAAATGCCCCCGAATACAGAACAAGTGGCCCCCGAATACAGAGCAAATGGCCCTGAATTTCAGAACAAATTTCCCCTGAATACAGAACAAATGCCCCCCGAATTTCAGAACAAATGCCCCTGAACACAGAACAAATGCCCCTGAATAAAGAACAAATGGCCCTGAATCAGAAAAAATGGCCCTGAATACAGAGCAAATGGCCTGAATACAGAACAAATGCCCCTGAATACAGAACAAATGCCCCTGAACACAGAACAAATGCCCCTGAATACAGAACAAATGGCCCTGAATACAGAACAAATGGCCCTGAATACAGCAAATGACCCTGAATACAGAAAAAAATGGCCCTGAATACAGAAAAATGCCCCTGAATACAGAACAAGTGGCCCTGAATACAGAGCAAATGGCCCTGAATACAGAACAAATGGCCCTCAATACAGAACAAATGGCCCTGAATACAGAACAAATGGCCCTGAATACAGAACAAATGGCCCTGAATACAGAACAAATGGCCCTGAATACAGAACAAAAGGCCCTGAATACAGAACAAATGGCCTGAATACAGAACAAAAAGGCCCTGAAAACAGAGCAAATGGCCCTGAATACAGAACAAATGCCCCTGAATACAGAACAAATGCCCCTGAACACAGAACAAATGCCCCTGAATACAGAACAAATGGCCCTGAATACAGAACAAATGGCCCTGAATACAGAGCAAATGGCCCTGAATACAGAACAAATGCCCATGAATACAGAACAAATGCCCCTGAACACAGAACAAATGCCCCTGAATACAGAACAAATGGCCCTGAATACAGAACAAATGGCCCTGAATACAGAGCAAATGGCCCTGAATACAGAACAAATGGCCCTGAATACAGAACAAATGCCCCTGAATACAGAACAAGTGGCCCTGAATACAGATCAAATGGCCCTGAATACAGAACAAAAGGGCCCCGAATACAGAACAAAAAGGCCCTGAATACAGAAAAAATGGCCCTGAATACAGAACAAATGGCCCTGAATACAGAACAAATGGCCCTGAATACAGAACAAATGGCCCTGAATACAGAACAAATGGCCCAGAATATAGAGCAAATGGCCCTGAATACAGATTAAATGGCCCTGAATACAGAGAAAATGGCCCTGAATACAGAACAAATGGCCCTGAATACAGAACAAATGGCCCTGAATACAGAACAAATGGCCCTGAATACAGAACAAATGGCCCTGAATACAGAACAAATGGCCCTGAATACAGAACAAATGGCCCTGAATACAGAACAAATGGCCCTGAATACAGAGCAAATGGACCTGAATACAGAAAAAAATGGCCGAATACAGAACAAATGGCCCTGAATACAGAACAAATGGCCCTGAATACAGAACAAATGGCCCTGAATACAGAACAAATGGCCCTGAATACAGAGCAAATGGCCCTGAATACAGAACAAATGGCCCTGAATACAGAACAAATGGCCCTGAATACAGAACAAATGGCCCTGAATACAGAGCAAATGGCCCTGAATACAGAACAAATGGCCCTGCACTTGGATTATTATTATAATCAAGGGGAAGCGCTAAACCCGGAGGATTATACAGCGCCTGGGGGGGATGTGGAAGGCTTACAGGCTTAATTCGGGGAACTGGAGCACAGATCCAATTTCCTAAATCAAGAGCCCCTCACCAACATCAAGGAACCTTCCTTGAGGGGTCCTGCACTTGGAGAACCTAACGTACACTCTCAGTGACCAGTAATAATTATACTTTTTATAGCTACAATGTATATTACAAATATATTAATTGCTATATAATACAAGTCACTACATTCCTAATACAGTTTTATCCTTTGGGTTGTAAGTTACGTTGATGATCAGTTGATGTTCACGTAGTTATGCATACGAGATTTGATAGATTCTTTGAAGAACTGTACGTTGATGTACGTGTGTTATGGTTACACAGGGCTGAGGCACTGCAGAGTATGGTGCAGCTGATGGGAGCCAAGAACATGTACGAGTACTGGCTGGACCACTACCGGCTGCACCACGTCGACTGGTCGCAGGAGAAGGCTGAGCTCATCCTGCGCGAGTGGCAGAATAAGTTTACGCAGGTAGGTCAGCAAGGCCTGAGCCTGCCTCACTCTTGTCCGCAGGCCCGCCACCACCTGTCACTCTTGGAGGGCTGCATGTGTCCTGCTTCTGCTTGTGGGTGGACCCGTTCCGCTGGTAGGAAGACCCGTTCTCCTGGTAGGTAGATCCTTCTGCTGGCTGGTAGATCCATCTGCTGGTAGGTAGATCCTTCTTCTGGTAAGTAGATCCTTCAGTTTCTTCTGCTAGTAGGTAGAACTTTCTGCTGTTGCTGCTGGTATCTAGACCCTTCTGCTGGTATGTAGAACCTTCTGCTGGTATGTAGACCCTTCTGCTGGTATGTAGACCCTTCTGCTGGTATGTAGACCCTTCTGCCAGTATGTAGACCCTTCTGCCAGTATGTAGACCCTTCTGCCAGTATGTAGACCCTTCTGCTTGTATGTAGACACTTCTGCTGGTATGTAGACCCTTCTGCCAGTATGTAGACCCTTCTGCTGGTATGTAGACACTTCTGCTGGTATGTAGACCCTTCTGCCAGTATGTAGACCCTTCTGCTGGTATGTAGACCCTTCTGCTAGTATGTAGACCCTTCTGCTAGTATGTAGACCCTTCTGTCAGTATGTAGACCCTTCTGCCAGTATGTAGACCCTTCTGCTGGTATGTAGACCCTTCTGCTAGTATGTAGACCCTTCTGCTAGTATGTAGACCCTTCTGTCAGTATGTAGACCCTTCTGCTGGTATGTAGACCCTTCTGCTAGTATGTAGACCCTTCTGCTGGTATGTAGACCCTTCTGCTAGTATGTAGACACTTCTGCTAGTATGTAGACCCTTCTGCTGGTATGTAGACCATTCTGCTAGTATTTAGACCCTTCTTGCTGGTATGTAGACCCTTCTGCTGGTATGTAGACCCTTCTGCTAGTATGTAGACCCTTCTGCTGGTATGTAGACCCTTCTGCTAGTATGTAGACCCTTCTGCTAGTATGTAGACCCTTCTGCTGGTATGTAGACCCTTCTGCTAGTATGTAGACCCTTCTGCTGGTATGTAGACCCTTCTGCTGGTATGTAGACCCTTCTGCCAGTATGTAGACCCTTCTGCTGGTATGTAGACCCTTCTGCCAGTATGTAGACCCTTCTGCTGGTATGTAGACCCTTCTGCTGGTATGTAGACCCTTCTGCTAGTATGTAGACCCTTCTGCTGGTATGTAGACCCTTCTGCTGGTATGTAGACCCTTCTGCCAGTATGTAGACCCTTCTGCTGGTATGTAGACCCTTCTGCCAGTATGTAGACCCTTCTGCTAGTATGTAGACCCTTCTGCTGGTATGTAGACCCTTCTGCTAGTATGTAGACCCTACTGCTGGTATGTAGACGCTTCTGCCAGTATGTAGACCCTTCTGCTAGTATGTAGACCCTTCTGCTGGTATGTAGACCCTTCTGCTGGTATGTAGACCCTTCTGCTGGTATGTAGACCCTTCTGCTAGTATGTAGACCCTTCTACTGGTATGTAGACCCTTCTGCTAGTATGTAGACCCTTCTGCTAGTATGTAGACCCTTCTGCTAGTATGTAGACCCTTCTGCTAGTATGTAGACCCTTCTGCTAGTATGTAGACCCTTCTGCTGGTATGTAGACCCTTCTGCTAGTATGTAGACCCTTCTGCTAGTATGTAGACCCTTCTGCTAGTATGTAGACCCTTCTGTTGGTATGTAGACCCCTTGCTAGTATGTAGACCCTTCTGCTAGTATGTAGAACCCTTCTGCTGGTATGTAGACCCTTCTGCTAGTATGTAGACCCTTCTGCTAGTATGTAGACCCTTCTGCTAGTATGTAGACCCTTCTGCTAGTATGTAGACCCTTCTGCTAGTATGTAGACCCTTCTGCTGGTATGTAGACCCTTCTGCTAGTATGTAGACCCTTCTGCTAGTATGTAGACCCTTCTGCTAGTATGTAGGACCCTTCTGCTAGTATGTAGACATTCTGCTAGTATGTAGACCCTTCTGCTGGTATGTAGACCCTTCTGCTAGTATGTAGACCCTTCTGCTAGTATGTAGACCCTTCTGCTAGTATGTAGACCCTTCTGCTGGTATGTAGACCCTTCTGCTAGTATGTAGACCATTCTGCTAGTATGTAGACCATTCTGCTGGTATGTAGACCCTTCTGCTAGTATGTAGACCCTTCTGCTAGTATGTAGACCCTTCTTCTAGTATGTAGACCCTTCTGCTGGTATGTAGACCCTTCTGCTAGTATGTAGACCCTTCTGCTGGTATGTAGACCCTTCTGCTAGTATGTAAACCCTTCTGCTAGTATGTAGAACCTTCTGCTAGTATGTAGACCCTTCTGCTAGTATGTAGACCCTTCTGCTAGTATGTAGACCCTTCTGCTGGTACGTAGACCCTTCTGCTAGTATGTAGACCCTTCTGCTAGTATGTAGACCCTTCTGCTAGTATGTAGACCCTTCTGCTAGTATGTAGACCCTTCTGCTAGTATGTAGACCCTTCTGCTGGTATGTAGACCCTTCTGCTAGTATGTAGACCCTTCTGCTAGTATGTAGACCCTTCTGCTAGTATGTAGACCCTTCTGCTTGTATGTAGACCCTTCTGCTAGTATGTAGACCCTTCTGCTGGTATGTAGACCCTTCTGCTAGTATGTAGACCCTTCTGCTGGTATGTAGACCCTTCTGCTGGTATGTAGACCCTTCTGCTAGTATGTAGACCCTTCTGCTAGTATGTAGACCCTTCTGCTAGTATGTAGACCCTTCTGCTGGTATGTAGACCCTTCTGCTGGTATGTAGACCCTTCTGCTAGTATGTAGACCCTTCTGCTGGTTTGTAGACCCTTCTGCTGGTATGTAGACCCTTCTGCTGGTAGGTAGATCTTTCTGCTGCTTCTGCTGGTAGGTAGATCTTCCTGCTGCTTCTGCTGGTAGGTAAGTAAAGACTACCGGACAGTACCAGTCATCCCGTGAGAGAACTTACCACCACAGAAGCAACACGTATCAGTCTACTTGGACACGTCACTGGTAAACACAGACATATTACTGACAACAAATACAGAATATTACACAGATCCTGCAGCTTCAGTGAGAAACAGAAGGTAAAGTCGTCTCGTGTGTTTTTTTTCCTGACGTGGATTAAAATAAGAGATGAAGTCATACATTGGAAGATAAATTGCTTTTGGAAGATTTACATAACAATTATTTAAATAAGCATGGAGAGAAATACTGTGATTTATTCTAGAGTGAGTTTGGTTTTGAGTTATTGTACATGAGTTGGGAGGGAGGGAGTCGTGGTGGCAGAGTTTTTAACATCTTGCCAGAAGCTATCAGAAACGAGTATTTCGAAAGCCTTCAAGACGACAGCCGACAAGTACCTCCGCCAAGTGCTGTATAAGCCTAACATTGAGGTATACGTGGGCCAGAGGGCCGCTAGCAGCAGAAGCCTGGTTGACCAGGTCAGTACCAGACAAGCCTGGCCCAGGGCCGGGCTCCGGGAGTGAAAAAAAAAAACACTGTCGAATTCATCCAAGGTTAACCATAGGAACATAAGACTGGAGAAACTCTGTAGCAGGCCTGTTGGCCCATACTAGGCACGTCGCTTTCGAACCCAAACCCACCTAACAGAATTATTTGCCCAACCCATTTTCGAAGCTACACTACGAATAAACTTTGATAAATATATTAACTCATGTGCAAGTCCCACTCAAATTCAACCCCTCTCACTTATGTATTTATCTAATCTAAATTTGAAGCTACCCAAAGTTTTGGCTTCAATAACCCTATTCATCGACTTCCCTATTTCCAAACCAGTATTTTCCTATATCCTTTCTAATTCTAAACTTATCCACTCTGAATGTTTTCTAACGAATTAATATCCATTCTGTCATATGGAGACCAGAACTGAGCTGCATAATCAAAGAGAGACCTTACTAATGATGTGTAGAGCTGTAGTATAACCTCTGGACTCCTGTTGCTTATACTTCTTGATATCAATCCCAGTAATCTGTTTGCCTTATTACGTACGTTTAGACGCTGGTTTCTTGGTTTCAAGTTCTTGGTTATCATAAGTCTTAGTCCTGTCGCATTCTGCTAAACAGCGGATTCCGCCTCATAGCCTTGTCTTGAGTCATTAATGTTGCAAGGGTCACATTGACATTCCTGCTGCAAGGGTCACATTGACATTCCTGCTGCAAGGGTCACATGGACATTCCTGCTGCAAGGGTCACATTGATATTCCTGCTGCAAGGGTCACATTGACATTCCTGCTGCAAGGGTCACATTGACATTCCTGCTGCAAGGGTCACATGGACATTCCTGCTGCAAGGGTCACATGGACATTCCTGCTGCAAGGGTCACATTGACATTCCTGCTGCAAGGGTCACATGGACATTCCTGCTGCAAGGGTCACATTGACATTCCTGCTGCAAGGGTCACATTGACATTCCTGCTGCAAGGGTCACATGGACATTCCTGCTGCAAGGGTCACATGGACATTCCTGCTGCAAGGGTCACATGGACATTCCTGCTGCAAGGGTCACATTGACTGGACGTATTCTGTCACCTCCTGTACGGGGGTCTTTCCTCCTGTCAGTAGATTAAATATTTTGTTCCTCATCAACCTCCACTCATCAACTTTCCTCCCATCGGCCTCATGAAAACCATTCATCATCAGTGACTTTCTTCTTTCCTCCTCCCATTATTTTGTTCCATATTGTCTTGTCTGTTAAAGTTTCTCTCACTGATAACATTGGGATGTGGATGTTCTAGGATATTGTAAACTGGCTCTTTCTAAAACCTTGTTACTCTTGCTGTAACTTTCATAGTTTATATGAATTTTCTAAATGTGACTTTAAACAGTCATTATTCCTACTCAAGAGCAATTTCAAGCGACTGGGACACACCCTCTCACAGGTCTAGAACCACACTGTTTCACATGTCAACTCCTCACTTTCCTTGTGAAGGAGGTAGTGCTCTCTGATTGGTTACTTGAGGATGATAGAGTTCCTCTCGTGGCTTGACACTACTTGATCACACAGATCCTGCACCATGATTGGCCTCGGGAAATTTGCGCAGTCAGTCCATAACAAGTGCATTATTATGTACACGAATGTTACATCAGCAGTTCCTTTCTCATCCCATTATCTCTTGTATTTACCGGTCCCCTCAGAGCATGTACACAAAGGTAGGTGCGTGTGTGTGTACTCACCTAGTTGTACTCACCTAGTTGTGGTTGCAGGGGTCGATCCCTAGCTCCTGGCCCCGCCTCTTCACTAGTCGCTACTAGGTCACTCTCCCTGAACCGTGTGTGTGTGTGTGTGTGTGTGTGTGTGTGTGTGTGTGTGTGTGTGTGTGTGTGTGTGTGTGTGTGTGTGTGTGTGTGTGTGTGGCGTGGGCACTTCTCCCGGATCACCACATTAGCGTCGTAATCACCACAAACATGCCGCCATCACGGTCTCCTTCCATCCCTCTCCACACTCCTTCCCACTCACCCACTCCCTCCCACTCACCAACTCCCTCCCATTCACTGACTACCCGTCTCACTCTCCTCAACAAGGCTGAGACTGAAAAGAGCCGCGTACTGCCCGAACTAAAAAAGAAAACAGCCGATGCAGGTCGGTTCTCCCTCACCCGAACGAGGCAGAGAATCCGACTTACCTCCCTTTTATAATTTCGTAAATTATCGCCAGGACTCCACGAATTAATCTCTCTAGACACTTTAATTCACTACCTAAGGAAAACTTAAATAGAAAAAATTATTTCACATTATCGAAGAATGCGCAGAGTTCCCTTTTTAGTGAGACTCTTAATGCATATTAGCAAGAGTTTAGCCACCCCAGTGTGGCCAGTGATTATCTTGTCGCTGAGAAAAATGAAAGTTAGGCTCATCGCCTCTCCCTGGGTGACTCTTGAGGAACTTGAGTCTTCCATTATCTTAACATCCACAAACTTTGTGTTTCCTTCATGCTGGCCTCCAGAAACTTTGCGTTTCCATCATGTTGGCCTCCAGAAACTTGTGTTTCTTTCATGTTGGCCTCCAGAAACTGTGTTTCCATCTTGCTGGCCTCCAGAATCTTTGTGTTTCCTTCATGTTAGCCTCCAGAAACTTTGTGTTTCCTTCATGTTGGCTATTACAATCCAGGAATCCAAAGGTTTGTTATCCTGGGTGTAAAGGGAGCAAAATAAACACAGCAGAAAAACTTTTGACTTACATTATCCTTCACCAGGTAAGAACTGAAGTATGTACACTGTATATACTATGTACAACAATAGGTATTAGTGCACTCCACGGTAAGCAAGGCAGAATTGAAGCCACTAGAGAGCAGGCCGTGCTTCAACCAGCTCTAGAATGGGAATGACAAGGGCAGACAGACGGGTGGTACCCACAACACCACAACCATCTTCTCATTGGCTTGAACCTGGGTACTGATCGAACGACGGGGCCCCCATCATCTGATCCTCAGTACTGGTTCGCTGGTTGGGGGAGATAGCCTTTTAGTGAGGGTGTGTACATGCGCCGAATAAAGGTTACGTACGCTGGTTCGCTGGTTGGAGTTGGGGGAGGCCACATTGGCCTCCAGAAACTTTGTGTTTCCTTCATGTTGGCCTCCACAAACTTGTGTTTCCTTTCACACTGGTCCGGAACTTGTGTTGGTCTCGAGAATCGTGGGTAATCATCATGCTGGCCTCGAGTTTATCATCATGCTAGCCTCGAGAACCATGGGTTATCATCATGTTGGTCTCAAGAACCATGGGATATCATCAAACTGAAGGCTAACATATAGAACCCAGTAGTAAACAGTGAAGTTGGAGGTTGCCACAGTAAAAGATTTTGTTGCTCTAGGCGCAGTGCTCGCCCCACTTTTGTTTCTCATTCATATATCCGACAATGGCGAGAACCTAAATCATAGCACAGTAACATTCTGTACTGATGACACCAGAATACTGAGAGTGGCATTCGTTGAAGACTCAGTAAATCTTTAGGTGGATATAAATCAAGTCTTCGAGTGGACCTCAAACAACAATATAATGTTTAATGAGGACAAATTTCCGTTGCTCCGGTATGGAAGAATGGAGGAAATAATAACGGAGTACAGGACACTTCAGAGAAAGTTCTACGTGCGAGACTTGGGAGTAATGATGCTGGAAGATCTCGCATTCAAGAATCACAACAATGTTGCCATTGCTACCACAAGGAAAATAATAGTCTGGATAACTAGAACCTTCAAGACTAGAGACGCTGAACCAGTAATGATTCTTTTTAAGTCATTTGTTGTCTCCAGGCTGGAATACTGGTGTGTACTGACGACCACCTTCCAGGCAGGAGAGTCTGCTGGCCTGGAAGACATACGCAGAACTTCCACTGCTCACGGACTCTCACTCAAATCATTGTTAATAACAAATTAAGATTGTTTATATAGACATTACACAGAAAGTGTAAGTTCGTGTTATTCATCATAATGATGTATAACTTCTTTATATATAGGAAACTATGCAGTCCTGATTATGTTGAAGTGAATGCGGCAACCCAACAGCCTGGTTGATCAAGACTTCAGTCAGGAAGCCTAGGCTGAGAGATTCCAGAAATCTAGTGCAGGTTAACTACACATCACACTGGTTGCGACTTCACTGGTTTTTTTTTTTTTTTTTAATTTAGCAAAATTGGATACATCTGCAGTGTTCTGTTTTTTACCTTATTCTATATGACCGTAAGACCAAGAGTTGTGTATAGTGTGTATGTCAGCCTGAGCTGGCAGACTTCAGTAGTGTTAGTATGAGCTGGGAGACTTCAGTAGTGTTAGTATGAGCTGGGAGACTTCAGTAGTGTTATTATGAGCTGGGAGACTTCAGTAGTGTTAGTATGAGCTGGGAGACTTCAGCAGTGTTACTATGAGCTGGGAGACTTCAGCAGTGTTAGTATGAGCTGGCAGACTTCAGTAGTGTTAGTATGAGCTGGGAGACTTCAGTAGTGTTAGTATGAGCTGGGAGACTTCAGCAGTGTTACTATGAGCTGGGAGACTTCAGCAGTGTTAGTATGAGCTGGGAGACTTCAGTAGTGTTAGTATGAGCTGGGAGACTTCAGCAGTGTTACTATGAGCTGGGAGACTTCAGTAGTGTTAGTATGAGCTGGGAGACTTCAGTAGTGTTAGTATGAGCTGGGAGACTTCAGTAGTGTTAGTATGAGCTGGGAGACTTCAGTAGTGTTAGTATGAGCTGGGAGACTTCAGTAGTGTTAGTATGAGCTGGGAGACTTCAGTAGTGTTAGTATGAGCTGGGAGACTTCAGTAGTGTTAGTATGAGCTGGGAGACTTCAGTAGTGTTAGTATGAGCTGGGAGACTTCAGTAGTGTTAGTATGAGCTGGGAGACTTCAGTAGTGTTAGTATGAGCTGGGAGACTTCAGTAGTGTTAGTATGAGCTGGGAGACTTCAGTAGTGTTAGTATGAGCTGGGAGACTTCAGTAGTGTTAGTATGAGCTGGGAGACTTCAGTAGTGTTAGTATGAGCTGGGAGACTTCAGCAGTGTTAGTATGAGCTGGGAGACTTCAGTAGTGTTAGTATGAGCTGGGAGACTTCAGCAGTGTTAGTATGAGCTGGGAGACTTCAGCAGTGTTAGTATGAGCTGGGAGACTTCAGTAGTGTTAGTATGAGCTGGGAGACTTCAGCATGTTAGTATGAGCTGGGAGACTTCAGCAGTGTTAGTATGAGCTGGGAGACTTCAGCAGTGTTAGTATGAGCTGGGAGACTTCAGTAGTGTTAGTATGAGCTGGGAGACTTCAGCAGTGTTAGTATGAGCTGGGAGACTTCAGTAGTGCTGGTATGAGCTGGAGACTTCAGTAGTGTTAGTATGAGCGGGGAGACTTCAGTAGTGTTAGTATGAGCTGGGAGACTTCAGTAGTGTTAGTATGAGCTGGGAGACTTCAGTAGTGTTAGTATGAGCTGGGAGACTTCAGTAGTGTTAGTATGAGCTGGGAGACTTCAGTAGTGTTAGTATGAGCTGGGAGACTTCAGTAGTGTTACTATGAGCTGGGAGACTTCAGTAGTGCTAGTATGAGCTGGGAGACTTCAGTAGTGTTAGTATGAGCTGGGAGACTTCAGCAGTGTTAGTATGAGCTGGGAGACTTCAGCAGTGTTAGTATGAGCTGGGAGACTTCAGCAGTGTTAGTATGAGCTGGGAGACTTCAGTAGTGCTAGTATGAGCTGGGAGACTTCAGCAGTGTTAGTATGAGCTGGGAGACTTCAGCAGTGTTAGTATGAGCTAGGAGACTTCAGCAGTGTTAGTATGAGCTGGGAGACTCAGTAGTTTTTAGTATGAGCTGGGAGACTTCAGCAGTGTTAGTATGAGCTGGGAGACTTCAGTAGTGTTAGTATGAGCTGGGAGACTTCAGCATTGTTAGTATGAGCTGGGAGACTTCAGTAGTGTTAGTATGAGCTGGGAGACTTCAGTAGTGTTAGTATGAGCTGGGAGACTTCAGTAGTGTTAGTATAAGCTGGGAGACTTCAGCAGTGTTAGTATGAGCTGGGAGACTTAAGTAGTGTTAGTATGAGCTGGGAGACTTCAGCATTGTTAGTATGAGCTGGGAGACTTCAGTAGTGCTAGTATGAGCTGGGAGACTTCAGCAGTGTTAGTATGAGCTGGGAGACTTCAGCAGTGTTAGTATGAGCTGGGAGACTTCAGTAGTGCTGGTATGAGCTGGGAGACTTCAGTAGTGTTAGTATGAGCTGGGAGACTTCAGTAGTGTTAGTATGAGCTGGGAGACTTCAGTAGTGTTAGTATGAGCTGGGAGACTTCAGTAGTGTTAGTATGAGCTGGGAGACTTCAGTAGTGTTAGTATGAGCTGGGAGACTTCAGGAGTGTTAGTATGAGCTGGGAGACTTCAGTAGTGTTAGTATGAGCTGGGAGACTTCAGTAGTGTTAGTATGAGCTGGGAGACTTCAGCAGTGTTAGTATGAGCTGGGAGACTTCAGTAGTGTTAGTATGAGCTGGGAGACTTCAGCAGTGTTAGTATGAGCTGGGAGACTTCAGTAGTGTTAGTATGAGCTGGGAGACTTCAGCAGTGTTAGTATGAGCTGGGAGACTTCAGTAGTGTTAGTATGAGCTGGGAGACTTCAGCAGTGTTAGTATGAGCTGGGAGACTTCAGGAGTGTTAGTATGAGCTGGGAGACTTCAGTAGTGTTAGTATGAGCTGGGAGACTTCAGCAGTGTTAGTATGAGCTGGGAGACTTCAGTAGTGTTAGTATGAGCTGGGAGACTTCAGTAGTGTTAGTATGAGCTGGGAGACTTCAGTAGTGTTAGTATGAGCTGGGAGACTTCAGCAGTGTTAGTATGAGCTGGGAGACTTCAGGAGTGTTAGTATGAGCTGGGAGACTTCAGTAGTGTTAGTATGAGCTGGGAGACTTCAGCAGTGTTAGTATGAGATGGGAGACTTCAGTAGTGTTACTATGAGCTGGGAGACTTCAGTAGTGTTAGTATGAGCTGGGAGACTTCAGTAGTGTTAGTATGAGCTGGGAGACTTCAGGAGTGTTAGTATGAGCTGGGAGACTTCAGTAGTGTTAGTATGAGCTGGGAGACTTCAGCAGTGTTAATATGAGCTGGGAGACTTCAGCAGTGTTAGTATGAGCTGGGAGACTTCAGGAGTGTTAGTATGAGCTGGGAGACTTCAGTAGTGTTAATATGAGCTGGGAGACTTCAGTAGTGTTAGTATGAGCTGGGAGACTTCAGTAGTGTTAATATGAGCTGGGAGACTTCAGCAGTGTTAGTATGAGATGGGAGACTTCAGTAGTGTTAGTATGAGCTGGGAGACTTCAGTAGTGTTAGTATGAGCTGGGAGACTTCAGCAGTGTTAATATGAGCTGGGAGACTTCAGCAGTGTTAGTATGAGCTGGGAGACTTCAGTAGTGTCACTGAGCTGGACCATGCGGGTTTACCACTGTACATAACTATAACAATGATGGTTATTTCTGACGTCTCCATCAGGAGGTGGTGAAGGAGACACAGCGGCTACACAACGAGACTAGAGCCTACCACCACCTGCCCTTCTCCAGCGCCGCTCTCGACCACCTCCTCAGGGACTTCTCAGAGGTGCCCGCCTCCAGGGTCGCCCTCGGCTACGTCTTCATGGTAAGTACAAGATACTCTCCTCTGTTTTTTATCTTTTTTTGCTTCTTAAAATTCAAGTTTGAGTGTGTCTTAGAGTGGAGGTTGTGTCAGACATGCTAGCTACTCCTAGTACCTTCCTCACCTGGCCAGCTTTATCACGTATTTTAGAGAAATAAAGTTTTAACGCTTTTCTTTATGTACGTATAATGCCCTTGCGCTGCCCTCTACCAAACGCTGCCGTCCACCAGGCGCTGTCCTCCACCAGGTGCTGTCCTCCACCAGGTGCTGTCCTCCACCAGGTGCTGCCAGGGCGTTACAATCTGATAAACTTCATTCATTGATAGTCATGACTCATGAGTCACACTCTGGGTAAAGTAATAATCAGTGTGTGTGTTGACCAACATACGTGAATAGTGAGCCTAGGGACCTAATACCCTCCTGCTGGCCCATAGACTCGGCTAGTGCTCGTAGTGTTTGTCTCAGCCTGTGAACCAGTGACATGTACCTCCCTGAGTTACAGGCTACATATTACCGTATATACTGACGTTCTCTTAAAGACTATATTTAGTCATCTCCGTCTGCCCCCCTTCTGTCGCAGGTGGTGTACGCCTGCGTCTCCCTGACGCATCTCTCTGACTCGGTGAGGTCAGCAGGAGGCCTGGGTCTGGCTGGGGTGCTGCTGGTGGCCGTGACAGTGGCTGCTGGCCTGGGCTTCTGCGCCCTCTTGGGTCTTGCCTTCAACGCCTCCACCACGCAGGTGCTGCCCTTCCTGGCTCTCGGGCTGGGCGTCGATGACATGTTCCTCCTGGCGCACACCTTCGTCCAGACCGCTGACAACACCCTTATCCCCTACCAGGTGAGTCGCGGAGTCCCATCTTTATGTTTCAGAAGACTTGTCCAGGTGTCACCTTCCCCTTATCACCAAGATACTCCTTGTACTGCTAGGTGAGTCAGGTGGCTCAAGCAGGTGCCTGCTAGGTGAGTCAGGTGGCTCAAGCAGGTGCCAGCTAGGTGAGTCAGGTGGCTCAAGGAGGTGCCTGCTAGGTGAGTCAGGTGGCTCAAGAAGGTGCCTGCTAGGTGAGTCAGGTGGGTCAAGCAGGTGCCTGCTAGGTGAGTCAGGTGGCTCAAGGAGGTGCCTGCTAGGTGAGTCAGGTGGCTCAAGAAGTGCCTGCTAGGTGAGTCAGGTGGGTCAAGCAGGTGCCTGCTAGGTGAGTCAGGTGGCTCAAGGAGGTGCCTGCTAGGTGAGTCAGGTGGCTCAAGAAGGTGCCTGCTAGGTGAGTCAGGTGGCTCAAGGAGGTGCCTGCTAGGTGAGTCAGATGGCTCAAACAGGTGCCTGTTACGTGAGTCAGGTGGCTCAAGAAGGTGCCTGCTAGGTGAGTCAGGTGACTCAAGAAGGTGCCTGCTAGGTAAGTCAGGTGGCTCAAGGAGGTGCCTGCTAGGTGAGTCAGGTGGGTCAAGCAGGTGCCTGCTAGGTGAGTCAGGTGGGTCAAGCAGGTGCCTGCTAGGTGAGTCAGGTGGCTCAAACAGGTGCCTGCTAGTTGAGTCAGGTGGCTCAAGCAGGTGCCTCCTAGGTGAGTCAGGTGGGTCAAGCAGGTGCCTGCTAGGTGAGTCAGGTGGCTCAAGAAGGTGCCTGCTAGGTGAGTCAGGTGGCTCAAGAAGGTGCCTGCTAGGTGAGTCAGGTGGCTCAAGCAGGTGCCTGCTAGGTGAGTCAGGTGGGTCAAACAGGTGCCTGCTATTTGAGTCAGGTGGCTCAAACAGGTGCCTGTTAGGTGAGTGAGGTGGCTCAAGAAGGTGCCTGCTGGGTGAGTCAGGTGGGTCAAGCAGGTGCCTGCTAGGTAAGTCAGGTGGGTCAAGCAGGTGCCTGCTAGGTGAGTCAGGTGGGTCAAGGAGGTGCCTGCTAGGTGAGTCAGGTGGGTCAAGCAGGTGCCTGCTAGGTGAGTCAGGTGGGTCAAGCAGGTGCCTGCTAGGTGAGTCAGGTGGGTCAAGCAGGTGCCTGCTAGGTGAGTCAGGTGGCTCAAGGACGTGCCTGCTAGGTTAGTCAGGTGGCTCAAGCAGGTGCTTGCTAGGTAAGTCAGGTGGGTCAAGCAGGTGCCTGCTAGGTGAGTCAGGTGGGTCAAGCAGGTGCCTGCTAGGTGAATCAGGTGGGTCAAGCAGGTGCCTGCTAGGTGAGTCAGGTGGGTCAAGCAGGTGCCTGCTAGGTGAGTCAGGTGGGTCAAGCAGGTGCCTTCTAGGTGAGTCAGGTGGGTCAAGCAGGTGCCTGCTAGGTGAGTCAGGTGGGTCAAGCAGGTGCCTGCTAGGTGAGTCAGGTGGGTCAAGCAGGTGCCTGCTAGGTGAGTCAGGTGGGTCAAGCAGGTGCCTGCTAGGTGACTCAGGTGGCTCAAGGAGGTGCCTGCTAGGTGAGTCAGGTGGCTCAAGCAGATGCCTGCTAGGTAAGTCAGGTGGATCAAGCAGGTGCCTGCTAGGTGAGTCAGGTGGGTCAAGCAGGTGCCTGCTAGGTGAATCAGGTGGGTCAAGCAGGTGCCTGCTAGGTGAGTCAGGTGGGTCAAGGAGGTGCCTGCTAGGTGAGTCAGGTGGCTCAAGAAGGTGCCTGCTAGGTGAGTCAGATGGCTCAAACAGGTGCCTGCTAGGTGACTCAGGTGGGTCAAACAGGTGCTTCCTAGGTGAGTCAGGTGGCTCAAGAAGGTGCCTGCTAGGTGAGTCAGGTGGCTCAAGAAGGTGCCTGCTAGGTGAGTCAGGTGGCTCAAGCAGGTGCCTGCTAGGTGAGTCAGGTGGCTCAAACAGGTGCCTGCTAGGTGAGTCAGGTGGCTCAAGGAGGTGCCTGCTAGGTGAGTCGGTGGCTCAAGAAGGTGCCTGCTAGGTGAGTCAGGTGGCTCAAACAGGTGCCTGTTAGGTGAGTGAGGTGGCTCAAGAAGGTGCCTGCTAGGTGAGTCAGGTGGCTCAGGAAGGTGCCTGCTAGGTGAGTCAGGTGGGTCAAGCAGGTGCCTGCTAGTTGAGTCAGGTGGCTCAAACAGGTGCCTGCTAGGTGAGTCAGGTGGCTCAAGGAGGTGCCTGCTAGGTGAGTAAGGTGGCTCAAGCAGGTGCCTGTTAGGTAAGTCAGGTGGGTCAAGCAGGTGCCTGCTAGGTGAGTCAGGTGGGTGAAGCAGGTGCCTGCTAGGTGAGTCAGGTGGGTCAAGCAGGTGCCTGCTAGGTGAGTCAGGTGTGTCAAGCAGGTGCCTGCTAGGTGAGTCAGGTGGGTCAAGCAGGTGCCTGCTAGGTGAGTCAGGTGGCTCAAGGAGGTGCCTGCTAGGTGAGTCAGGTGGCTCAAGCAGGTGCCTGCTAGGTGAGTGAGGTGGCTCAAGGAGGTGCCTGCTAGGTGAGTCAGGTGGGTCAAGCAGGTGCCTGCTAGGTAAGTCAGGTGGGTCAAGCAGGTGCCTGCTAGGTGAGTCAGGTGGGTCAAGCAGGTGCCTGCTAGGTGAGTCAGGTGAGTCAAGCAGGTGCCTGCTAGGTGAGTCAAGTGGGTCAAGCAGGTGCCTGCTAGGTGAGTCAGGTGGGTCAAGCAGGTGCCTGCTAGGTGAGTCAGGTGGGTCAAGCAGGTGCCTGCTAGGTGAGTCAGGTGAGTCAAGCAGGTGCCTGCTAGGTGAGTCAGGTGGGTCAAGCAGGTGCCTGCTAGGTGAGTCAGGTGGCTCAAGGAGGTGCCTGCTAGGTGAGTCAGGTGGCTCAAGCAGGTGCCTGCTAGGTAAGTCAGGTGGGTCAAGCAGGTGCCTGCTAGGTGAGTCGGGTTTGGGTCAAGCAGGTGCCTGCTAGGTGAGTCAGGTGGGTCAAGCAGGTGCCTGCTAGGTGAGTCAGGTGGGTCAAGCAGGTGCCTGCTAGGTGAGTCAGGTGGGTCAAGCAGGTGCCTTCTAGGTGAGTCAGGTGGGTCAAGCAGGTGCCTGCTAGGTGGGTCAAGCAGGTGCCTGCTAGGTGAGTCAGGAGGGTCAAGCAGATGCCTGCTAGGTGAGTCAGGTGGGTCAAGCAGGTGCCTGCTAGGTGACTCA
>NC_069407.1:46963706-46993706 GCF_026875155.1 Cherax quadricarinatus | reverse complement strand
CAGTCTGAGCTGGGAGACTTCAGTAGTGTCAGTCTGAGCTGGGAGACTTCAGTAGTGTCAGTCTGAGCTGGGAGACTTCAGTAGTGTCAGTCTGAGCTGGGAGACTTCAGTAGTGTCAGTCTGAGCTGGGAGACTTCAGTAGTGTCAGTCTGAGCTGGGAGACTTCAGTAGTGTCAGGCTGAGCTGGGAGACTTCAGTAGTGTCAGTGCTGAGCTGGGAGACTTCAGTAGTGTCAGTCTGAGCTGGGAGACTTCAGTAGTGTCAGTCTGAGCTGGGAGACTTCAGTAGTGTCAGTCTGAGCTGGGAGACGACTTCAGTAGTGTCAGTCTGAGCTGGGAGACTTCAGTAGTGTCAGTCTGAGCTGGGAGACGACTTCAGTAGTGTCAGTCTGAGCTGGGAGACTTCAGTAGTGTCAGTCTGAGCTGGGAGACTTCAGTAGTGTCAGTCTGAGCTGGGAGACGACTTCAGTAGTGTCAGTCTGAGCTGGGAGACGACTTCAGTAGTGTCAGTCTGAGCTGGGAGACGACTTCAGTAGTGTCAGTCTGAGCTGGGAGACTTCAGTAGGTCAGTGAGAATATCGTCAAGTATTCCAGCTACGGCAGTTTCAACATACTGGAGTGAGATATATGGGAGGAAGAGCAAAATAAACCCAGTTATAAGCAGGGGCGCCGTGGGCACAATAAGGGAACACTGTATCAACATCCGTCCTCCCAGACTAATATCTTACTAGAAGATATCAGAAACATGCTGGGACAAGTATCTGCACCAAGTGCCGGATCAACCAGGCTGTGATGGATATGTGGCTTAACGGGCCACCAACCTGGTTAACCAGGCAAGCATTAGACAAGCCTGGCCTAAGGACGGGCTCCGGGAGCAGAAAAACTTTTGAAACTCCTCGAAGATATATCAGCATAGCTGGAGTTGTGGGGTGGAGGAAGTTGTGAGGTGGGGAAAGTTGTGGGGTGGGGGAAGTTGTGTGGTGGGGGAAGTTGTGGGGTGGGGGAAGTTGTGAGGTGGGGAAGTTGTGGGGTGGGGGAAGTTGTATGGTGGGGGAAGTTGTGGGGTGGGGGAAGTTGTGGGGTGGGGGAAGTTGTGAGGTGGGGGAAGTTGTGGGGTGGGGGAATTTGTAGGGTGGGGAAAGTTTGTGGGGTGGGGGAAGTTGTGAGGTGGGAGAAGTTGTGGGGTGGGGGAAGTTGTGGGGTGGGGAAAATTGTGAGGTGGGGGAAGTTGTGAGGTGGGGGAAGTTGTGGGGTGGGGGAAGTTGTGGGGTGGGGGAAGTTGTGGGGTGGGGGAAGTTGTGAGGTGGGGGAAGTTGAGGGGTGGGGAAGTTGTGGGGGGGGAAGTTGTGAGGTAGGGAAGTTGTGGGGTGGGGAAGTTGTGGGGTAGGGGAAGTTATGGGGTGGGGGAGTTGTGGGGTGGGAGAAGTTGTGGGGTGGGGAAGTTGTGAGGGGGGGAAGTTGTGGGGTAGGGGAAGTTGTGGGGTGGGAGAAGTTGTGGGTGGGAGAAGTTGTGGGGTAGGGGAAGTTGTGGGGTGGGGAAGTTGTGGGGTAGGGGAAGTTGCGGTGTGGGGGAAGTTGTGGGATGGGGGAAGTTCTGAGGTAATGGAAGTTGTGAGGTGGGGGAAGTTGTGGGGTGGGGGAAGTTGTGGGGTGGGGGAAGTTGTGGGGGTGGGGGGGAAGTTGTGGGTGGGGGAAGTTGTGGGGTGGGGGAAGTTGTGGGGTGGGGGATGTGTGGTAAGGCGCTCTCTGGATAAGTGATGGAAGAGAAGGTTTTTGTTGGAGGAATAGGATGGATGGGGTGGGCGGTCCTTAACTCTGTGGGTGTCCCACACCTTACCTCTGTCCCCAGCGACCTGTCCCGCTGTCTCTATCATCTGAGAACCACTCACCTCACCACAGGTACTACCCCCTCCCTCCCTCCCTTCCTCTCTGTCTCTCTTTTTTTTTTTTTACACAGGGTTTGACACGGTTAAGGATCCCTAGCTTTATTGACAAGCTATTTACAGGTTAAGGATTCTTAACTTTATTAGCAAGCTA
Organism: Cherax quadricarinatus; assembly: GCF_026875155.1. Lineage (NCBI taxonomy): Eukaryota > Metazoa > Arthropoda > Malacostraca > Decapoda > Parastacidae > Cherax > Cherax quadricarinatus. The sequence continues at coordinate 46,991,670 of NC_069407.1, read as the reverse complement.
AGAACTGTTACCTACATCAGCTCATTTGAAAGCATTTTCATTATTATGAGACATACAAGTAGGGAACAGGATGAAGTTGGAGCCATCTGTGGGCCAGCATTTTCATTTGATCAACAGACTTTATATCGTTGACATCATTATGCTGTACGAATGTGTTCCATACTCGATCATCATGGAGTTATATAAGATCTCAGATGGAGTGATGTTTGAGAGAAGGGTACAGCCAGAGTGAAGTTGCTGACTTTTGCCCGTTTGTGCATAAAAGCTTGTCACCTCGCAGTCCTCGAAAGTGGAATCAAGTGTATTACGAAGAAGAAGAAGAAGAACATAAGAACGAAGGAACATGCAGAAGCCCAATGGTCCCACATGCGAGGCAGGTCCAAGTACTACCGGCTTAAGCCAATGCACCCCCCCTAGTCAGGTCAGGTCATCACTCGACATAAGGAGAGGAACACGGGCAACCGACGGTATCACAAGCTATCAGGTCTAACTCCACACCCACCACATCTACTATGTATTTATCAACTTATTTTTAAAGCTCACAACGTTCTGGCCTCTATAACGGTTTACTTGGGAGTTTGTTCACTCATCCACAACTATATACCAAACCGTACTTTTCCTATATCCTCCTGATTGAATTTTTCCAACTTAAAAACCATTGCTGCCGGAGTCTGTCAGCCTAGATATTTTCAGCACACTATTACATCCCCTTTATTTATTCCTGTCTTCCACTTATAAACAATCAATCTATATTCCCCCCTATTCTACGTTCTTTTTAGATGAGTTGCAGTTTCAGGGCCTTAGTCTTCCTCATGGGAAGGTTTCTGATACATGGGATCATCTTTGTCATCCTCCTTTGTAATTTTCCAGTGAATATATATCCTTCTGTAATACGGTGACAAAACTGTGCAGCTTAATCTAAGATGAGGCCTAACCAAGATGTTATAGAGTGAGAACAAACATGAGGACTCCTTTATTTATGCTTCTTGATATGAAAGCCAAGGGATTCTATTAAGCTTTATTGCGAACATTATGCACTGTTGTCTGGTTTCAGATTTACTGTAACCAGAACTCCTAAAATCTTTTCGCAATCCGTAATATTAAGTCTACATTCTTTAGTTTATATGTGGCATGGTTATTGTCCGGTCTACATTTTAGAACTTTGCATTTGTCTATATAAAACTGATCTGCCACTTCTCCGACCACTGCATCAGTCTATTCAAATCTTAATGGACGTGCTCGAATGTCTCGTCAGAATGGAATTCGACGGCCTATTTGGTGTCTCGGCAAACTTGCCGGATGTCGCTCTTATGCCCTCTTCTATGTGTTTATGTAGATTGTGAACTGCAGGGGGCCCACCTGACCCCTGATGGAACACGCTCGTTGACCGCTTCCACACTTGATTTCTCCCCATTTATGCAAACGCTCTGCTGCATAATTTGTCAACCATGCCTCTATTCAGGAAAAAATTTCTCCTTCCGATTCCTTGTGCTTTAATTTTCCTCATAGTCTCTGATGTGGGACCCTGTCAAAAGCCTACTGGAAGTCCATATTATCCACAATATCATATTCGTTACCTGATCTACCTCCTCAAATACTTACGTGAAAAAAAGTTAAATAATTCGTAGGCAGGTACGTCCTTTGTTAAAACCTTGCTGAGATTCGTGATTAATTTATGCTTTTTCAAGGTGGCTACCGTGGGATAAAAAAAATTTTTGCTCTCGGCAATTATTGATTCCTTTAAATTGTCCACTATGGAGGTTAGGCTTATTGGGCTATGTTCGAGCTAAGGACCTGTCACTGTTTTGAAAATAGGTATCACATTTGCCATTTTCCACTTATCTGGCACCATGCAGTTTTGTAGTGATATGTTGGAAAAGATTAGCAAAGGTGTTGCTAAGATCCTCTGTACATTCTTTAGAACCCTTGCATACAGTTTTCTCAGGGCCTGGGGATTTGTTAGGTTTTAATTTATCTATATGCCCTAAGGACAATGTCACTTGTGACCCATATAGTGCAAAGTTTATTATCGTCTGTTCTCAATAATTTAATCATTACTGGAATAACATGGTATCCTCCGTGTAAAAGACTGCAGAGGGAAGTATGTTGTTAAAAATTCAACACATTTCTTATATCACTGTCAGTGAGCTGACCGGGAACTTTTGAGTGGGCCTATCTTGTCCCTGATCTTACTTCTGTATACTGAAAGGAATCCTTTTGGGTTAGTCTTCGATTCTCTTGATCTTTAAACTCATAATCTCTTTTTTGCTTTTCTAATTCTTTTTATTTCTCTCTTTTACTGAATATATGATTCTAATTTGCCCCTCTCCTCTTTTGATTTGCCTATATATGCCCTCTCTTTTGGACCAAATCAGATATTTTAATCTATTGTCATCCATTTAGGATCATTTTGTTTGATTCTGATTTCCCTATTTGGAACATAATTTGACTGAGCAGCTAGCAACTATGCCCTGGAAAAGCATCATATATCGGCAAACCAATTCACCACCTACCTGACCCCTAGTAGGTCATTCCAGTTTCAGCCCACCTAAGTAATTTTTCAGTTCCTATGAAATCAGCCAAGCGAGAAGACTGGGACGAGAGATTGATTGCCTTTATTAGGGGAATTCCATGATATGTTAAAAAACTGAGTGATTTGTAGATAACTCTCCCCAAGCTCATCATTAACCTCAAGATTATTAATTAGTGTTCTATGGCAAGGAACAAGAAAGGAGGTTATTTCCCTAGTTGGCTCTGTCACAAACTGTTTTAAAAACATTCCTGGGGATCGTATCCAAGAAAGTTACCGACTCTAATATCGTTCCTGTCAAATTGCTCCAGTCATCTGTTCTTAGTTGAAAGTTCTCCCATTAGCACAACATTTTCGTATGTAGATGCTACCGAATTTCGTCCATAGATGTTACTGCACTCCCTATCAAGATTTGGGGCCTGTACTCACACCCAAAATAGTTTTTCTCGGCCCTCGAGAAGCTTGTAACCAAACAGATTCAGTGTGACGCTTCTAATTTACTATCTTGTTAACACAAAATTTAAAATTTCTCTGACAGACATCGATATCTCCACCTTTCCTGTTGACCTGGTCAGTGTGGAATAATTATAGCCTTGTATGTGACTTTCAGATGGGCATCTCTCTGTCTTTCAGATTGAGCCAGGTCTCTGTTTAGCAATAATATCTATGGTTTCCTGCACTTGCATATTAATCTTAGCTCATCCTATCTTATTTCTAACACTCCTGCTTTAGTATAGTAAACCTTAAGGGAGCCTAGGTCCTTGCTGCCCTCTGCTGTCCCCTTGTTTTCTGACTGTTCTATTGTCTTTATTTATAACTTCATTTGCTGAATGCCTTTATACATTTATGTTTCAAACCCTAGTGTTGCAAACCTGCTTGTTTCCACACACCACCATACCTCTATCTTCCATCAGTTTTAATAAAAAAATCATAGGCATTTTCACCAATGGCCTTCTCAATCGAGTCTGGCAAGTGCTACCACCCCTGCCCAGAGAGATGAACCCATCCCCTTGGCATACATATCATGTTTGCCATAAAAAGGTTTTTGGTTTTTTTTTTGTCCAGTTTGTCAATGAATGGGATGCAAGTTCCTTGCAGTTCTGTTAGCCAGCAAATTTACACCAAATTGCTCTAGACAACCATTCATTTCCTATCCCCTTCTAGCAAGATGCTACATCTGATTGGATCCCTCCTTAGACTTAATGAAATCTATAGCTGACCTGTAATTATCTAGCAGCTCTTCTCTCCTACCCTTCCCAATTTTTTTCCACCAGCCACTGTGACATATAAGGGCTTGTTCCATTACCTGACATGATATTATCCGTCTGTGACAAATGTTCCCAACACCAGCTCCAGGGAAGCACCACTCTATCTCTCATTTTCTTATTCCTATTTCAAAAAGCACGGCTCAAAATATCTTACTGGAGAGTCACCAACCACAAGAATGGCTTACCTTCATTAGCAGGGGCAGTAGTACCCTTACCTTCACTGGCCACTGATGTACATTATCGGAGAAAGAGAAAGCGATTTCTACCTTCAGATCTTCACTCTTACTTTCCTACTCTGATGCGCCTCCATTACTGTGAACAACTCGCCATCGTAGTGTAGCAGGTGCTGGGCTGCACCTCACTGTGGTACCGTTGCTACCTCCCACCTACCAGCTCCTCACAGTGAGGAGACAGACTGCACCTCACTCTAGAAAGCCTCATTCCCCCACATCTCCAACCACCTCACACCACTCTCCCAGGCCCATTGAGGGTGGACCTTCAGCCTCCTATCTCTCACTGGAGAGAAGCAAGACCTCATCCTTCAACTCTCCAAACTCAGTTTTTTAAAAACATGCAGAAGCAAGCATGCTTTGTAACCGGCCACGCAATCCCCAAAGCAGTGCTCAGGGTCTGTGACTCACGTGACGGAATGACCACTGACACTTTGACAATATTGGCCCTGTTTGGAAATGACAGATCTACTCCAGGATGGGTCCAGGCGAGAGATGGACGTCGCTGTGTTTCTCGCAGATGAGAGGTGGGGGAAGCAAGCCAAGAAAGTGGAGCATACTCAAGGTGTGAGGTACTGGTTGCTCGTACAGGAATCTTGCAACACCTATGTTCAAGCAGATGCGTGATTCGGCCGAAGTGCTGTAAAAGCTTCCTGGACTGCTTGTTTGCAAGATTTACTACATGGTTCTTCTAGAGACGATCATCATTTGCGTTTTCTTAGGCGCAAATATTACTTGCCATCTATTTCCCCAAGCTGTATAGCTTTTCACTGGTGATTGATTTAGCTTAGAGCAGCTTTGGGATTTCTTCTCTTGGATAAGTGAATGTCAGTGTACAGTCGTCCGCATATGCATGTGATTCTGGGGTGAGATGAAGAAGGTTTGTTGAAGTAGACATTCCCTAACAATGGTCCCAGTACGTTTCCTTGTGGAACACTTCCCCCAATAGGATGTTTGCTGATTCTGTTTTTTTTAGAACTCACTTAGAGATCCCAAAGAAGGTAACCCTGAGGGCCCATGGGCTTTGAGCCTCCAATTCCCTTTGTTTGAAGTTTTGCTAAGGGGCCCCTGGTCCCCACACCCGGCCCCGAAAGCCCCCAGAAAAGGTCCATTTCAAACAACAGCTACTTTGGATTCCCCGGGAACGGGTTTCCCACTTAGTGGAGGGGGTTTAAAAACAGATACGGCAGAGAAACCCTTTCCTGAAGAAATATTGACGATCACAAATTTAGTGAGTGGTGGTCAAAAAAACTCGTCATTTCTTTTCCTCTCTCTCTCTCTCCTCTCTCTCTCTCTCTCTCTCTCCTCTCCCTCTCCTCTCTCTCTCTCTCTCTCTTTTCTCTCTCTCCTCTCTCTCCTCTCTCCACCCCTCTCCTTTCCCCCTCCTTCCCTTGTTCACCTTTTTACAGGGGGCGGGGGGTATTTAAAGCGTCAGGGTCGGGTTGAGGCCCGGCTGTTAGTCAACATCACACCTTTCTTGACCCCCCCAAAAGTTGCGGGCGGGGTGCTCCAGTTTTTTCTTAAAAAATTTTTTATTTACTCCCCTTGATTTGGGACTTGAAGGTTTCCTGAAACCGGTTCCCCAAAGCCCTGTGAAGGTTTTCCTGCACCGGTCCCCAAGCCCCCCGGTGAAGGTTTCCCTGCCCCGGTTACCAAGCCCCTTTTAAAGGTTTCCTGCACCGGTTCCAAAAGCCTCCTGTGTTAATAAGTGAAAATTTTGGTGTGTAGGTTTGGGATCAGCCCCTCCAGTATTTTCCCCCACTTTAAACCTTTTCCCGGTTTTATTGGTTGTTTGGGTTTTGTGTTACACCAGAACGAAGGTTTTCTGAAACATTATCCTTTTCAGTTTTTTCTTTCAATCTTCAGAGGGCCATTAGAAAAAAAAAAGTTTCCAGCCTCCAGAAAACAAGTGCCCTAAAGTGTATCATCGGTCTGGCATTTTCCATTAGTTGTGAAAATAAAAAATGTTGTGCCCCTTAAAACCTGTTTATCTTGTGACTTTAAACCCCCCAGGTCTCTCACATTTGACTTACTTTTCCTTTTGGGGTGGCCCGAGTTTGTTTTGTTTTTGTTTCTTTTTTTTTTCCCCATCCATTTTTCCGTTTGTTTCAAGGGAACATCAATTTTTTGCAGTGCACACGGAAGATTTGGGTTTATATCCCCTTTGGAGGTTCGCTGTGTCTTCTAGGATGCCTCTCTAAATGAAAAATTCTAGGATTGTATATAAAATCCACCCACGTATCGTCTGATACAGTCCCGTGATTTATGTCTCTCTCTATGTCAGAAATGAGAATGGGAAGAAATTTGGGGCGAGTACCGTGTTTAAAGGACACAATTTTTTCCACTATGGAAACCCTCTCATTTAATTATTTTTGTTTTTACTCTTTAGGACCCCTTTTTTAAAGAAATTTAAAAAATCCCGTTTTCGTTTTGCACATTTTATGTGAAATTTCCCCCAAGGGGTCGTATTTGTCAAAGGTTTTTGTAAATTTCATTTTCACTATAATTTGCATTTTCCCCTTATCTTCAGGAAAGTCCAAGACCATGACTTTTTGGTGCAGCTTTGTGAGAGGCGGGCCCAAACCTGTTGTAAAACCCAGGGTTTTACCGGGGTTGGTTCAATGCTGCCTTTCCCCATGTAAAGGCAACCTTTCCTTTAAAAACTCTTCCCAAAAACCTCGATTTTTGGGGATTTTTAACCCCTTGGGGGTTTACCTGGAGAGATTTCCCGGGGGCAACGCCCCCGGGGCCGGTCTGACCCCCAGGCCCCGGGTTGGATCAGAGCCTGATAAACCCAGGCTGTTGCGCGGGCTCCCACGCAAACCAACGTACGACCCCAACCCGGCGATGGGAAACTAAACTTTGGGGTGCTTTGTCCATTGCCGTTTTGAAGACTGCCGGGGGCTGTTGGTAATCCCCCTTTTTGTGTGCTGGGGGGGCAGTTGAACATTTCCTGGGGGCCCCTAACACAAAATTAATGGTCTTTTAAACCCCTTGCTGTAAACCCCCCTGTTTTTCTTTGGGGGGGATGGTGCATCGTCTGCCAATTTTTTTGTTTTCCCGTAGGGGAGTGATTTCGTGGGGCAAGTTCGGTACTAGCCCCCTCTAGGTTTTTCCAGGTGTATATAATCTTTGTATCTCTCCCCCCGGGCCTTTCCCAGGGAATACAGGTTTGGAAACCCTCAAGCGCCCCCAAAAATTGAGGTTTTTTAATCTCCCGTTTATGCCGCCGTGAAAGTTCGGGGGTACATTTTTCTAGGCCCGGAAATTTTCCCCTGTCTTAAAAAGGTGCTGTTATTGTGCAAAAATTTTCCACCTAGTTAGAAAAAAGTGACCTGAAGAGTGTCATCAGGGGTTTGGGCCCCTCCCTATTTTTGAAGGTTCTCTTTATCCTTCCGCCCATTTTTCTAGCAAATGCGATTGATAAAATTTATGGCCCTTTAGGGCAAAAGATTATACAATTTTGAAATTTGGTTTTTGCTGCCACCTTTTTTTGAAGTTTTTTTTTAATGCTGTGGTAAACTCTAGAATCCCCCGGGCTTTAAAAATTTTTAATATACTTGTAAATTACAAATCTTTTAATACAAAGGGGTTTTTAAAGGCAGGGGTTTTAATATAAAAAGGGATATATGATATTGTGCTAAGCCCAAAGGGTTTAGATTTCCATACAGGAGGCTGTCAAAGAAATTTTAGCACATAGGGGAATAGGGGGAAAATTATCTTATGGGTCAGGGGAAAAACCCGTGTTGGCATAAATGGGGGGCCTAACAAGTGCTGCCCCCACAGGGGGCAAACAATTTGGGGCCCCTTTTTTGTTTTACAATATACAAAATATATAGACGAGGGAATTTAAAAAGCGACATAAGCAAGTTTTTCCGATTCGCAAAATAGGCCATTTAAATTCGCGGGGAAAACAGAGCGCTACAGAAAAAAATGGTTAGGGAGTTGCCCGGTTTTAGCAATGTAAAAAGACACACTTCCATGTAAACAAATGCAGGGTTTTATTCCCCCGTCCCCCCCCCCTATAAACCCAAATTTAAATTTTATCTTTGTCGAGTAAATGTTGGAAAAAAAAAATTTAGGATTTCCCGGTTTTGCAAAAAAATTTTTAAAACCCAAAACCCGGGAATGTAAAAATGTTGCAATAAAATTTAAAAGATATGTAAAACATAGGGTATACATCCCAAATTTATGTATTTTTGGGAAGGCTTTGTTTACATTTTACTGCATAGATTGGGTTTCCCTATTATTAAAAAGGGCATAAATGCCCCGAAAAAAAAGTATAGAGATGGATAAAAAAAAAATCGGCCCTGTATTAGACTCTTTCCACGACGTGATGAATCACTGAATCTGGGACTCTCTGGGGAAAAGGGGTAAATTGGTGGGGTACCCAACCCGAAGTGCAAAGATGGGAAACTGGAAAAAATAAGTGCTAAAAATATCCACTCCAAAAAAAGGAAATCACCCGCCCAAAGAATTGAAGTTGGAAAAAATTTGAAATGAAAGAGTGTAGGGGGGTTCTGGTTTTGGGAGTAGAGTTGTAGATGAGTGGAACAACCTTTCAAATTTGTGCCTTTGAATGGGTTTTAAAAAATAAGTACTTTTAACATGTACATGTTTTGGGTGGGGGTGAACGTTTAATTAGACCCCCTAGTATGGGCCCAAAAACCCCTCCCTTTTATGTTCGTCCATTTTGTTCTCTTGTTTCTTGGCACCCAACTTGACCCATGACACCCCTGCTTTCCCCCTGCTATCCAAGTTTGTGCAAGGATATCATGGGGGGAAACAGGGGGGGGTCCCGCCATGGTTGGTCTGTGAGTGGTGTTGATGCAGGTCCCGTCATGAGTGGGTTTTTGTGGTCTACCTGCAACCCGGGGCTAACCCGGAGAGCATTCCGGGGAAACAAAGCCCCCGCGGGCCCGGTCCCACCCGGCCCGCCGGTGGATCAGGGCCTGATTTAACGAGGGGGGGTTACTGTTGGGGGCCCCAAAATAGTCCAATGTACGAAACCCCAGCCCGGCGATCCGGCACCCACTTTAGGTATTTTTCCTTTTCTTGAAGACAACCAGGGGTTTTTTGGAATGCCCCCTTTTGGGGGTGGGAGGCTGTTGAACAGTCTTGGGCCCCCGGAACCCCTTGTGGTTTTTTCTTAGTGTTTCCAGTGGCGCCCCCAAATTTTTTACTGGGGGGTTTTTGTTTAAAATCGCCTTTCCAAGTCTTTTGCTTTCGGGAGGGGGTGATTTTTTTGTGCAGGTTTAAAACCATGCCCCCCAGAATCCTTTTCCAAAATTTTAGATTATGATTTCTCTCTCTCTCCCCCCTGCGCTTTCCCGGGAGTACAAATCTAAATGCTTCCCGGGGCTCCCAGTAATTTTTTGGGTTTGATGGAACTTACATGTGAAAAGGTTCTCTGTTCACTCTCTAGATCTTCAGTTTCAATGCCCTTTAATGGGGGTGTTTTAAAGTACACAAACATTCCCCGCCTAAAAAGAGAACAAGTGATTTAAAAAGTCCATTGGATTAGCATCTCTTGTCTTGAGTGTTCTCATTATCCATCCTATCAGTTTTTCCCCGCCCAAATTTATAGTGGGCATTGTTGTGGTCCCTTGAAGGTGAGGTTTCGGAAAATTACCACTCCCCCGATCCTGCACATTTTTTTTCCGCCTGTTGTGTGATTGGGGTTGTTTTGGATACTTCTAGCTTTAAAAACCCCCAGTTTTCCATAGGAATAGTTTGAATTTGTCATCATTGAACATATTTTGTTTCGTTGCCCTTTGGGAAAAGATTTGGGTTTATATCTTCTTGGGATTTTCCGTGTTTTAATGGATGAACCCCTCATGCAGTCCTGTATCGTCTGGAAAGTTGATCGGCTAAGGTTTACTCTCTGTTATGATGAAATTTTAGGTGAGGAAAAAGGATAGGGGGGAGTACTGTGCCTTGTGGAAAGAGCAGTTCATGGGGAGCTTCCCATTTAATCTTTTTAACCATTACTGTTTTTTTTTCCTGTGATCTAAAATTATTTTGGGCAAAAGTTGTGAGAGGCGGAGCGACCTGCTTGAAACATGTTGCCCGGGGGTTTTGCAATTTTGGGAGTCCAAGTGGTTGCTTTCTGCTTTAAGAACTCTTTAAAGATTTTTTTTGATGTGGGGTGTTAGAGTATTGGTTTTAGTTCTTAGCTAAGCTTTGCTGCCCCTTTATGGGGGGGCTTATCTGTTGTTTTTAGGACTGTGGAATTCCCCGTGTCTAGGTCCTTCATAGCTATTAGGCCCCTGAGAGGGGTTTCTTGCGTTTTAATAAACACAGAGTTCCCCGGTTGGGGCCCGGGGGTGAGGCATGGCATGTGTCGAGGCTTCCCCAAGGTCTAGGGAGTTAGGGTTATGTCGAAAATTGGATACTGGCAGGGATTCGAGGTTCTTCATTTAAAAAAATTGTTTGGATTGTCTATCTTTAGAAAGGTTAGTGGCTCACGAAACGGTATATTGAGATTTCAGTATCTCCCTCGTTTCTTTGTTGTCATCTGTTTAGGATCCATCTTGTCTGAGCAGGGACCCTATACTAGAAGTGGTTTTTGCCTTGCTTTTGGCATGTAAAAAGAAATATTTCGAATTTCTTTAAATTTCACTAATTGCCTTTAGCTCTTCTTGTCTCTCCTGGATCCTGTATGAGTCCTTAAACTTTAGCTCAGTATTTTCCATTTCCTTGGTTAGCGCTTCCTTCCATGTTTCAGATAATCCGGCATTCTTGAGGAGTTCAGTGATTCTTCGTCTTCTCCTGTAGAGGGAGTCTCTCTCCAGTTTACTTCTTCTCTTCTATTTTCTTAATGGAATATGCCTTGAGCATACTTCAGCTACCAGGAGGTTGACCTTTTCAAGGCGCTGGTTAGGGTCCCAGTTGATGTTCATGTTGTTGAAGTTGAATTTGGTAAAGGTACCCTCATAGGTATATGCATTTTGCTGATCAGGACTCCTGTACATGTACGTCTGGACTTCGATTAAAATGTAATCAGAATTAGTTGTTTTTGATATTGTTATGTTTCTTATCAGGTCCTCATTATTTGTGAAAATAAGGTCCAGTGTGTTCTCCAGTCTATTTCACTGTCAAAGTAATCTTTTGAGTGGGTCTCTGTGAAGGCTGCAAACAGTGCATTTGACTCCCCTAGAAGTCCACTAATGAAAGTTATTTTGTTGTTAGTGGATGGCTTAAGGTTCTGTATATTAGCAAATATAAATGAGGTTGTGTTGCATGTTTGTTGGGGGGATTTTGTTGTTGGCATCAGTAGCTGTGAGTCTGGAGGCGCCACTGGCTGTGTCTCCAGTCTAACAAGGCTTCAAGGTGGTGGACTATTTTGGTTATCTCTTTCTCTTTTCTTTCTTCGTTTTCTACCACTTAAAAACACTTGGCGTGGAGTTGTAATAACTACCATAACTACTATGATTTGTTACACGGGTTGTGTGCTTCCTGGTCCCTTTTAGGTGGTATGTAGGGCAGTTGGTATTGTAACATTGTTTTTCGGGGACTGAAGAATGACATATCTCAGGGTGGAAGAATTTGCAGGAGGTAGAACGACACACTCCTTTAGACAGCTCTTTAAATCTGTCGGAAAGAAAGCGGCCGGTTTCTTCAAAATATTGGAAAGGACAAAAGCAGGAAATTGAGTAGACTCTGGAGACCTTCCGGTCTCCGGAGATTTCACAGAGATAGTTTGGGAGAGGTCGTGGCATTTTTTTGGATGCTCAAAGTTACATGTCCCATTTGTTTCCCTGATATTCCATGCTTACAGATGCCCCAAGCATAAAATTTGCACCATTTTGCTTGTGGCTGGATACAATTCGTACTGGATGTATTTCTAATCTGTGCAGATCCTAAAACTGCCTGGTCACAGACCAGGCCGCGGGGGCGTTGACCCCCGAAACCCTCTCCAGGTAAACTCCAGGTACAGTCCTCCAGAGACACCACCATCCGTTGTCAGGCCAACCTTTTTCCCTGAAGAGGACTTCTGTACCACATCTGTACTAGGGGCTATGGCTGTGGTGGCTGTAGAAGGGTCTTTAGCTGGACCCGGATTTGCACTATGGCTGGGGGCTGGGGCTGGGTCAGCCCTAGGGCTGGGGACTGAGCTAACTGATTTTTTTTATTTTCTGTGTTTTTTTTTTTCCAGTGGGTGTCTGTTTGTTTTTGGGTCAACTGTTGTAGGCTGGGTAGGGCTATCATGGATGGTCTGTGTGGTGCTGGTGCAGGTCTATTATTATCCCTACAGGTGATGATGGCCTGTTGACCTGGTCGTAATGGGACTTAGAGCGAAAATAAACACAGCAGTAATCTTTAACTTGTATTTTCCTTCACCAAGTATTTATAGCATGTACACTTATGTACACTATGTACAAGGCAAAGACAAAAGTCAGAGAGAGAGAGAGAGAGAGAGAGAGAGAGAGAGAGAGAGAGAGAAAGATACCAAAGTCACCTCAGTACTTGGCAGACCCATCTGTACCCATCAGTACCTTGGTTCATTAACCCAAGGTACTGATTTAACGATGGGGCCCAGAAAGATTGTTAAACCCTTAGCACCTGGATTGCTGGTTGGGAGGAAGCCTATATGGGTGTGTGCACATGCTCCAAATAAAGTGTAACATACTTTTTGCATGCCACACCCCCACCCCAAAAGGCCTCTAATGACCACCTCCATGAGTAGAATGCCATCATGGCACTCTACCCATGAGTGGTCTGTGTGGTGCTGGTGCAGGTATATCATGGGTGGTCTGTGTGGTGCAGGTCTATCATGGGTGGTCTGTGTGGTGCAGATCTATCAAGGGTGGTCTGTGTGGTGCAAGTCTATCACTCACCCTGGTGGGTGGGTGATAGTGTGGCTGTGATGGATGTCCATGGTGGGTGTGGGCGCTGATCACTTGATAGTACGAGGGAAAGTGAGCGGCCAGGGGTGAGAAGATGACTTTGCAGGGGCGGGAGTATGAGCAGGAAGGGTGTGAAGTGGACGGTTATGAGGAGGGAGAGGCGTGAAGTGGGCGGGTGGGTGGTCTGTGTGTGGTAATGGTACAGGTCTATCATGGCTGGTCTGTGTTGGGCAGGTCTATCATGGCTGGTCTGTGTCGTGCTGGTCCAGGTCCAGAAGTGATGGTCATGGTGGTGTCTGACCCATGATGAGGTGGCTTTTGGGGGTTGTGGTCTATGCTGGGGTGATCCTGGGAACTGTGGCCCATGCTGGGGTTCTGGTGGTTGGCAGATGCTAGGGTTGTCCTGGGGATTGTGGCCTATGTTGGGTTGGCTTTGAGGGGTGTGGCTAGTGCTGGAGTGGTCCAGGGGAGTGGTCCAGGGGAGTGGTCCAGGGGAGTGGTCCAGGGGAGTGGCCCAGGGGAGTGGCCCAGGGGAGTGGTCCAGGGAGTGGTCCAGGGGAGTGGTCCAGGGGAGTGGCCGAGGGGAGTGGCCCAGGGGATGGTCCAGGGGAGTGGTCCAGGGGAGTGGTCCAGGGGAGTGGTCCAGGGGAGTGGTCCAGGGGAGTGGTCCAGGGGAGTGGTCCAGGGGAGTGGCCCAGGGGAGTGGTCCAGGGGAGTGGTCCAGGGGAGTGGTCCAGGGGAGTGGTCCAGGGAGTGGTCCAGGGGAGTGGTCCAGGGGAGTGGTCCAGGGGAGTGGCCCAGGGAGTGGTCCAGGGGAGTGGTCCAGGGGAGTGGCCCAGGGGAGTGGCCCAGGGGAGTGGTCCAGGGGAGTGGTCCAGGGGAGTGGTCCAGGGGAGTGGTCCAGGGGAGTGGCCCAGGGGAGTGGTCCAGGGGAGTGGTCCAGGGGAGTGGTCCAGGGGAGTGGCCCAGGGGAGTGGCCCAGGGGAGTGGGTCCAGGGGAGTGGCCCAGGGGAGTGGCCCAGGGGAGTGGCCCAGGGGAGTGGTCCAGGGGAGTGGCCCAGGGGAGTGGCCCAGGGGAGTGGTCCAGGGGAGTGGTCCAGGGAGTGGTCCAGGGGAGTGGTCCAGGGAGTGGTCCAGGGGAGTGGCCCAGGGGAGTGGTCCAGGGGAGTGGCCCAGGGGAGTGGTCCAGGGGAGTGGTCCAGGGAGTGGTCCAGGGGAGTGGTCCAGGGGAGTGGTCCAGGGGAGTGGTCCAGGGGAGTGGCCCAGGGAAGTGGTCCAGGGGAGTGGTCCAGGGGAGTGGTCCAGGGGAGTGGCCCAGGGGAGTGGTCCAGGGGAGTGGTCCAGGGGAGTGGTCCAGGGAGTGGCCCAGGGGAGTGATTCCAGGGGAGTGGTCCAGGGGAGTGGTCCAGGGGAGTGGTCCAGGGGAGTGGCCCAGGGGAGTGGCCAGGGGAGTGGTCCAGGGGAGTGGTCCAGGGGAGTGGTCCAGGGGAGTGGTCCAGGGGAGTGGCACAGGGGAGTGGTCCAGGGGAGTGGTCCAGGGGAGTGGCACAGGGGAGTGGTCCAGGGGAGTGGCACAGGGGAGTGGCCCAGGGGAGTGGTCCAGGGGAGTGGTCCAGGGAGTGGCACAGGGGAGTGGTCCAGGGGAGTGGCACAGGGGAGTGGCCCAGGGGAGTGGTCCAGGGGAGTGGTCCAGGGGAGTGGCACAGGGGAGTGGTCCAGGGGAGTGGTCCAGGGGAGTGGTCCAGGGGAGTGGTCCAGGGGAGTGGCACAGGGGAGTGGTCCAGGGGAGTGGCACAGGGGAGTGGCCCAGGGGAGTGGTCCAGGGGAGTGGTCCAGGGGAGTGGCACAGGGGAGTGGTCCAGGGGAGTGGCACAGGGGAGTGGTCTAGGGGAGTGGTCCAGGGGAGTGGTCCAGGGGAGTGGCCCAGGGGAGTGGTCCAGGGGAGTGGTCCAGGGGAGTGGTCCAGGGGAGTGGTCCAGGGGAGTGGTCCTCTCAGTAGTAGTAACCAGTTACCAGTCTCAGTAGTAGTAACCAGTTACCAGTACCGTCTGACTCAACGATCAACCGTCTCTTGAGTCACGGTCTTTCATATTGTGCTGAGTTGACACTATTTCAAAACACCCACTACGGGGTACTGGCCAGCCGGCTAGGCAGTGTTACGAGTGTGAGCAGTGAGATAGGTAACGGCTGCGGGCTCCCTCCACATAACAGCAATTATAGTATTAACAGCCTACGTGAGTATTTCTACCCTAATCCACGTATCGAACTCCCACATGATAGTCCAGGGGAGTGGCCCAGGGGAGTGGTCCAGGGGAGTGGTCCAGGGGAGTGGCCCAGGGGAGTGGTCCAGGGGAGTGGTCCAGGGGAGTGGCCCAGGGGAGTGGTCCAGGGGAGTGGTCCAGGGGAGTGGTCCAGGGGAGTGGTCCAGGGGAGTGGTCCAGGGGAGTGGTCAGGGGAGTGGTCCAGGGAGTGGTCCAGGGGAGTGGCCCAGGGGAATGGTCCAGGGGAGTGGTCCAGGGGAGTGGCCCAGGGGAGTGGTCCAGGGGAGTGGTCCAGGGGAGTGGTCCAGGGGAGTGCCCAGGGGAGTGGTCCAGGGGAGTGGGTCCAGGGGAGTGGTCCAGGGGAGTGGTCCAGGGGAGTGGTCCAGGGGAGTGGTCCAGGGGAGTGGTCCATGGTATATAATGAAAATTATATGTATATATTTACCTTTTCATATAATGTTATATTGCCAATGTTTTCATTAATAGCTAAAGTGAAAATATCCTGCTTTATATTAACTATGTAATGTAGGCAGGATGTGGCAGTTATACTTCTCACTGTGATCGCTGTTGAATAGTTGTGATTACCTGTCCACCGTCGCAAACTGCCTTGCTAACTACTGCTCGCTTGTTTGTGTCAGGTTGTACCTTGCACCTCGCTGGAGTAGCATGGGCGAGTCACGTGATATCTGATGTAAGGCCTGTAGTCGAGAAATCCCTCTCTCTCCATCTACTGCTGATCCCGGGAGCATGGCTCTCTCTCCATCTACTGCTGATCCCGGGAGCACGGCTCTCTCTCCATCTACTGCTGATCCCGGGAGCATGGCTCTCTCTCCATCTACTGCTGATCCCGGGAGCATGGCTCTCTCCGTCTACTGCTGATCCCGGGAGCACGGCTCTCTCTCCATCTACTGCTGATCCCGGGAGCATGGCTCTCTCCGTCTACTGCTGATCCCGGGAGCACGGCTCTCTCTCCGTCTACTGCTGATCCCGGGAGCACGGCTCTCTCTCCATCTACTGCTGATCCCGGAGCACGGCTCTCTCTCCATCTACTGCTGATCCGGGAGCACGGCTCTCTCTCCATCTACTGCTGATCCCGGGAGCACGGCTCTCTCTCCATCTACTGCTGATCCCGGGAGCACGGCTCTCTCTCCATCTACTGCTGATCCCGGGAGCACGGCTCTCTCTCCATCTACTGCTGATCTGGGGAGCACGGCTCTCTCTCCATCTACTGCTGATCCCGGAGCACGGCTCTCTCTCCGTCTACTGCTGATCCCGGGAGCACGGCTCTCTCTCCATCTACTGCTGATCTGGGGAGCATGGCTCTCTCTCCATCTACTGCTGATCCCGGGAGCACGGCTCTCTCTCCGTCTACTGCTGATCCCGGGAGCACGGCTCTCTCTCCATCTACTGCTGATCCCGGGAGCATGGCTCTCTCTCCATCTACTGCTGATCCCGGGAGCATGGCTCTCTCTCCATCTACTGCTGATCTGGGGAGCATGGCTCTCTCTCCATCTACTGCTGATCCCGGGAGCACGGCTCTCTCTCCGTCTACTGCTGATCCCGGGAGCACGGCTCTCTCTCCGTCTACTGCTGATCCCGGGAGCATGGCTCTCTCTCCATCTACTGCTGATCCCGGGAGCATGGCTCTCTCTCCATCTACTGCTGATCCCGGGAGCATGGCTCTCTCCGTCTACTCCTGATCTGGGGAGCATGGCTCTCTCTCCATCTGCTCCTGGTCTGGGGAGCATGGCTCTCTCTCCATCTGCTCCTGGTCTGGGGAGCATGGCTCTCTCTCCGTCTACTCCTGATCTGGGGAGCATGGCTCTCTCTCCATCTGCTCCTGGTCTGGGAGCATGGCTCTCTCTCCATCTGCTCCTGGTCTGGGGAGCATGGCTCTCTCTCCATCTACTCCTGATCTGGGGAGCATGGCTCTCTCTCCGTCTACTCCTGATCTGGGGAGCATGGCTCTCTCTCCATCTGCTCCTGGTCTGGGGAGCATGGCTCTCTCTCCATCTGCTCCTGGTCTGGGGAGCATGGCTCTCTCTCCGTCTACTCCTGATCTGGGGAGCATGGCTCTCTCTCCGTCTACTCCTGATCTGGGGAGCATGGCTCTCTCTCCATCTGCTCCTGGTCTGGGGAGCATGGCTCTCTCTCCATCTGCTCCTGGTCTGGGGAGCATGGCTCTCTCTCCATCTACTCCTGATCTGGGGAGCATGGCTCTCTCTCCATCTACTCCTGATCTGGGGAGCATGGCTCTCTCTCCGTCTACTCCTGATCTGGGGAGCATGGCTCTCTCTCCATCTACTCCTGATCTGGGGAGCATGGCTCTCTCTCCATCTACTCCTGATCTGGGGAGCATGGCTCTCTCTCCGTCTACTCCTGATCTGGGGAGCATGGCTCTCTCTCCATCTACTCCTGATCTGGGGAGCATGGCTCTCTCTCCATCTGCTCCTGGTCTGGGGAGCATGGCTCTCTCTCCATCTGCTCCTGGTCTGGGGAGAATGGCTCTCTCTCCATCTGCTCCTGGTCTGAGGAGCATGGCTCTCTCTCCATCTACTCTTGATCCGGGGAGCATGACTCTCCATCTACTGATCCGGGGAGCATGGCTCTCTCTCCATCTGCTCCTGGTCTGGGGAGAATGACTCTTCATTTGCTCCTGGTCTGGGAGCATGGCTCTCTCTCCATCTGCTCCTGGTCTGGGGAGAATGGCTCTTTCCATTTGCTCCTGGTCTGGGGAGAATGGCTCTCTCTCCATCAGCTCCTGGTCTGGGGAGAATGGCTCTCTCTCCATCTGCTCCTGGTCTGAGGAGCATGGCTCTCTCTCCATCTACTCTTGATCCGGGGAGCATGACTATCCATCTACTGATCCGGAGAGCATGGCTTTCTCTCCATCTGCTCCTGGTCTGGGGAGAATGACTCTCTCCATCTGCTCTTGGTCTGGGGAGAATGACTCTCCATTTGCTCCTGGTCTGGGGAGCATGGCTCTCTTTCCATTTGCTCCTGGTCTGGGGAGAATGGCTCTCTCTCCATTTGCTCCTGGTCTGGGGAGAATGGCTCTCTCTCCATTTGCTCTTGGTCTGGGGAGAATGGCTCTCTCTCCATTTGCTCCTGGTCTGGGGAGAATGGCTCTCTCTCCATCTGCTCCTGGTCTGGGGAGAATGGCTCTCTCTTCATCTGCTTGTAGTCCGAGAAACATCTCTCCGGGGATCTCTCTCATCTCTGGCTGTTTGTTCATTATTTACACTCTGTTTTGGTTGGAAGGAATACATATAAATGACCTCATAGGGGACAGGAGCCATAGTAGGGAAACAAGTGTAATCAAAAATAAGATAAAACCAATATTGCAAACTAGAAATACCGCAGGAAATAGCAAACAAGAGGACTCCACTAGCAATAGTGAGGATATATTACCAAAAACAACTGGTGGGAGCTCCATTGTTGGTGCTAGGGAGGATAGAAGTAAGACAGGGAAACATGCACCAACAGGGAATACAGTCACAGAAACCCAAGGCAAACGGAAACCAAGCCTGTGCACATACTATTCACTTGGTATCTGCTGGCATGGGAAATCTGGAAAAACAGATGGGACGTGCAACTATGACCACCCTAGAAAATGCCATGCCCATATGACAACAGGAAAATGCAAACTCCCTTCCTGTAAGCTTTTTCACCCTGAACTGTGTACCTCTTCAGTACAGGAAAGACTGTGCTATAACTTAAATTGCCAGGCATACCATCTAAAGGGGACGAAAAGATACAAAACATCCAGGCCATGGGAAAACCTGGGTAGCCACAGCCACCCAAGAGGGAGAGGTTTTTTAGTGCCAGGAAGGGAAAAAAACTGGCAGGAAATGGCAGAAATCGTACACCAAATCCAGTCATTCCTGGAGTGGAACCACAGTCGAGGGCCTCCACTCCAAACCAACAGATACAGATACTAATGCCGGAAAAAAATCCCCCCCCCCAGTACCAACAATACCACCAGTCCGATAACATTCTTCTTGGCAAATATACAGGGTCTAAAGCCAGCAACAAACAACAAAATACCTTTCATCCGTGGACTGCTTGCAGAGGCAAGGCAATGTTCGCGGCTTCACTGAGACCCACATAAAGGATCACTTGGACAACGAAATATGGATCCCAGGTTACAACCTATACAGATGTGACAGAGTGAATAGGCAAAAGGGAGGGGTTGGCCTGTACATTGCAGAGTCACTTGTTTGCACAGAACTGCTAAATGCCTCAAATGATGTAGTGGAAGTTTTAGCAGTAAAGGTCGAGAACCAAAACCTAGTCATTGTGGTAGTCTACAAGCCTCCAGATGCAACATCCCAGCAATTCCAGGAACAGCTGTTAAAAATTGACCACTGTCTGGAAAATCTTCCAGCTCCTGCACCCAACATCTTGCTCCTGGGGATTTCAACTTTAAGGCACCTAAATGGAGGAATATAGCAAATAATATTGTTGCAGTAATAACACCAGGAGGCAGCTCTGATGAAAACTCACACTCACACGAGCTTTTAAATCTCTGCACAAAATTCAATTTAAACCAGCAAATAATGAGCCTACTAGACTGGAGAAGACACTAGACCTCATCTTCACTAACAATGATGATCTGATAAGAAATGTCACCATATCAAAAACAATATACTCAGATCACAACATAATTGAAGTTCAGTCATGTATGCGCGGAGCCCCAGACCGACATAATGAGATTAGTCACGAGGGAGCATTCACCAAATTCAACTTCAATAACAAAAACATAAAGTGGGACAAGTAAACCAAGTCCTAACCGATATAAGCTGGGAAGATATACTAAGCAACACAGACCCCAACTTATGCCTAGAACAGATTAACTCGGTGGCACTCGATGTATGCACAAGGCTTATTCCTCTAAGAAAAAGGAGGAGTAGATGTAAAATAGAAAGAGACAGGCGCTTCCTTTACAGGCGATGGAAAAGAATAACAGAGCGGCTAAAAGAGGTCAATATATCTGAAATGCGTAGGGAGACACTGGTCAGAGAAATAGCAAGCATCGAACTTAAGCTAAAAGAATCCTTTAGGAGTGAGGAATCGCGGGAAGAACTAAAAGCCATAAATGAAATCGAAAGAAACCCAAAGTATTTCTTCTCCTATGCCAAATCAAAATCGAGAACAACGTCCAGTATTGGGCCCCTACTTAAACAAGATGGGTCCTACACAGATGACAGCAAGGAAATGAGTGAGCTACTCAAGTCCCAATATGACTCAGTTTTTAGCAAGCCGCTAACCAGACTGAGAGTCGAAGATCAAAGATAATTTTTTATGAGAGAGCCACAAAATTTGATTAACACAAGCCTATCCGATGTTATCCTGACGCCAAATGACTTCGAACAGGCGATAAATGACATGCCCATGCACTCTGCCCCAGGGCCAGACTCATGGAAACTCTGTGTTCATCAAGAACTGCAAGAAGCCCCTATCACGAGCCTTTTCCATCCTATGGAGAGGGAGCATGGACACGGGGGTCGTCCCACAGTTACTAAAAACAACAGACATAGCCCACTCCACAAAGGGGCAGTAAAGCAACAGCAAAGAACTACAGACCAATAGCACTAACATCCCATATAAAAATCTTTGAAAGGGTCCTAAGAAGCAAGATCACCACCCATCTAGAAACCCATCAGTTACACAACCCAGAGCAACATGGGTTTAGAACAGGTCGCTCCTGTCTGTCTCAACTATGGATCACACGAAAAAAGGTCCTAAATGCATAGAAGACAAAAAGAATGCAGTGTAATATATAAGACTTTGCAAAAGCCTTCGAAAGTTTTTCCCATGGGTAATGCGCAAAAAATGCGTGCTAAAGGAATAACAGGAAAGTGGGTCGTGGATCTATAATTTCCTCACTAAAAAAAAACACAGAGAGTAGTCGTCAACAGAGTAAGTCCGGGGCAGCTACGGTGAAAACTCTTTTCCCCAAAAGGCACGACTCGCTCCCATCTTGTTCCCATCCTCATACCGACTAGACAAGGAGTCACCCACAGCACCGTGTTTCCTTTGCAATGACCCCCGAATTGCAGGACGTGTTTTTCCTTTGAGACACTGCAAAGCCCAGGCGGACATCAACCAAATCTTTAGTGGGGTGCAGAAAACAATTGAAGTCAACGATGAGAAAAATTTTAATTCTCAGATATGGAAACTGAGGAAATTAAATCTTCACAGAGTACAAAAAAATTTGGCCACAAAATAAGCGAAAAACCAACTCAAAGACCGGGAGTGATCATGTCGGAGGATTCACCCTTTAAGGCCATAAAATTGTATCAATCGCATCTGCAAAAAAAGACAGGGGTGGATAATGAGAACCTTCAAAAATAGGGAGGCCAAAACCCATAATGACATCTTAGGGCATTGTTCTATTTAGGCTGGGAAAATTGCTGCACACTAACGCACCTTTCAAGGGGGAAATTGCCGACCCGAAAAAGGGACAGGGAAATTTTAAAGGACGATACGGAGATAAAAAACTTAAATTTCTGGGGGCGTTGAGGTTCCAAACTGTATTCCCCGGAAAGCAGGGGGAGAGTACTTTATTTTATACACCTGGAAAAATTAGAGGGACTTCCGAAATTGCACACGAAAAATCACTCACGAAAAACAAAAACTTGGCAGACGATGCACCCTCCCCCCCAAAAAAAAGCAGGGGTGCCTAGCACTTTAAAAGCCATACAAAAAGTGTCAGGGGCCCCGGGCTGTTCAAATGCCTCCCAGCCCCAAAAAAGGGGGATTACCAAAAGACCCCCGGCTCTTCAAGCTGGACTGGACAAGCCCTTAAAAGGGCAGTTCCCCGATCGCCGGCTGGGCTCGTACTTTTTTTTGCGTGCACCAGCAGCAACAGCCTGGTTGTCAGGCTCTGATCCCCAGGGGGCCCGTCAAGACCGGGGGGGGGGGCGTTGACCCCTGGTACTTCTAAAAGGTAAACCAGAGTATGTTTTCGCTATGAGTTCGAAATATACCTCTCGTTCAGACTTAGTGGTTTTGACGTTTTGCAGAGGTTGTGTGTAGTGTGGAAACACTCTTCAATCCCGGTCCCAAGCTGAAGCTTTTGACTTACTTTGTGTGGCATCTACGCACCGTTGTAGTTGGGGATTTGGATATGCTGAACTTAGATTCAGTATTAAGGGAGATTTATGCCTGTTATGGAGGATCTGCTGATAGTCCTTAGTTAGGGGCGTTATTTTGCCTACTTGTTCCTGACGCTATTTGGCTGCTTGGTACATTATTGCTATTTGGCGGATGTTTCGTCATTTTGTACAAGTTAGCTGTTTTGATTGCCTTGATTTCGTTGGATTATTATCACCTGGTTACCTGGAGGTTATTCCGGGGATCAACGCCCCCGCGGCCCGGTCCATGACCAGGCCTCCCGATGGGTCAGGGCCTGATCAACTAGGCTGTTACTGCTGGCCACATGCAGTCCAACGTACGAGCCACAGCCCGGCTGATCCGGCATTGACTTTAGGTATCTGTCCAGCTCTCTCTTGAAGGCAGCCAGGGGTTTATTGGCAATTCCCCTAATGCTTGATGGGAGGCTGTTGAACAGTCTTGGGCCCCAGACACTTATGGTGTTTTCCCTTAGTGTACCAATGGCGCCCCTACTTTTAATTGGGGGGCATTTTGCATCGCCTGCCCAGTCTTCTACTTTCGTAGGGAGTGATTTCTGTGTGCAGATTTGGGACCATTCCTTCCAGGATTTTCCAAGTGTAGATTATGATATATCTCTCCCTCCTGCGTTCCAACGAGTACAAGTCAAGTGCTTCCAAGCGTTCCCAGTAGTTAAGGTGCCTGACAGAACTTATACGTGCAGTAAAGGATCTCTGTACACTCTCTAGATCTGCGATTCCACCTGCTTTGAATGGAGAAGTTAATGTACAGCAGTATTCCAGCCTAGAGAGAAGTGATTTGAAAAGGATCATCATTGGCTTGGTATCTCTCGTTTAGAACGTTCTCATTATCCATCCTATCATTTTCTTTGCACGTGCGATTGTGGCACTGTTGTGATCCTTGAAAGTGAGGTCCTCAGACATTACTACTCCCAGGTCCCTTACATTGCTTTTCCGCTCTATTGTATGGCCAGAGTCTGTAGTATACTCTGTTCTAGTTATTGTCTCCTCCAGTTTTCCTAAACGAAGTAGTTGGAATTTGTCCTCATTGAACATCATATTGTTTACCGTTGCCCACTGGAAAACTTTGTTTATATCTTCTTGGAGGTTAACCGCGTCCTCAGCAGATGACAGCCTCATGCAGATCCTAGTATCATCCGCAAAGGATGATACGGTGCTTTGGTGTATATCTCTGTCTATGTCTGATATGAGGATGAGTAATAAAATGGGGGCGAGTACTGTGCCTTGTGGAACAGAGCTCTTCACTACGGCAGCCTCCGATTTAACCCTGTTGACCACTACTCTTTGTGTTCGATTTGTTAGGAAGTTGAAGATTCATCTCCCCACTTTCCCAGTTATTCCTTTAGCACGTATTTTATGGGCTATTACACCATGATCGCATTTGTCAAATGCTTTTGCAAAGTCTGTGTATATTACATCTGCATTCTGATTTTCTTCCAGTGCATCCAAGGCCATATCATAGTGATCCAGTAGTTGTGAGAGGCAGGAGTGACCTGCCCTGAACCCATGTTGCCCTGGATTGTGCAAGTGATTTGCAATCCTGCTTCTTAGCACTCTTTCAAAGATTTTTATGATGTGGAACGTCAGAGCTATTGGTCTCTAGTTCTTAGCTAATGCTTTGCTGCCACCTTTATGGAGTGGGGCTATATCCGTTGTTTTAAGTGACTGTGGAATTTCACCCATGTCCAAGCTTCTCCTCCATAGTGTACTTAGGGCACGCAAGAGGGGTTTCTTGCAGTTCTTAATGAAAACAGAGTTCCATGAGTCTGGGCCCAGGGCTGAGTGCATGGGCATGTTGTCAATGGCTTTTTCGAAATCTATCGGAGTTAGGGCAATGTCGGAAATCTGGCATATATTTATGGAGTTTTGAGGCTCATTCATGAAGAAATCATTTGGGTCGTCGATCCTCAGACTGATTAGTGGTTCACTAAACACAGAGTCATACTGGGATTTCAATATTTCACTCATTTCCTTGTTGTCATCTGTGTAAGTCCCATCCTGAGTAAGGGCCCAATACTAGATGTGGTATTTGCCTTGTTTTTGGCATATGCAAAGAAATATTTTGAATTTCTTTCAATTTCACTAATAGTTTTAAGCTCCTGTCTCTCCTGGTTCCTGTAAGAGACATTTAACTTAAGTTCGATAGTTTCCACTTCCCCGGTCAGCGCCTCCTTTCGTGTATCAGATATTCGAGCACTCCTGAGGAGCTCAGTGACTCTTCGTCGTCTTCTGTAGAGGGAGCGTCTTTCTCTCTCCAGTTTACTCCTGCTCTTCTTCTTTCTTAGGGGAATATGCCTAGAACATGCTTCAGCTGCCAGGAAGTTGATCCTTTCAAGGCACTGGTTTGGATCCATGTCATTTAAGATATCTTCCCAACATGTTTCGTTTAGGACATGGTTTACCTGGTCCCAGTTGATGTTCTTGTTGTTGAAGTTGTATTTTGTGAAGACACCTTCACAGGTACATGCATTCTGCTGATCAGGACCCCTATGCATGTACATCTGGACTTCGATTAGGTTGTGATCGGAATTAGTTGTTTTTGATATTCTTATGTCTCTTATCAGGTCCTCATTATTTGTGAAGATAAGGTCAAGTGTGTTTTCTAGTCTTGTTGGCTCCACTATCTGCTGGCTTAAGGTGTGTTTTTCGCAGAGACTTAGTAGCTCATGTGTGTGTGACCTTTCATCTGCGCTACCTCCGGGAATTGTTTCAGCTATAACATTATTTGCTACATTCTTCCATTTTGTATGCCTTAGGTTGAAATCACCAAGCAGTAAGATGTTTGGGGATGGAGCTGGAAGGTTTTCCAGACAGTAATCAATTTTCAGAACTAGACTTGATCTTATTCTGACTACTTGTCATAAAAACCAGAAACATGCTTGATGCTGGAGGGGAGACCTTATAGTATTCTCTCGAGATGTCTATACTTTATAGAAATAGTCTTTATGTAACAGAGTACTCCGGAGGAGTGTGGCCCATACTGCGGTGGTCCGGGGTGTGTGGCCCGTACTGCGGTGGTCCGGGGTGTGTGGCCCATGCTGCGGTGGTCTGGGGTGTGTGGCCCGTACTGCGGTGGTCCGGGGTGTGTGGCCCGTACTGCGGTGGTCCGGGGTGTGTGGCCCATGCTGCGGTGGTCTGAGGTGTGTGGCCCATACTGCGGTGGTCTGGGGTGTGTGGCCCATGCTGCGGTGGTCTGGGGTGTGTGGCCCATGCTGCGGTGGTCTGGGGTGTGTGGCCCGTACTGCGGTGGTCCGGGGTGTGTGGCCCATGCTGCGGTGGTCTGAGGTGTGTGGCCCATACTGCGGTGGTCTGGGGTGTGTGGCCCATGCTGCGGTGGTCTGGGGTGTGTGGCCCATGCTGCGGTGGTCTGGGGTGTGTGGCCCATGCTGCGGTGGTCTGGGGTGTGTGGCCCATGCTGCGGTGGTCTGGGGTGTGTGGCCCATACTGCGATGGTCTGGGGTGTGTGGCCCATGCTGCGGTGGTCTGGGGTGTGTGGCCCATGCTGCGGTGGTCCGGGGTGTGTGGCCCATGCTGCGGTGGTCCGGGGTGTGTGGCCCATACTGCGGTGGTCTGGGGTGTGTGGCCCATGCTGCGGTGGTCCGGGGTGTGTGGCCCATGCTGCAGTGGTCCGGGGTGTGTGTGATGGTCTGGGGTGTGTGGCCCATGCTGCGGTGGTCCAGGGTGTGCAGCCCATGTTGTGGTGGTCCGGGGGTGTGGCCCATGCTGTAGTGGTCCGGTGGGTGTGGCCCATGCTGAGGTGGTCCGTGGTGTGTGACCCATGCTACTGTGGTCCTGGAGGTGTTTCTCATGCTGCGGTGATCCGGGGGTGTGACCCATGCTGCTGTGGTCCAGGGGTATGGCCCATGCTGCGGTGGTCCGGGGTGTGACCCATGCTGCAGTGGTCCTGGAGGTGTGGCCCATGCTGCGGTGGTCCGGGGGTGTGGCCCATTCTGTGGTGGTCCGGGGTGTGTGGCCCATGCTGCGGTGGTCCGGGGGGTGTGGCCCATGCTGCGGTGGTCCGGGGAGGGTGTGATCCTCTTCCCTCGGTAACCACAACAACAATTTGTCGCCCACCCTGGTGGGTGGGTGATAGTGTGGCTGTGATGGATGTCCATGGTGGGTGTGGGCGCTGATCACTTGATAGTACGAGGGAAAGTGAGCGGCCAGGGGTGAGAAGATGACGTTGCAGGGGCGGGAGCATGAGCAGGAAGGGTGTGAAGTGGACGGGAGTGAGGAGGGAGAGGTGCAAAGTGGGCGGGTATGAGCAGGAGGGGTATGAGGTGGGCAGGTATAAGCAGAAGGGGTTACCTGGAGGTTATTCCGGGGATCAACGCCCCCGGGGCCCGGTCCATGACTAGGCCTCCCGATGGATCAGGGCCTGATCAACTAGGCTGTTACTGCTGGCCGCACGCAGTCCAACGTACGAGCCACAGCCCGGCTGATCCGGCACTGACTTTAGGTATCTGTCCAGCTCTCTCTTGAAGGCAGCCAGGGGTTTATTGGCAATTCCCCTAATGCTTGATGGGAGGCTGTTGAACAGTTTTGGGCCCCGGACACTTATGGTGTTTTCCCTTAGTGTACCAATGGCGCCCCTACTTTTTATTGGGGGCATTTTGCATCGCCTGCCCAGTCTTTTACTTTCGTAGGGAGTGATTTCTGTGTGCAGATTTGGGACCATTCCTTCCAAGATTTTCCAAGTGTAGATTATGATATATCTCTCCCTCCTGCGTTCCAACGAGTACAAGTCAAGTGCTTCCAAGCGTTCCCAGTAGTTAAGGTGCTTGACAGATCTCTGTACACTCTCTAGATCTGCGATTTCACCTGCTTTGAATGGAGATGTTAATGTACAGCAGTATTCTAGCCTAGAGAGAACAAGTGATTTGAAAAGGATCATCACTGGCTTGCCATATCTCGTTTTGAAAGTTCTCATTATCCATCCTATCATTTTCTTTGCACGTGCGATCGTGGCACTGTTGTGATCCTTGAAAGTGAGATCCTCAGACATTACTACTCCCAGGTCCCTTACATTATTTTTCCTCTCTATTGTATGGCCGGAGTCAGTAGTATACTCTTTTCTAGTTATTATCTCCTCCAGTTTTCCATAACGGAGTAGTTGGAATTTGTCCTCATTGAACATCATATTGTTTACTGTTGCCCACTGGAAAACTTTGTTTATATCTTCTTGGAGGTTAACCGCGTCCTCAGCAGATGACAGCCTCATGCAGATCCTAGTATCATCCGCAAAGGATGATACGGTGCTGTGGTGTATATCTCTGTTTATGTCTGATATGAGGATAAGGAATAAGATGGGGGCGAGTACTGTGCCTTGTGGAACAGAGCTCTTCACTATGGCAGCCTCCGATTTAACTCTGTTGACCACTACTCTTTGTGTTCGAGTTGTTAGGGGTGTGAAGTGGGCGGGAATGGGCGGAAGGGTGTGAAGTGGTCTGGGATGGGCTGAGGGTGGATCGGCGCAGATAAAAGAGATTTGGGAAATGGAGTGAGATTTGATAGACAAACCCGCCAACTCTCGCACACCCGCCCACTCTCGCACACCCGCCCACTCTCGCACACCCGCCCACTCTCGCACACTTGCCCACTCTCGCACAACTGCCCACTCTCGCACACCTGCCCACTCGCACACCCGCCCCTCGCACACCTGCCCACTC
>NC_069407.1:46935368-46963206 GCF_026875155.1 Cherax quadricarinatus | reverse complement strand
ATCTTTTGGTGCTCGGTATACACGCACCTACCCTTCTTCACTTCTCCCTGGGGCCCGGGTTCACTGCAACCCTTTCCTACTTCTCACTTCTCCCTGGTGCCCCAGATTAACTGCAACCTACCTCCTCTTCACTCTCATCCCTGGTGACCCGGGTATACACTGAAACCTACCTCCTCTCTCATTCACCCCTGGTGCCCCGGGTAACATGCAACTCCTCCCTTCTCACTCTCATCCCTGGTGACCCGATATACACGCAACTTCCTCTTCCCTCTTCCTGTGCCCCGGGTACACTAAAACCCCTCCTCCCTCCTCACTTCCCTTGGGGCCCCGGTATACATGAAAACCTACCTCTCTCTCAACCCCCTCCTGGTGCCCCGGGTTACACTCAACCTCCTCCTTTTTTCTTCACTTCACCCCTGGTGACCAGGTAAAACCCCGAAAAACCTACTCCCCTCCCCACTCTCACCCCTGGTGGACCAGATTAACGGGCCCCTTTTACCTTCTCCACTTCATCCCTGGTGACCCGATTACACTGCAACCTACCTCCCTCCTCCTCTATCCCTGGTGACCAGATTACACTGAAAACCTAATCCTCTCCCCACTCTCACCCCCCTTGTGCCCCAAAATTTAACTAAAAACCAAAATCCCCTTTCACTCACCCCTTTGTGACCAAGTATAACGAACCTACCTCCCTCTCTCACTCTCATCCCTGGTGACCATATACACTGCACCTACTCCTCTCTCACTCTCACCCCTGGTGACAGATATACACGAAACCCATACCTACCTCTCTCACTCTCATCCCTGGTGCCCCAGATATACACTGCAACCTACCCCCCTCTCTCATCTCATCCCTGGTGCCCCAGATATCCCACTGTAACCTACCTTCCTTCTCATTTCTCATCCCTGGTGCCCCAGATATACACTGCAACCTACCTCCCTCTCTCACTCTCCTCCCTGGTGACCCAGGTATACACTGCAACCTACGACCCTCTCTCACTCTCATCCCTGGTGACCCAGGTATACGCTGCAACCTACCTCCCTCTCTCACTCTCATCCCTGGTGACCCAGATATACACTGCAACCTTCCTCCCTCTTCACTCTCATCCCGGGTTTGACCCAGTATACACTGCAACCTACCTCCCTCTCTAAACTCTCATCCCTGGTGACCCAGGTATACCTGCAACCTACCTCCCTCTCTCACTCTCATCCCTGGTGACCAGTATACACTGAAACCCTTTCCTCCCTCTTCACTCTCATCCCTGGTGACCCAGATATACACTGCAACCTACCCCCCTCTCTCACTCTCATCCCTGGTGACCGGTATACACTGAAACCCTACCTCCTCTCTCACTCTCATCCCTGGTGACCCAGATATACACTGCAACCTACCTCCCTCTCTCACTCTCATCCCTGGTGACCCAGATATACACTGCAACCTACCTCGTCTCCCCTCTCTCCTGGTGACCCAGATATACTTGCAACCTACCTCCCTCTCTCACTCTCATCCTGGTGACCCAGATATACACTGCAACCTACCTCTCTCTCACTATCATCCCTGGTGACCCAGTATACACTGCAACCTACCTCCCTCTCTCACTCTCATCCTGGTGGACCAGATATACACTGAACCTACCTCCTCTTTTCACTCTATCCTGGTGACCAGTATACACTGCAACCTACCTCCTCTCTCACTTCATCCCTGGTGACCAGATATACACTGCAACCTACCTACCTCTCTCACTCTCATCCCTGGTGACCCAGATATACACTGCAACCTACCTCCCTCTCTCACTCTCATCCCTGGTGACCCAGATATACACTGCAACCTACCTCCCTCTCTCATCTATCCTGGTGACCCAGTTTATACACTGAAACCCTCCCTCTCTCTCTCACTCTCATCCCTGGTGACCCAGTATCCCACTGCAACCTATCCCTTCTCACTTCATCCCTGGTGGACAGATTTTTACCTGAAACCCTACCCCTCTCTCACTCTCATCCTGGTGACCAGTATACACTGCAACCTCCTCCTCTCTCACTTTTCATTCTGGTGACCCAGATATACGCTGAAACCCTTTACCTCCTCTTCCACTTCACCCCTGGTGACCCAGATATACACTGCAACCTACCTCCTCTCTCACTCTCATCCCTGGTGACCCAGATATACACTGCAACCTACCTCTCTCTCTCACTCTCATCCCTGGTGTCCCAGATATACAATGCAACCTACCTCCCTCTCTCATCTCTTTCCCTGGGGGACCCAGATATACACTCCCAACCTACCTCCCTCTCTCACTCATCCCTTGTGACCCAGATATACACTGCAACCTATATCCCTCTCTCACTATCATCCCTGGTGACCCATGTATGCACTGGAACCTACCTCTCTCTCTCACTCTCATCCCTGGTGACCCAGATATTCACTGCAACCTACTTCCCTCTCTCACTCTCATCCGGGTGACCAGATTTTCATCCCAACCTACTCTCTCTCTCACTCTCATCCTGGTGACCAGATATACACTGAACTAATCTCTCTCTCACTCTCATCCCTGGTGCCCCAGTATACAATGCAACCTACCTCCCTCTCTCACTTTCATCCCTGGTGGACCAGTTACCTGAACCTCCCTCCTCTCTCACTCTATCCCTGGTGACCCAGGTATACAGTGCAACCTACCTTCTTCTCTCACTCTCATCCCTGGTGACCCAGATATACACGGCAACCTATATCCCTCTCTCACTATCATCCCTGGTGACCCAGATATACACTGCAACCTACCTCCCTCTCTCTCTCTCATCCCTGGTGACCCAGATATACACTGCAACCTACCTCCTCTCTCACTCTCATCCTGGTGACCCAGTATAAACTGCAACCTACCTCCTCTCTCATTCATCCCATGGTGACCAGATATACACTGCAACCTACCTCCCTCTCTCACTCTCATCCCTGGTGACCCAGATATACACTGCAACCTACCTCCCTCTCTCACTCTCATCCCTGGTGACCCAGATATACACTGCAACCTACCTCCCTCTCTCACTCTCATCCCTGGTGACCCATGTATACACTGCAACCTGCCTCTCTCACTCTCATCCCTGGTGACCCAGATATACACTGCAACGTACCTTCTCTCTCACTCTCATCCCTGGTGACCCAGATATACACTGCAACCTACCTACCTCTCTCACTCTCATCCCTGGTGACCCAGATATACACTGCAACCTACCTCCTCTCTCACTCTCATCCCTGGTGACCCAGATATACACTGCAACCTACCCTCCTCTCTCTCTCACTCTCATCCCTGGTGACCCAGATATACACTGCAACCTACTTCCCTCTCTCACTCTCATCCCTGGTGACCCAGATATACACTGCAACCTACCTCTCTCTCTCACTCTCATCCCTGGTGACCCAGATATACACTGCAACCTACCTCCCTCTCTCACTCTCATCCCTGGTGACCCAGATATACACTGCAACCTACCCCTCTCTCACTCTCATCCCTGGTGACCCAGATATACACTGCAACCTACCTCCCTCTCTCACTCTCATCCCTGGTGACCCAGATATACACTGCAACCTACCTCCTCTCTCACTCTCATCCCTGGTGACCCAGATATACACTGCAACCTACCTCCCTCTCTCACTCTCATCCCTGGTGACCCAGATATACACTGCAACCTACCTCCCTCTCTCACTCTCATCCCTGGTGACCCAGATATACACTGCAACCTACCTCCCTCTCTCACTCTCATCCCTGGTGACCCAGATATACACTGCAACCTACCTCCTCTCTCACTCTCATCCCTTGTGACCCAGGTATACATTGCAACCTACCTCCCTCTCTCACTCTCATCCCTGGTGACCCAGATATACACTGCAACCTACCTCTCTCTCTCACTCTCATCCCTGGTGACCCAGGTATACACTGCAACCTACCTCCTTCTCTCACTCTCATCCCTGGTAACCCAGGTATATATTGCAACCTACTTAGCTCTCTCACTCTCATCCCAGGTGACCCAGGTATACTCTGCAACCTACCTCCCTCTCTCACTCTCATCCCTGGTGACCCAGGTATACACTGCAACCTACCTCCCTCGCTCACTCTCATCCCTGGTGACGCAGATATACATTGCAACCTACCTCTCTCTCACACTCATCCCTGGTGACCCAGGTATACACTGCGACCTACTTCTCTCTCTCACACTCCTCCCTGGTGACCCAGGTATACACTGCAACCTACCTCTCTTTCTCGCTCTCATCCCTGGTGACTCAGGTATACACTGCAACCTACCTCTCTCTCTCACACTCATCCCTGGTGACCCAGGTATACACTGCAACCTATCTTCCTCTCACTCTCATCCCTGGTGACCCAGATATACACTGCAACCTACCTACCTCTCTCATTCTCATCCCTCGTGACCCAGATATGCACTGCAACCTACCTCCCTCTCGCATTCTCATCTCTGGTGACCCAGGTATACACTGCAACCTATCTTCCTCTCACTCTTATCCCTGGTGACCCAGGTATACAATGCAACCTACCTCACTCTCTCACTCTTTTCCTGGTGACCCAGGTATACACTGCAACCTACCTCCCTCTCTCATTCTCATCCCTGGTGACCCAGGTATACACTACAACCTACCTCCCTCTCTCACTTTCATCCCTGGTGACCCAGGTATACACTGCAACCTACCTCCCTCTCCCATTCTCATCTCTGGTGACCCAGGTATGCACTGCAACCTACCTCCTTCTCTCACTCTCATCCCTGGTGTCCAAGGTATACACTGCAACCTACCTCCCTCTTTCACTCTCATCCCTGGTGACCCAGGTATACACTGCAACCTCCCTCTCTCACACTCATCCCTGGTGACCCAGGTATACACTGCAACCTTCCTCCCTCTCTCACTCTCATCCCTGGTGGCCCAGGTATATATTTCAACCTACCTCCCTCTCTCACTCTCATCCCTGGTGACCCAGGTATACACTGCAACCTACCTCCCTCTCTCACTCTCATCCCTGGTGACCCAGATATACTGCAACCTACCTCCCTCTCTCACTCTCTTCCTTGGTGACCCAGATATGCACTGCAACCTACCTCTCTCTCTCACTCTCATCCCTGGTGACCCAGATATACACTGCAACCTACCTCCTCTCTCACTCTCATCCCTGGTGACCCAGGTATACACTGCAACCTACCTACCTCTCTCACTCTCTTCCTTGGTGACCCAGATATGCACTGCAACCTACCTCTCTCTCTCACTCTCATCCCTGGTGACCCAGGTATACACTGCAACCTACCTCCCTCTCTCACTCTCATCCCTGGTGACCCATGTATACACTGCAACCTACCTCACTCTTTCACTCTCATCCACGGTGACCCAGGTATACACTGCAACCTCCCTCTCTCACACTCATCCCTGGTGACCCAGGTATACACTGCAACCTACCTCCCTCTCTCACTCTCATCCCTGGTGACCCAGGTATACACTGCAACCTACCTCCTCTCTCACTCTCATCCCTGGTGACCCAGGTATACACTGCAACCTACCTACCTCTCTCACTCTCTTCCCTGGGGACCCAGATATACACTGCAACCTACCTCCCTCTCTCACTCTCATCCCTGGTGACCCAGATATACACTGCAACCTACCTCCTCTCTCACTCTCATCCCTGGTGACCCAGGTATACACTGCAACCTACCTCCCTCTCTCACTCTCATCCCTGGTGACCCAGATATACACTGCAACCTACCTCTCTCTCACACTCATCCCTCGTGACCCAGGCATACACTGCAACCTACCTCTCTCTCTCACACTCATACCCTCGATGACCCAGGTATACACTGCAACCTACCTCTCTCTCTCACCTCATCCTGGTGACCCACCTACAACCTACTCTCTTTCCACTCTCATCCCTGGACTCAGGTAACCCAATAACCTCCTCTCTCCACTCTCTTTCCTTCCCGGTGACCGGATACACTGCAACCTACCCTCTCTCACTCTCTCCCTGGTGCCCAGTATACACTCAACCTACCTCCCTCTCTCCCTCTTCCCTTGTGACCCCAGTATCCACTGCAACCTACCTCCCTCTCCTCCTCCATGCCTAGGTAACTCAATACCCACTCCACCTCACCTTCCAGTACCTCAACCTACCTCCTCTCCTCTCATCCTGTACCGGGATACACTGCAACCTACCTCTCTCCACCTCATCCCTCTGACCCAGTTACACGCAACAACCTCCCCTCTCTCCACTCTCACCCCCGGGTGACCCATGTATACACGGGAACCTACCTCCTCTCCTCACTCTATCCCTGTACCATACCACTACACTCCTCCCTTCCCTACTCATTATCCGGGACCAGTATACCTCTCACCCTTTCCTCCCTCTTACCGCATCCCTGGGCCCAGTCACTGCAACCTCCTCCTCTCTCACTGATACCTGTACCAGATACACTCAAAACCCTCCCTTACCATTCACTCAACTGGCCCAGGTATACACTGCAACCTCCCTCCCCATCTCTCACCTGGGCCCAGATTCATTCCCTCACCCCTTCGCTCTCATCCTGACCCATATCATTGCAACCCTTACCCTCTCTCACTCACATTTGACCCAGTATACACTGCAACCCACCTCCCTTCATTTCACTGCACTATCCGGTATACGCTCAACCCCCCCCCTATCTCATCCCTGTACCCCAGTATCACTGCATCCACGTCCCCCTACTCTCATCCCTGTACTCCATATACACTGCAACCTATATCACTCCTCATATCACCCAGGTGACCCCATGTATAACACTGACCCCTTCTCCTCACGCTATCCTGGACCCAATTCACTCACCTACTTCCCTCTACCTCTCTCGTGCCATATCCCTAACTCACCTGCCCATACCTTCACCCTTACCCTTCCTCACTCACTCCTCTCCCTTCTGGTGACCCATATACACTGCAATACCCATCTCCTCCTCACCCCTTCTGCCATTATGCATACACTGCAACCTACCTCCTCCTCACTCTCATCCCTGGTGACCCAGATATACACTGCAACCTCCTCCCTCTTCACTCCATCCTGTGACCCAGTATACACTGCAACCTACCTCCCTCTTCACCTCATCCCTGTGACCCAGTATACACTGCAACCTACTCCCTCTTCCTCTCATCCCTGGTGACCACAGTATACACTGCAACCTACCTCCCTCTCTCACTCTCATCCCTGGTGACCCATATACACTGCAACCTACCTCCCTCTCCCTCTCATCCTGTGACCCAGATATACATGCAACCTCCCTCCTCTCACTCTCCCTGTGACCCAGATACACGCAACTACCCCCTCTCTCCTCTCATCCCTGGTGACCCAGTATACACTGCAACCTACCTCCTCTCTCACTCTCATCCCTGGTGACCCAGATATACCTGAACCTACCTCCCTCTCTCACTCTCTCCCGGTGACCCAGGTATACACTGCAACCTACTCCCTCTCTCACTTCATCCCTGGTGACCCGGTATACCCCAACTACCTCCCTCCTCTCCTCACCCTGGTGACCCAATATACACTGCAACCTACCTCCCTCTCTCACTCTCACCCTGTGCCCAGATATACACTGCAACCTACCTACCCTCTCTCACTCTATCCCTGGTGACCCAATATACACTGCAACCTACCCCCCTCTCTCACTCTCATCCTGGTGACCAGATATACACTGCAACCTACCTCCCTCTCTCACTCTCATCCTGTGACCCATATACCTGCAACCTACCTCCCTCTCCACTCTCATCCCGGTGACCGTTCATCTGCAACTACCTCCTCCCTCTTCACTCTCATCCCTGGTGACCCAGATTACACTGCAACCTACCTCTCTCTCTCACTCTCTCCTGGTGACCCAATATACACGCCAACCACCTCCTCTCTCACTTCATCCCTGGTGACCCAGATATACACTGCAACCTACCCCTCCCTCTCTCATCCATCCCTGGTGACTCAGGTATACACTGCAACCTACCTACCTCTCTCATTCTCATCCCACGTTACCCCAGATAATACACTGCAAACCTATTTCCCTCTCGCATTCTCATCCCTGGTGACCCAGGTATACACTGCACCTATCACCTTCCACTCTCATCGCCGGTGACCCAGTATAACAATTCAACCTACCTCACTCTCACACTCTTTTCCTTGGAGACACAGTAACACTGCAACTACCTCCCTCTTCCTCACTCTCATCCCTGGGACCCAGGAATACACTACAACCTACCTCCCTCTCTCACTCTTCAATCGCTGGTGACTCAGGTATACACTGCAACCATACCTCCCTCTCCCATTTCTCATCTCTGGTGACCCAGTATAGCACTGCAACCTACCGCCTTCTCGTTCACTCCTCATCCCTGGTGTCCAAGGTATACACTGAAACCTACCTCCCTCTATCACTCTTCATCCCTGTGACCCATGTAATACGACTGCAACCTCCCTCTCTCTACACTCATCCGGGTGACCCAGGTATAACACTGCAACCTTCCTCCCTCTCTCACTCTCATCCCTGTGGCCCCAGGTATATATTTTCAACCTACCTCCCTCTCTCACTCTCAATCCCTGTGACCAGGTATACACTGCAACCCTTCCCCCCCTCTCTCACTCTCATCCCGGTGACCCAGATATATACTGCAACTTATCTCACTCTCCTCTCTCGTTCCCGGAGGCCCAGGTATACACTGCAACCTAACCTATCCTCTCTCATCACTCTCATCCCTGGGTGACCCAGACATGCACTGCAACCTACCTCTCTCTCTCACTCTCATCCCTGGTGACCCATGTATACACTGCAACCTACCTCCCTCTCTCACTCTCATCCCTGGTGACCCATGTATGCACTGCAACCTACCTCCCTCTCTCACTCTCATCCCTGGTGACCCAGATATACACTGCAACCTACCTCTCTATCACACTCATCCCTCGTGACCCATGCATACACTGCAACCTACGTCTCTCTCTCACACTCATACCTTGATGACCCAGGTATACACTGCGACAAACCTCTCTCTCTCTCACACTCCTCCCTGGTGACCCAGGTATACACTACAACCTACCTCTCTTTCTCACTCTCATCCCTGGTGACTCAGGTATACACTGCAACCTACCTCTCTCTCTCACTCTCTTCCCTGGTGGCCCAGGTATACACTGCAACCTACCTACCTCTCTCACTCTTTTCCCTGGTGACCCAGATATGCACTGCAACCTACCTCTCTCTCTCACTCTCATCCCTGGTGACCCAGGTATACACTGCAACCTACCTCCCTCTCTCACTCTCATTCCGCTGGTGCGACTTCCAGTATACACAGCAAACTACCTCTCCCTCTCTCAACACCATACCTGGTGACCCAGATATACACTGCAACCTACCTCTCTCTCACACTCATCCCTCGTGACCCAGGCATACACTGCAACCTACCTCTCTCTCTCACACTCATACCTTGATGACCCAGGTATACACTGCGACCTACCTCTCTCTCTCACACTCCTCCCTGGTGACCCTGGTATACACTACAACCTACCTCTCTTTCTCACTCTCATCCCTGGTGACTCAGGTATACACTGCAACCTACCTCTCTCTCTCACTCTCTTCCCTAGTGACCCAGGTATACACTGCAACCTACCTACCTACCTCTCTCACTCTCATCCCTGGTGTTCCAGATATACACTACAACCTACCTCCCTCTCCCATTCTCATCTCTTGTGACCCAGGTATACACTGCAACCTACCTCCTCTCGCACTCTCATCCCTGGTAACCCAGGTATACACTGCAACCTACCTCACTCTCTCAATCTTTTCCCTGGTGACCCAGGTATACACTGCAACCTACCTCCCTCTCTCACTCTCATCCCTGGTGTCCCAGGAATACACTGCAACCTACCTCCCTCTCTCACTCTCATCCCTGGTGACCCATGTATACACTGGAACCTACCTCTCTCTCTCACTCTCATCCCTGGTGACCCAGGTATAACACACAACCTCCCCTCCCTCTCTCACTCCTTATCCCTGTGACCCAGGTATACACAGCTACCTACATCCGTCTCTCATCTCATCCCTGGTGACCCAGGTGTAGTACCAAACCTGCAACCTACCTTCCTCTCTCACTGATCATCCCTTGTGAGCCAGGTATAACACAGCAACCTACCTCCCTCTTTCAGCTCTCATCCCTGGTGGACCCAGGTTATACCAGCAACCTCCCTCCCTCTCTCAATCACACCCTGGTGACCCAGATAATCATTGCAACCACCCTCCCTCTTTCCTCTCATCCCAGGTGACCAGATATACATTGCCACCTACATCCTCTCTCTCACTACTCCTCTATAGTGACCTCAGGTATCCACTAGCAACCCAACCCCCTCTCCACTTTCATCCCTGGTGACCAGTATACGCTGTAGGCAACCTCCCTCCCTCTCTCACTCTCATCCCTGGTGACCCAGGTATACACTGCAACCTACGTCCCTCTCTCACTCTCATCCCTGGTGACCCAGATATACACTGCAACCTATATCCCTCTCTCACTATCATCCCTGGTGACCCATGTATAAACTGGAACCTACCTCTCTCTCTCACTCTCATCCCTGGTGACCCAGATATTCACTGCAACCTACTTCCCTCTCTCACTCTCATCTCTGGTGTCCCAGATATTCACTGCAACCTACCTCCCTCTCTCACTTTCATCCCTGGTGACCCAGGTGTACGCTGCAACCTACCTCCCTCTCTCACTCTCATCCCTGGTGACCCAGGTATACAGTACAACCTACCTTCTTCTCTCACTCTCATCCCTGGTGACCCAGATATACACGGCAACCTATATCCCTCTCTCACTATCATCCCTGGTGACCAAGATATACACTGCAACATACCTCCCTCTCTCTCTCTCATCCCTGGTGAACCAGATATACACTGCAACCTACATCCCTCTCTCACTCTCATCCCTGGTGACCCAGATATACACTGCAACCTACATCCCTCTCTCAGTATCATGTGCGGGCCTTGGTGACCCAGATATACACTGCAGCCTACCTCCCTCTCTCACTCTCATCCCTTGTGACCCAGATATACACTGCAACCTACATCCCTCTCTCACTCTCATCCCTGGTGACCAGATATACACTGCAACCTAACCTCCCTCACACACTCTCATCCTAGGAGACCCATCTATACACTGCAAACCTACTTCCAACTCTCTACTCATCCCAGGTGACGTAGATATACACCGCAACCTATCTCTCTCTCTCACTCTCATCCCCTGGTGACCCAGATATAACACTGCAACTTACCTGCCTCTCTCACTCTCATCCCCTGGTGACCCAGATATACACTTTAACCAACCTTCCTCTCTCATCTCTCATCCCTGGTGGACCCAGGATATACAACTGCAACCTACCTCCCCTCTCTCACACTCCTCCCTGGTGACTCCAGGTATAACGCTGCACCCTACCTCCCACTCTCACTCTGCTCCATCTCCCCTGTGACCCAGGTAGACGCGCAATCTACCTCCCACTCGCACTCTCATCCCTGTGACCCAATAACATGCAAACCTACTCCCTCTCTCACTCTCATCCCTGGTGACCCAGATATACACTGCAACCCTAACCACCCTCTCTCACTCTTCAGCCTGGTGCCCAAAAACACTGCAAACCAACTCCCTCTCTCACTCTCATCCCCTGGTGACCCATAAATACACTGCAACCTACCGCCCTCTCTCACTCTCATACCCTGGTGACCCAGGATACTACACTGCCAACCAACCTCTCCCTCTCACTCTCATCCCAGGTGACCCAGATATACACTGCAACTACCTCTCCCTCTCACTTCTCATCCCTGGTGACCCAGATATACACTGCAACCTACATCCGTCTCTCACATCTCACCAGGTGACCCAGATAAACACTGCAACCTACATCCCTCTCTCACTCATCCCTTGTGACCCAGATATACCTGCAACCACCAACCACCTCTCCACTCTCTCCCTGTGGACCCCGAATAATCACTGCAACCTACCTCTCTCTTCTCACTCTCATCCTGGTGACCCGATATACAGCTGCAACTACCAACGACTCTCTCACTCTCAACCCTGGTGACTCAGATATACACTGCAACCACCTCTCTCTCTCACTCTCATCCCTGGAGACCCAGATATACACTGCCACCTACCTACCTCTCTCACTCTCATCCCTGGTGACCCAGACATACACTGCAACCTACCTCTCTCTCTCACACTCATCCCTGGTGACCAAGGTATACACTGCAACCTACCTCGCTCTCTCAAACTCATACCCTGGTGACCCAGGTATACACTGCGACCTACCTCTCTCTCTCCCACTCCTCCCTGGTGACCCAGGTATACACTGCAACCTACCTCTCTTTCTCGCTCTCATCCCTGGTGACTCAGGTATACACTGAAACCTACCAGACTCTCTCACTCTCATCTCATCCGCGGTGACCGAAATAACACTGTAACCCTACCTCTACTCTCTCACTCTCATCCCTGGTGACCCAGATATACTCTGCAACCTACCTCCCTCTGTCACTCTCATCCCTGGTGACCCAGATATACACTGCAACCTACCTCCGTCTCTCACTCTCATCCCTGGTGACCCAGATATAACACTGCCAACCTACGTCCCTCTCTCACTGCTCATCCCTGGTGAGACCACAGATATACACTGCATCCTACCTACCTCTCTCACTCTCATCCCTGGTGACCCAGAATATACACTGGCCACCTACTCCGTCTCTCACTCTCATCCCTGGTGAACCAATATACACTGCATCCACACTACCTCTCTCACTCCAAGTCCTGTTGGCCCCAGATAAACACTGCAACCTACCTCTCTCTCACACGTCTCATCCCTGGTGACCCAGATATACACCTGCCAACCTACCTAACCTCTCTCACTCTCATCCTCCCTGGTGACACAGAATACACTGCAACCTACCTACCTCTCTCACTCTCATCCCTGGTGACCCAGATATACACAGCAAACCTACCTCCTCTTCGCCAACATCTCATCCCTGGTGACCCAGATATACACTGCAACCTACCTCTCTCTCTCACTCTCATTCCTGGTGACCCAGATATACACTGCAACCTACCTCTCTCTCCTCTCACTCTCATCCCTGGAGACCCCCGATATAACAACTGCAACCTACTACCTCTCACACTCTCATCCCTGGTGACCCAGATATACCTCAACCTACATCCCTCTCTCACTCTCATCCCTGGTGACCGACAAAAAACACTCAACCTACCTACCTCTCTCTCTCTCATCCTGGTGACCCAGATAGTACACTGCAACCTACTCCCTCTCTCTCTCTCATCCCTGGTGACACAGATACATACACTGCAACCTACCTACCCTCTCTCACTCTCATGTCCTGGTGAACCAGTAACACTGCAACCTACGGCAACCTCTATCACTCTCATGCCCCTGGTGACCCCAGATATACACTGCAAACTACCTCTCCTCTCTCTCTCACTCTCATCCGAGGTGACCCAGATATATACACTGCAACCCTCCCCTCTCTCTCTCACTCCACCTCCCTGGTGTCCGAGATATACAATGCAACCTACCTTCCTCTCTCACTCTCAATTCCCTGGTGACCCAATATAAACACTGCAACCTACCTCCCACTCTCACTCATTCCCAGGTGACCCAGATATCACACTGGCAACCTCTACCTCCCCTCTCACTCATCCCTGGTGACCCAGATATACACTGCCAACCTAACCTCCCCTCTCTTACCTCATCCTTGATGACCCAGATATACACGCATCCTACCTCCCCCTCTCACTCTCGTCCCTGTGACCCATATATTCACTGCAACCTACCTCCCTCACTCCACTCTCATCCCATGGTGACCCAGGTATACACTGCAACCTACCTACCTCTCTCACTCTCTTCCCTGGGGACCCAGATATACACTGCAACCTACCCCTCTCTCTCACTCTCATCCCTGGTGACCCAGGTAACACTGCAAAACACCCTACCTCTCTCACTCTCTTCCCTGAGGAGACCCAGATATACACTGCACCCCTACCTCTCTCCTCTCACATGTCATCCCTGGTGACCCAGGTATACACAGCAACCTACCTCCTTCTCTCACTCTCATCCCTGGTAACCCAGGTATATTGCAACCTACTTAGCTCTCTCACTCTCATCCCAGGTGACCCAGGTATACACTGCAACCTACCTCCCTCGCTCACTCTCATCCCTGGTGACCCAGTTACACTGCAACCTACCTCCCTCCGCTCACTCACATCTCTGGGTGACGCAGATATACATTGCAACCTACCTCTCTCTCACACTCATCCCTGGTGACCCAGGTATACACTGCAACCTACCTCGCTCTCTCAGACTCATACCCAGGTAGACCCGGTATACAACTGCGACCTACCACTCTCTCTCAACACCTCCCTCCCTGGTGACCCGGTATACCTGCAACTACCTCTCTTCTCGCTTTCATCCCTTGTGACTCAGGTATACACTGAAACCTACCTGTCTCTCTCACACACATCCCTGGTACCCAGTATAATACAACTGCAACCTACCTACCTCTCTCATTCTCATTCCCTCGTGACCGCAATATACACAGGCAACTACCTCCCTCCTTCACTCTCATCCCTGGTGACCAGGTATAAAAACTGCCAAACTAACTACCTCTCCCATTCTACACCTCTGTGACCCCAGGTATGGCACTGCAACTCCTACCTCCTCCCTCACTCACACTCATCCCTGTGACCCAGGTATACTCTCTGCGAACCTTCCTTCCCTCTGTCCACTCTCAATCCCTGGTGGCCCAGGTGATATATTTCAAACCTACCTCCCTCTCGTCTCCACTCTCATCCCTGGTGACCCAAGTATACACTGAACCTACCTCCCTCTCTCACTCTCATCCCTGGTGACCCAGGTAAACACCGCAACCTATCCCCCCTCACACACTCTCATCCTGGGTGACCCAGATATATTCTTGCAATCACTACCTCTCTCTCTCACTCTCTTTCCCTGGTGGCCCAGGTATTCACTGCAGCCTACCTACCGCTCTCACTCTCTTCCCTGGTGACCCATTTTTTTATAATATAAACAGCAACCTACCTCTCTCTCTCACTCTCATCCCTGGTGACCCAGGTATACACTGCAACCTACCTCCCTCTCTCACTCTCATCCCTGGTGACCCAGGTATACACTGCAACCTACCTCCCTCTCTCACTCTCATCCCTGGTGACCCAGATATACACTGCAACCTACCTCTCTCTCACACTCATCCCTCGTGACCCAGGCATACACTGCAACCTACCTCTCTCTCTCACACTCATACCTTGATGACCCAGGTATACACTGCGACCTACCTCTCTCTCTCACACTCCTCCCTGGTGACCCAGGTATACACTACAACCTACCTCTCTTTCTCACTCTCATCCCTGGTGACTCAGGTATACACTGCAACCTACCTCTCTCTCTCACTCTCTTCCCTGGTGGCCCAGGTATACACTGCAACCTACCTCCCTCTCTCACTCTCATCCCTGGTGACCCAGATATACACTGCAACCTACCCCTCTCTCTCTCACTCTCACCCCCCCTGTGACCCAGTATACACTGCAAAACCTTTCCTCCCCTCTCACTCCTCTCCCTGGTGACCCCAGAGATACACTGCAACCTACATCCTTCTCTCATTCTCCATCCCTGTGACCAGGTATACACTGCAACGTACCTAACCTCTCCTCACTCCCCTTCCTGGTGACCCAGATATGCAACTGCAACCTACCTCTCCCTCTCACTCCTCATCCCTGTGACCCAGGTAAATACACGCAACCTTCCTCCCTCTCTCACTCCTCATCCATCCCAGGTGACCCCCATATACACTGCAACCTACATCCTCTCTCATTTCTCATCCCTATAGACGAAGGTATAACACTGCAACTACCTCCCTCTCTCACTCTCGTCCCTGTTGAACCAAGATATAAACAGGGCAACTGCAACCAACCTCTCTCTCAAACTCATCCCTCGTGACCCAGGCATACACTGCAACCTACCTCTCTCTCACACACTCATACCTTGATGACCCAGGTATACACTGCGACCTACCTCTCTCTCATCCTCTCACACAC
Source organism: Cherax quadricarinatus (assembly GCF_026875155.1). Lineage (NCBI taxonomy): Eukaryota > Metazoa > Arthropoda > Malacostraca > Decapoda > Parastacidae > Cherax > Cherax quadricarinatus. The sequence goes on along the minus strand of NC_069407.1, from coordinate 46,947,068 downwards.
CTCGCCTGGTTACCCAGGTTATACACTACAACCTACCTCTCTTCCATCACACTCACCCTGGTGACTCATGTATACACTGCAACCTACCTCTCTCTCTCACTCTTTTCCCTGGTGACCCAGGTATACACTGCAACCTACGTACCTACCTCTCTCACTCTCATCCCTGGTGACCCAAATATACACTACAACCTACCTCCCTCTCCCATTCTCATCTCTTGTGACCCAGGTATACACTGCAACCTACCTCCCTCTCTCACTCTCATCCCTGGTGACCCAGGTATACACTGCAACCTACCTCACTCTCTCACTCTTTTCCCTGGTGACCCAGGTATACACTGCAACCTACCTCCCTCTCTCACTCTCATCGCTGGTGTCCCAGGAATACACTGCAACCTACCTCCCTCTCTCACTCTCATCCCTGGTGACCCAGGTATACACTGCAACCTACCTCCCTCTCTCACTCTCATCCCTGGTGACCCAGGTATACCACTACAAACCTTCCTCCCTCTCCTCTCACCTCTTATCCCTGGTGACCCAGGTAATACACTGCAACCTACCCTCCGCTCTCACTCTCATGCCCTGGTGACCCAGGTGTACACTGCAACCTACCTCCCTCTCTCACTCTCATCCCTGGTGAGCCAGGTATACACTGCAACCTACCTCCCTCTTTCACTCTCATCCCTGGTGGCCCAGGTATACACTGCAACCTCCCTCCCTCTCTCACACTCATCCCTGTGACCCAGATTATCTTTGCAAACCTAGTCCCACTCTGCGCTCTCATCCCTGGTGACCCAGATATACATTGCACCTACATCACTCTCTCCTCACTCACATCTATTGTGGACCCCGGTATACACCTGCAAACTACCTCCGTACTCTCACTCTACATCCCTGGTGACCCCGTGTACATCGCAACCTACTCTCTCTCTCACTTTCATCCAGGTGATCCAGGTATACCGCTGCAACCTACCCTCCCTCTCTCACTCTCATCCCTGTGACCCAGATATCCACTGCCAACTATAACCCCTCTCTCACTATCACCCTGGTAGACCATGTAACACTGGAACCTACCTCTCATCTCTCACTCTCATCTCTGGTGACCCAGATATTTCACTGCAACCTAACCTCCCTCCTCACTCACATCCCTGGTGACCCAGCTACACTCTGCAACCTATATCTCTCTCTCACTATCTCATGCCTATGAAACCCAGTTATACAACTGCAACCTACTCTCCCTCTCTCACAATCATATCCCTGTGACCCGGGGTTATTGTAATACAGTGCAACGTACCTCCGTCTCTCCCCTCAACCCAGGTGACCCTGATATAACACTTCAACCTGAACATCCCCCTCTCACTCTCATCCCTGGTGTACCCAGATATACACTGCAACCTACCATCCCTCTCTCAGTATCATCCCAGGTGACGCCAGATACGGGTGAAACTGCAGCCTACCTGCCCTCTCTCACTCTCATCCCTTGTGACCCAGATATACACTGCAACCTACATCCCTCTCTCACTCTCATCCCTGGTGACCAAGATATACACTGCAACCTACCTCCCTCTCTCACTCTCATCCCTGGTGACCCATCTATACACTGCAACCTACTTCCCTCTCTCACTCTCAATCCCTGGTGACGTAGAATATACATACACTGCAACTACCTCTCTCTCTCACTCTCCTCCCTGGTGACCGCAGATATACACTGCAACCTCCCTCCCTCTCTCACTACACAATCACTTGGTGACCCAGATATACACTGTAAGCCTACCTCCTTCTCTCAACTCTCATATCCCTGGAGCCCAGATAAACAACTGCAAACCTACCTCCCTCTCTCACCTCCTCCCTGGTGACCCAGGTATACACTGCAACCTACGTCCTACTCTCACTCCTCACCGCTGTGAGTGACCCAGTATACGCTGCAACCTACCTCCCTCTCTCACTCTCATCCCTGGTGACCCAGATATACACTGCAACCTACCTCCCTCTCTCACTCTCATCCCTGGTGACCCAGATATACACTGCAACCTACCTACCTCTCTCACTCTCATCCCTGGTGACCCAGATATACACTGCAACCTACCTCCCTCTCTCACTCTCATCCCTGGTGACCCAGATATACACTGTAACCTACCTCCCTCTCTCACTCTCCTCCCTGGTGACCCAGATATAAACTGCAACCTACCTCTCCTCTCTCACCTCATCCCTGGTTAACCCAGATATACACTGCAACCTACCTCCTCTCTCACTCTCACCTGGTGACCCAGATATAACTGCCACCTACCTACCTCCCTTCCCTCTCGCACTCTCATCCCAGGTGACCCACATTTTATAACACTGCAACCTACCTAACCACTTCTCACTCTCAACCCTGGTGACCCAGATATACCTGCAAACCCTAACGTAACCTCCCTCTCTCACTCTCATCCCTTAGACCCAGATATACACTGAGTAACCTACCTCCCTCTCTCACTCTCATCCCTGGTGTCCCAGAAATAAAACTGCACCTACTCCCCTCTCACTACTGATCCCTGGTACCCAATATACACTGCACTACATCCCTCTCTCAGTATCATCCCTGGAGACCCAATATAACCTGCAGCCGACCTCCCTCTCTCACTCATCATCCCCTTGTGACCCATGATATACACTGCACCTACATCCCCTCCCTCCACTCACATCCCTGGGTGACCAAGATATACACTGCAACTACCACTACCTCTCTCACTCTCATCCCTGGTGACACAGATATAAACTGCAAACCTACCTCCCCCTCTCTCACTCTCATGGCCCTGGAGACCCAGATATTAAACTGCAACCTACCTCCGTCTCTCACTCTCATCCTGGTGACCCAGATATACACCTCAACCTACCTCCGTCTCTCATCTCATCCCTGTTGACCAGATAATAAAACTGCAACCTACCTCCCTCTCTCAATCTCATCCCTGGTGACTCCAGATAAACACAGCAACCTACCTACCTCTCTCACTCTCATCCCATGGTGACCCAATATAAACTGCAAACCTACCTCCGTCCTCTCAACTCTCATCCCGTTGACCCAGATATAAACTGCAACCTACCCTCCGTCTCTCACTCTCATCCCCGTGACCCAATATACACTGGCAACCTACCTCCCTCTCTCTCTCACTCACATTTGGCCCAGGTGACCCAGATATACCCTGCAACCTACCTACCTCTCTCACTCTCATCCCTGTGACCCAGATATAAACTGCAACCTACCTCCGTCTCTTCTCACATCACATCCCTGGGTGACCAGATATAAACTGCAAGACCTACCTCCCTCTCTCACTCTCATCCAGTGTGACCCAGAAATACATCTGCAACCTACCACACTCTCTCAATCTCATCCCTGGGTGCCCAGCATATACACTGCAACCTACCCTACGACACTCACTCTCCATGCCTGTGACCCGATATACAATGCAACCTACCTCCGTCTCTCACCATCATGCCTGGTGAACCAGATATACACTTCACTGCAACCTACCTACCTCTCTCACTCTCATTCCAGGTGACCCAGATAACACTGCAACCTACCTACCTCCCACTACCATGCCGGTGAACCAGATATACACTGCCAACCTACCTCTCTCTCACTCTCATGCCTGGGGAACCAGATAAAACAATGGCAACCTAACCTCCCTCTCTCACTCTCATTCCCCTGTGACCCAAATATACAACTGCTCACCTGCCTCTCATCTCTCACTCTCATACCAGGTGAACCAGAAAACAGCTTCCAACACCCTTAACCCCACTCTCTCACACATCATACCTGTTACCCAATATAACACAGCAACCTACCTACCTCACTCACACTCAATCCTAGGATGAACCAGAAATACACTGCATCAACCTTACTCCCTCTCACACACTCAACCCTGGAGACCCAGATATACACTCAACCTAACCTACCTGTCCACTCTCATACCTGGTGACCCAGATATACACACAAACCTACCTACCACTCTCACACTCATTCCTGTGACGGACCATGAAATACACTGCAACCTACCACCTCTCCACTCTCATTCCCTGGTGACCCCGATATACACTGCAACCTACCTACCTGTCTCACACTCTCATGTCCTGGTGAACCAGATATACACTGCAACCTACCTCCCTCTCTCACTCTCATGCCTGGTGAACCAGATATACACTGCAACCTACCTACCTCTCTCACTCTCATTCCTGGTGACCCAGATATACGCTGCAACCTACCTCTCTCTCTCACTCTCATCCCTGGTGACCCAGATATACACTGCAACCTACCTACCTCTCTCACTCATCCCTGGTGACCCAGATATACACTGCAACCTACCTACCTCTCTCACTCTCATCCCTGGTGACCCAGATATACACTGCAACCTACCTCCCTCTCTCACTCTCATCCCTGGTGACCCAGATATACACTGCAACCTACATCCTTCTCTCATTCTCATCCCTGGTGACCCAGGTATACACTGCAACCTAACCACCCTCTCTCACTCACTCCCTGTGACCCAGATATTACACCTGCAAAACCTACCCTCCCTCTCTCACTCTCATCCCCTGTGACCAGGTATATACTGGGCCATGCTCACTAACTTTCCCAGGTGACCCATATAACACTGCCTCTCCACTATCATCCCTAGGTGACCCAGATATTACACTGCCACCCCTAACCTCTCTCTGTCATCTCTGGTGATGATTTTATTCTGTCTGTTTGAAATAATAAGAAAATCCCTTATTTTTCATTATCAGTTTTTTTGTGCTTTCGAGTATGTTTCAAAAATTCTTAAATTTTCACCATATTAGGATAAATAGGGATTTATTAGGATATATAATTGGAATGAGGTTCCCACCAACTTGAATCCCGAGGCAACCATCCAAGCATAGGCGCAGTTCCTGAAAAACGAAGGCAACTGCTAACCACTCAGTATAATCAAGGCAGTGCGCAACTACCCCAAGGGAACGGATAACTGTGTCCCTCTGGGCCCCATCATCGAGAATCAAGAGGCAGACCAAGAAAAGTCCTACTGAGAACGAGAAAATGCGCCACATAAGGCAAAAAAAATTGAGGAAGGTAACCCAGTGGAGCAATAAGAAATAATACAAGTGACGACACTGTAGCCCCCAAGGATGAGACCACGGCCCCAGCACTAAGGAGACAAGCCCAACCAGGACACCACAGCCTCAATGACAACCCTGAGGAAGACCAATCAACGAACAATTAATATTTGCCAAATACGAAGTCTATAAGGCGATCGTGTCATTCCAGGCAGATCTGCACAAGTTACACTGGGAATTCGACCTCAGCACCTCAAAGAGATGGTAAATCCAGTACTCGGTGAATCTGCATCAATTCTTCTCACCGAGTTAACAACTTTCGTCAACAATTGCCTGGCTGGGCGAATCCCAGAAGAAATTAAACCTTTCTTTTTTGGAGCCTCACTGTGTGCTTTGAAGAAGAGGGATGGGGGAATCAGACCCATTGCAGTTGGAAACACTCTTCGCCGTCTCGTTGCCAAAGCAGCAGTGAGAACATTCGCCTAGAAGCTGCCACTTTACTCCAGCCACACCAACTGGGCTTTGGGGTCTCTCAAGGCAGTGAAGCTGCAGCTCATGCGGCAAGGGCCTACATCAGGGACCTACCAGAAGACAAGGCCATAGTCAAACTTGATTTTAGAAATGCCTTTAATATGGTGAGGAGAGATGCTGTTTTGCCAGCTGTTCGGGTTCGGTTCCCCAGTCTCTTTCCCTTCATTTCAGCCGGCTACAGCAAACCCTCAATTCTTTTGTTTGGAGAACATGAAATTCAATCATCAGAGGGTGTTCAGCAGGGTGACCCACTTGCTCCACTTACTCTTCTGCTTGGCAGTAAGAGAACTAACTTCCAGCCTACGCAGTGAGGTCAATATATGGTACCTGGATGACGGCACTCTGGCAGGTACTGAAGAGTCCCTCGTGGGGACCTACAATGGTGAAAACACAGGGAGAAGACTTGGGACTCATCCTCAATCCCTCTAAGTGTGAAATCATCACAGCGAACCAGGAAATAATCAATGCTGTGCGAAGAATCCTCCGGAAATCTCAACTACAAACTCCGTCCAACAGTACCCTCTTGGGGGGCACCGCTGGGTCACCAGGCCATCATACTGTCCTCAGGGACAAATTGAATGACCTTATGAGAATGGAGGAGAGAATAAGTGATCTTGATGCCCATGATGCTCTGTATCTCCTCACAAGGTGTCTTACTATGCCAAGACTCACTTACTTCTTGAGGTGTGCACCCTCTTTTGACAACCCAACACTCGATGAATATGACGCACACCTGAGATCACTTTTAAGAAGGCACTGAACCTGTCACTAGAGGATGAGCAATGGATCAGGCAACCTCCAGTGCGACTGGGAGGTATAGGGTGCGTAAAGCAAAGCATATGTTGCTTTACCTGCTTTTCTGTCTTCGTGTTTGGCTTCCAGTGCATTAGTCAAGAAATAGTGCCCAACGCTTGAGAGACTTGGTAGGAGCTCAAGACCCCAGATTTACTGAAGCAGCAAATCGGTGGGACACCCTTACAGACTCCTCCAGTAGACCAGCTCCTCCCAACAGCACAAACAGTCCCACTGGGACACAACCAATCATGGAAAAAATCGCCAACACAATGCTCTCCAATGCTTCAGGAAAGAACAAAGCTCGTCTCCTGGCAGTGAAGGCCACCACACTCAGGAGATTTCCTGTTAGCTGTTCCCAATTCCTCCCTGGGCACCCGTCTCGACCCACAGGCCATTCGGATTGGTGTTGCTCTTCGCCTAGCCGCCCCCATCCTCACCGAACATAGATGTATTTGCGGCAGGGCGACAGCTGATCAATTCGGACTCCATGGTCTCGTGTGCCACACAGCAGAAGGGAAGTATGCCAGACATGAGGAGGTCAATGACATAATAAAGAGAAGCCTCGCCACAGCCGTTGCCCAGCTCAACGGGAACCCCAGTACAGAGGTCTGATGGAAGTCAAAAGCGTCCTGATGGAGCCACATATGCTACCCTGGAAAGATGGAAAGCAGATTGCCTGGGACTACACCTGTGCTGCCACATTGGCAGACACCTACTTGCCATACTCTGTAGTGGAAGGGGTGGAGCTGCCAGCCACAGGGAGGACCCAGAAGATCCGCAAATATGAAGACCTTTCCCCTTGCTATAACTTCATTGCAATAGGGTCGGAGACCTTGGAGCATGGGGCAGTGTGCTCTAAAGTTCCTCAAAGAGCTAGGTGAAAAGCTCATCATAGAAACCAAGGACACAGGGCGACCAGCTTCCTCTTTCAGAGACTCAGTGTTGCGATCCAGAGAGGAAATGCCTGCAGCAATTCTGGGCACGCGGCCCACCGCAGGGGAGCTGGACGAAGTATTCGAGATGTAGCTCTGCGTTACCTATGTTGTTTTACTTTTGTATTCATATTTTGTGAATGTTTGTCAATGTATTTTGTCTTTAAATAAAATATATATTTATATATAATATATATATATATATATATATATATATATATATATATATATATATATATATATTATATAATATATATATATATATATATATATATTAGCACACTGTTCGATTCCCACCAAGGCAGGGTGGCCCGAAAAAGAAAAACTTTCACCATCATTCACTCCATCACTGTTTTGCCAGAAGGGTGCTTTACACTACAGTGCTTAAATTGCAACATTAACACCCTCCTTCATATATTTATATATATAATATTATATATATATATATATATATATATATATATATATATATATATATTATATATATATTATTTATATATATTATTATATATATATATATATATATATGGTTAGGAAACATTAATTTAGAAGCCAGTACCCAAAGAAATATCTTTTTCTGACTTATCTGATATCATTTTGGGAGACGTAAATATGTATAATGGAAGCAGACATATTATATGTCGTGTGTAAGTCGATCAGGATATGGAGTGTTGGACGCTCGTTCCTTCGTCTGGTACTCGCGCTAAAATCAGGCAGTGGGCATATTACAACTTGTGCTCTGGTCAGTATATACATTACTGGGTGTATGTCTCTCAGTGTTCATACACAGAGAGGTTAATTGAATCCCTTTTTAAGGGTTTAAAGTATTCATGACTGGTGATGAACAGGTTTCATGCAGCCTTAATGATTCTCGTGTAGTCGATAGACTTTAACCCCGCCCCCTCCTTGCTTTATGTGTTGCAGATCCGGCTGGTCGATGCAGAGGGCATCATCAACCCAAAGGCATTCTATAACTACTTGACGGCTTGGGTGAGCAACGATGCTCTAGCCTACAGCGCCTCGCAGGCTGACCTGCGACCTGAGCCCAGACACTGGTCTCATGACAGATACGACCGTGGCCTGAAGGTACGTGTACCAGTGACCTGAAAGGTACATCCAGGTTAAATGTCATGACCTCTGGGAAAAGAGATTAAAGCTCGCCCAGAGTGTGTTTTGGGTATCGGAAACACACGTACAGAAGCTTGAGAACTGAATGCGGTTCAGTTGTCTTACGAAGCTCCTCTGTACAGTGAGATTTTTTGTAAATCCGATTGAGAAAGTCCATTCAGAACTAATGAGCTGATAGTCAGGTCTTTATGGTACGTGCTGATAGTCAGGTCTTCATGATACGTGCTGATAGTTAGGTCTTTATGGTACGTGCTGATAGTCAACACTGATCACCCAGTGATTTGACTAAATACCGTCATTACACGGTCAGTGGTTATAATAATTGATGATAATAAATGTACAGGGTGTCCCTCAAGTCTGGACTCATACAGGGTGTCCCTCAAGTCTGGACTCATACAGAGTGTGCCTCAAGTCTGGACTACATGGAGTCTACCTGGAGGGCATTCCGGGGATCAACGCCCCCGCGGCCCGGTCCACGACCAGGCCTCCCGGTGGATCAGGGCCTTATCAACGAGGCTGTTACTGCTGGCCGCACGCAATCCAACGTACGAACCACAGTCCGGCTGATCCGGCACCGTCTTTAGGTATCTGTCCAGCTCCCTCTTGAAGACAACCAGGGGTCTTCCCGTAATGCCCCTTATTGGTGGTGGGAGGCTTGAAGGACACCTTGTATAGCTACCACAGATCAATATTTACTATGATTGGTTACTTGTTCCCGTGTACAGATACCCAAAAGTCAACCACTGGTGTACACCCAGCTGCCATTCTACCTGCACCAGCTGGGCGACACTGACACCATCACCAACATGATCAACCAGGTGCGCACCATCTGCCGCAGGTTCCAGGAGAAGGGGCTACCCAACTTCCCCACAGGAGTACCCTTCACATTCTGGGAGCAATATATAAAGCTCAGGTGAGTAATGCCGTAGCACTCCGCAGGGGCTAGTAGCAGCCTCGACTGACCAATGCAGGGACGGCTCCCAAAGTGGGGTACGTGCACCACCATGGGTACGTGCACCACCATGGGTACGTGAAGGGATTTTTCAGCGGGAGTGCGAGTGAATTTCGTTACAGAATGTGTTGTTATTGTTACTAGTTTTGATTTTTTTTTAATTTATTTAGTTTTATTTTTTTTAAACGTTCAATAGTCCGTGTGCTAGTTGGGTAATGTTGTTAATTATGAGCACCATAATGTTGGTTAGTTGGAGCGCCATAATGTGGCGGCTTTGCCGCTCAGAAGAGCGAGCGTTGCTCACACACTGTATGGTTCCCCACAACACATCTATGTGAGCCTCAATTCTGCTTTGTGTATCACCTAGACCAGATTTCATGCTGGGCTCTCTGAGGAGAATGACCTCAGGACGGCTCTGTTCAAAACAGCAGCCAGCGCTGACGTCCTGCCTGTCAACAGGCAAGCACATCCTTCCCGTTGAATCTTCCAGGTCTTAAGACACGTAAATATTTCAAGTCCTAATTAACTAATCGCACTTTATACCTGTATTAGCACCCCGTGTATGTTTGTCTATCTTGGCTGTGTTTGTCTATCTTGGCTGTGTTTGTATATCTTACGTATGCAAGATATTAACAATCTTTCTCTACAAGTATATTTATCGTCAAGTTGTAGGATGTACTTGCTTGCCACCAGCAAATATGATCAATAACAAAGCTTTCGTGATGCAAGTTTGTTGTTACCCAGGTTGCATTCTCCTAAAACTGAGCAGCACATTGATCTATCTGCACGTCTTGTCCCAGACATAACTTGCAAAATGTTATTTTACATATATTTTGACAGAGCGGTACGTGCTGGGTAACACCAGAGCGTCCTGCAGGACGCTGGCGGGACGAACTTAGCAGAGGTTCCTTTAGTTAAGGCTAATTTCCATTAGTTGAAGCTAATACTCATTAGTTAGGGCTAATATTCTTTTGCTGAGGGTAATTTACTTTCGTTAAGGCTAATTTACTTTTAGTTAGGGCTAGTTCACTTTTGTTACAAGTAATTTGCTTTAGTTAAGGTAATGTTGCTTAATTTGTTGTGACACACTGAACTGAAGTGTGCCTGTCAAGAGTAACTTATTTTGACATGTGTACCTGTCAAGGGTAGGTAACTATTATCTTGATGCGTGTACCTGTCAAGGGTTGCTGTCAAAAGTATTATCTGGACGTGTACCTGTCACGGGTCACTGTCAAGGGTACCTGTCAAGAGTAGCTGTCAAGGGTACCTGTCAAGGGTACCTGTCAAGGGTACCTGTATGTTAATATTACACCTGAAACATCGTTAAAAGTATTGTTTATGTTTTGCGTTTTTCGTTGCTAGATTCTACCTGGTGCTGGCGCTGCTGGCGGTGCTAACGGCGGTGTTCCTGGTGCTGTCGGTGGTGCTGATGAACGTGTGGGCGGCGGCACTGGTGGTGCTGCTGCTTGCCACACTGGTGCTTCAGCTGTTCGGAGTGCTGGGCGTGGTGGGCGTGAAGCTGTCTGCTGTGCCCGCCGTGCTGCTCATCGTCAGCGTGGGCGTGGGCGTGGAGTTCTGCGTGCACGTGACCGTGGGCTTCCTGACGGCGGTGGGCGGCAGGGATCGGCGGGTGATCCTGGCCGTGCAGCACATGGCAGCTCCCGTGCTGCATGGTGCAGCATCCACTCTCCTAGCATCCATCATGCTGCTCTTCTCGGAGTTTGAGTTTATCAGAAGGTAAGAGTACTCTCTCTCTCTCTCTCTCTCTCTCTCTCTCTCTCTCTCTCTCTCTCTCTCTCTCTGTACTCTTTATTGAAGGTGCTCAGGAAGGACTCATTGTATACTCTTATTGCTTGAAGGTAGTCTGGAAGTACTCTTGTTTATTGAAGGTTATCAGAATGTACTCGTGGAGGAATGCAGAATATACTCTTGTTTCTTGAAGATACTCAGGAAGTATTCTTTCTTGAAGGTACTCAGGAAGTATTCTTTCTTGAAGGTACTCAGGAAACACTCTCCTGTCTGGAAGGTTCTCAGATTGTACTCACTGCATATTCTCACCTCTTGAAGGTGCTCAGAAAGCATTCACTGTGTACTCTTGCTTCAGGATTCCAAATAATGATTTTCTAGCATACAATACATAAACACTATGTGCATTATACCGCGATATACTCTTGGAAGCCTTGCTTGGTATACCACTGAATTATAATAGAGTGAGGAGGTCGCTGTGTGTATGAACTGTGCAGTTCCAAGTTTTGGGAATGATATAGATCCCTACCCTCCAACTATCGTCCGGTC
>NC_069407.1:46910368-46930368 GCF_026875155.1 Cherax quadricarinatus | reverse complement strand
CAGGAGCCATTTGTCAGACCAGGCTTGCAGTCTGTCCAGATCCCTTGTAGGCTTGTATTCTCCTCACTAGCGTCACATCGTCTGCGAACAGGGACGCCTCTGACTTTATGCCTTCCATCATGTCATTCACACATACAGGAAACAGCACCAGAGCTGAGACTGACCTTTGTGGAACCCCACTCGACACATGAACCCACTGTTACACCTCGTCTCGGACCGACACACGTTGTTTCTTTCCTGTCAGGTATTCCCTGCTTCATTGCAGTACTTTCTCTCCTATTCCTGCCTGCTCCTCTAGTTTTTCACCCAGTCTCATGTGTGATACTGTGTCGAAAGCCTTTTTACAGTCCAAGAAGATGCAGTCTACCCATCTCTCTCTCCTGTCTTACTTCCGTTACCTTGTCATAGGATCGTGATACAGGATTTCCCCTCCCTGAATCTTTTCCTAATAATCTTCTTCATAACTATGCATGCAGTAAATGTCAGCGAGACTGGTCTGTAATTTAGCGCAGCCTGTCTGTCTCCTATCTTAAAAATTGGGACCACATTTGTTGTCTTCCACACCTCAGGGAGTTGCCCTGATTCGATAGATTTATTGAAGATTGTTGTTAATGGCACACACAGTGCATCTGCTCCCTCTCTCACGACCTAAGGAGAAATATTATCTAGGCCCATCGCCTTCGTGGTATCTGGTTCCAGTAGCAGCTTCTTCACCTCCTCCTTGATTGTGTACAGTGTGTCCAACACTTGTTGGTGCACCCTGCTACCTCGGTTTGCTGGGAGCCTTTCTGTCTCCACTGTGAATACCTCCCTGAATCTTGAGCTGAGCTCTTTACATACTTCCTGGTCGTTCCTTGTGAACTTTCCTCCTTCCTTCCTCAACCTGATTGCCTGATGTAGACAGCCTGTACTGTCTGCACAGACAGCATAGGCTGTCTGTGCAGACAGTACAGGCTGTCTACATACCAGGCTGTCTGCACTGATCCTTGACCGTTGTTTCCTCCTGATGTGGCTGTATAACAACTTTGGGCCATATTTGGCTTTTGATGCTATATCATTCTCGTACTGATGCTAGAATTATCTCCTTATCTATGCATATTCATTTGTGTGTGTGTGTGTGTGTGTGTGTGTGTGTGTGTGTGTGTGTGTGTGTGTGTGTGTGTGTGTGTGTGTGTGTGTGTGTGTGTGTGTGTGTGGTGTATGAATGGAGCTCTGATGGGATCTCATTCATCCACAAATTATAGTCTCCCACCATCACGCAAAAAGTTGCCTTAGTCCCCCATCCACCCAGCTGCTGCCTGTTTACCAGCAAGTCTGCCAGCCAGCCAGCCAGCCAGCCAGCCAACCAGCCTGCTTCTAAGTCTGCTTGCCAGCGAGCCAGCTAACATGCCTGTAAGCCTGCCTGCTGCCCAGCCAGCCTACCAGCCAGCCGGCCTACCTGCCTGCCTAGCGGAGAAGGGCGAGAGGGCAGATCCGCAACGTGAGAGTGACAACACAGGCCGAGTCTAAACCAAAACTGTGACACAGTCACGTGGGAGCCTTTATTGACGACGTCTCGCTCGCACAGTGGCGTTTATTGATGACGTCTCGTTCGCACAGTGGCGTTTATTGATGACGTCTCTCTTGCACAGTGGCGTATATTGATGACGTCTCGCTCGCACAGTGGCGTTTATTGATGACGTCTCGCTCGCACAGTGGCGTTTATTGATGACGTCTCGTTCGCACAGTGACGTTTATTGATGACGTCTCTCTTGCACAGTGGCGTATATTGATGACGTCTCGCTCGCACAGTGGCGTTTATTGATGACGTCTCGCTCGCACAGTGGCGTTTATTGACGACGTCTCGCTCGCACAGTGGCGTTTATTGATGACGTCTCGTTCGCACAGTGACGTTTATTGATGACGTCTCTCTTGCACAGTGGCGTATATTGATGACGTCTCGCTCGACAGTGGCGTTTATTGATGACGTCTCGCTCGCACATGGCGTTTATGACGACGTCTCGCTCGCACAGTGGCGTTATTGATGACGTCTCGTTCGCACAGTGACGTTTATTGATGACGTCTCTCTTGCACAGTGCGTATATTGATGACGTCTCGCTCGCACATGGCGTTTATTGATGACGTCTCGCTCGCACAGTGGCGTTTATTGACGACGTCTCGCTCGCTCCCCCATCTGGAGAGAGAGAGAGAGAGACGTCCAATTATATGTATAATGAGTGTATGACGTGGACGCAGGTGAGATACGTTGAAAAGAGCTGTTTTGATAAGGACCTGCCTAGCTAAAGGCACTGAACGAATATAGCCCTACCTAACACCAGCGAGTTTAAGATAATACCACTCGCTCTCAAATCGATGGGTTTTTACAGGCAAGAATTAGTAAGACAGAGAGGATAGGATCATATTCTTGGACCCATGAAGGTCTTGAATTGCACTCCATAAGAGCTTTCAGAAATAGAACGGAGAGCGGTAACAGGAGGTCTTGCAATCTAATGGGAAGTAATTGTTGAGTCAGAATGACCGGAATGGACAAAAGTGTTGCAGGTGGAGCTTTATAAGAACTGGTGGAGCTTCACAAGAACTGGCGGAACATCACAAGAACTGGTACTGGCACCTCTTGTTATTTTTGGTATGTGTTAGCAACATGCCAAGGAGAGATAAGCTCATATGTATTCTTGTTCGCAGATATTATCGAATTAATTATCCTAAAAACAGGAGATTTGGAGAAAGGTTACAGGTGGGCTCGATCAGCTGTAAGACTGATCAGACACATGCAAGACTGATCAGACACATGCAAGACTGATCAGACACATGCAAGACTGATCAGACACATGCAAGACTGATTAGACACATGCAAGACTGGGAAAATTACGGAAGGGGGAAAAGGAATGGACGAAACTGAGTACAGACTCTAGGGGTTCAGAGGCTGTAAACCCCACTCAGAAAGGATCTAGAGATGAACTTAGTCTACCTCTGGTACGTGCCGAGTACATCACCAGAGGCGCACGTCAACCAGAGGCGCACGTCAACCAGAGGCGCACGTCAACCAGAGGCGTACGTCAACTAGAGGCGCACGTCAACCAGAGGCGAACGTCAACGAGGCGCACGTCAACCAGAGGCGCACGTCAACCAGAGGCGCACGTCAACCAGAGGCGCACGTCAACCAGAGGCGCACGTCAACCAGAGGCGCACGTCAACCAGAGGCGCACGTCAACCAGAGGCGTACGTCAACCAGAGGCGCACGTCAACCAGAGGCGCACGTCAACCAGAGGCGCACGTCAACCAGAGGCGACGTCACCGCACGTCAATCCAAGGCGAACGTCAACGAGCGCACGTCAACAAGAGGCTTACGTCCAACTAGAGGCGACGTCAACAGAGGCGCACGTCAACCAAGGCGTACGTCAACTAGAGGCGCACGTCAACCAGAGGCGTACGTCAACTAGAGGCGCACGTCAACCAGAGGCTCACGTCAATCAGAGGCGCACGTCAACCAGAGGCGCACGTCAGTCAAAGGCGAACGTCAATCGAAGAAACGTCAAAAAGAGAGCTTGTGCCAAATCTAAGATTCAAAAACCTAAAAAAAAAAAGCAATTCGTAACTCTAATGCGTTGCGAAAATGAGGTGCCGGGCCTGTGTTGAGTAAGCAAACTCCTCGCAACCCCCGCCTGATGAAGTACGTCAGAAACTGGAGGGAACACAGAGGTGTACAACTGGTCCAGGAACTTGTGGACCGAACTCTGAAGGGGACTGAAGGAAATGTTGACGTCAGAACATAGAATACAGAAAGTAGTAGTAAACAGAGCAAGATCCAGCTTCAGCGAGGTCTAAAGCTCAGTGCCCCAAGGCACTGTCCTGGCACCTCTGCTGTTTCTCATCCTCATAGCAGACATAGATAAAAACATTAGTCACAGTTTTGTATCATCATTTGCAGATGACACTAAAATAAGCATGAAAGCCAGTACGGTAGAGGACACTGAAAAAATACAGGAAGACATAAACAGGGTTTTCCAGTGGGCAGTGGAGAACAACATGACGTTCAGTGGTGATAAGTTCTAGCTGCTTAGGTATGGAAAGAATGAAGAACTCAAAAGGAACACTATATACAAAACTCAAGAGGGTCACCATATAGAACGAAAAGAAAACGTGAAAGACCTGGGAATAATTATGTCAGCGGACCTTCTTTTAAGGACCATAACAAGACAAAGATCACGACAGCCAGGAAAATGACGGGGTGGGTATTGAGAACTTTCAAAACAAGGGAAATAATGGCAATGGTGACACTCCTTTACTTAGAATATTGCTCAGTGCTGACGGCCCCGTTCAAAGCTGGAGAAATATCGGAGCTGGAGCTATTATAGAGATCGTTAACGGCTCACATTAAGCCAGTAAAGCGCCTAAATTACCGGGAACGCCTTCAAGTTTTGAACATGTACTCATTGGAGAGGAGGAGAAAGATACATGAGAATATATACCTGGAAAGTACTCGAGAGCCTGGTCCCAAATCTGCACACTGCCATAACAACATACTGGAGTGAGAGATATGGAAGGAAGTGCAAAATAAACCCAGTGAGGAGCAGAGGTGCAGTGGGCACAATAAGGGAACACTGCATCAACATCCGGGGTCCCAGATTATTCAACATCTTACCAGAAGATATCAGAAACACGACTGGAACAAGTGTAGAAGCCTTCAAGAGGAAACTGGACAAGTATCTCCACCAGGTGCCAAATCAACCAGGCTGTGATGGATATGTGGGGGAGCAAGCCTCCAGCAGCAACAGCCTGGTTGACCAGGCATGCACCAGACGAGCCTGGCCCATGGCCGGGCTCCGAGAGTAGAGAAACTCTACAAACTCTTCAAAGGTATATATCAAAGGATAAAAGAACTTTGTAAGACGTGATAATAATACATAAGACTTATGGAAGATTTGACAGGATAGACAGAGACAGACTGGACAGGCGAGAAACAGTTACGAGAATGTACAGATAGACGTTAGAGACAGGTGAATCATATTAATGTTAGGAAGTACTTCTGTTCACCCTTGATGCTGTCAAAAACCGTAATGGCTTGGATGAAGAGTAGAGGCATTGCCTCCGTACACAGTTGTAAGAACATGTATGAACAGGGCCCAAGAAGCTAAGAGGAAATAAACCTGGCAACAAGTAGTTAAGAGATTTAACCCGAGCAGCCACCAGTAGAGTGCAGCCACCAGTAGAGTGCAGCCACCAGTAGAGTGCAGCCACCAGTAGAGTGCAGCCACCAGTAGAGTGCAGCACCAGTAGAGTGCAGCCACCAGTAGAGTGCAAGCTACCAGTAGAGTGCAGCCACCAGTAGAGTGCAGCTACCAGTAGAGTGCAGCCACCAGTAGAGTGCAGCCACCAGTAGAGTGCAGCTACCAGTAGAGTGCAGCCACCAGTA
This sequence comes from Cherax quadricarinatus, assembly GCF_026875155.1. Classification (NCBI taxonomy): domain Eukaryota; kingdom Metazoa; phylum Arthropoda; class Malacostraca; order Decapoda; family Parastacidae; genus Cherax; species Cherax quadricarinatus. The sequence continues at coordinate 46,924,955 of NC_069407.1, read as the reverse complement.
GAGTGCAGCTACCATAGAGTGCAGCCACCAGTAGAGTGCAGCCACAGTAGATGCAGCCACCAGTAGAGTGCAGCCACCAGTAGAGTGCAGCTACCAGTAGAGTGCAGCTACCAGTAGAGTGCAGCCACCAGTAGAGTGCAGCTACCAGTAGAGTGCAGCCACCAGTAAGTGCAGCCACCAGTAGAGTGCAGCTACCAGTAGAGTGCAGCCACCAGTAGAGTGCAGCTACCAGTAGAGTGCAGCCACCAGTAGAGTGCAGCCACCAGTAGAGTGCAGCCACCAGTAAGTGCAGCTACCAGTAGAGTGCAGCCACCAGTAGAGTGCAGCCACCAGTAGAGTGCAGCCACCAGTAGAGTGCAGGCCACCAGTAGAGTGCAGCCACCAGTAGAGTGCAGCTACAGTAGAGTGCAGCCACCAGTAGAGTGCAGCCACCAGTAGAGTGCAGCCACCAGTAGAGTGCAGCTACCAGTAGAGTGCAGCCACCATGTAGAGTGCAGCCACCAGTAGAGTGCAGCCACCAGTAGAGTGCAGGCCACCAGTAGAGTGCAGCTACCAGAGAGTGCAGCCACCAGTAGAGTGCAGCTACCAGTAGATGCAGCTACCAGTAGAGTGCAGCCACCAGTAGAGTGCAGCCACCAGTAGAGTGCAGCCACCAGTAGAGTGCAGCCACCAGTAGAGTGCAGCTACCAGTAGAGTGCAGCCACCAGTAGAGTGCAGCCACCAGTAGAGTGCAGCCACCAGTAGAGTGCAGCCACCAGTAGAGTACAGCCACCAGTAGAGTGCAGCTACCAGTAGAGTGCAGCCACCAGTAGAGTGCAGCCACCAGTAGAGTGCAGCTACCAGTAGATTGCAGCTACCAGTAGAGTGCAGCCAGCAGTAGAGTGCAGCTACCAGTAGAGTGCAGCTACCAGTAGAGTGCAGCTACCAGTAGAGTGCAGCTACCAGTAGAGTGCAGCTACCATAGAGTGCAGCCACCAGTAGAGTGCAGCTACCAGTAGAGTGCAGCTACCAGTAGAGTGCAGCCACCAGTAGAGTGCAGCTACCAGTAGAGTGCAGCTACCAGTAGAGTGCAGCCACCAGTAGAGTGCAGCCACCAGTAGAGTGCAGCTACCAGTAGAGTGCAGCTACCATAGATGCAGCTACCAGTAGAGTGCAGCTACCAGTAGAGTGCAGCTACCAGTAGAGTGCAGCCACCAGTAGAGTGCAGCAACCAGTAGAGTGCAGCTACCAGTAGAGTGCAGCTACCAGTAGAGTGCAGCTACCAGTAGAGTGCAGCCACCAGTAGAGTGCAGCCACCAGTAGAGTGCAGCCACCAGTAGAGTGCAGCCACCAGTAGAGTGCAGCCACCAGTAGAGTGCAGCCACCAGTAGAGTGCAGCCACCAGTAGAGTGCAGCCACCAGTAGAGTGCAGCTACCAGTAGAGTGCAGCTACCAGTAGAGTGCAGCCACCAGTAGAGTGCAGCTACCAGTAGAGTGCAGCCACCAGTAGAGTGCAGCCACCAGTAGAGTGCAGCCACCAGTAGAGTGCAGCCACCAGTAGAGTGCAGCCACCAGTAGGTGCAGCCACCAGTAGAGTGCAGCCACCAGTAGAGTGCAGCCACCAGTAGAGTGCAGCCACCAGTAGAGTGCAGCCACCAGTAGAGTGCAGCTACCAGTAGAGTGCAGCCACCAGTAGAGTGCAGCTACCAGTAGAGTGCAGCCACCAGTAGAGTGCAGCCACCAGTAGAGTGCAGCCACCAGTAGAGTGCAGCCACCAGTAGAGTGCAGCCACCAGTAGAGTGCAGCCACCAGTAGAGGTGCAGCCACCAGTAGAGTGCAGCTACCAGTAGAGTGCAGCCACCAGTAGAGTGCAGCTACCAGTAGAGTGCAGCCACCAGTAGAGTGCAGCCACCAGTAGAGTGCAGCCACCAGTAGAGTGCAGCTACCAGTAGAGTGCAGCTACCAGTAGAGTGCAGCTACCAGTAGAGTGCAGCTACCAGTAGAGTGCAGCTACCAGTAGAGTGCAGCCACCAGTAGAGTGCAGCCACCAGTAGAGTGCAGCCACCAGTAGAGTGCAGCCACCAGTAGAGTGCAGCCACCAGTAGAGTGCAGCCACCAGTAGAGTGCAGCCACCAGTAGAGTGCAGCCACCAGTAGAGTGCAGCTACCAGTAGAGTGCAGCCACCAGTAGAGTGCAGCCACCAGTAGAGTGCAGCCACCAGTAGAGTGCAGCCACCAGTAGAGTGCAGCCACCAGTAGAGTGCAGCCACCAGTAGAGTGCAGCTACCAGTAGAGTGCAGCCACCAGTAGAGTGCAGCTACCAGTAGAGTGCAGCCACCAGTAGAGTGCAGCTGGGTGCAGAGGTTCGTAGTACAGTTGTGTGGGAGATAACAACACAGAGCTTCAAGAGTAAGTCAGTGGATAAGAGTTAAGAGTGGGACCAGGAGCTAGGTCTCGACCAGTGCAAGCATAACTAGGCGAGTACAGCGATGCATGAATGGTAGCCACGGAGACAGGTGTGGAGCAGATGTGATCTTAGGTCAGAAGATTATCACCTGGGCCAGGAAGTTCAACCTTCCTCCTCACACGCCACGTCCACCCACCCTCACCCACACTCACCCACCCTCACCCACACTCACCCACCCTCACCCACACTCACCCAACCTCACCTACCCTCGCCCACCCTCGCCAAGTCCAGGGTGCTCCTTCACCCACTCCCCAGGTGAACATCTCACCCACTCCACAGGGGTACCTTTTTCCACCTTAGCAGAGCTTCCCAACCCTCACCCCCTCCCCAGGTACTCACTCCCCCCCACCCTCAACCCTCACCCCCGTCCCCAGGTACTCACTCCCCACCCTCAACCCTCACCCCGTCCCCAGGTACTCACTCCCCCACCCTCAACCCTCACCCCTCCCCAGGTACTCACTCCCCTACCCTCAACCCTCACCCCCGTCCCCAGGTACTTACTCCCCCACCCTCAACCTTCACCCCCGTCCCCAGGTACTCACTCCCCCACCCTCAACCCTCACCCCTCCCCAGGTAACTCACTCCCCCACCCCTCAACCCTCACCCCGTCCCCAGGTACTTACTCCCCCACCCTCAACCTTCACCCCGTCCCAAGGTACTCACTCCCCACCCTCAACCCTCACCCCGTCCCCAGGTACTCACTCCCCCACCCTCAACCCTCACCCCGTCCCAGGTACTCACTCCTCCACCCTCAACCCTCACCCCGTCCCCAGGTACTTACTCCCCCACCCTCAACCTTCACCCCGTCCCCAGGTACTCACTCCCCACCCTCAACCCTCACCCCTCCCCAGGTACTCACTCCCCCACCCTCAACCCTCACCCCCTCCCCAGGTACTCACTCCACCCCACCCTCACCCCGTCCCCAGACACTCCCACACCCTCAACCCTCACCCCGTCCTCAGGCACTCACACCACCCCCTCAACCTCACCCTCTCCCCTGGTACTCACCCCCTCACCCTCACCCTCACTCCCCGTCCCCAGGTACTCCCACACCCTCAACCCTCACCCATCCTCAGGCACTCACACCCTCACCCTCAACCCTCACCCCTTCCCCAGGTACTCACTCCCCCACCCTCAACCCTCACCCCCTCCCCAGGTACTCACTCCCCACCCTCAACCCTCACCCCCTCACCAGGTACTCACTCCCCACCCTCAACCCTCACCCCCTCCCCAGGTACTCACTCCCCACCCTCAACCTCACCCCTCCCAGGTACTCACTCCCCCACCCTCAACCCTCACCCCCTCCCCCAGGTACTCCCCCACCTTCACCTCACCACCTCCCCAGGCCAGGTACTCACTCCCCACCCTAACCCTCACCCCTCACCCAGGTACTCACTCCCCACCCTCAACCCTCACCCCTCCCAGGTACTCACTCCCCACCCTCAACCCTCACCCCCCTCCCCAGGTACTCACTCCTCCACCCTCAACCCCACCCCCTCCCCAGGTACTCCCCCACCCTCAACCCTCACCCCCTCCCCAGGTACTCACTCCCCACCCTCAACCCTCACCCCCTCTTCAGGTACTCACTCCCCACCCTCAACCCTCACCCCCTCCCAGTACTCACTCCCCACCCTCAACCCTCACCCCTCCCAGGTACTCACTCCCCACCCTCAACCCTACCCCCCGTCTACCCCAGCACTCACATCTCCCCCACCCTCAACCCTCACTCCGTCCCCAGGTACTCACTCCCCCACCCTCAACCCTACCCCTCCCCAGGCACTCACTCCCCCACCTCAACCCCACCCCTCCCCAGGTACTCACTCCCCACCCTCAACCCTCACCCCGTCCCCAGGTACTCACTCCCCCACCCTCAACCCTCACCCCCTCCCAAGGTACTCACTCCCCCATCCTCAACCCTCACCCCGTCCCCAGGTACTCACTCCCCACCCTCAACCCTCACCCCCCTCCCAGGTACTCACTCCTCCACCCTCAACCCTCACCCCCCTCCCCAGGTACTCACACTCCCCCCACCCATCAACCCTCACCCCCGTCCCCCAGGTACTCACTCCCCCACCCTCAACCCTCACCCCCTCCCCAGGTACTCACTCCCCACACTCAACCCTCACCCCCCTCTCAGGTACTCACACACTCCCCACCCTCAACCCTCACCCCTCCCCAGGTACTCACTCCCCACCCTCAACCCTCACCCCCTCCCCAGGTACTCACTCCCCACCCTCAACCCTCACCCCTCCCCAGGTACTCACTCCCCCACCCTCAACCCTCACCCCCTCCCCAAGGTACTCACTCCCCACCTCAACCCTCACCCCGTCCCCAGGTACTCACTCCCCACCCTCAACCCTCACCCCCTCCCCAGGTACTCACTCCCCACCCTCAACCCTCACCCCCTCCCCAGGTTACTCACTACCACAATACTCCCACCCTCAACCCTCACCCCGTCCCCAGGTACTCACTCCCCACCCTCAACCCTCACCCCCTCCCCAGGTACTCACTCCCCACACTCAACCCTCACCCCCTCCAGGTACTCACTCCCCACCCTCAACCCTCACCCCCTCCCCAGGTACTCACTCCCCACCCTCAACCCTCACCCCCTCCCCAGGTACTCACTCCCCACCCTCAACCCTCACCCCGTCCCAGGTACTCACTCCCCCACCCTCAACCCTCACCCCCTCCCCAGTACTCACTCCCCCACCCTCAACCCCACCCCGTCCCCAGGTACTCACTCCCCACCCTCAACCCTCACCCCCTCCCCGGGGTACTCACCTATATCCCGTCCACCCCACCTCAACCCTCACCCCCTCCCAGGTACTCACTCCCCACCCTCAACCCTCACCCCGTCCCCAGGTACTCACTCCACCCAACCCCCTCAACCCTCACACCCCTCCCCAGGTACTCACTCCCCACACTCAACCCTCACCCCCTCTTCAGGTACTCACTCCCCACCCTCAACCCTCACCCCTCCCCAGGTACTCACTCCCCACCCTCAACCCTCACCCCCTCCCCAGGTACTCACTCCCCACCCTCGACCCTCACCCCCTCCCCAGGACTCACATCCCCCACCCTCAACCCTCACTCCGTCCCCAGGTACTCACTCCCCCACCCTCAACCCTACCCCCTCCCCAGGCACTCACTCCCCCACCGTCAACCCTCACCCCCTCCCCAGGTACTCACTCCCCACCCTCAACCCTCACCCCGTCCCCAGGTACTCACTCCCCCACCCTCAACCCTCACCCCCTCCCCAAGTACTCACTCCCCCACCCTCAACCCTCACCCTGTCCCCAGGTACTCACTCCCCACCCTCAACCCTCACCCCCTCCCCAGGTACTCCACTCCTCCTCCCTCAACCCTCCAGCCCTCCCCCGTCACACCTCCTACTACTCCCCCCCACCCTCCAACCCTCACTCACCGTCACCTCCCAGGTACTCACTTCCCCCACCCTCAACCCTCACCCCCTCCCCAGGTACTACTCCCACACCCTCAACCCTCATCCCGTCCCCAGGTACCACTCCCCACCCTCAACCCTCACCCCTCCCCAGGTACTCACTCCCCCACCCTCAACCCTCACCCCCTCCCTGGTACTCACTCCCCCACCCTCAACCCTCACCCCGTCCCCAGGTACTCACTCCCCACCCTCAACTCTCACCCCTTCCCAGGTACTCATTCCCCCACCCTCAACCCTCACCCCGTCCCCAGGACTCATTCCCCCCACCCTCAACCCTCACCCCATTCCCCAGGTACTCATTCCCCCACCCTCAACCCTCACCCCCTCCCCAGGCAGTCACTCCCCCACCCTCAACCTCTCACCAGTCTCGCCCTTAAATAACCCGTGTTTCACTAACATCTCCAATGTTTCCTGGTAGCAGGTTGAAAAGACACAAGGTATTGACGCCCTTTACCCTAGTTGTGCCTATAACGTCCCTGCTGGTTACAGGTTTCAACACTACCTACCACATCTCTCACTCCTGGATACTGTTATGGCATTGCATTAAGAAATTAGAGGTAATACTGTTTTATTGATTTTATCCGGACAGTAAACATTGCGTTGCGCTGGCCACACAACCAACTAATGTTCTCGTTAAAAAGTCGCTATTGAGACAATTTCCCTGCAAACTTTTGCAACACTAGGCAAAAGCAAGCACATGATTTGGTAGGCGATGCAACATACCCCCAGTGAAAAGTAGGGCGCCACTAGTACACTAAGAGAAAATATAATAAGTGTCCGGGGCCCAAGACTGTTCAACAGCCTCCCACCAGCCATAAGGGGCATTACCAATAGACCCCTGGTTGTCTTCAAGAGGGAGCTGGACAGATACCTAAAGTCAGTGCCAGATCAGCCGGGTTATAGCTCGTACGTTAGATTGCGTGCGACCAGCAGTAACAGCCTGGTTAATCAGGTCCTGATCCACCAGGAGGTCTGGTCATGGACCGGGCCACGGGGGCGTTGATCCCCGAATACCCTCCAGGTAGACTCCAGGTAACACGCTTCCAACAATATTTCGTCAACCGGTCATTTTAGAGCAAATTTAATGAGCTTCAAGTTGTATACCTGGAATATACCTGGAGGGAGTTCCGGGGATCAACGCCCCCGCGGCCCAGTTTATGACCAGGCTACGTGGTGGATCAGGGCTTGATCAGCCAGGCTGTTACTGCCGGCCGCATGCAAACCGACGTACGAACCACAGCCCGGCTGATCACGTGGGGAGTCTTAGGCTTTCAATCGGGATCCAAATCACTGTTTCATCGCCCACTGGCGAGTTCGTAAGTTCCTTCTGAGCGCCTCACACACCTCTCTAACACAACGTGTGAGCACAGCGGTGCTCAAGGTATCATAGGACAACAAAACTCTCAAAATTAACATCACTGAGTAAGTTATGGTGTTTCTAAAAATCTCATAACAACTTTCTCTTATTGTTTCGCTCCTTGGCTACAGTTACTCTCCTGTACCAAAAACGATGTACGGTGTGACATCAGTATTGCCAGACCCTCCTCCAGCACTGTACCCGTCATTCTGACTCGAGTCACGATATTGGTGGGGGTAGAACTCATGGCAAGTGAATTGTAAAACTCCAGGCCAGCGCGTCTCAAATTTAACCAATAATATACAGTAAGAGTAACAAAGGCAACAATGAATGAAGGATAGATTGTGCTTTAATAGGTGAAGAAAACTGGGAGGTACTGAGGAGACTGAGGAAGCTAAGAAGAACGAGAGAGATTAAGAAGACCGAAAGAGATTAAGATCGAGGGAGCTTAAAAAAGACTGAGAGAGCTTAAGAAGACTGAGGGAGCTTAAGAAGACTGAAGGAGCTTAAGAAAACTGAGGGAGCTTATGAAGACTGAGGGAGCTTAAGAAGACTGAGGGAGCTTAAGAAGACTGACGGAGCTTAAGAAGACCAAGAGAGCTGAAGAAGACTGATGGAGCTTAAGAAGACCAAGAGAGCTTAAGAAGACTGAGGGAGCTTAAGATCGATGGAGCTTAAGAAGACTGAGGGAGCTTAAGAAGACCAAGAGAGATTAAGAAGACTGAGGGAGCTTAAGAAGATTGATGGAGCTTAAGACCAAGAGAGCTTAAGAAGACCAAAGAAGCTTAAGAAGACCGAGGGAGCTTAAGAAGACCAAGAGAGCTTAAGAAGATTGAGGGAGCTTAAGAAGACTGAGAGAGCTTAAGAAGACTGAGGGAGCTTAAGAAGACCGAGGAAGCATATGAAAACCAAGGGAGCTTAAGAAGACTTAGAAAGCTTAAGAAGACCAAGTGAGCTTAAGACCGAGGGAGCTTAAGATGACTGAGGGAGCTTAAGGAGACCAAGAGATCTTAAGAAGACTGAGGGAGCTTAAGAAGACCAAGAGAGCTTAAGAAGACTGGGGGAGCTTAAGACCGAAGAAGCTTAAGAAGACTGAGGGAGCTTAAGAAGACCGAGGAAGGTTCAGAAAGCTGAGGGAGCTTAAGAAGACCAAGAGAGCTTAAGAAGACCAAGAAAGCTTAAGAAGACTGAGGGAGCTTAAGAAGACAGAGGGAGCTTAAGAGGATCGAGGGAGCTTAAGAGGATCGAGGGAGCTTAAGACTGAGGGAGCTTAAAGTGTTCATATGGTACCGACACAGTTGCTTTACTCATGATTCTGAACGACAGTAGAATGCCGACGTTTTCTTAGAAGTATGGACTGAACTTTTCGGTCTGACGTACAGACGCAGAGACTGAGTATTTGTAAACTATATCCTGATTGAGATCTGGTTGCGGGGGCGATGCTCTTGGAAATAAACTGCAGTTTACTCAGTCTTCGAAGTGTGAGAAACAGTATAGGTGCCAAAACTGCGCCTTGTGGCACGCGGTGAAGGCTGCCAGGACCTGTAGTGTTTATCATTAGCGTGTCGGTATTAATGTGACATTTACAGCCAGATTTTCTCATGTTTACTAATTGCTTTTGTATGCAAAAAATAAAAAGTCCTGTAAACAAAATCTACATTTTTATTTTCTTCCAGTCTTTATGATCTTGTGTTGGTGGTTTGTTAGTTGCGATGGTCAGGATGTTTGTGAAGCAATGTTGACGTGGTCTGTGGAGTTGATGGTCTCATTGTCTGTGGAGTTGATGGTCTCATTGTCTGTGGAGTTGATGGTCTCATTGTCTGTGGAGTTGATGGTCTCATTGTCTGTGGAGTTGATGGTCTCATATCTGTGGAGTTGATGGTCTCATGGTAGTGGATCAAGGTCTCCATATCTGTGGAATGACGTCCTCATTATCTGTGTGAGTTTGATGGTCTCATGGTAGTGGATAAAGGCCTTCCTTAACTACTGCTAACCTCGACACGTTATGCCTGTCCGCTTTTGCAGATCTTACCATCTCAGCCTTTTGATGTTCCAGTGATAAAGTTGCACCTTCCTACAGCTATCCTGCCTAACCTCGACACGTGTCATGACGCAGAGTTTGTGAAACAGATTCACCATGTCTCAGCCATATGGAATTGTCTTTTGAAACCAGAATTATATTTTTAAGTGTGGTGTACACACTTCACTAAGTATCTTCTCCATTACTCACATAGTCCGCAGTTAGAACGCTACCTGTCTGCTCTCTTAAATCTGGGACATACCTTTTCGCATGCTATTCACCATCTCAGACAGTTGATGTGTATCTTGTGCTGAGAGCGTGTGTGGTCCATGTACAAGGATGTCACCAGGCAGGTCCATATGGCCGTATTATGACCCTCACCACCATTGTTTCCATCATCAAAGTGTAACTATAGCCTTGCATACTGACCTGCCTTCCTTCCACCATCCCCTCTTTCTCATCTCCCTCCCCTTTCCTTCCCACACCATCACCTCCCCTTCCCTTCCCACTACCATCACCTCCCCTTCCCTTCCCACTACCATCACCTCCCCTTCCCTTCCCACTACCATCACCTCCCCTTCCCTTCCCACTACCATCACCTCCCCTTCCCTTCCCACTACCATCACCTCCCTCCTTCCACTTCCCACTCCTTCCCCACTACCATCACCTCCCCTTCCCTTCCCACTACCATCACCTCCCCTTCCCTTCCCACTACCATCACCTCCCCTTCGCAACACTTGTAGGATAAAGTTATACGTTGTATTAACTTTGTGTTGTTATATCGTGCAGATATTTCTTCTTCGTGTTGCTGGCGCTGACGGTGCTGGGGGTGCTGGACGGCTTAGTCTTCCTGCCGGTGCTGCTCTCCCTGGTGGGTCCTCCTGCAGAAGTGGTGCCCCGCAATCACCCAGATCGCCTCCCGACGCCCACGCCGCCACCCTCGCCTCAGCCCGTCCACGCCCACTCCCACAGCGGATCGTCCCGCCGGAGCTCGGGTCGGGGCGCCTCTGGCGGGAGGAGTTGTCGCCGCTCGAGTAGTGGAGGTGGAGGAGGGTCGTCCCTCTACCCGCGCCTCCACGGCTCTAACCTCTCCCTCACCACCATCACGGAGGAACCCTCGTCGTCCACGCGGTCGTCGCAGTCGCTCAGGTCGTCACACGAGATCGTGGTGGAGCCCCAGGTCGTGGTGGAGACGACGACTTCACCGTCGACGACCTACCCGGGGGAGGGCCACCACGACCACCACGTCACTACCAAAGTGACAGCCACAGCCAAGGTCAAGGTGGAGCTACACACGCCTCTCCCTGGTGAGTCTCTGCCGCACCTCAGCCTCACTTCGGCCTCACTCAACCTCACCTCAGCCTCACCTGATCCTCACCTGATTCTCACCTCAGCCTCACCTCATCCTCTCATCAGCCTCACCTCAGCCTCGCATCATCCTCTCATCAGCCTCACCTCATCTTCACCTCAGCCTCACATCAGCCTCACCTCAACCTGACATCAGCCTCACATCAGCCTCACCTCAACCTGACATCAGCCTTGCATCAGCCTCACCTCGCTAGATTATAATTATTATAATCAAAAAGAAGCGCTAAGCCACAAGGACTATACAGCTCACCTCGCTAGAGGGAAAAAAAAATAACTCTGAGACGTTAACATCATCCAAATCACCTTCAATTACAGTGTTTTTTCTAGTGTGGAGTGTATACAATCATGTGATTTACAACACTTGTCCCAATACAGTCTTTTCGGCATTGGAACTTTCCTTAGCATAAACAAAAGCTAATTGGAACTTTGTACTCGGCGTCTACCTCCATTAGGAGCTGTTGAGCCGACCTACCGCAGCAGCAGCAGCAGCAGCAGCAGCAGTAGCAACAACAACAGCGGCACCAGACGCAGCAGTCAGCGGAGTGGTAACAGCAGAAGTGGGTACGGAGGGGCGGCCAGTAACACCGCCTCGGCGTCTCTCACCTCCAGCTCCTCCTCCAGTGGTGGTGGTGCAGCCACTTCCTCCTCCACCTCGTCCTCCAAAGGATCTTCAGACGTGGATGAGGACACTTTCCCCAAGTGAAGGTGAGTTGAACTCTCCTTGTGTCACCATCACCAGCTGGTGCTCCACTGAAGGTAGCTCACTAGTCATGACATAAATGCTAAAAATAGCAGTGTTGATTTTCACTTTCGTTATACATCTACCACCGAGGTAGGCTGATACACACAAGAAAGAAGAAACGCTTTCACCGTCATTCACTCAATCACTGTCTTGCCAGAATCGTGGTGACATCGCACTTCAGATCTCCCTCTAAACCCCAACATTCTCTCACCCCTTCTTTAGAGTACAGGCACTCTACTTCCCACCTCCAGGACTCAAGTCCATCTAACTGGTTTTCCTGACTCCCATCAGCACGTCATACCACATTAGCCACTGGCCTCCATTCACTCCGATGTAACACTCTCACACAAGCCTGACAGATGTTCAAGCCTCTATCGTTTAAAACCTTTACCCCCTCTACCTCCAACCTTTTTTGGGGGGAGGATGACCCCCACCCTATATTTCATGCCAGATTTATAAACCCTCCTAGGTATCGTGTTTTGTTTCATACTCTCTAAATGTCAAACCACCTCGACATCCCCTTCTCAGCCCTCTGAATAATACTTTGGCAACTGCACAGCCTCCGGTCTCCGGACTCGTAATTCTCTGCATAACATTCACAGCACACATTGCCTTCAAACATGACTCCACTTCTTCCAGCATCCTCAAACTCGCTGCATCATTAAATCCATGTTTCACACCCATATAACAGTGTTGGTAACTCTGTACTCTGATTCACTCCAAATATTGCCTTCATGGACGAGGCTCCTCGTCTCCACAGATGCCTCAACGCACCTCGTCTTTCATAGACTCATCCGCCGACAAGTTCACTCCCAGATGTCTGAATACATTTACTTCCTCCATACTTCCTCACATTAATCCCATATTAAGTCTGTTAGTGCCTAGATACTTTCATCATTTTGTTCTTTCCAGTGTTTACTTTTCATTTCTTTCTTTTGCATATTCCTCTACCAACCATTGCAATTTTTCTTCAGATTCTCCTGAAAAAGCTTTGTCGTCATCGGCACATTACACAACACACACACACACACACACACACACACACACACACACACGCACAAAGGTCCAGACAAGATATGATATAGATATAATAAAAGTAGTTTGTTAGATTATGTATTGGTGGATAAAAGGTTGATGTGTAGACTTCAGGATGTACGTGTTTACAGAGGGGCAACTGATATATCGGATCATTATTTAGTTGTTGTAGCTACAGTTAGAGAAAGAGGTAGATGGGACAAGAGGAAAATGGCAACAGTAAGTGAGAGGTGAAAATGTATAAACTAAGGGAGGAGGAAGGTAGGGTGAGATATAAGCAACTATTGGCAGAAAGGTGGGCTGGTGCAGGTATGAGTAGTGGGGGAGGGGGGTTGAAGAGGGTTGGAATAGTTTTAAAAATGCAGTATTAGAATGTGGGGCAGAAGTTTGTGGTTATAGGAGGGTGGGTGCAGGAGGAAAGAGGAGTGATTGGTGGAATGATGAAGTAAAGGGTGTGATAAAAGAGAAAAAGGTAGTTTATGAGAGGTTTTTACAAAGCAGAAGTTTTATAAGAACAGCAGAGTATATGGAGAGTAAAAGAAAGGTGAAGAGTGCGGTGAGAGTGTAAAAGGAGAGCAGATGATGGAATGGGAGAGACACTGTCAAGCAATTTTCCTGAGAATAAGAAAAAAATTTTGGAGTGAGATAAACAGGTTAAGAAAACCTAGGGAGCGAATGGATTTGTCAGTTAAAACCAGAGTAGGGGAGTTAGCAGATGGGGAGATGGAGGTATTGAGTAGATGGCGGGAATATTTTGAGGAACTTTTAAATGTCGACGAAGAAAGGGAAGCGGTAATTTTATGCACTGGCCAGGGAGATATACCATCTTTTAGGAGTGAAGAAGAACAGGATGTGAGTGTGGGGGAGGTGCGTGAGGCATTACGTAGAATGAAAGGGGGTAAAGCAGCTTGAACTGACGGGATTATGACAGAAATGCTAAAAGCAGGGGAGGACATAGTGTTGGAGTGGTTGGTTTTTTGTTTAATAAATGTATGAAAGAGGGGAAGGTACCTAGAGATTGGCAGAGAGCATGTATAGTCCCTTCATATAAAGGGAAGGAGGACAAAAGAGATTGTAAAAATTATAGGGGAATAAATTTACTGAGTATACTAGGTAAAGTGTACGGTAGGGTTGTAAATCAGGTGTTTACATTGAAGCATATATGTGAACAGTTTTTAGATAAAGATAGGGAAGTTTTCATTGCATTTATGGATTTAGAAAAGGCATATAATAGAGTGGATAGAGGAGCAATGTGGCAGATGTTGCAAGTATATGGAATAGGTGGTAAGTTACTAAATGCTGTAGAGTTTTTATGAGGATAGTGAGGCTCAGGTTAGGGTGTGTAGGAGAGAGTATGAAGGGAGGGAGTATGGAAGAAGTGAATGTTTTCAGATATTTGGAAGGTGACTTGTCAGTGGATGGGTTTATGAAGGATGAGGTTAACCATAGAACTGATGATGAGAAAAAGGTGAGTGGTGCATTGAGGTATCTGTAGAAACAAAGAATGTTATCCTTGGAGGCAAAGAAGGGAATGTACGAGAGTATACTGGTACCAACACTCTTATATGGGTGTGAAGCATAGGTTGTAAATGCTGCAGCGAGGAGGAGGCTGGAGGCAGTAGAGATGTCGTGTCGAAGGGCAGTGTGTGGTCTACATATTATGCAGATAATTCCTAGTGTGGAAATCAGGAGGAGATGTGGAGTTACTTAAATTATTAGTCAGAGGCCTGAAGAGGGGTTGAGGTGGTTTGGTCATATAGAGAGAATGGAACAAAGTTGAATGACTTGGAAAGCGTATAAATCTGTTGGGGAAGGGAGGCGGGGTAAGGGTCGTCCCCAAAAAGATTGGAGGGTGGGGGTAAAAGAGCGTGCGTGAGTGTGTTACTTAGGAATGAATGGAGACGAATGGTTTTCGGGACCTGACGAGCTGTTGGAGTGAGAGCAGGGTAAAATTTTGTGAAGGGATTCAGGGAAACCAATTAGCCGGCATTGTACTTCCTGGAAATGGGAAGTACAATGCCTGCACTTTAAAGGAGGGGTTTGAAATATTGGCAGTTGGGTGTGAAGCATGGGTGGTGAATGTTGCAACAAGGAGAAGGCTGGTGGCGGTGGAGTTGTCATGTCTGAGGGCAATGTGTGGTGTAAATATAATGTAGAGAA
>NC_069407.1:46847868-46905368 GCF_026875155.1 Cherax quadricarinatus | reverse complement strand
CAAATGTTATGTTAATGCCCAGGGTTTATTACCTGGACCTCGGCAATGAGAGTCGCTACTCTCACCGCTGGGCAACGGCGACCAGTGCAAAGTAACACACTTGGATCCACTTCCAGGACAGCGAGAAGCAAGCTTCTATACCACAAGACGGGCAGGAAGTAGCAACTTCACTCTGGCTGTACCCTTCTCCAGAACATCACTTCATCTGAGATCATATATACCCAGGATGACTCGAGTATGGAACACATTCGTACAGCATAATGATGTCAACGAGATAACATCAGTTGATCAAATGAAAATTCTGGCCCACAGATGGCTCCAACTTCATCCTGATCCCTACTTGTATGTCTCATAACAATAAAAATGCTTTCAAATGAGCTGATGTAGGTAACAGCTCTTAGCTTGCCAACAAAGTTAGGAATCTTTAACCTGTAAATAGCTTGTCAATAGAGCTAGGGATCCTTAACCTTGTCAAACCCTGTGTAAAAGAGAGAGAGAGAGAGAGAGAGAGAGAGAGAGAGGTGGTCGAAGCGAGAGAGTAAGCAAGGCTCCTCCCTCAGCAGCACGACCTAGGTGGTCCCGTCTATGTACTGGTTCCGTTCCGCTTATTTAATTAAGAAGATGCGCACATGAATCATTTTTGATACCTCGGGATCCCGAATACTTGTTTTAAATACGATACTTAAGCTCCAACCATGGCTAATGGAGACACTCTATTGATAAGAAGCTGCCATTTACATTTGGGCAGATAAGCGTGACCCACCGCGAGGTGACTCTGACAGCCATCTTTACTCTGATCTTAGGTGTTCATCCCCGGTGTTAAGAAAACAGTTCCCCCTCCCCCCTTTGACCTTTCTGTGCCCCTCCCCCTCCCCCCCGTCTCTGAAAACAGCTTTAAGTGGTCCCATTCTCTTCTTTATGGTTACCCACGGTCACCATCTTTATGGTCACCTACGGTCACCATCTTTATGGTCACCTATGGTCACCATCTTTATGGTCACCCACAGTCACCATCTTTATGGTCACCTACGGTCACCATCTTTATGGTCACCCACAGTCACCATCTTTATGGTCACCTACGGTCACCTACGGTCACCATCTTTATGGTCACCTACGATCACCATCTTTATGGTCACCTACGGTCACCATCTTTATGGTCACCTATGGTCACCATCTTTATGGTCACCTACGGTCACCATCTTTATGGTCACCCACGGTCACCATCTTTATGGTCACCTATGGTCACCATCTTTATGGTCACCCACGGTCACCATCTTTATGGTCACCCACGGTCACCATCTTTATGGTCACCCACGGTCACCATCTTTATGGTCACCTATGGTCACCATCTTTATGGTCACCTATGGTCACCATCTTTATGGTCACCCACGGTCACCATCTTTATGGTCACCCACGGTCACCATCTTTATGGTCACCCACGGTCACTATTACAACCCAGGATTCCAAATGGCCTGTTATCCCGGGTGTAATGGGAGCAAAATAAACACAGCAGAAAAAGTTTAGACTTATATTATCCTTCACCAATTTAGAACAGCAATATGTACACTATGTACAGTGATAAGTATAGTGCACTCCACGGTAAGCAAGGCAGAAATAGAAGCCACAAGATAGCAGACCGTGCTTCAACCAGCTCTAGAATGGGAATGACAAGGGCAGACAGGAGAGCGGTACCCACATAACCTCTGCGATTGCCAAAACCATCTTCTTATTGGCTAGAACCTGGTCACTAGTTGAACGACGGGGCCCCATCATCAACTCTTAGCAACCTGGTTCACTGGTTGGGGGAGATAGCCTGTAAATGAGGCTGTGTACATGCTCCGAATAAAGGTTAAGTACTCTTTGCATGCCACAGTCACCATCTTTATGGTCACCTACGGTCACCATTCCCACCACCAGGTCTCAGCACCACCACCATTCCCACCCCAGACCTCAACACCACCACCATTCTCACCCCGGACCTCAACACCACAACCATTCCCACCCCAGACCTCAACACCACCACCATTCCCACCCCAGGTCTCAACACACCACCATTCCCACCCCAGGCCTCAACACACCACATTCTCACCCCGGACCTCAACACAACCACCATTCCCACCCCAGACCTCAACACCACCACCATTCCCACCCCAGGTCTCAACACCACCACCATTCCCACCCCAGACCTCAACACCACCACCATTCGCACCCCAGGTCTCAACACCACCACCATTCCCACCCCAGACCTCAACACCACCACCATTCCCACCCAGGCCTCTTCACCACCACCATTCCGAACCCAGGCCTCACCACCACCACCATTCCCACCCCAGGCCTCAACACCACCACCATTCCCTCCCCAGGCCTCATCACCACCACCATTCCCACCCCAGGCCTCAACACCACCACCATTCCCATCCCAGGCCTCAACACCACCACCATTCCCACCCCAGACCTCAACACCACCACCATTCCCACCCCAGGCCTCAACACCACCACCATTCCCACCCCAGGCCCCAACACCACCACCATTCCCTCCCCAGGCCTCATCACCACCACCATTCCCACCCCAGGCCTCAACACCACCACCATTCCCACCCCAGGCCTCAACACCACCACCATTCCCACCCCAGGCCCCAACACCACTTCCATTCCTACCCCAGGCCTCAACACCACCACCATTCCCACCCCAGGCCCCAACACCACTTCCATTCCTACCTCAGGCATCAACACCACCACCATTCCCACCCCAGGCCCCAACACCACTTCCATTCCTACCCCAGGTCTCAACACCACCACTATTCCCACCCAAGGCCTCAACACCACCACCATTCCCACCCCCAGGTCTCAACACCACCACCATTCCCACCCCTCAACACCACCACCATTCCCGACCGCTCTCAACACCACCACCATTCCCACCCCAGGTCTCAACACCACCACCATTCCCACCCCAGGTCTCAACACACCACCATTCCCCCCCAGCTCACACCACCACCTTCCGAACCCAGGCCTCAACTCCACCACCATTCCCACTCCAGGTTTCAACACCACCACCATTCCCACCCCAGACCTCAACACCACCTCCATTCCCACCCCAGACCTCAACACCACCACCATTCCCACCCCAGGCCTCAACACCACCACCATTCCCACCCCAGACCTCAACACCACCACCATTCCCACCCCAGACCTCATCACCACCACCATTCCCACCCCAGGCCTCAACACCACCACCATTCCCACCCCAGACCTCAACACCACCTCCATTCCCACCCCAGACCTCAACACCACCACCATTCCCACCCCAGGCCTCAACACCACCACCATTCCCACCCCAGACCTCAACACCACCTCCATTCCCACCCCAGACCTCAACACCACCACCATTCCCACCCCAGGCCTCAACACACCACCACCATTCCCACCCCAGACCTCAACACCACCTCCATTCCCACCCCAGACCTCAACACCACCACCATTCTCACCCCAGGAATCAACACCACCACCATTCCCACCCCAGGCCTCAACACCACCACCATATTCCCACCCCAGGCCTCAACACCACCACCATTCCCTCCCCTGGTCTCAACACCACCACCATTCCCACCCCAGACCTCAACACCACCACCATTCCCACCCCAGGCCTCAACACCACCACCATTCCCACCCAAGGCCTCAACACCAGCACCATTCCCACCCCAGGCCTCAACACCACCACCATTCCCACCCAAGGCCTCAACACCACCACCATTCCCACCCAAGGCCTCAACACCACCACCATTCCCACCCAGGCCTCAACACCACCACCATTCCCACCCAAGGCCTCAACACCACCACCATTCCCACCCTAGGCCTCAACACCACCACCATTCCCACCCAAGGCCTCAACACCACCACCATTCCCACCCCAGGCCTCAACACCACCACCATTCCCACCCCAGGCCTCAACACCACCACCATTCCCACCCAAGGCCTCAACACCAGCACCATTCCCACCCCAGGCCTCAACACCACCACCATTCCCACCCAAGGCCTCAACACCACCACCATTCCCACCCAAGGCCTCAACACCACTACCATTCCCACCCCAGACCTCAACACCACCACCATTCCCACCCAAGGCCTCAACACCACCACCATTCCCACCCAAGGCCTCAATACCACCACCATTCCCACCCCAGACCTTAACACACCACCATTCCCACCCCAGGCCTCAACACCACCACCATTCCCACCCCAGACCTCAATACCACCACCATTCCCACCCCAGGCCTCAACACCACCACCATTCCCACCCTAGGCCTCAATACCACCACCCTTCCCACCCCAGACCTCAACACCACCACCATTCCCACCCCAGGCCTCAACACCACCACCATTCCCACCCCAGACCTCAATACCACCACCATTCCCACCCCAGGCCTCAACACCCCACCATTCCCACCCTAGGCCTCAACACCACTACCATTCCCACCCCAGACCTCAACACCACCACCATTCCCACCCCAGGCCTCAGCACCACCACCATTCCCACCCCAGGCCTCAACACCACCACCATTCCCACCCCAGACCTCAACACCACCACCATTCCCACCCCAGGCCTCAACACCACCACCATTCCCACCCAAGGCCTCAACACCACCACCATTCCCACCCCAGGCCTCAACACCACCACCATTCCCACCCAAGGCCTCAACACCACCACCATTCCCACCCAAGGCCTCAACACCACCACCATTCCCACCCCAGGCCTCAACACCACCACCATTCCCACCCAAGGCCTCAACACCACCACCATTCCCACCCTAGGCCTCAACACCACCACCATTCCCACCCAAGGCCTCAACACCACCACCATTCCCACCCCAGCCTCAACACCACCACCATTCCCACCCAGGCCTCAACACCACCACCATTCCCACCCAAGGCCTCAACACCAGCACCATTCCCACCCCAGGCCTCAACACCACCACCATTCCCACCCAAGGCCTCAACACCACCACCATTCCCACCCAAGGCCTCAACACCACCACCATTCCCACCCCAGGCCTCAACACCACCACCATTCCCACCCAAGGCCTCAACACCACCACCATTCCCACCCAAGGCCTCAATACCACCACCATTCCCACCCCAGACCTTAACACCACCACCCTTCCCACCCCAGACCTCAACACCACCACCATTCCCACCCCAGACCTCAACACCACCACCATTCCCACCCCAGACCTCAATACCACCACCATTCCCACCCCAGGCCTCAACACCACCACCATTCCCACCCTAGGCCTCAACACCACTACCATTCCCACCCCAGACCTCAACACCACCACCATTCCCACCCCAGGCCTCAGCACCACCACCATTCCCACCCCAGGCCTCAACACCACCACCATTCCCACCCCAGACCTCAATACCACCACCATTCCCACCCCAGGCCTCAACACACCACCACCATTCCCACCCTAGGCCTCAACACCACTACCATTCCCACCCCAGACCTCAACACCACCACCATTCCCACCCCAGGCCTCAGCACCACCACCATTCCCACCCCAGGCCTCAACACAACCACCATTCCCACCCCAGGCCTCAACACCACCACCATTCCCACCCCAGACCTCAACACCACCACCATTCCCACCCCAGGCCTCAACACATCCACCATTTCCACCCCAGGCCTCAACACCACCATCATTCCCATCCCAGGCCTCAACACCACCTCCATTCCCACCCCAGGCCTCAACACCACCACTGTTCCCACCCCATGCCTCAACACCACCACCATTCCGAACCCAGGCCTCAACACCACCACCATTCCCACCCCAGGCCTCAACACCACCACCATTCCCACCCCAGGCCTCAACACCACCACTATTCCCACCCCAGGCCTCAACACCACCACCATTCCCACCCCAGGCCTCAACACCACCACTATTCCCACCCCAGGCCTCAAACACCACCACTATTCCCACCCCAGGCCTCAACACCCACCACTATTCCCACCCCAGGCCTCAACACCACCACTATTCCCACCCCATGCCTCAACACCACCACCATTCCGAACCCAGGCCTCAACACCACCACCATTCCCACTCCAGGCCTCAACACCACCACTATTCCCACCCCAGGCCTCAACACCACCACCATTCCCACCCCAGGCCTCAACACCACCACCATTCCGAACCCAGGCCTCAACACCACCACCATTCCCACTCCAGGCCTCAACACCACCACTATTCCCACCCCAGGCCTCAACACCACCACCATTCCGAACCCAGGCCTCATCACCACCACCATTCCCACCCAAGGCCCCAACACCAGTACCATTTATCCCTGGTTACATCTGAAGCACCCTGAGCTCCCTTCACCCATCCCTGGTGACATCTAGAGCGCCATGAGCTCCCTTCACCCATCCCTGGTGACATCTAGAGCGCCATGAGCTCCCTTCACCCATCCCTGGTGACATCTAGAGCGGCCTCAGCTCCCTACATCTAAAATATGAGAGAAATCTGCGCATATGATAGCGTGATCGTGGTGGAATGAGCGCATCCGCGCCGTCGCTAATTCTGCATCAGAAGGGTCCTATTGCGCTGTGATTGTGTGAAGATTTCAATCAAGACGCTGTGCTTTGATCTCGCCGCCCGGCCTCCCCTCGGCCTCTCCCCCCGGCCTCTCCTGGGCCTCCCTTCTGGCCTCCTGGGCCACCTGGACCTTTACCCAACCCCTCCCGGGATGGACATTACCAGGGCCGTGTTAAATTAGATAATTCTGAGGGAAGCCTATACAGCCTGGCGGAACTTCCTGCAAATATTGTTGATCAGCGTTCTGACCTAACACCAGGTGTGTGTTCTTAGTGCTAACACCAGGTGTGTGTTGTTAGTGCTAACACCAGGTATGTGTTGTTAGTGCTAACACCAGGTGTGTGTTCTTAGTGCTAACACCAGGTGTGTGTTGTTAGTGCTAACACCAGGTGTGTGTTCTTAGTGCTAACACCAGGTGTGTGTTGTTAATGCTAACACCAGGTGTGTGTTGCTAGTGCTAACACCAGGTGTGTGTGTTCTTAGTGCTAACACCAGGTGTGCGTTCTTAGTGCTAACACAAGGTGTGTCCTCAATGCTAACACCTTGTGCGTGTTCTTAGTGCTAACACCAGGTGTGTATTCTTAGTGCTAACACCAGGTGTGTTCTTAGTGCTAACACCAGGTGTGTGTTCTTAGTGCTAACACCAGGTGTGTGTTGTTAGTGCTAACACCAGGTGTGTGTTGTTAGTGCTAACACCAGGTGTGTGTTGTTAGTGCTAACACCAGGTGTGTGTTCTTAGTGCTAACACCAGGTGTGTGTTGTTAGTGCTAACACCAGGTGTGTGTTCTTAGTGCTAACACCAGGTGTGTCCTCAGTGCTAACACCAGGTGTGTGTTCTTAGTGCTAATACCAGGTGTGTCCTCAGTGCTAACACCAGGTGTGTCCTCAGTGCTAACACCAGGTGTGTCCTCAGTGCTAGCACCAGGTGTGTATTCTTAGTGCTAACGCCAGGTGTGTCCTCAGTGCTAACACCAGGAGTGTCCTCAGTGCTAGCACCAGGTGTGTGTTCTTAGTGCTAGCACCAGGTGTGTGTTCTTAGTGCTAACACCAGGTGTGTCCTCAGTGCTAGCACCAGGTGTGTGTTCTTAGTGCTAACACCAGGTGTGTCCTCAGTGCTAACACCAGGTGCGTGTTCTTAGTGCTAACACCAGGTGTGTCCTCAGTGCTAACACCAGGTGTGTCCTCAGTGCTAGCACCAGGTGTGTGTTCTTAGTGCTAACACCAGGTGTGTCTTCAGTGCTAGCACCCCGGTGTGTCAGTGCTAGCACCAGGTGTGTCCTCAGTGCTAACACCAGATGTGTGTTCTTAGTGCTAACACCAGGTGTGTCCTCAGTGCTAGCACCAGGTGTGTGTTCTTAGTGCTAACACCAGGTGTGTCCTCAGTGCTAACACCAGGTGTGTGTTCTTAGTGCTAACACCAGGTGTGCGTTCTTAGTGCTAACACCAGGTGTGTCATCAATGCTAACACCAGGTGCGTGTTCTTAGTGCTAACACCAGGTGTGTCCTCAGTGCTAACACCAGGTGTGTCCTCAGTGCTAACACCAGGTGTGTCCTCAGTGCTAGCACCAGGTGTGTATTCTTAGTGCTAACGCCAGGTGTGTCCTCAGTGCTAACACCAGGTGTGCCCTCAGTGCTAGCACCAGGTGTGTGTTCTTAGTGCTAACACCAGGTATGTCCTCAGTGCTAACACCAGGTGTGCGTTCTTAATGCTAATACCAGGTGTGTCCTCAGTGCTAACACCAGGTGTGTCCTCAGTGCTAGCACCAGGTGTGTGTTGTTAGTGCTAACACCAGGTGTGTCTTCAGTGCTAGCACCAGGTGTGTCCTCAGTGCTAGCACCAGGTGTGTCCTCAGTGCTAACACCAGGTGTGTGTTCTTAGTGCTAACACCAGGTGTGTCCTCAGTGCTAACACCAGTTGTGTCCTCAGTGCTAGCACCAGATGTGTGTTCTTAGTGCTAACACCAGGTGTGTCCTCAGTGCTAACACCAGGTGTGTGTTCTTAGTGCTAACACCAGGTGTGTCCTCAGTGCTAGCACCAGGTGTGTGTTTTTAGTGCTAACACCAGGTGTGTCCTCAGTGCTAGCACCAGGTGCGTGTTCTTAGTGCTAACACCAGGTGTGTCCTCAGTGCTAACACTAGTTGTGTCCTCATTGCTCACACCAGGTGTGTGTTCTTATTGCTAACACCAGGTGTGTCCTCATTGCTCACACCAGGTGTGTCCTCATTGCTCACACCAGGTGTGTGTTCTTAGTGCTAACACCAGGTGTGTCCTTAGTACTAACACCAGGTGTGTGTTCTCAGTGCTAATACCAGGTGTGTCCTCAGTGCTAACACCAAGTGTGTGTTCTTAGTGCTAATACCAGGTGGGTCCTCATTGCTAACACCGGGTGTGTCCTCAGTGCTAACACCAGGTGTGTCCTTAGTGCTAACACCAGGTGTGTCTTCAGTGCTAACACCAGGTGTGTCCTCAGTACTAACACCAGGTGTGTCCTCAGTGCTAACACCAGGTGTGTGTCCTCAGTGCTAACACCAGGTGTGTCCTCAGTGCTAACACCAGGTGTGTCCTCAGTGCTAACACCAGGTGTGTCCTCAGTGCTGACACCAGGTGTGTTCTCAGTGCTAACACCAGGTGTGTCCTCAGTGCTAACACCAGGAGTGTCCTCAGTGTTAACACCAGGTGTGTGTTCTTAGTGATAACGTCAGGTGTGTCCTCAGTGCTAACACTAGGTGTGCGTTTACTCTGCTCACACCAGGTGTGTGTTCTTAGTGCTAGCACCAGGTGTGTGTTCTTAGTGCTAACACCAGGTGTGTCCTCAGTGCTAACACCAGGTGTGTGTTCTTAGTGCTAACACCAGGTGTGTCCTCAGTGCTAGCACCAGGTGCGTGTTCTTAGTGCTAACACCAGGTGTGTCCTCAGTGCTAACACTAGGTGTGTCCTCATTGCTCACACCAGGTGTGTGTTCTTATTGCTAACACCAGGTGCGTCCTCATTGCTCACACCAGGTGTGTCCTCATTGCTCACACCAGGTGTGTATTCTTAGTGCTAACACCAGGTGTGTCCTTAGTGCTAACACCAGGTGTGTGTTCTCAGTGCTAATACCAGGTGTGTCCTCAGTGCTAACACCAAGTGTGTGTTCTTAGTGCTAATACCAGGTGTGTCCTCATTGCTAACACCAGGTGTGTCCTCAGTGCTAACACCAGGTGTGTCCTTAGTGCTAACACCAGGTGTGTCTTCAGTGCTAACACCAGGTGTGTGTCCTCAGTGCTAACACCAGGTGTGTCCTCAGTGCTAACACCAGGTGTTTTCTCAGTGCTAACACCAGGTGTGTCCTCAGTGCTAACACCAGGTGTGTCCTCAGTGTTAACACCATGTGTGTGTTCTTAGTGCTAACGTCAGGTGTGTCCTCAGTGCTAACACCAGGTGTGCGTTTACTCTGCTCACACCAGGTGTGTGTTCTTAGTGCTAACACCAGGTGTGTGTTTACTCTGCTCACACCAGGTGTGTCCTCATTGCTAACACCAGGTGTGTTGCCTCAGTACTAACACCAGGTGTGTGTTCTCAGTGCTAACACCAGGTGTGTGGCCTCAGTGCTAACACCAGGTGTGTCCTCAGTGCTAACACCAGGTGTGTGTTCTTAGTGCTAACACCAGGTGTGTGTCCTCAGTGCTAACACCTGGTGTGTCCTCAGTGCTAACACCAGGTGTTTGTTTACTCTGCTCATACCAGGTGTGTGTTCTTAGTGCTAACACCAGGTGTGTCCTCAGTGCTAACACCAGGTGCGTCCTCATTGCTAACACCAGGTGTACCCTCAGTGCTAACACCAGGTGTGTCATCAGTGCTAAAACCAGGTGTGTCCTTAGTGCTAACACCAGGTGTGTCCTCAGTGCTAACACCAGGTGTGTTCTTAGTCCTAACACCAGGTGTGTCCTCATTGCTAACACCAGGTGTGTTGCCTCATTGCTAACACCGTGTGTGTGTTGCCTCAGTGCTAACACCAGGTGTGTGTTCTCAGTGCTAACACCAGATGTGTGTTCTCAATGCTAAGACCAGGTGTGTGTGTCTGTGTCGTCACTGCCCATACCAGGTGTGTGTCCTTAGTGCTCACACCAGGTGTGTGTCGTTAGTGCTAACACCAGGTGTACGTGTTTTCATTGCTAACACCAGGCATGTGTGTTTCCAGTGCTAACAACAGGTGTGTGTCCTCTGTGCTAACACCAGGTGTGTTTACTCTGCTCACACCAGGTGTGTGTCCTCAGTGCTCACACCAGGTGTGTGTCGTTAGTGCTAACACCAGGTATGTGTGTCTTCAGTGTTAACACCAGGTGTGTGTCGTCAGTCCTAACACCGGGTGTGTGTGGCGACAGTGCTAACACCAGATGTGTGTATCTCTCAGTGCTAACACCAGGAGTGTTTCGTCAGTACTAACACCAGTGTGTGTCCTCAGTGCTAACACCAGGTGTGTATCCTCAGTGCTAACACCAGGTGTGTGTTCTCAGTGTTAACACCAGGTGTGTGTGTTCTCATTGCTAATACCAGGTGTGTATCCTCAGTGCTAGCACCAGATGTGTGTGTGTCTCTCAGTGCTAACACAAGGTGTGTGTGTCTCTCAGTACTCACACCAGAAGTGTGTTCTCATTGCTAACACAAGGTGTTTGTCCTGAATGCTATCACCTGGTGTGTCTCCTCAGTGCTAATACCTGGTGTGTGTGTGTCCTCAGTGCTAACACCAGGTGTGTGTCCTCAGTGCTAACACCAGGTGTGTGTCCTCAGTGCTAACGCCAGGTGTGTGTCCTCAGTGCTAACGCCAGGTGTGTGTCCTCAGTGCTAACGCCAGGTGTGTGTCCTCAGTCCTAACACCAAGTGTATGTGTCCTCAGTGCTAACATCTGGTATGCGTCCTCAGTGCTTACACCAGGTGTGTGTCCTCAGTGCTGACACCAAGTGTATGTGTCCTCAGTGCTGACACCAAGAGTGTGTTCTCATTGCTAATACCTGGTGTGTGTCCTCATGTGTCCTCAGTGCTAACACCAGTTGTCCTGCAACCCACTAATTCCGGCAGCCAGGGCAGTAACAGCCTGGCTGAGCAGCCGAGGGGGAGGGTTGACCCCGAAACACCTTCCAGGTAGACTCCAGGTAGATGGATTGTCCCAGCAGCAACATCATCATCAAGGAAACAAACACACACACACACACACAAACACACACACACACACACACACACCCCACACACACACCACACACACACACACACACACACACACCCCACACACACACACACAACACACACTACCACACACACTACCACACACACTACCACACACACTACCACACACACACTACCACACACACACACACACACACACACACACACACACACACACACACACACACACAACACACTACCATACACACTACCACACGCACACACACACACACACACACACACACACACACACACACACACACACACACCACACACACTACCACACACACTACCACACACACTACCACACACACTACCACACACACTACACACACACATACCACACACACTACCACACACACTACCACACACACACACACACACACACACACACACACACACACACACACACACAACACACTACCATACACACTACCACACGCACACACACACACACACACACACACACACACACACACACACACTACACACACACAAACCACACACACACACTACCACACACACTACCACACACACTACCACACACACTACCACACACACACACACACACACACACACACACACACACACACACACACACACACACCACACACACACACACACACACACACACACACACACACACACACACACACACACACTTCTCGTACCTAGTAGCGACCAGGGAAGAGGCTGTAACTTGACCTCTGTGCACACACATAGCTGAGTACATACACATACAGGTGAGTACTGCATTAATAACACATCAGCAGTGCAGACACATGCAGTCCACCCATCCTTCTCCTGCTTGTGTTGCCTCAGGCTGAGTCTCCGTCACTCAGGCTGAGTCTCCGTCACACAGGCTGAGTCTCCGTCACTCAGGCTGAGTCTCCGTCACACAGGCTGAGTCTCCGTCACTCAGGCTGAGTCTCCGTCACTCACGATAAGCACTCGACCTCTCACGACCTTTCCTAATCGTTCAACGAGTGTCTTTCTTATTCTGCCAGATCTCTCGTTAATAGTCGGGATGACTTGTTAACTTTATATCCTCGATAATTAAGAGATCCTTCAGTGTTTTATTTATTTATTTCATGTAGATATTATCAAGTGTTATTTACTGGCCATCTAGAAGTTTATCTCTCCACAGCTCTAGCTCCTGGCCTCAGAATTTGTGATGCTGGTTGATTCATTGTCTCCCTCCCCTCTGGCCTGTAGGGTGGTACACAGCCTCTGGTCTCCAGGGTGTACACAGCCTCTGGTCTCCAGGGTGTACACAGCCTCTGGCCTCCAGGGTGTACACAGCCTCTGGCCTCCATGGGTTGTACAACAGCCTCTGGCCTCCAGTGTGGTACACAGCCTCTGGTCTCCAGGTGGTACACAGCCTCTGGTCTCCAGGGTGTACACAGCCTCTGGTCTCCAGGGTGTACACAGCCTCTGGTCTCCAGGGTGTACACAGCCTCTGGCCTCCAGGGTGGTACACAGCCTCTGGTCTCCAGGGTGGTACACAGCCTCTGGTCTCCAGGGTGGTACACAGCCTCTGGTCTCCAGGGTGTACACAGCCTCTGGTCTCCAGGGTGTACACAGCCTCTGGCCTCCAGGGTGTACACAGCCTCTGGCCTCCAGGGTGTACACAGCCTCTGGCCTCCAGGGTGGTACACAGCCTCTGGTCTCCAGGGTGGTACACAGCCTCTGGTCTCCAGGGTGTACACAGCCTCTGGCCTCCAGGGTGGTACACAGCCTCTGGCCTCCAGGGTGTACACAGCCTCTGGCCTCCAGGGTGTACACAGCCTCTGGTCTCCAGGGTGGTACACAGCCTCTGGCCTCCAGGGTGGTACACAGCCTCTGGCCTCCAGGGTGGTACACAGCCTCTGGCCTGTAGGGTGGTACACAGCCTCTGGCCTCCAGGGTGTACACAGCCTCTGGTCTCCAGGGTGGTACACAGCCTCTGGCCTCCAGGGTGGTACACAGCCTCTGGCCTCCAGGGTGTACACAGCCTCTGGCCTGTAGGGTGTACACAGCCTCTGGCCTCCAGGGTGTACACAGCCTCTGGCCTCCAGGGTGGTATACAGCCTCTGGCCTCCAGGGTGTACACAGCCTCTGGCCTCCAGGGTGTACACAGCCTCTGGCCTCCAGGGTGTACACAGCCTCTGGCCTCCAGGGTGTACACAGCCTCTGGCCTCCAGGGTGGTACACAGCCTCTGGCCTCCAGGGTTGTACACAGCCTCTGGCCTCCAGGGTGGTACACAGCCTCTGGTCTCCAGGGTGGTACAGCCTCTGGCCTCCAGGGTGTACACAGCCTCTGGCCTGTAGGGTGGTACACAGCCTCTGGCCTCCAGGGTGGTACACAGCCTCTGGCCTCCAGGGTGTACACAGCCTCTGGCCTCCAGGGTGTACACAGCCTCTGGCCTCCAGGGTGTACACAGCCTCTGGTTTCCAGGGTGTACACAGCCTCTGGCCTCCAGGGTGGTACACAGCCTCTGGCCTCCAGGGTGGTACACAGCCTCTGGCCTCCAGGGTGGTACACAGCCTCTGGTCTCCAGGGTGGTACAGCCTCTGGCCTCCAGGGTGTACACAGCCTCTGGCCTCCAGGGTGGTACACAGCCTCTGGTCTCCAGGGTGTACACAGCCTCTGGCCTGTAGGGTGGTACACAGCCTCTGGCCTCCAGGGTGTACACAGCCTCTGGTCTCCAGGGTGTACACAGCCTCTGGCCTGTAGGGTGGTACACAGCCTCTGGCCTCCAGGGTGGTACACAGCCTCTGGCCTCCAGGGTGGTACACAGCCTCTGGCCTCCAGGGTGGTACACAGCCTCTGGTCTTCAGGGTGGTACAGCCTCTGGCCTCCAGGGTGTACACAGCCTCTGGCCTCCAGGGTGTACACAGCCTCTGGTCTCCAGGGTGTACACAGCCTCTGGCCTGTAGGGTGGTACACAGCCTCTGGCCTCCAGGGTGTACACAGCCTCTGGTCTCCAGGGTGTACACAGCCTCTGGCCTGTAGGGTGGTACACAGCCTCTGGCCTGTAGGGTGGTACACAGCCTCTGGCCTCCAGGGTGTACACAGCTTCTGGCCTCCAGGGTGTACACAGCCTCTGGTCTCCATGGTGTACACAGCCTCTGGCCTCCAGGGTGGTACACAGCCTCTGGCCTCCAGGGTGGTACACAGCCTCTGGCCTCCAGGGTGGTACACAGCCTCTGGTCTCCAGGGTGGTACAGCCTCTGGCCTCCAGGGTGTACACAGCCTCTGGCCTCCAGGGTGGTACACAGCCTCTGGTCTCCAGGGTGGTACAGCCTCTCGCCTCCAGGGTGTACACAGCCTCTGGCCTCCAGGGTGGTACACAGCCTCTGGCCTCCAGGGTGGTACAGCCTCTGGCCTCCAGGGTGTACACAGCCTCTGGCCTCCACGGTGGTACAGAGCCTCTGGTCTCCAGGGTGTACACAGCCTCTGGTCTCCAGGGTGTACACAGCCTCTGGCCTCCAGGGTGGTACACAGCCTCTGGTCTCCAGGGTGTACACAGCCTCTGGCCTGTAGGGTGGTACACAGCCTCTGGTCTCCAGGGTGTACACAGCCTCTTGCCTCCAGGGTGGTACACAGCCTCTGGTCTCCAGGGTGGTACACAGCCTCTGGTCTCCAGGGTGGTACAGCCTCTGGCCTCCAGGGTGTACACAGCCTCTGGCCTCCAGGGTGGTACACAGCCTCTGGTCTCCAGGGTGTACACAGCCTCTGGTCTCCAGGGTGTACACAGCCTCTGGCCTCCAGGGTGGTACACAGCCTCTGGTTTCCAGGGTGTACACAGCCTCTGGCCTGTAGGGTGGTACACACCCTCTGGTCTCCAGGGTGTACACAGCCTCTGGCCTAAAGGGTGGTACACAGCCTCTGGTCTCCAGGGTGGTACACAGCCTCTGGTCTCCAGGGTGGTACAGCCTCTGGCCTCCAGGGTGTACACAGCCTCTGGCCTCCAGGGTGGTACACAGCCTCTGGTCTCCAGGGTGTACACAGCCTCTGGTCTCCAGGGTGTACACAGCCTCTGGCCTCCAGGGTGGTACACAGCCTCTGGTCTCCAGGGTGTACACAGCCTCTGGCCTGTAGGGTGGTACACAGCCTCTGGTCTCCAGGGTGGTACACAGCCTCTGGCCTACAGGGTGGTACACAGCCTCTGGTCTCCAGGGTGGTACACAGCCTCTGGCCTCCAGGGTGGTACACAGCCTCTGGCCTCCAGGGTGGTACACAGCCTCTGGTCTCCAGGGTGTACACAGCCTCTGGTCTCCAGGGTGGTACACAGCCTCTGGCCTCCAGGGCGTACACAGCCTCTGGTCTCCAGGGTGGTACACAGCCTCTGGTCTCCAGGGTGGTGCACAGCCTCTGACCTGTAGGGTGGTAAACAGCCTCTGACCTCCAGGGTGTACACAGCCTCTGGTCTCCAGGGTGGTACACAGCCTCTGGCCTCCATGGTGTACACAGCCTCTGGTCTCCACGGTGTACACAGCCTCTGGTCTCCAGGGTGGTACAAAGCCTCTGGCCTCCAGGGTGTACACAGCCTCTGGTCTCCACGGTGTACACAGCCTCTGGTCTCCAGGGTGGTACACAGCCTCTGGCCTCCAGGGAGGTACACAGCCTCTGGCCTCCAGGGTGTACACAGCCTCTGGTCTCCAGGGTGTACACAGCCTCTGGCCTTCAGGGTGTACACAGCCTCTGGTCTCCAGGGTGGTACACAGCCTCTGGTCTCCAGGGTGGTACACAGCCTCTGGTCTCCAGGGTGTACACAGCCTCTGGTCTCCAGGGTGTACACAGCCTCTGGTCTCCAGGGTGGTACACAGCCTCTGGCCTCCAGGGTGGTACACAGCCTCTGGCCTCCAGGGTGGTACACAACCTTTGGCCTCCAAGGTGGTACACAGCCTCTGGTCTCCAGGGTGTACACAGCCTCTGGTCTCCAGGGTGTACACAGCCTCTGGTCTCCAGGGTGGTACACAAACTCTGGCCTCCAGGGTGGTACACAGCCTCAAGCCTCCAGGGTGGTACACAGCCTCTGGCCTCCAGGGTGTACACAACCTCTGGTCTCCAGGGTGTATACAGCCTCTGGTCTCCAGGGTGTACACAGCCTCTGGCCTCCAGGGTGGTACACAAACTCTTGCCTCCAGGGTGGTACACAAACCCTGGCCTCCAGGGTGGTACACGAACTCTGGCCTCCAGGGTGGTACACAAACTCTGGCCTCCAGGGTGGTACACAAACTCTGGCCTCCAGGGTGGTACACAAACTCTGGCCTCCAGGGTGGTACACAAACTCTGGCCTCCAGGGTGGTACACAAACTCTGGCCTCCAGGGTGGTACACAAACTCTGGCCTCCAGGGTGGTACACAAACTCTGGCCTCCAGGGTGGTACACAAACTCTGGCCTCCAGGGTGGTACACAAACTCTGGCCTCCAGGGTGGTACACAAACTCTGGCCTCCAGGGTGGTACACAAACTCTGGCCTCCAGGGTGGTACACAAACTCTGGCCTCCAGAGTGGTACACAAACTCTGGCTCCAGGGTGGTACACAAACTCTGGCCTCCAGGTGGTACACAAACTCTGGCCTCCAGGGTGGTACACAAACTCTGGCCTCCAGGGTGTACACAAACTCTGGCCTCCAGGGTGGTACACAAACTCTGGCCTCCAGGGTGGTACACAAACTCTGGCTCCAGGGTGGTACACAAACTCTGGCCTCCAGGTGGTACACAAACTCTGGCCTCCAGAGTGGTACACAAACTCTGGCCTCCAGGGTGGTACACAAACTCTGGCCTCCAGGGTGGTACACGAACTCTGGCCTCCAGGGTGGTACACAAACTCTGGCCTCCATGGTGGTACACAAACTCTGGCCTCCAGGGTGGTACACAAACTCTGGCCTCCAGGGTGGTACACAAACTCTGGCCTCCAGGGTGGTACACAAACTCTTGCCTCCAGGGTGGTACACAAACTCTGGCCTCCAGGGTGGTACACAAACTCTGGCCTCCAGGGTGGTACACAAACTCTGGCCTCCAGGGTGGTACACCCAACTCTGGCCTCCAGGGTGGTACACAAACTCTGGCCTCCAGTGTGGTACACGAACTCTGGCCTCCAGGGTGGTACACGAACTCTGGCCTCCATGGTGGTACACAAACTCTGGCCTCCAGGGTGGTACACAAACTCTGGCCTCCAGGGTGGTACACAAACTCTGGCCTCCAGGGTGGTACACAAACTCTGGCCTCCAGGGTGGTACACAAACTCTGGCCTCCAGGGTGGTACACAAACTCTGGCCTCCAGGGTGGTACACAAACTCTGGCCTCCAGGGTGGTACACAAACTCTGGCCTCCAGGGTGGTACACAAACTCTGGCCTCCAGGTGTACACGAACTCTGGCCTCCATGGTGGTACACAAACTCTGGCCTCCAGGTGGTACACAAACTCTGGCCTCCAGGGTGGTACACAAACTCTGGCCTCCAGGTGGGTACACAAACTCTGGCCTGCAGGGTGGTACACAAACTCTGGCCTCCAGGGTGGTACACAAACTCTGGCCTCCAGGGTGGTACACAAACTCTGGCCTCCAGGGTGGTACACAAACTCTGACCTCCAGGGTGATACACAAACTCTGGCCTCCAGGGAGGTACACAAACTCTGGCCTCCAGGGTGGTACACAACCTCTGGCCTCCAGGGTGGTACACAAACTCTGGCCTCCAGGGTGGTACACAAACTCTGGCTCCAGGGTGGTACACAAACTCTGGCCTCCAGGGAGGTACACAAACTCTGGCCTCCAGGGTGGTACACAAACTCTGGCCTCCAGGGTGGTACACAAACTCTGGCCTCCAGTGTGGTACACAAACTCTGGCCTCCAGGGTGGTACACAAACTCTGGCCTCCAGGGTGGTACACAAACTCTGGCCTCCAGGGTGGTACACAAACTCTGGCCTCCAGGGTGGTACACAAACTCTGGCCTCCAGGGAGGTACACAAACTCTGGCCTCCAGGGTGGTACACGAACTCTGGCCTCCAGGGTGGTACACAAACTCTGGCCTCCAGGGAGGTACACAAACTCTGGCCTCCAGGGTGGTACACAAACTCTGGCCTCCAGGGTGGTACACAAACTCTGGCCTCCAGGGTGGCACACAAACTCTGGCCTCCAGGGTGGTACACAAACTCTGGCCTCCAGGGTGGTACACAAACTCTGGCCTCCAGGGTGGTACACAAACTCTGGCCTCCAGGGTGGTACACAAACTCTGGCCTCCAGGGTGGTACACAAACTCTGGCCTCCAGGGTGGTACACAAACTCTGGCCTCCAGGTGGTACACAACTCTGGCCTCCAGGGTGGTACACAAACTCTGTCCTCCAGGGTGGTACAGAAACTCTGGCCTCCAGGGTGGTACTCAAACTCTGGCCTCCAGGGTGGTACACAAACTCTGGCCTCCAGGGTGGTACACAAACTCTGGCCTCCAGGGTGGTACACAAACTCTGGCCTCCAGGGTGGTACACAAACTCTGGCCTCCAGAGTGGTACACAAACTCTGGCCTCCAGGGAGGTACACAAACTCTGGCCTCCAGGGTGGTACACAACCTCTGGCCTCCAGGGTGGTACACAAACTCTGGCCTCCAGGGAGGTACACAAACTCTTGCCTCCAGGGTGGTACACAAACTCTGGCCTCCTGGGTGGTACACAAACTCTGGCCTCCAGGGTGGTACACAAACTCTGGCTTCCAGGGTGGTACACAAACTCTGGCGTCCAGGGTGGTACACAAACTCTGGCCTCCAGGGTGGTACACAAACTCTGGCCTCCAGGGTGGTACACAAACTCTGGCCTCCAGGGTGGTACACAAACTCTGGCCTCCAGGGTGGTACACAAACTCTGGCCTCCAGAGTGGTACACAAACTCTGGCCTCCAGGGAGGTACACAAACTCTGGCCTCCAGGGTGGTACACAACCTCTGGCCTCCAGGGTGGTACACAAACTCTGGCCTCCAGGGAGGTACACAAACTCTGGCCTCCAGGGTGGTACACAAACTCTGGCCTCCAGGGTGGTACACAAACTCTGGCCTCCAGTGTGGTACACAAACTCTGGCCTCCAGGGTGGTACACAAACTCTGGCCTCCAGGGTGGTACACAAACTCTGGCGTCCAGGGTGGTACACAAACTCTGGCCTCCAGGGTGGTACACAAACCTGGCCTCCAGGGTGGTACACAAACTCTGGCCTCCAGGGTGGTACACAAACTCTGGCCTCCAGGGTGGTACACAAACTCTGCCTCCAGGGTGGTACACAAACTCTGGCCTCCAGGGTGGTACACAAACTCTGGCCTCCAGGGTGGTACACAAACTCTGGCCTCCAGGGTGGTACACAAACTCTGGCCTCCAGGGTGGTACACAAACTCTGGCCTCCAGGGTGGTACACAAACTCTGGCCTCCAGAGTGGTACACAAACTCTGGCCTCCAGGTGGTACACAAACTCTGGCCTCCAGGGTGGTACACAAACTCTGGCCTCCAGGGTGGTTAGACAAACTCTGGCCTCCAGGTGGTACACAAACTCTGGCCTCCAGGGTGGTACACAAACTCTGGCCTCCAGGGTGGTACACAAACTCTGGCCTCCAGGGTGGTACACAAACTCTGGCCTCCAGGGTGGTACACAAACTCTGGCCTCCAGGGTGGTACACAAACTCTGGCCTCCAGGGTGGTACACAAACTCTGGCCTCCAGGGTGGTACACAAACTCAGACCTCCAGGGTGGTACACAAACTCTGGCCTCCAGGGTGGTACACAAACTCTGGCCTGCAGGGTGGTACACAAACTCTGGCCTCCAGGGTGGTACACAAACTCTGGCCTCCAGGGTGGTACACGAACTCTGGCCTCCAGGGTGGTACACGAACTCTGGCGTCCAGGGTGGTACACGAACTCTGGCCTCCAGGGTGGTACACGAACTCTGGCCTCCAGGGTGGTACACAAACTCTGGCCTCCAGGGTGGTACACAAACTCTGGCCTCCAGGGTGGTACACAAACTCTGGCCTCCAGGGTGGTACACAAACTCTGGCCTCCAGGGTGGTACACAAAACTCTGGCCTCCAGGGTGGTACACAAACTCTGGCCTCCAGGGTGGTACACAAACTCTGGCCTCCAGGGTGGTACACGAACTCTGGCCTCCAGGGTGGTACACGAACTCTGGCCTCCAGGGTGGTACACAAACTCTGGCCTCCAGGGTGGTACACAAACTCAGGCCTCCAGGGTGGTACACAAAACTCTGGCCTCCAGGGTGGTACACAAACTCTGGCCTCCAGGGTGGTACACAAACTCTGGCCTCCAGGGTGGTACACAAACTCTGGCCTCCAGGGTGGTACACAAACTCTGGCCTCCAGGGAGGTACACAAACTCTGGCCTCCAGGGTGGTACACAAACTCTGGCCTCCAGGGTGGTACACAAACTCTGTCCTCCAGGGTGGTACACGAACTCTGGCCTCCAGGGTGGTACACGAACTCTGGCCTCCAGGGTGGTACACGAACTCTGGCCTCCAGGGTGGTACACGAACTCTGGCCTCCAGGGTGGTACACAAACTCAGGCCTCCAGGGTGGTACACAAACTCTGGCCTCCAGGGTGGTACACAAACTCTGGCCTCCAGGGTGGTACACAAACTCTGGCCTCCAGGGTGGTACACAAACTCTGGCCTCCAGGGTGGTACACAAAACTCTGGCCTCCAGGTGTACACAAACTCTGGCCTCCAGGGTGGTACACAAACTCAGGCCTCCAGGGAGGTACACAAACTCTGGCCTCCAGGGTGGTACACAAACTCTGGCCTCCAGGGTGGTACACAAACTCTGGCCTCCAGGGTGGTACACAAACTCTGGCCTCCAGGGTGGTACACAAACTCTGGCCTCCAGGGAGGTACACAAACTCTGGCCTCCAGGGTGGTACACAAACTCTGGCCTCCAGGGAGGTACACAAACTCTGGCCTCCAGGGTGGTACACAAACTCTGGCCTCCAGGGTGGTACACAAACTCTGGCCTCCAGGGTGGTACACAAACTCTGGCCTCCAGAGTGGTACACAAAACTCTGGCCTCCAGGGAGGTACACAAACTCTGGCCTCCAGGGTGGTACACAAACTCTGGC
Source organism: Cherax quadricarinatus (assembly GCF_026875155.1). NCBI lineage: Eukaryota > Metazoa > Arthropoda > Malacostraca > Decapoda > Parastacidae > Cherax > Cherax quadricarinatus. Next base: position 46,883,496 of record NC_069407.1, on the reverse strand, counting down.
CTCCAGGGTGGTACACAAACTCTGGCCTCCAGGGTGGTACACAAACTCTGGCTCCAGGGTGGTACACAAACTCTGGCCTCCAGGGTGTACACGAACTCTGGCCTCCAGGGTGGTACACAAACTCTGGCCTCCAGGGTGGTACACAAACTCTGGCCTCCAGGGTGGTACACAAACTCTGGCCTCCAGGGAGGTACACAAACTCTGGCCTCCAGGGTGGTACACAAACTCTGGCCTCCAGGGTGGTACACGAACTATGGCCTCCAGGGTGGTACACAAACTCTGGCCTCCAGGGTGGTACACAAACTCTGGCCTCCAGGGTGGTACACAACTCTGGCCTCCAGGTGGTACACAAACCTCTGGCCTCCAGGGTGGTACACAAACTCTGGCCTCCAGGGTGGTACACAAACTCTGGCCTCCAGGGTGGTACACAAACTCTGGCCTCCAGGGAGGTACACAAAACTCTGGCCTCCAGGGTGGTACACGAACTCTGGCCTCCAGGGTGGTACACAAACTCTGGCCTCCAGGGTGTACACGAACTCTGGCCTCCAGGTGGTACACAAACTCTGGCCTCCAGGGTGGTACACAAACTCTGGCCTCCAGGGTGGTACACAAACTCTGGCCTCCAGGGTGGTACACAAACTCTGGCCTCCAGGGTGGTACACAAACTCTGGCCTCCAGGGTGGTACACGAACTCTGGCCTCCAGGGTGGTACACAAACTCTGGCCTCCAGGGTGGTACACAAACTCTGGCCTCCAGGGTGGTACACAAACTCTGGCCTCCAGGAGGTACACAAACTCTGGCCTCCAGGGTGGTACACAAACTCTGGCCTCCAGGGAGGTACACAAACTCTGGCCTCCAGGGTGGTACACAAACTCTGGCCTCCAGGGTGGTACACAAACTCTGGCCTCCAGGGTGGTACACAAACCTGGCCTCCAGGGTGGTACACAACTCTGGCCTCCAGGGAGGTACACAAACTCTGGCCTCCAGGGAGGTACACAAACTCTGGCCTCCAGGGTGGTACACAAACTCTGGCCTCCAGGGTGGTACACAAACTCTGGCCTCCAGGGTGGTACACAAACTCTGGCCTCCAGGGAGGTACACAAACTCTGGCCTCCAGGGTGGTACACAAACTCTGGCCTCCAGGGTGGTACACAAACTCTGGCCTCCAGGGAGGTACACAAACTCTGGCCTCCAGGGTGGTACACAAACTCTGGCCTCCAGGGTGGTACACAAACTCTTGCCTCCAGGGAGGTACACAAACTCTGGCCTCCAGGGTGGTACACAACTCTGGCCTCCAGGTGGTACACAAACTCTGGCCTCCAGGGTGGTACACAAACTCTGGCCTCCAGGGTGGTACACAAACTCTGGCCTCCAGGTGGTACACAAACTCTGGCCTCCAGGGTGGTACACAAACTCTGGCCTCCAGGGAGGTACACAAACTCTGGCCTCCCAGGGTGTACACAAACTCTGGCCTCCAGGGTGGTACACAAACTCTGGCCTCCAGGGTGGTACACAAACTCTGGCCTCCAGGGTGGTACACAAACTCTTGCCTCCAGGGTGTACACAAAACTCTGGCCTCCAGGGTGGTACACAAACTCTGGCCTCCAGGGTGGTACACAAACTCTGGCCTCCAGGGTGGTACACAAACTCTGGCCTCCAGGGTGGTACACAAACTCTGGCCTCCAGGGAGGTACACAAACTCTGGCCTCCAGGGTGGTACACAAACTCTGGCCTCCAGGGTGTACACAAACTCTTGCCTCCAGGGTGGTACACAAACTCTGGCCTCCAGGGTGGTACACAAACTCTGGCCTCCAGGGTGGTACACAAACTCTGGCCTCCAGGGTGGTACACAAACTCTGGCCTCCAGGGTGGTACACAAACTCTGGCCTCCAGGGTGGTACACAAACTCTGGCCTCCAGGGTGGTACACAAACTCTTGCTCCAGGGTGGTACACAAACTCTGGCCTCCAGGGTGGTACACAAACTCTGGCCTCCAGGGTGGTACACAAACTCTGGCCTCCAGGGTGGTACACAAACTCTGGCCTCCAGGGTGGTACACAAACTCTGGCCTCCAGGGTGGTACACAAACTCTGGCCTCCAGGGTGGTACACAAACTCTGGCCTCCAGGGTTGTACACAACCTTTCACTTGTCTACGTCTTCATTACTTTTCTGAGGTACAATTAGTGTTTGTGTGTACTCACCTGGTTGTGGTTGAAGGGGTCGATTCACAGCTCCTTGCCCCTCCTCTTCACTTGCTGATGCTTGGTCACTCTTCCTGCTCCATGAGCTTTATCATACCTCTTCTTAGAGCTATGTATGGATCCTCTCTCCACTACATCCCTTCCCAGTCTATTCCGCTTCCTGACAACTCTCTGACTGAAAAAACGTTTCCTAACATTCCTGTGATTCATCTCAGTCTTCAAGTTCCAAGTGTGACCCCTTGTTACTGTGTCCCATCTCTGGAACATCCTGTCTCTGTCCGCCTTGTCGATTCCTCTTAGTATTTTATATGTCGTCATCATATCTCCCCTATTTCTTCTGGCTTTCAGTGTTGTCAGGTCGATTTCCCTTAACCTCTCCTCGTAGGACATACCTCTTAGCTCTGGGACTAGTCTTGTTGCAAACCTTTGCACTTTCTCTAGTTTCTTTACGTGCTTGGCTAGGTGTGGGTTCCAAACTGGTGCCGCATACTCCAATATGGGTCTAACGTACACGGTGTACAGGGTTCTGAATGATTTCTTATTAAGCTGTCGGAATGCTGTTCTGAGGTTTGCTAGGCGCCCATATGCTGCAGCCGTTATTTGGTTGATGTGCCTGGTGTTACACTCACCCCAAGATCCTTTTTCTTGAGTGAAGTTTGTAGTCTCTGGCCCCATAGACTGTACTCCGTCTGCGGTCTTCTTTGCCCTTCCTGAATATTCATGATTTTGCATTTGGTGGGGTTGAACTCCAGGAGCCAGTAGTTGGACCAGGCCTGCAGCCTGTCTAGATCCCTTTGTAGTACTGTCTGGTCCTCGTCCGATTGAATTCTTCTCATCAACTTCACATCATCTGCAAACAGGGACACCTCAGAGTCTATTCCTTCCACTATGTTATTGACAAATACCAGAAACAGCACCGGTGCTAAGACTGACTCCTGTGGAACTCCGCTTGTTACAAGTGCCCACTTTGACACCTCGCCATGCACCATGACTCACTGTTGTCTTCCTGACAGGTATTCCCTGATCCATTGTAGTGCCTTCCTTATTATCCCTGTGTGGTCCTCCAGCTTTTGCGCTAATCTCTTGTGTGGAACTGTGTCAAATGCCTCCTTACAGTCCAAGAAAATGCAATCTACCCACCTCTCTCTCTCTCTCTCTCTCTCTCTCTCTCTCTCTCTCTCTCTTGCCTTTCTACTGTCACCCTGTTATAGAACTCCAGTAGGTTTTTGACATAGGATTTTCTGTCCCTGAACCCGTGCTTGCTGTCGTTGATAAGCTCGTTCCTTTCTAGGTGCTCCACCACTTCTGATAATTTTCTCCATGACTTTGCATACGATGCCTGTCAGTGATATTGGTCTGTAGTTTAATGCTGCATGTCTGTCTCCTCTTATAAAAATTGGGAGTAAATTTACTGTTTTCCATACCTCAGGTAGCCGCCCTGTTTGGATAGATGTGTTGAAGATTATTGTTAGTAATACAGAGAGTGCCTCTGCTCCCTATCTCAGGACCCATTTTGTCCGGCCTCATCACCTTTGAGGTATCCAGCTCGCTTAGCAGCCTCTTCACCTCCTCGGTTGCATGCATTGTGTCCAGCACTTGATGGTGTACCCCACCTCTCCGTCTTTCAGGAGTTCCTTCTGTCTCCTATGTAAATACTTCTTTGATTTCATATTGAGCTCCTCACATACTTCATCGTTTCTTGTGATCTTCCCTCATTCCTTCCTCAGCCTGATTACCTGGTCCTTGACTGTTGTTTTTCTCCTGATGTAACTGTACAACAGCTTCTGGACGGACTTGGCTTTTGCTGCTATGTCATTTTCGTATTGTCGTTGGGCCTCTCCCCTTACCTGAGATATTCATTTGTGGCTCTTTGACTGCTCTCCAAATTCTCCTGGCCGTCCATACTTCTTCCATTCACTAGCACACTTGGTTTTGGCCTCTCTACACTTTGGGTAAACCAAGGGCTTTTCCTTGTGTTCTTATTTCTGTTGCCCTTGAGCACAAACCTCTCCTCTACTTCCTTGCATATTGTTGTCACATATTCCATCATCTCATTTACTGATCTCTTTGTCAGTTCTCTGTCCCAGTGAACTTCATGCAGGAAATTCTTCATGCCTGTATAGTCCCCTCTCATGTAGTTTGGCTTCATTGGTCCAGCCCTTCCTGCTTCCCTCTCCACTTGTAACTCTACTCTGTATTCGAAGCTGAGAACCACAGTGCAGATATGTCCTCAATATCTGCACTACTCAAGATGAATATTAAGTCCAGTCTTGCTGGTTCAGTCTCTCCTCTCTGTTTGGTAGCGTCCCTTACACGTTGATGCATGAGGTTTTCCAGTACCTCCTCCATCGTCTTAGCCCTCCACTTTTCTGGGCCTGCATGTGGCTCCAGGTTTTCCCAGTCAATTTCTTTGTGATTGAAGTCACCCACAATCAGCAGTTTTGCCCTGCCCACATGGGCCCTTCTGGCTGCTTCAGCCACTGTGTTTACCATCGCTCTATCTCATCATATTCTTGCCTTGGCCTCTTGCTATTCTTTGTTGGGTTATACATCACTTCATTTACCACCCTGAGACCTCCAGACTGATGTGTTCCTATTGTGTAGTCTCTTGCTTCTCCTCTGTCTTCTCTCTCCAGCTCATCAAAATCCCATTAGTTTTTGATGAGCAGTGCCACTCCTTTCCCTCTGATCCCTCTGTCTTTACTCAGGTTCTGATATCAAGTTGGAAAGATGGCATGTGTTATTATTCCTGTAAGCTTGGTTTCTGTGAAAGCCATGATGTCTGGCGATGTCTATTTGATTCTTTCGTGCCCCTCCCTCCCCCCTATTCGCTATTCCATCAGCATTGGTGTACCATACCTTCAGTTGCCTCTCCAACACTATTCTGAGGGGTTTGTGGGTTCTGGGGAATGGGGGACCTGGCAGGGTGCTATGGGATTCTACTGCATACTGTGGGATGGGGGCTGTGAGTATGGAGTGTGTTTTCCCCATGGGGTTCTGAGGGTGGTTCTGTGGGTGTTTGCACTTGTTGCTATGCCCGGCTCTGGTTGTCCTCTGCTGAGTCTGTCCTTGTCTCTCATTCTAGCCCCTTTCATTTCTGTGTTCTCTCCCTCAGCTGTTGTCATTCTGTTCTCATTCTGTTGCACTCTAGGAACACCCTCCTGTGTGTTTATGATTGCTTCAGCCATGGTTTCTCCTGCAGGATCCTGTTCCTCACTGTTTCTGTTTTGAGAATCGATTTGATGGGCCGATTTCTCCCCTTCAAGTACCCCTCTAACTCTTTGATGATGTTTCCACTCTCTTAATTTTCGTGGTGGGTGTGTGTGTACTCACCTATTTGTGGTTGCAGGGGTCGATTCACATCCCTGTAACTGCTTGTTGCTGTGTCCCATCTCTGAAACATCCTGTCCCTATCCACCCCATCAATTCCTCTCGGTATTTTATATGTCGTTATCATGTCCCCCCATCCCGCCTGTCTTCCAGTGTTGTCAGGTTGAGTTCCCTGTAAGCTCTCCTTGTCGGACATGCCCCTTACCTCCAGAACTAGTCTTGTTGCAAACTTTTGCACTTTCTGTAATTTCTTGGCATGATTGACCAGGTGTGGGTTCTATACTGGTGCTGCATTCTCCAACATTGGCCTGACGTTTATGCTCTACAGTGTCTTGTATGACCTTACTTAGGTGTCGAATAACTGTTCTCATGTTTGCCAAGCGCATATGTGCTGCAGCAGTTATTTGGTTGATGTGGTCCTCAGGAGATGTTGTCGGTATGATGCTCACCCCAAAATCCTTTACCCTTTTCCTTGAATGAGGTTTGCAGCCTTTGGTCCCCTACCGTGTACTCTATCTGCAGTTTTCTTTGACCTTCCCCAATCTTTATGACTTGGCACTTGGTGGAGTTAAACTCCAGAAGCCAGCTGCTGGACCAAACAAAGTCTGTCCAGATCCCCTTGTAATTCTTCTTGGTCCTCATCCGTTTGAATTCTCCACATTAGCTTCACATCGTCTATAAACAGAGACACCTCTTATTCTATCCCTTCCGTCATATCATTCACATATACCAGAAACAGCACCGTCCCTAGGACTGACCCTTGTGGAACCTCACTCGTCACAGGCGCTCACTCTGACACCTGGTCTCGTGTGTGTCTGTATGTGTGTGATATGTGCCTGTGTGTGCCTGTGTATGAGTCTATATGTGTACGTGGATGTGTGTGTGTGAATCTCTCACCCCCCGCCCCTCCCCACTACAAGCGTATCCCTCCAACATTCTCAATGACCATCTTAGTTCTGGCTGCTACACCCCCCACACACACACCTCTCCTCTACATCACTGCTGGGGTGGGCAGGGCTGCTGTAATCACAGGTACGTAGCAGGGAGGCGAGCCCAGGGGCGGGCGGAACGGGCGTGTGTGGGCTCCAGCTAAGTGGGCGGCGGGTGCGGGCGTCGGTGTAGCGGGGTCGGGCGTATTTACCTGACCTGACGTTGATGTCTCAATCCTGTGCGAGGTGTGTGGTGGACCAGAGAGGCGCATCCCACACACTCACACCACACCACACACACACACACACACACACACACACACACACACACACACACACACACACACACACACACACACACACATGGACACACACACAAACACACACACCTGTCTGCTCGCCACCCTCCTCCTGGGTCTCCTACAGGAAGGGGGAACACTCCCCAAGGGTTCTACAGGATGCTATCGAGTGCTGTAGGAGGTGGTGGAGGAAGGCCCCCCCTCCCTTTTCCTCCTCCACCTCCTCTTCCTACTCCTCCTCCTCTTCCTACTCCTCCTCCTCTTCCTACTCCTCCTCCTCTTCCTACTCCCACCTCCAGGAGGAAGGCAGGGGACCCTGGCAGGGAGATACAACCCCAGCGAGGTGCAATCTGTGGTATGTCTGCCATGGCGAGTTGTGCTATCTAACCGGGGGGGGGAGGGGAGGGGGGACACGCTGGGCGACCACAGAGGAGCATTCCTCCCCCTTCCCTCTCCCCCTCCTTCACCCATCCCTCCCCCTTACCTGTCCCTCCCTCCTCTCTCTCTTGCCCAGTATCTGAGTTAAGGGTGAGTGTCGTGTGGCCGCTGCCGACTGCGGGGTCGTCCCATTGGGTCAAGACAGACGCTTCCCGCAGCAGCGCCACTAGCACCACCACCACCACCACCACCACCACCACCACCACCACCACCAGGGGCAGCAGCACCAGCACTAGCACCACCACCACCACCAGCGGCAGCAGCAGCAGCAGCAGCACCACCTCCACCACCACCACCACCACCACCAGGGGCAGCAGCACCAGCACCGCCAGCAGCAGCAGCAACACCAGCACCAGCAGCAGCATCAGCCGCAGCAGCAGCAGCACTAGCAGTAGCACCATCACTAGCACCACCACCACGACCAAAAGCGGCAGCAGCACCAGCACCGCCAGCAGCAGCAGCAACACCAGCACCAGCAACAGCCGCGGCAACAGCAGCACTAGCAGTAGCACCACCACCAGCAACACCAGCACCAGCAACAGCAGCAGAACTAGCAGCAGCGCCAGCAGCAGCACCACCACCACAACTACCAGCAGCAGTAGCATCTCTCCCGCAGATAAATGGCCCTAACGAGTCCCTGCCATAAGGGTCGCCAGCTGCTGGTTACGTGTTGCGTACCGTGGTCCTTCCCTCCTGCGGGTTGCACGCTCACTTCGACATTTTTTCGGGTGTGTTGTGAGAGGACCAGGTCGAGCATGGTGGTGGTGGTTGTGGTGGTGGTACTGGTGGTGATACTGATGGTGGTAGTGGTGGTGGTACTGATGGTGGTTAGGGTGGTGGAACTGATGGTGGTAGTGATGGTGGTACTGGTGGTGATACTGATGGTGGTAGTGATGGTGGTACTGGTGGTGATACTGATGGTGGTAGTGATGGTGGTACTGGTGGTGATACTGATGGTGGTAGTGATGGTGGTACTGGTGGTGATACTGATTGTGGTAGTGCTGGTGGTACTGGTGGTGATACTGATGGTGGTTGTGGTGGTGGTACTGGTGGTGATACTGATGGTGGTAGTGATGGTGGTACTGATGGTGGTAGTGATAGTGGTACTGGTGGTGATACTGATGGTGGTAGTGATAGTGGTACTGGTGGTGATACTGATGGTGGTAGTGGTGGTACTGGTGGTGATACTGATGGTGGTTGTGGTGGTGGTACTGGTGGTGATACTGATCGTGGTAGTGATGGTGGTACTGGTGGTGATACTGATGGTGGTTGTGGTGGTGGTACTGGTGGTGATACTGATGGTGGTAGTGATGGTGGTACTGGTGGTGATACTGATGGAGGTAGTGATGGTGGTACTGGTGGTGATACTAATGGTGATACTGATGGTGGTAGTGATGGTGGTAGTGGTGGTACTGGTGGTGATACTGATGGTGGTTGTGGTGGTGGTACTAGTGGTGATACTGATGGTGGTAGTGATGGTGGTACTGGTGGTGATACTGATGGTGGTTGTGGTGGTGGTACTGGTGGTGATACTGATGGTGGTAGTGATGGTGGTACTGGTGGTGATACTGATGGTGGTAGTGATGGTGGTACTGGTGGTGGATACTGATGGTGGTAGTGATGGTTGTACTGGTGGTGATACTGATGGTGGTAGTGGTGGTGGTACTGATGGTGGTAGTGATGGTGGTACTGATGGTGATACTGATGGTGGTAGTGATGGTGGTACTGGTGGTGATACTGATGGTGGTAGTGGTGGTGGTACTGATGGTGGTAGTGATGGTGGTACTGAGGGTGACACTCATGGTGGTAGTTTTGGTGATACTGGTGGTGATACTGATGGTGGTAGTGATGGTGGTACTGGTGGTGATACTGATGGTGGTAGTGGTGGTGGTACTGATGGTGGTAGTGATGGTGGTACTGGTGGTGATACTGATGGTGGTAGTGGTGGTGGTACTGATGGTGGTACTGAGAGTGACACTCATGGTGGTAGTTTTGGTGGTACTGGTGGTAATACTGATGGTGGTAGTGATGGTGGTACTGGCAGTGATACTGATGGTGGTAGTGATGGTGGTACCGGTGGTGATACTGATGGTGGTAGTTTTGGTGGTACTGGTGGTGATACTGATGGTGGTAGTGATGGTGGTACTGGTGGTGATACTGATGGTGGTAGTTTTTGGTGGTACTGGTGGTGATACTGATGGTGGTAGTGATGGTGGTACTGGTGGTGATACTGATGGTGGTAGTGATGGTGGTACTGGTGGTGATACTGATGGTGGTAGTGATGGTAGTACTGGTGGTGATACTGATGGTGGTGGTGATGGTGGTACTGGTGGTGATACTGATGGTGGTAGTGGTGGTGGTACTGATGGTGGTACTGAGAGTGACACTCATGGTGGTAGTTTTGGTGGTACTGGTGGTAATACTGATGGTGGTAGTGATGGTGGTACTGGCAGTGATACTGATGGTGGTAGTGATGGTGGTACCGGTGGTGATACTGATGGTGGTAGTGATGGTGGTACTGGTGGTGATACTGATGGTGGTAGTGATGGTGGTACTGGTGGTGATACTGATGGTGGTAGTGATGGTGGTACTGGTGGTGATACTGATGGTGGTAGTGATGGTAGTACTGGTGGTGATACTGATGGTGGTGGTGATGGTGGTACTGGTGGTGATACTGATGGTGGTAGTGGTGGTGGTACTGATGGTGGTACTGAGAGTGACACTCATGGTGGTAGTTTTGGTGGTACTGGTGGTAATACTGATGGTGGTAGTGATGGTGGTACTGGCAGTGATACTGATGGTGGTAGTGATGGTGGTACCGGTGGTGATACTGATGGTGGTAGTTTTGGTGGTACTGGTGGTGATACTGATGGTGGTAGTGATGGTGGTACTGGTGGTGATACTGATGGTGGTAGTTTTGGTGGTACTGGTGGTGATACTGATGGTGGTAGTGATGGTGGTACTGGTGGTGATACTGATGGTGGTAGTGATGGTGGTACTGGTGGTGATACTGATGGTGGTAGTGATGGTGGTACTGGTGATACTGATGGTGGTAGTGCTGGTGGTACTAGTGGTGATACCGATGGTGGTAGTGCTGGTGGTACTGGTGGTGATACTGATGGTGGTAGTGATGGTGGTACTGGTGGTGATACTGATGGTGATACTGATGGTGGTAGTGGTGGTGGTACTGATGGTGGTACTGATGGTGGTACTGAGGGTGATACTGATGGTGGTAGTGATGGTGGTACTGGTGGTGATACTAATGGTGGTAGTGATGATTGAAGTGGTGGTGATACTGATGGTGGTAGTGGTGCTGATACTGATGGTGGTAGTGATGATGGTACTGGTGATGATATTGATGGTGGTAGTGATGGTGGTACTAGTGGTGATACTGATGGTGGTAGTGATGATGGTACTGGTGGTGATACTGATGGTGGTAGTTGTGGTGATACTGATGGCGGTAGTGATTGTGGTACTGGTGGTGATACTAATGGTGGTAGTGATGATTGAAGTTGTGGTGATACTGATGGTGGTAGTGGTGGTGATACTGATAGTGGTAGTGATGATGGTACTGGTGATGATACTGATGGTTGTAGTGATGGTGGTACTGGTGGTGATACTGATTGTTATAGTGATGGTGGTACTGGTGGTGGTGGTACTAGTGGTGGTACTGGTGGTGGTACTGATGGTGGCACTGGTGGTGGTACTGGTGGTGGCACTGGTGGTGGTACTGGTGGTGGTACTGGTGGTGGTACTGGTACTGGTGGTGGTACTGGTACTGGTGGTGGTACTGGTACTGGTGGTGGTACTGGTGGTGGTACTGGTGGTTATTACAACCCAGGATTCCAAATGGCCTGTTATCCCGGGTGTAATGGGAGCAAAATAAACACAGCAGAAAAAGTTTAGACTTACATTATCCTTCACCAATTTAGAACAGCAATATGTACACTATGTACAGTGATAAGTATAGTGCACTCCACGGTAAGCAAGGCAGAAATAGAAGCCACAAGATAGCAGACCGTGCTTCAACCAGCTCTAGAATGGGAATGACAAGGGCAGACAGGAGAGCGGTACCCACATAACCTCTGCGATTGCCAAAACCATCTTCTTATTGGCTAGAACCTGGTCACTAGTTGAACGACGGGGCCCCATCATCAACTCTTAGCAACCTGGTTCACTGGTTGGGGGAGATAGCCTGTAAATGAGGGTGTGTACATGCGCGGTTACGTACTCTTTGCATGCCACACCCCCACCCCGAGAAGGCTCAGGATTAGGCTGCCACCTCCCAGTGGTAACCGTGCCGCCATGGCACAAAATAATGGGACCGCCTTTCCTCTCCACCATCCAACTCTTAGATAGAGCTCAGCTTTTCTCGTGACCAAAAGCCAAACCCTAAACTTAGAGCGAGACAGCGGTCAGACAGGCTAGCATAGGTCCAAGATACAGGCGGACGGTAGCCCGCATCCCCTCACTAAAAAAAAAACCCACAGACTCCAGCAGGTTATCAATCAGAATAAGCTGCACCAGCTCCTCAAAGGTAGAGACACCACTTGCTTTATACCAGCTGGTAAAAGCTTTGGTTTGCTGTCTCACAAAGTCCACTAGGGATTGACCAAGCTGCCGCCTGCTTAATTTAAAATTCTTTCTGTATTTGGCTGGGATACATGTATATGCTCCCAACACTGTGGTCTTCACTACTTGATAATCAGAAAATTCAGCGTCATTTAATACTGACGTAAATTCCTGTGCCTTACCCAATAATGCTGTATGAACCAACGATGCCCAATGCTGTTCCGGCCACCTCAAGGCTCGAGCCTGATTTTCGAAGCTTTCGAAAAATTGTTCTGGTTCGGCCTCATTGAAGCGGGGAACAAGCTGTACTGCTTTTTGTAAACTAAAATCATTTACAGAATGCGAAAACTGCCTCCTTTCTCTTTTCCTATCATATTCTTCCCTTGCGAATGCTCTCTGTTCCCTAGTTTGCTCAAGATTGAGTTTTGCCAGCTCAAGTGCCAACGATGCTGATTTACCTTGAGACAACCCAGCTGCACTATATTGACCATTTTGCTCCGTAGGTGTATCATCTTCCTCCTGCGAGAACATTGTAGTTTTTGCCCTAGCTCCCGTAGAGGGAGGAGTCTGATGTGCCATCTCTTCTTCTATAAGTTTGTCAGCAATCAGTGAACACAGTTGCGCAGCTGTGAGAGTGCATTTGTATTTAATGCCAATGGAACGAGCAATTTGCCAACAACGTTGTAGGAACAATTTAGGTAGGTTATGCAAAGTATATGCCGACACCAGACGTCTGACTCGTCTAGGTGGCATAAGTTATTCGCTATGCACAGTACGATTGCAGAATACCCGAACGTAACACGTTAATTTGCAGAACACGCTTAGCTATGCACAGTACGATTGCAGAATACGCATACAAGCAAAGCAGACTTCAAAATTCTCCACACCGAACAGGCTAGTAACAACTGACTCGCAAAATTTGTAAAGCAATGCCAGACAGCTACACTGTTCTAGAAGATTGACCGTAGCAAAGCGAGCACACCGAACAAGCTAGTAGCGAGCTGTTGAACGATCACACAATAGCAAGGCTGACCATAAAGCAACTGACACGCAAAATTTGTAAAGCGTAGGCAAAGCTAATGCAAAGCCAGACAGCAAGCTGCACAATGTTCCTGCTACGAGCTTCACCCTAAGCTCAACCGTTTCTCTAAGTCCAGCTCCAGCTCTCGGACAGGCTACCCATATTACAACCCAGGAATCCAAATGGCCTGTTATCCCGGGTGTAATGGGAGCAAAATAAACACAGCAGAAAAAGTTTAGACTTATATTATCCTTCACCAATTTAGAACAGCAATATATACACTATGTACAGTGATAAGTACAGTGCACTCCACGGTAAGCAAGGCAGAATAGAAGCCACAAGATAGCAGACCGTGCTTAACCAGCTCTAGAATGGGAATGACAAGGGCAGACAGGAGAGCGGTACCCACATAACCTCTGCGATTGCCAAAACCATCTTCTTATTGGCTAGAACCTGGTCACTAGTTGAACGATGGGGCCCCATCATCAACTCTTAGCAACCTGGTTCGCTGGTTGGGGGTGATAGCCTGTAAATGAGGGTGTGTACATGCGCCGAATAAAGGTTACGTACTCTTTGCATGCCACACTCCAGAAGAAGGCTGCACAGACCAACTAACTGACATTAGTACAAATCCCATAGATTTCGAAAAAGAAATGGAAAACATGCCCACTCACTCAGCACCTGGATCAGATTCATGGAATGCTCTATTTATAAAGAAGTGCAAAGTACCACTAGCACGAGCCCTCAGTATTCTTTGGAGAAAGAGCTTAGATCTAGGTGAAATACCAGAGGCCTTAAAGAGTGCAGACATAGCTCCTTTGCATAAGGGAGGTAGTAGAGCACAAGCTAAAAATTACAGACCAGTAGCCCTAACCTCTCACATCATAAAAATCTTCGAAAGAGTGATGAGACGGCAGGTTACAAATTTCATGGACCAGCACAACCAACATAACCAGAACCAGCATGGTTTTAGAGCAGGACGATCATGTCTTTCACAGCTGCTGAACCATTATGACAAAATTACGGAGGCACTGGAAGACGACCAAAACGCAGATGTGATTTACACAGATTTTGAAAAATGCGATCATGGAGGCCATGGGCATTACAGGGAAGGTAGGCAGATGGATTTTTGGGTTCTTAACACACAGAACACAAAAACTAGTAGTAAACAGAGCAAGATGCAGCATCAGCGAGGTAAAAAGCTCAATGCCCCAAGGCACTGTCCTGGCACCCCTGTTCTGCAGAGGTGCCAGGACAGTACCTTGGGGCACTGAGCTTTTTACCTCGCTGATGCTGGATCTTGCTCTGTTTACTACTAGTTTTTTACAAATTTTATGGACTAGCACAACCAGCAGTGTCCTGGCACTTCTGCTGTTTCTCATCCTCATAGCAGACATAGATAAAAACACCTGGCACACTTTTGCATCATCATTTGCAGATGACACTAAAATAAGCATGAAAGTCAGTACGGTAGAGGACACTGAAAAATTACAGGAAGACATAAACAAGGTTTTCCAGTGGGCAGTGGAGAACACCATGACGTTCACTGGTGATAAGTTCCAGCTGCTTAGGTATGGAAAGAATGAAGAACTCAAAAGGAACACTATATACAAAACTCAAGAGGGTCACCAAATAGAACAAAAAGAAAACGTGAAAGATCTGGGAATAATTATGTCAGCGGACCTTTCCTTTACAGAACATAATAAGACAAAAATCACGACAGCCAGGAAGATGACGGGGTGGGTATTGAGAACTTTCAAAACAAGAGAAATAATGCCGATAGTGACACTCTTCAAATCGCTTGTGCTCCCTCACTTAGAATATTGCTCAGTGTTGACGGCCCCGGTCAAAGCAGGAGAAATATCAGAGCTGGAACAAATACAGACATCGTTTACGGCTCACATTGAACCAGTAAAGCACCTAAATTACTGGGAACGCCTTCAAGTCTTGAACATGTACTCACTGGAGCGGAGGAGAGAGAGATACATAATAATATTTATCTGGAAAGTACTCGAGGGCTTGGTCCCAAATCTGCACACTGCCATAACAACATACTGGAGTGAGAGATATAGGAGGAAGTGTAAAATAAACCCAGTGAGGAGCAAGTGTGCAGTGGGGACAATAAGGGAACACTCTATCAACATCCGGGGTCCCAGACTTTTCAACGTCTTACCAGAAGATATCAGAAACACGGCTGGAACAAGTGTAGAAGCCTTCAAGTGGAAACTGGACAATTATCTTCACCAGGTGCAAGATCAACCAGGCTGTGATGGATAGGTGGAGGAGCGAGCCTCCAGCAGCAGCAGCCTGGTTGACCAGGCAAGCACCAGACGAGCCTGGCCCATGGCCGGGTTCCGAGAGTAGTGAAACTCTCTTAAACTCTTCAAAGGTACTTGTTGAGGTTTTCGCTGTTTACAAGAGTCAGGCTCGCTCATGCGGGGTTGAGTCACTCAAACTGGCAAGTGGTAGGACCCGTTAATTCCCTGTCAAGGTAGTCCAGTTAATGTGACTGTTGAGGTAGTCCAGTCAGTATGACTTTGAAGGTGGTCCAGCCAGTGTGACTGTTGTGGTCGTCCAGTCAGTGTGTCTGTTGAGCTAGTCCAGTCAGTGTAACTCTGAAGGTGCTCCAGTCAGTGTGACTTTGAAGGTGGTCCAGTCAGTGTGACTGTTGTGGTCGTCCAGTCAGTGTGTCTGTTGAGGTAGTCCAGTCAGTGTAACTCTGAAGGTGCTCCAGTCAGTGTGACTTTGAAGGTGGTTCAGTCAGCGTGACTGTTGAGGTAGTCCAGTCAGTGTGACTCTGAAGGTGGTCCAGTCAGCGTGACTGCTGAGGTAGTCCAGTCAGTGTGACGGTTGAGGTAGTCCAGTCAGTGTGACGGTTGAGGTAGTCCAGTCAGTGTGACGGTTGAGGTAGTCCAGTCAGTGTGACGGTTGAGGTCGTTCAGTCAGTGTGACTGTTGAGGTAGTCCAGTCAGTGTGACTGTTGAGGTCGTCCAGTCAGTGTGACTGTTGAGGTCGTCCAGTCTGCTTATGTGGCAGAAACCACCCTTGCCGAATAGGCCAGACTCGCTGATTCGGCTTAATTACACACACACACACACACACACACACACACACACACACAACACACACACACACACACACACACACACACACACACACACACACACACATATACACACACACACACACACACACGCATACACACATATTAAGCTTATTACAACTCAGGAGTCCAAAAGGCCTGTTATCCTGGGTGTAAAGGGAACAAAATAAACACAGCAGAAAAACTTTTGACTTACATTATCCTTCACCAATTTAGAACAAAAGTATGTACACTATACACACTATGTACAACAATAGGTATTAGTGCACTCCACGGTAAGCAAGGCAGAATAGAAGTCACTAGACAGCAGACTGTGCTTCAACCAGCTCTAGAATGGGAATGACAAGGGCAGAGAGGTGAGTGGTACCCACATCACCTCTGCGATTGCCAAAACCATCTTCTCATTGGCTGGAACCTGGGTACTGATTGAATGACGGGGCCCCATCATCAACCCTTAGTCCCTGGTTCGCTGTTTGGGGGAGATAGCTTGTCAGTGAGGGTGTGTACATGCGCCGAATGAAGGTTACGTACTCTTTGCATGCCACAAAGCTATTTCTCCTTTACCTTCATCAAAGTATTATTCCGGTAACATTTTGAAATATCTTTTCTCCTTCTAGGTGTGCTTCCGCCTCGTCCGTATGGTGCTACCGGGCCCTCCAGCAGGAAGCCTAAGCCAAAATCAAACCAGTCGAACCTCAGTTACTCCACTCGTCAAAGAAACTGCTTCTGTGCCTGCCAGCGCCTTCTCGTGGGAGGTGAAGTACTGTGACCTCTTCTGTCCTCACTGAACGAATGGTTCCCACTAAGTCATCAGTAGATTTGATCTTACACGCTGAGACAGACGGATGCCTTCAGCCTCACCTACCTCCTGACCTGGAATCCTCACCTCTTCGAGGTCCACGTTTGATATCAGATGATGAAGTGATCATGAAGTGACCGATGCTCACCTCACCTCTCCCATTAAAGATGTGCTACGTTGTGTTGCAGATGGCGCTCCAGTTTGCAAGACGAGCCACGTTCATGATGACGAAGTATCTGAGACATTTTGTCATTCCTCGACATGCTTGTCCACCATTGTTGTGGAGTACAGTGTTGCAGGGATCAAGCAGCCTCCCAGACCTACATATTCAACTGCCAATTATATGATTCCTTAATTCCGTAACAAGGAGGTGTGTCATAACAGTATTAAGACAAAATAATGAACTTTTTTCCCTCTCATTTAATGTCCGCTCTGTTGTACTGTATAGTTACACAAAGACTGAAGTTTACAAGACTCGTCTCTGTATTTATTACCTTATGTTTTAATTCTGGGAAATTGTGTTTGCCTTTTATTTTGTTTTTATTTGTTATAGGCAAGAACTGCAGTTGCGTTGTTATTCAAATGGTCAGTATTTGTGGAAAGTGTTCAGTGAAGTACCTGTTTCTTTGCTCCCATAAGATGTTCGATGTATAAAAATTTTTATTTATGGAAGTGAAGTTTTCATAGAACGAAGTTGAATAAGACGACGGTGGTGTGAACTGCCTCCTATCTGTCACCTGCTGAACAAAATTTGAAGACTTTCTGGTCACCAACCTGACGTGGACAAAGACAGTGTCAGAGAAGTGATAGTGTTTTTCTTCTCAGTGCTACGTGTGTTGAAATGAAGTATAGACAATAAGTGTTCGCACATGTCCGCTAGCACGTAGTATGTTGTGAGTCACTTGTCTCGATCACCTACCGCAGTGACCCCATGAACGCTGACTGACCCTCTGCAGATTAGAACACCTTTTTGGTTTGTGTGCAACACTTGAAGACGTGAAGTGCAGTGTGACTCAGTGGCACGAAGCTATCAATTTATACCTCAGTACTGTAAGAGGACACTAGATGTGCGTAGCTCATCTCGCAAGGCCAGTGGATATATACAATTGAGATTATTTAATTTTTATCACGTCTTGGAGATGAGTCACGCAGTTCTCCCCTTCCTCAGCTCTTATGCCGTACGAGATCCTCCTGCAGGAATGGTCGTGGGGCGTGCGGGCGTGTACAGTCAGACGTGGGCAGCCAAGGACCATAGCGGGTGTGGTGTAACGTCCATCGGGGCCACTACCAGCCGGAACACATTCCCAGCCCTGACCACACCTCCCATGCACATACCAGAGTCTGCCTTAAAGTATCCCTAGAGAGCCATCCTTGTTAATACTCAAAGTTGGTATTGGAGAAGATAACCAGTTACTTTGTAGCTTTTGGCTGCCATGCAAATTTACCATCAGACACACTATATTAGTCATGCGAGTGAAAAATGTGCGTATATTGTTGGCTATTGTACAAAAAAAAACCCGCCATATTATAAGTGAGACTAATACTTATATTGGTGTTGTGAAGATTTAAACACAGCTCTCTCTCCCGCCTGGGCGTTAATATTGATAGGTTGTCCTCCATCAGAATTAAGAAGTGTGTGTGGTATGTGTGTTGGGAGGTTTGTGTGCTGTGGTTTGTGATGTGTCAGTGCTGTCACTTGTGCATGTATGTGTGCCTCTTAAATGAAAAATATTGTGTGTATCGTTTCATTAAATTATTGTACAATAAAGTTTAGCACCCACAGTGTGAGTCAGTGTCATTATCTGTGAAGAGTTTCACTGATGTGTGTACGTGTGTGTAGAGTATGTTATGTACGTGCGGACAAGGAGTGGTGGCTGGTTAGGTAGGTTAATTTACTGGTTAAATTTTTTTTATGTATCTCAGATGTGTTTGTTTATTTTTGTAATGATCTTGTGGTTGGTATTGTATTATTTATCGTAGTATATATTATATCGTGATGAGCTGCCAGGTGGGCCTGGCTTCAAGTGTGTGTAGGAGGCCAGGAAAAGTAACAAGATGCACCTCAGGACTAGGTTAGCTACAGTATCCACTCCCACCTCTCACACCTTCGAAATTTTGCTTGCAGTGGAAATAACTGACACCAGGTTTCTCGAAAGCGAGAGAAAAAAAAATCTTCAAATTTTACCTCTTTCATTATGTTTTGACCTATACCGGGACTCAGAGTGAAGTCATATTGTTGGGCCTTATTGAGTTGAAAGGTGTATGTTTTAGTGGCCCTTAACAGCCCTCCAGTAACAACTCCTCCAGTAACAACCCCTATAGTAACAACCTCTCCAGTGATAACCTCTCCATTAACAACCCCATCAGTAGCAACCCCACCAGTAACAACCCCTCAAGTAATAACACCTCCAGTAACAACCCTACTAGTAACAACCCCTCAATAACAACCCCCTCAGTAGCAATCATCCAATAACAACCCCTCCAGTAACAACTCAGTAACAACCACCAGTAACAACCCCCAGTAACAACCCTCAACCTCCAGTAACAGCCATCCCAGTAACAACCCCCAGTACCAACCCTCCCAATAACAACCCCAGTAACAACCCCTAGTAACAACCCTCATTAGCAACCCTCAGTAACCCCCAGTAACAACCCTTCCAGTATCAATCCTCCCAGTAACAACTCCCAGTACCAAGCCCAGTAACAAACCCGAGTACCAACCGCAGTAAACAACCCCAAGTAACAACCCCTGATAACCTTCCCAGTAATAACCCCCAGTAAAAAACCCTCCCAGTAACAACCCTCTAGTAACCCCAGTAACAACCCCCGGTAACAACCCTCCCAGTAACAATCCTCTAGTAACAACCCCCAGTAACAACCTCAGTAACAACCCTCAACAGCCTCCAGTAACAGCCATCCCAGTAATAACCCTACAGTAACAACCCTACAGTAACAACCCCAGTGACAACCTCAGTAACAACCCCCAGTAACAACCCGTTCCCAGTAACAACCCCCAATGACAACCCCCAGTAACAACCCCCAGTAACAAACCCCCAGTAACAACCTACCCCCAGTAACAAACCCCAGTAACAACCCCCTGTAACAAACCCCTATAAACCCGTCCCCAGTAACAACCCCAGTGACAACCCCCAGTAACAACCCCCAGTAACAACCCCAGTAACAACCCGTCCCCAGTAACAATCCCCAGTGAAAACCCCAGTAACAACCCGTCCCAGTAACAAACCCCCAGTAACAAACCCCCAGTAACAATCCCCAGTAACAACCACCAGTAACGCCCCCAGTGGCAACCCCTCCCCAGTGACAACCCCCAGTAACAATCCCAGTAACAAACCCCCCAGTAACCCCTCCCCAGTAGCAACCACCAGTTACAACCCTCAGTAACAACCCTCAGTAACAACCACCCAGTAACAACCCCCAGTAGCAACCCCTCCCCAGTAACCACTCCAGTAACAACCCGCTGTAATAAACTCCCAGTAACAACCCCTCCCTCAGTAACAACCCCAGTGACAACCCCCAGTAACACACACCCAGTAACAAAATCTCCCAGTAACAGCCACCAGTGGCAACCCCAGTAACAAATCCAGTGACTCCCCAGTAACAACCCCCAGTACCAAACCCCCCAGTAACAACCCCTCCCCAGTAACAATCTCCAGTAACAACCTGTGCACTCTCAAGACCACAGTAAAACAAATCTTAAAGTTATGTATACAATGCCGAAATAAAATTTCAACAAGTAATCTGAAAATCCGAGAAGTCAACCCTCTACTATATAATAGAAAACGTGAGGTGACGGTGTGTGTAAAGCATGGGAAGTGGATCATTAGTCCCCCTCCCTCAAGCAACTCTCTGGAACACTCAAAAATACCCCCCACCCGCTCTCCCCTCCTGATTCCCCCTCCCAAACCCCCAGGAAGCACCACTACCCCCTGACCCACGATTCCCCCTCCCCACAACCCAGGGAACACCGCTACCCCCTGACCCATGATTCCCCATCCCCAACAAGCAGGGAACACCACAACCCCGTGCCCCATGACTCCCTTCCCCACCACCAGGAACACCACTACCCCGTGACCTAACGACTCCCTTCCCACCACCCAGGAAACACCACTCCCCCGGGCCCCATGACTCTCCCCCCCCACCACCCAGGAAACATTACTACCCCCTGACCCATGACTCCCCCCCCCACCACCAAGGGAACACCACTACCCCCAGACCCATGACTCCCCATCCCCACCACCCAGGAAACCCCACTACCCCCTGACCCATGATTTCCCCCTCCCCACCACCCAGGAAACACTATTAACCCCTGACCCCATGCCCTCCCATCCCCACCACCAAGGGAACACACTATCCCGTGACAATGACTCCCCATCCCACCACCGGAAACACCACTACCCCCTGACCCATGACTCCCCATCCCCAACACCCAGGAAAAACACCACTAACCCCTGACCCATGATCCCCATCCCCACCACCCAGGGAACACCACACCCCTGCCCATGACTCCCATCCCCAACACCTAGGAAACACCATACCCCCTGACCCATGACTCCCCATCCCCAACCCCTAGGAAACCCCACTACCCCCTGACCCATGACTCCCCCCCCCACCAGCCAGGAAACACCACTCCCCCCTGACCCATGACTCCCATCCCCACCACCCCAAAAAGACCAATCCCCTGCCCCAGACTCCCCCCCCCCCACCCCCAAAGGAAAAACAACTACCCCCTGCCCCATGATCCCTCCCCACCACCAGGAAACCACCCCCCCCCTGACCAGGGGACTCCCCCCCCCCCACCCCCCCAGGAAACATCATCCCCCTGCCCCAGACCCCCATCCCCACCACCCAGAAAAGCCCACTATCCCGCCCTGATCCCCCCCCACCACCGGGAAAACATCACTACCCCTGCCCCATGATTATCCCCACACCCAAAAAAAGACCACTATCCCCTGCCAAAGGACTCCCCTCCCCACCCCCCAGGAAACATCCTACCCCTGACCCAAATCACTCCCCCTCCCCACCCCCCGGGAAAACATCACTACCCCCCCCCATGACCCCCCATCCCCACCCCCCAGAAAAGACCACATCCCCTGACCCAGGACCCCCCCTCCCCACCACCCAGGAAACTCACTCCCCCCCTGACCCATGACCCCCCTTCCCACCCCCCCAGGAAAATCACTCCCCCCCTCCCCCATGCCTCCCTCCTCACCCCCCAAAACATCATACCCCTGACCCATGACTCCCCCTCCCACCCCCCAGAAACTCACCCCCCCCTGCCCCCATGACTCCCCCTCCCACCCCCCGGGGAACACCAAAACCCCCCGCCCATGACTCCCCCTCCCCACCACCGGGGAAACCCCCATCCCCCTGACCATGCTCCCCCCCCCCACCACCGGGGAAACATCACTACACCCGCCCCAGATCCCCCCCCCCACCACCCAAAAAAACCCCCCCCCCCACCCATGACTCCCCCCCCCCACCACCAGGAAAACACCAACCCCCCCCACTCTGACTCCCCCTCCCCACAACCCCGGGGAAAACCAATATTTCCCCCCCATGACTCCCTCCCCCACCACCCAGGGAACACCACTACCCCCACCAATGACTCCCCCCCCACCACCCAGTAAAAACCCCCACTACCCCACCCCATGACTCCCCCCCCCCACCACCCGGGAACGCCACTACCCCCCCCCCCCCATGACTCCCTCTCCCCCCCCACCAGGGAACCCCACTACCCCCCCCCATGACCCCCCCCTCCCCAAAAACCCAGGGAACACCACATCCCCCCCATGACTCCCCTCCCCACCACCCGGGAACCCCACTCCCCACCCATGACTCACCCCCCCCCCACCCCCCGGGAAAACTCACTACACCCCCCCCCCGACTCCCCCTCCCAACCCCCCGGGGAACACCATCCCCCCCCCACGCATGACTCCCCTCCCCCCCCCAGGGACCCCACTACCCCACCCTGACTCCCCCCCCCCCACCACCCAGGGAACACCACTACACCCCCCCCCCATGACCCCCCCTCCCCACCACCCAGGGAACACCACAATCCCCCCCCATTACTCCCCCTCCCCACCACTCAGGGAACCCCCACTACCCCCCACCCATGACCCCCCTCCCCCCCCACTCAGGGAACACCACTACCCCCCCCACCCAGGACTCCCCCCCCCACCCCCCGGGAAAAAACACCCTACCCCCCACCCATGACCCCCCCCTCCCACCACCCGGGAAAAACCCCACTCCCCCCACCCATGACTCCCCCTCCCCCCACCGGGGAACACCACTACCCCCCCACCCATGACTCCCCCTCCCACCCCCCAGGGAACCCACCCCCCCCACAATGACTCCCCCTCCCACCCCCCGGGGAAAACACAACTCCCCCCCACAATGACTCCCCTTCCCCCCCCGGGGGAAACACTACCCCCCCCCCATGACCCCCCTCCCCACCACCCGGGAAACCCCAAATCCCCCCCTGACCCTGACTCCCTCCCCCCCACCAAAAAGACCATATCCCCTGACCCACGACTCCCTCCCCACCCCCCCTGGAACACCATACCCCCCACCATGACCCCCCCCCACCCCCCAGGGAAACACATACCCCCCCCCCATGACCCCCCCTCCCCACCACTCAGGGAAACCACTACCCCCCCCCCCATGACCCCCCCTCCCACCCCCAGAAAACCAACCCCCCCACCCATGACTCCCCTCCCCCCACCCAGGGAACACCATACCCCCATCCATACTCCCCTCCCCCCACCCGGGGGAACACCACTACCCCCACCCATGATCACCCTCCCACCACCCGGGGAAAACACCATACCCCCCCCATGACTCCCCCCCCCCCCCCAGGGAAAACCACTACCCCCCCCCCATGACTCCCCCCCCCACCCCCCCAAGAGAACACCCTACCCCCCCCCCATGACCCCCCCTCCCCCCCACCCGGGGAACACCACTACCCCCCCACCCTGACTCCCCCCCCCCACCCCCCAGAAAAACCCCACAACCCCCCCCCGGGATCCCCTCCCCCCCACCGGGGAACACCCTACCCCCCCCCCCAGGGACCCCCCCCCCCCACCAAAAAACCCACTACCCCGACCCATGACCCCCCCCTCCCCACCACCCAGAGAAACCATACCCTGCCCCATGACTCCCCTCCCCACCCCCCGGAAACCACTACCCCCCCTGACCCATGACTCCCCCCTCACCACCGGGGAAAACCCCCACTCCCCCTGACCCATGACCCCCCTCCCCACCACCTGCTGCCTTACAGTGTATATTTTTATTTGTTTTTTTATTGTAGAGACAACCTTTTTTTTTTTCCTGTAGAATCATTGAAAAAAAATTCAAAAAAAATGGAAGAATATTTTGAGTATTTTTTAATTATTACCCCCCCCCGTTGTTGTTTTTTTTTAAATAATAATAAAAAAATAATAATAATATAATAATAATAATAATATTTTAATGAGGTTTAAAGTTTTGCCAACATAGTGATGAGGCACCGAAAACCTCACCATAGGCGCATTATATTACAACCCAGGATTCCAAAGGCCCTTTTTGTCCGGTGTAATGGGAAAGCAAAATAAACACGCAAAAAATTTTTTGATTTTTTAAACCTTTCCCAATTTAAAAACAGCAATATGTCCCATGTACGTGAAAGTATAGTGCACTCCACGTAAGCAAGGCAGAAAAAAAAAAAAGGCCACAAATGCAGACCGTGCTTCAACCAGCTCTAAAGGGGAAATGACAAGGGCAGACAGGAGAGCGGTACCCCCAAAAAACCTCTGCGATTCCCCAAAAACCCTTCTTATTGGCTAGAACCGGGTCACAGTTAAACGACGGTGCCCATCATAAACTCTTAGCAACCCTGGTTCCTGGTTGGGGGAATAGCCGGTAAATGGGGTGTGTACATGCCCCGAAAAAGGGTTACGTCTCTTTGATGCCACACCCCCCCCCCCGAGAAGGCTCAGGATTAGGCTGCCACCTCCCAGGGGTTTTACCATGCCGCCATGGCACAAAATAATGGGACCCTTTTTCCCTCTCCCATCCAACTCTTGATACAGTCAGCTTTTCTCGTGCCCAAAAGCCAAACCCTAAATTTTGAGGGGACAGCGTCAGACAGGCAGCATAGGCCAAGATACAGGGGCGGTAGCCCGCATCCCTCACTAAAAAAAAAAACCCCACACCAGGGGAAAAAAAAAAAGAGCGGGGAAGAGTTGTTTAAAATAACATCCAAACCCTAATAAAATATTATATTAGATAAAGAGTTGCCAACATTTTTTTTTTGCCAGCAATTATTTAAGGGAAAATATTATAGGGCACGCCTTAGCACCCAACCCAAATAGCTTGGTTGTGGTTCTTCTGGCTTGGAGATATACTAGAGGATTGTGATCACTGTAGACTGAGACCCCCTGCGTTGTCGGCCACAAACATCAAAATGTCCAAAGCCAGTATCAGCACGGGGCTTTTTTTTAATGGTAGAGTAACCCCTCTGATGTAGCGGAACTTGGCAAA
Organism: Cherax quadricarinatus; assembly: GCF_026875155.1. Lineage (NCBI taxonomy): Eukaryota > Metazoa > Arthropoda > Malacostraca > Decapoda > Parastacidae > Cherax > Cherax quadricarinatus. Next base: position 46,858,266 of record NC_069407.1, on the reverse strand, counting down.
AATATGCACAGGCTGCAATCTTTTTCCCCGATTTGTAAAGTTTGCCCAACCCCAGACTCACGCATCAACTGTAATAAAAAAAGGGTTTTGGAGAAGTCTGGGACAAAAATATGGGTGAGTAAAATAATTTTTTTGCTTTTTTAAAAGCAGTTTTTACAGTCTGAGGTCCAATTTTAAAGGGAATTTGTGCTCGTAAAGGGGAAGAGGGGCTACTATCCGAGAAATTCTTACAGAATTTCTGTAAAATCCTATCATGCCTGGGAAACGGAAGGGTTTTTCCTATGATAGGAATGGATAATTTTAATGAAAGAATTTAGCAAGTTTAGGTGCAATTTTCCCCCTACCTATTAAATGGCCTAGAAAAGTACAGTGGCCCTGGCCAAAGGAAAAATTTTAGATAAATTAACTGTTAAATGGAACCTTAAAGGTTAAAAAAGACCTTAAGTCTAATAGGTGTTGACCAAGTACAGAACCAAAACAATATATCTAGGTACGCTGCCGGCCTTAAAGTCCTTTAATCCCTGATGGATAATTTCGGAATGAAGAGGGGGAATTTTTCTTTCCGAAGGGGGTAATGGTATTGTAATGCCCTCCTGGAATTACGAAGGCAGAGATTTCCTTCCCTTATCTGTCAAAGGTACTGATAGTAGCCTTTTAAAAGGAGACTAACTTGGAAAAAAAAAGTAGTTTTACCCACAAAGTCAATTATCTCCAGAGAGGAAGGGGAAAGCATCTGAAATTTGTGACCTCGACTTTACGGTGTCTGTACACATACAAAACCCCTCCATCAGCCTTCTTCAAAAGGGATGCAGGTAAAGCCCAGGACTAGATGACTCCCCACAAAACCATCTTTAACAAAAATTCTACTTCCTGCTAAAGAAAAGCCTTTTTTGTTTTTCGGATTGTCTGGGGGGGAATTTTAAATTTGGGTTTAGAGTTTCCCCTCTACTCTGATAACCTAACGTACTTTTTCGGCACATCGAAAAAAATTATGATATGACTGAGAAGGTCAGTTAAATTTGTTGCTTGGGTTTCAGAAAATCCCTCCTTTAAAGGGGCTAGGATCCTTGAGGAGGACAGAATTTTAAAGTTTAATTTTTAATTTCAGAGATAGAGTGAAAAAGAGCGAGTCGTCCTCAAGGTAGAGGAAAGAGCCCATTACGGGACTTTTTGGTGTAGGGAAGTACTTTAATTAATTAATGTGGTAAGTTTTATTTTTGAGGTCTTTTTAAATGGGAGTACACTAATTTACATCGAAATCATTTTAAAAACTGCATGGGCCCCCTAAATCTACTTTCAAAGTGTGGCCAGGTATAGGTTTCTGCACCAACACCTTTTTCCCCGGGTTTTGGAAGGGACGGAATTGTGACTTTGTATCCCTCTTTTTCATCTTACTTTGAGCTGTCTTTATTACCCTTTGGGCTAATGACGTGCCCCCTGAAACCCTTAAAGAGGGGGTTGTAGTGTTGAGCTAACGTCTTCCCCCCACCATCCTTCTTTGACCCCCCGAAGAGGCCCTCGTACTTGGCCCAAAGATCACCAAACGGACTTTCCCCGTGACTCTTGCACGCTTTTCGTACTGAAACCAACAAAGGTAGTGATTCACCCGCTGTGGGAAAAGTGCAGCAAAAAGTTCCTCATTTTTTTTTAATGCTGATGGAATCTTTCCAAGGCCCCCTTGGGACTGAGGATGATAGGCGTGGAAAAGTTGTGGATTATCCCTACCTAGTTAATATTCCCAAATGTTTTGGCAGTAAAAGTTAGTCCTTAAATCATTTAAATAGTTTTGGGAAATGCCAAAACAAAATGAATTTTTTAAAGCTTTGAAATAGCTTTAGTATTAATACTACGCAGGAATTGCTAGGGTATCTAGTTACTTTAACCATAAATGTAAAAAAAATATTGATTTCCAGACTTTGACCTGGGAAGGGACCTACACAATTTTAAATTAAATCGAAAAAGGTTCTCCATCGTGGGTTTTAGGTTGGGAGGTGGGTTTAATGGAATGTCCGGGTTTTCCCCCAATTTGCTGACATTTGGGGCAAAAATTAAATATGAATTTAAATCTTTCTTTAATTTTGGCAATAAAATTCTTTTGTATTCTATACAAGGTTTTTGAAATTTCCTAAGTGACCTCCAATGACGTTTTATGAGCAAATTTTTAATATTTAGGTCTATACTTTTTTGGGAAAACCAAACCTGTTAAAAAAATTGCCGGCCTTATCCTTACCATCTCAGTGCAGATCAAATAAATCGTTTTTTAACTTCTACTTGCCGGAGCCCAAAAAGAGGATTTACCCAGGGCTGCCTCAAAGCGAATTTTAAACAAGGGTCCTTTCGTTGTTCCTCCCAGAAGGACAGTCCCTCGGGCAGGGGAAACAGAGACTTTGGGCAATCCTGCAACCTGGAATAGGAAGCTTGAGGGGGGTCTGTTCACTTGATCTACGAGGCTCTGGCCTTTTTTCGTTAAAAAACAATTGGTATTCCGAGTCGGAGTCTCCAAGGTAGGTCAACTTCTCTCCAGAAAACCCCTTTTGGGAGTTGCCCCAGTTATGGCCCAACACCGGAAAAATTTTAATTTTATAGGCAGGACACAAACAAACAGTAGTAATGTTTTTACCCGGTAAAAACATGGATCTTTCATGGGGAATCCTTTTTTAGAACCTACAGTCAAGTACCCAGTGTAAAATTTTCCGACATTATTTTTTGCAAAGGAACAGATATAGCTCCCCCAATCTTCCAATAAAACAGGGAATTTAAAAAAGTATTCTCTGAAAGGGGTAATATTTTCCCTTTTTTAAAGTGAGCAATATCCCCAGTATCTCAAAGGTCTTTACTTCGTTGTTTTGGTTTTTCCCCGAAGGGAAAAATTTGACTCTTGCAAAAATAAGGGGGATACCTTTTTCTCTTCTCTAGGGGACTGTTACTAGGGATATTAGAGATTTTTCCAATGGGTTGGGGTTTTTTGGGGGAGTTGGGGGTATGTGATACTTTGCTGCAGGAGGAGCAGACGACAGGCTTTTTCCCCTTTACTCCCCTGCGTTTTTCAAATGGTGTCGTTCTGGCGGTGTTCTCTGGGTACTGTTGTCGAGTTCCCCCTGAGTAGTTGCCTTCCCCCCCAGTTTTTACCCAAAGTTGAGAAGGTGGTCACCAGGTGACTTAGTTGGGGACGGGGACGTTCTCCCTCCGGCTGGCACTTCATTCTCCAAGGTTTTTCACTCTGCTCTGCCAGGCGTTGAAAAGAGGACGGGGGCCGCTGGACAAGGAGCGGTTAGTTTCGAAGGTATCAGCCAACCGGCTGCCTCCAAAGCAGTATTAAGTCACGATCTGCAGAAAGACTCGAACCTCTGGTCCCCCAGACCCAGCAGGTTACAAACAGAAAGGTGTCCAGTCCTCAAAGGGAAGGGAACCCCTTGCTTTTTACCGTGGTAAAACTTTTGGTTTTCTGTCTCCAAAGTCCACTAGGGGTTGACCAAGCTGTCTGCCCTTTTTTTTTTTTTTTATATTTGGTGGGATCACGAAAATGCTCCCAACACGTGGTCTTCAGTACTGATAATCAGAAATTCACAATTTTTTTACTGACATAAAATTTCCCGTGCCTTTTAAAAATAAAGCTGTATAACCACGATGCCCAATGCTGTTTGGCCCCCTCAAGGCTCGCCTGATTTTCGAAGCTTTCGAAAAAAGTTCTGGTTCGGCCTCATTGAAGCGGGGAAAAGCTGTACTGCTTTTTTTAAAAAAAAAATCATTTACAGAATGTGGAAAAAATGCCTCTTTTTTCTTTCCCTATCATATTCTTTTCCCTTCGAATGCTCTTGTTCCCAGTTTGCTCAAGATTTTTTTTGCCGCTAAGTGCCCAAAGACGTGATTCACCTGAGAACCCCGCTGCATATATTGACCCTTTTGCTTCCCCTAGGTGTATATCTTCCCCCTGCGGAACATAGGAGTTTTTGCCCAGCTCCCCTAAGGGGGGGAGTCTGATGTGCCTCTCTTCTTCTATAAGTTTGTCAGCAATCAGTGAACGCAGTTGCGCAGCTGCGAGAGTGCTTTTGTATTTAATGCCCAAAGGAATGAGCAATTTGCCCAAAAATGCGCAGGGACAATTTAGGGAGGTTTTTTGCATAGTATAGCCCCACCCAGACGTCCCGACTCGTCTGTGGCGTAAAATTTTTCGCTTGCACGTACGATTCAGAATACCCGAAAGTAACACGTTTAAATTTTCAGAACCGCTTAGCTATGCCAGTACGATTTCAGAAAACGATACAACAAAACCGACTGCAAAAACTCCACCCAAACCCAACAGGTAGTAACAATGACATTTCAAAATTTGGTAAACAAAGCCAGCAGCAAGCTGCCCATGTTTTCCCGCTACGAGCTTCCCCTAAGCTCACCGTTTTCTTAAGCCAGCTCCACTCTCGGACAGGCACCCATTTACAACCAGGAACCAAATGGCCCTTTTTTCCCCGGTGTAAAGGGAACAAAATAAACACGCAGAAAAAAATTTTTGAAAAATTATCCCTTCCCCGTTTTTGAAAACCAAATGTAACTATGACAGTGATAAGTATAGTGCACTCCACGGTAAACAAGGGGAAAAATAGAAGCCACAAGAAGCGACCGTGCTTCAACCAGCTTAAATGGGAATGACAAGGGCAGACAGGAAGCGGTACCCCCTAAAACCCCTGCGATTTCCAAAAACCACTTATTGGCTAGAACCTGGCATAGTTTAACGACGGGGGCCCCCCTCGTCAATCTTTAGCAACCTGGTTCGCTGGTTGGGGGAGATAGCCTGTAAATGAGGGTGTGTACATGCGCCGAATAAAGGTTACGTACTCTTCGTTTGCCACACCTCACCACCAGGGAACACTACAATAGTGATGAGGCACCAGTAAAACCCCACCCCAGGGGAAAACTACACTAGTGACTGAGGGACCCTAACCTCACCCCAGGCAGCACACCTGTGACTGAGGCACCCTTAACCCCACCACCAGGCAAAAACTACATAGGACTGGGGCACCCGTAACCTCACCACCAGGCAACACTACACTAGTGACTGAGGCACCAGTAACCTCACCACCAGGCAACACTACACTAGTGACTGAGGCACCAGTAACCTCACCACCAGGCAACAATACATAGTACTGAGGCACCGTAACCTCACCCCCAGGCAACACACATAGTCCTGAACCACCCGTAACCTCATCAACAGGCAACATTACATAGTCAATGAGACACCAGTAACCCCACCCCCACGCAAACTACAATAGTCACTGAGGGCCCGTAACCCCACCACCAGGCAACCCCTCACTATCACGAGGCACCCAAATAACCCCCCCACCCCGACAACCTACACGTCACTCTAGCCCAGAACCTACCCCCAGGGGAACACTAACTAGGACGAGGCCCAGTAACCCACCACCGCAACCTACCTAGTACTGGGTCCGTAAAATCACCACCAGGGGAACAATAAGTGCCACTGAGGCACCGCAGCCTCACCACCCCGGCAAAAACTACCCAAAATCCGTGGGCACCATAACCCCACCATAGGCAACACCCCATAGCACTAGACACCAGTACCCCACAACCCGGAAACACTACCTAGTCACGGGCTCCAGTAATTTACCACCAGGGGAACACTACATATCACGAGGCCCAGTAACATTACCACCACGCAACACAACCTAGTCCCCCTGAGGCACCCGTAACCCACCACCAGGCAACACTAACAGACTGAGGGACCATAACCTCACCACCAGGCAAAACACACTAGGGCGAGGCACCATAACCTCACCCCCAGGCAACACTACATAGTGACTGAGGGACCAGTAACCCCCACCACCGGGAAACTACACTAGTGCTGAGGCACCATAACCCACCACCAGCAACCTCACTAGTGAAAGAGGCACCAGTAAACCCCCCACCAGGCAACACTAATAGTCACTGAGGCACCGTAAACCCCACCACAGGCAACACTACACTTGACTGAGGCCCAGAAAACCCCCCACCAGGCAAAAAATAATAATCACTGAGGGACCAGTAACCCACCACCGGGAACACACACTAGTGACTGAGGCACCCGTAACCTCACCACCAGGCAACACTACACTAGTGATGAGGCCAAATAAACCCCCCCACCAGGGAACATACACTTGTGAGGCACCAGTAACCTCACCCCCAGGCAACACTACTAGTCACTGAGGCCCCATAACCCCACCCCCAGGCAAACTACCTAGGACGGGCACCCGTAACCTCACCACCAGGCAAAAACTACACTATCACTGAGGCACCAGTAACCTCACCCCCAGGCAACACTACACTAGTCATGAGCACCGTAACCTCACCACCCGGCAAAAAACACAGTGACTGAGGGACCCGTAACCCCACCCCCAGGCAAAAACTAATAGTTATGAGACACCCGTAAACTCCCACCCGCAAATTACAATAGCACGAGGCACAAAGTAACGCACACCAGGCAACACCTCCTAGTCATGAGGCACCAGTAACCTCCAAACCAGGCAAACTCAAAAGTCACTGAAGCACCCGTAACGTCACCACCCGGCAACATCCTAGCACTGAACCACCCTTAAACCCCACAATAGGCAACATTACACTAGTCACTGAGACACCGTAACCTCACCACCCGGGGAAAAATTTTCACTAATCACTGAGGCCCATTTAACCTCCCCCCAGGAACACTAACTATCACAGGCCCCAGTAACCTCACCCCAGGCAAACTACATAGCACTGAGGCTCCCTAACCCACCACCAGGCAAAACTACACTAGTCACTGGGCACCCGTAAACCCCACGACCCGGGAGCACTACCAGTGATGGGCACCCAAACCTCACCACCCGCAAAAAACTACACAATCACTGAGGCACCAGTAACCCCCCACCAGGGAACACTAACTAGTACTGGGCCCATAAAAACCCCCCACCAGGGAACACACAATGATGAGGGACCAGTAAAAACCCCCCCAGGCAAACTACATAGTGCTGAGGGCCCCGTAACCTCAAAACCAGGCAACACTACATTAGTCACTGAGGCACCCGTAAAACCCCACCCCCAGGGAACCTACACTAGTCACGAACCACCAGTAAACCTCATCAACAGGGAACATAACACAGTCAAAGAGACACCCGTAACCCACCACCACGCAACCTACAAAAGTCATGAGGGACCAGTAACGTCCCAAAGGCAACACCTCACTAGTCCTGAGGGGGACCCGTAACCCCCCCACCGACAACACTACCTAGACACTCAAAACACCCGTAACCTCACCACCAGGCAAACTACATAGTGACTGAGGGACCATAACCCCACACCGGAACACTACACTAGTCCTGAGGCTCCGTAACCTCACCCCCGGCAAACTATAGTAGCCACTGAGACACCCCAGCCCACCACCAGGCAACACTCAATAGTCAGTGAGGCAACCTTAAAACCCCACCCATCAGGCACACCCCCTAGTCCTAAACACCCGTAACCTCACAACCCGGCAACACTACCTAGTCATGAGGCTCCGTAATCTCACCACCCCGGCAACATACACTAGTCACTGAGGGGACAGTAACTCACCACCCCGCAACAAACACAGTCACTGAGGCCCAGTAACCCCACCACCAGGGAACACTACACTAGTCACTGGAACCAGTACCTCACCACCAGGCAACATACCCTAGTGACTGGGGCCCGTAACCTCACCACCAGGCAACACTACCTAGTGCTGAGGCACCCGTAACCCCCCACCGGCGACACTACACTAGTGAATGAGGGACGTAAACCTAACCCCCAGGCAACACTAGTCATGAGGGACCCGTAAACCCCCCACCCGGGAAGATACACAGTGACTGAGGCACCCCGTAAAACCCCACCCCCGGCAACACTACACTAATCACTGGGCACGTAACCTCACCACCCGGCAACACTACACTAGGACTGAGGCACGTAAACCCCCACCAGGCAAAACACTATGATGAGGCCCATAAACCCCCCACCCGGCAAAAAACCCTAATGATGAGGGACCGTAACCTCACCACCGGCAACCTACATAGTGACTGAGTACCAGTAACCTCCCACCCGGGGAACACTACATAGTCACTGAGGCACCAGTAACCCCCCACCAGGGAACACACACTAGTGATGAGTCACCTTAACCTCACCCCAGGCAACACTACATATCACTGAGGCCCAGTAACCTCCCACCCGGGAACACTACACTATCACTGGGCACCCTAAACCCCCACCACCAGCAACACTACACTATGACTGAGGGGACCTGTAACTCACCACCAGGAAAATACACAGTTACTGAGACAAGTAAAATCACCACCACGCAACTTACAATAGTCACTGGGCACCATAACGTCACCCCCCAGGCAACACCCCACGTCACGAGGCACCCCTAACCCCCACCAGGCAACACTTCAATAGTCATGGGCACCAAAATAACGTCACCACAGGCAACACCCACTAGTCAGAACCCCCATAACCCCAATACGCAACATTACACTAGTCACTGAGGGGACCCGTAACCTCACCACCAGGCAAAATTAACTAACACTGAGGCTCCAGTAACCTCACCACCAGAAACACTACACTAGCACTGAGCCAAGTAACCCCACCCCCAGCAACACTACACTATCACTGGGCTCCCGTAAACTTCACCCCGGCAACCACACTAGTCACAGAGCCCATAACCTCACCACCAGGCAACACTACACTAGTCACTGAGGCACCAGTAACCTCACCACCAGGCAACACTACACTAGTCACTGAGGCACCAGTAACCTCACCACCAGGCAACACTACACTAGTCACTGAGGCACCAGGAACCTCACAACCAGGCAACACTACACTAGTCACTGAGACACTAGTAAACTCACCTCCACGCAACACTACAATAGTCACTGAGGCACCAGTAACCTCCCCACCAGGCAACACTACACAAGTCACTGAACCACCAGTAACCTCATCAACAGGCAACATTACACTAGTCACTGAGACACCAGTAACCTCACCACCAGGCAACATTACACTAGTCACTGAGGCTCCAGTAACCTCACCACCAGGCAACACTTCACTAGTCACTGAGCCACCAGTAACCTCACCAGCAGGCAACACTACACTAGTCAATTTGGCACCAGTAACCTCACCACCAGGCAACACTATAGTAGCCACTGAGGCACCAGTAACCTCACCACCAGGCAACACTACAATAGTCAGTGAGGCACCAGTGACCTCACCATCAGGCAACACCACACTAGTCACTAAGACACCAGTATCCTCACCACCAGGCAACACTACACTAGTCACTGAGGCTCCAGTAATCTCACCACCAGGCAACACTACACTAGTCCCTGAGGCACCAGTAACCTCACCAGCAGGCAACACTACACTAGTCGCTGAGTCACCAGTAACCTCATGTTGCAACCCCTGAATGGGTTACAATGATTATTATGTATATATGTAATATATATTACCTTTTCATTTAATTTTATATTGCTTATATTTGCGATAATAGCTAAATCGCAAATGTATTGCCTTATATTGTTATTTGACATAGCTTATGTTGTTAGGATGTATATAAAATGTGCTCAGTTAGTCTTGATTGTCAAACTACTGTAATTATCGCTTGTCGCTCGTTATACTGCCGGCTTCTGAGCTGCAGTTGTCCACGGGGCTATCATGTGATCGACGGGGGGTGTCCTCACCTCTCGTGAAGTAGTCAGTCTGCTGTAGACTCGCTTGGTGGTTGGACAGATTGTCTGTCTCATTATTCTTGTTAGTTCTGTAGAACTTTGTTCACAAAACATTGTATAGACTTTGTGATTTTCGACGTTGTACTGAGATTGTGTGTCACATAGACACTCTGAGCATCGCAGGTCCTTAGCTATAGCTTCTGATCTAATTTTGTTCTGGTTTCTGTGTATTGTCACAGTCGCGTTTTTCCTATGCTGAACATAGATTCAGTAGTATGGGAGTTTTGTAACTTTTGTGGAGGATCTGCTGATGGTCCCTACTTAGTGTCGTTATATTATTCCCCAGTTCCTGATTCTGTGTCGCAGTCACTTGATATTGCATTGCTATTGGGCTTAGCATTCTTTGTTGTTCAAGCAGACTGTTCGGGTTGCAGTCGGTCAGAAGTTAGTTTATTTGAGGACTTTGTCAGTCACTTGTTTAAGTCTTATTCGAGTCTTGAGACATAGCTAACTACTTAAGAGCACTTACACGCATACACACACTTACTTGTACATATTTGTAATATCTTATTAAATGTTAATGTACCTGACGGTTTAAGAATTATAATATAAATGTTCTTTCGCACAAAATATTTAACTCGGAAGATTGATTTATTTTGATTGCTGTGTTTAATTTACTTTGATATTACCTCTAGACTTT
>NC_069407.1:46800172-46847368 GCF_026875155.1 Cherax quadricarinatus | reverse complement strand
TTTCCCCACCCCTATCTAACACGCTCTGAAACGCTTGCTGAAGTCCAACCCCCTCGCCCACATAACCTCCTTTACCCCCCTCTTTCCACCCTTTCGAGGACGACCCCTACCCCTCCTTCCTTCCCCTATACATTTATATGCTTTCCATGTCATTCTACTTTGATCCATTCTCTCTAAATGACCAAACCACCTCAACAACCCCTCTTCTGCCCTCTGACTAAGCTTTTATTAACTCCACACCTTTTCCTAATTTCCACACTCCGAATTTTCTGCATATATATTTACACCACACATTGCCCTTAGACAGGACATCTCCACTGCCTCCAACCGTCTCCTCGCTGCTGCATTTACACCCAAGCTTCACATCCATATAAGAGTGTTGGTAGTTACTATACTTTCATACATTCCCTTCTTTGCCTCCATAGATAACGTTTTTTCACTCCACATATACCTCAACGCACCACTCACCTTTTTTCCCTCATCAATTCCATGATTAACCTCATCCTTCATAAATCCACCCGCCGACACGTCAACTCCCAAGTATCTGAAAACATATATATATAATATATATATAATAATATATATATATATTATATATATATATATATATATATATATATATATATGTGCAAAACAACCACTCTGAAAGAATAGAGAAATTCCAAGCGCTTTTCGTGACTACTCACATTATCAAGGAACTATGAAAGTGAAGCATCCAAGGAAGCATAATAAGGGGTCCGGCCAGCACCTCACTATCAATCACACAACGGTTAAAACACGTGACGCGCGGCGAGCCAACTTGGATAGGTCCTTTGCACAACTCACCCCCAAGCTATTCTACCCAAGAAAATTTTAAAATTATTTGTCCAGTGTATATTAAATTCTTCCCAAATTCTATTAATTATAAATGGATCTAATTTATATAAACCAAAGGAAATATTCATATTATTGTCAAAACTGCTTTTTATGAAACAAGATTCAATTATATTCCTGTCGACCATGGACTTTGCTAGATACTACTTTCTCAACTTTTTGAAAATCAATTGGATGGTTAAAATCTCTTACATGGAAAAATAGAGCATTGGAATCTTGTCCCAGTTTCTAATGCTATATTTATGTTGTTTTTAATCTTAGTTCGAGATTTTTACCAGTTTGACCGTAATAAACTTTATCGCAAATTTTACAAGGAATCTTATAACACATCCATCAGCATTTTGGGGGAATTCTTATCAAAAGTTTTTTTACTGTATCAAGATTTTTGAATACAACTTTAATATTAAAAGTCTTAAGAAGAGAAGGCATATCAACCAAGTTTCATGGTAAGGGAGAACCAACATATTTTTAGTTGAATAAGGCTGGTTGCCCCTTTTTGGATTATAAAAAGTGTTTCTAGCAACTTTAAAAGATTTATCAATTACATTTCTTGGGTATTTTAAATCATTACCAAATTTCCCTAAATTTTGGATATTTTCCTCATCTATAAACCCTCAGGACACAAATTCCCTAAAGCTCTCAAAAAAATTGGGAAGAGAAAACAGACAGTTTTACTCTAAACTTGATGGAGGAATAATAGTGGGCATAGGAACAGTTTTTTTGAGGGTTTTCGTAAATTTTTTAAAATTTTTTAATTCCCTTATTAAACCCCTTTAATTTAAAAAAAAACATCTAGAAAAGGCAATGAGTTATTTTCTTCAAACTCAACAGTAAAGTTTATAGAATGGGCTAAGCTATTTAATTTTCCAAGAAAATGGTGTTATATCTACATTTTTGGGCATAAGACACAAAATATCATCAACATATCTGAACCATTTAGCTCTATTAGGGAGGATTGTGTTAAGTAACCTTGTTTCAAAAAATTCCATGTATAGGTTACTAAGAACAGGTGAAAGAGGATTTCCCATTGCCATACCAAACTTCTGAGTGTAAAACTTATCATTAAATACAAATTTTGCATCAATAATGCAAAGTTTAATAAGTTTAATGATGAGTAGGAAACTGGCAATGGTAAATCATAGTTAACGAGTTCTTCAGATAAGAAACTAATAAATCATCAACAGGAACTTTCGTAAACAAGGAAGTAACAACAAAACTAACCATGTTAAAATCATTTAAGTCAGTCAAGGAGCTTAATTTATCAACCAAGTCTATGTTGTTTTTAACATTAAAGTTAGAAATTTTGCCAACAATAGGGCTCAAAATATCAACAAGCCATTTGGATAATTTATATGAAAACTGACCCATGGAGCTAATAATTGGACTGACTGGATTCCCTGGTTTGTGTGTTTTTATTATCCATACATGTAAGGTAAAGATGGATTAGTGGAAGTAAATTGTTTGACTAATTCATCTTTGCCTTTCAGTAGAAGTTTTATTGTTTTTATTGAAATTGCTGTTAACGGTTTTCTAGGGGATTTTTCCTAAGTTTAGAATAGGTTTCAGTATCATCTAAGAGATTATTCATTTTTTCTTGGTAATCATTTTCTTTCATAATTACTATTGCATTTATTTTGTCCTGCTTTAGTAAGGCGCAAATTTTTATTGTTATTAAGTGTATCATAAGACTTAAAGAATCTTTGAGGGCAATTGGGAATGTTTGGTTTTAACATAGAGCTATATACCATTCTTTCCTAATATTAATTTCATCAGAGGATAAATCAGAAAAATTTTCAAAGTTACATATATATATATATATATATATATATATATATATATATATATATATATATATATAATATATATATATATATATATATATATATATATATATATATATATATATATATATAAATATATAGATAGATAGATAGATAGATAGATAGATAAATAGATAGATAAACTCGACTACACCCACCCGCCATCTGAATACTCTCTTTACCATTCAGTAACTGATACAGTAGACGTTGCTTTCCCCCTCATAATCGCCTTACAAAACAAGCACATTTGCACCCCCCCCCTCCCATCCTTGGCGCTCTTCTTCAGGCCTTTGTACCTCCCAAGTGACTTGAAGCTTGTGCAAACACATCCATCAACTCGTTGGTGAGACTTAGAGTCCAGTTTCCATAACTCAAGGCTGTCTAGTCGTAAATACCGCTTCAACTAGACATTAAAAGGCCCCAGCCATAAATAGCAGCGGAGATACGGCTCCAAACACCGCAGAGCAACAACAGAATCCGGCATATATCTTAGGTGGATCATAATTATGGCCCCTCCTTCCCCTCCTGAGTCAGATGAGAGACTCTGTAATGTGGGGCAGATTTATGAAGGCTTGTAAATGGATTTACAGATTTAATTCAATGAAAGGGTCATTCAGGGAGTCCGGGGAAGGGGAGGAAAGAGATGGTTTCCCAGCCTGTATTTACAGTGACGTGAAACTCTGGAGTGAAACCTTGTAGCTCCTCTCTGCCCAAATGAGAGCTGACCGGGAGTCTTGCAAGCTCACATCCACCTCTGAGCGAGCCGGTGACGGCAGGCGTACACACGAACGTTCTACCTTCCATGACGGCAGGTGTACACACGAACGTTCTACCTTCCGTGACGGCAGGTGTACACACGAACGTTCTACCTTCCGTGACAGCAGGTGTACACACGAACGTTCTACCTTCCGTGACGGCAGGTGTACACACGAACGTTCTACCTTCCGTGACGGCAGGCGTACACACGAACGTTCTACCTTCCGTGACGGCAGGCGTATACACGAACGTTCTACCTTCAATGACGGCAGGCGTACACACGAACGTTCTACCTTCCGTGACGGCAGGTGTACACACGAACGTTCTACCTTCCGTGACGGCAGGCGTACACACGAACGTTCTACCTTCAGTGACGGCAGGCGTACACACGAACGTTCTACCTTCCGTGACGGCAGGCGTATACACGAACGTTCTACCTTCGGTGACGGCAGGCGTACACACGAACGTTCTACCTTCCGTGACGGCAGGCGTACACACGAACGTTCTACTTTCCGTGACGGCAGGTGTACACACGAACGTTCTACCTTCCGTGACGGCAGGCGTACACACGAACGTTCTACTTTCCGTGACGGCAGGTGTACACACGAACGTTCCACTTTCCGTAACGGCAGGCGTACACACGAACGTTCTACCTTCCGTGGTAAAACGTTCGTGTGTACGCAGGCGTACACACAAACGTTCTACCGTCAGTGACGGCAGACGTACACACGGAAGTTCTACCGTTCCAGTGTACCGCTCTAATGCAGTTTTAACAGGATAATCCAGTGACTTCGCAAAGCTGTACACAGAACCGTAATATTGCCACAATAAAAGTGTTGTTCAGGGACGTCTTGTCTCATGACAGTCGCGTCACTCGACCCGCCCTGGATATTGTCACTTACTCAAGTATTTGTTTATTACTGAAAATCCTCAGCTCCTACCGGAGCTGAGGATTTTAAGTAATAAACAAATTTCAGATATTGCATAATATTATCGTCTTCAAGCCGACTATAATGCCACTCTAGACTGAAAGGTAAGATGATGCCACTCTAGACTGAAGGTAGGATGATGCCACTCTAGACTGAAGGTAAGATGATGCCACTCTAGACTGAAGGTAGGATGATGCCACTCTAGACTGTAGGTAGGATGATGCCACTCTAGACTGAAGGTAGGATGATGCCACTCTAGACTGAAGGTAGGATGATGCCACTCTAGACTGAAGGTAGGATGATGCCACTCTAGACTGAAGGTAGGATAATGCCACTCTAGACTGAAGGTAGGATGATGCCACTCTAGACTGAAGGTAGGATGATGCCACTCTAGACTGAAGGTAGGATAATGCCACTCTAGACTGAAGGTAGGATAATGCCACTCTAGACTGAAGGTAGGATGATGCCACTCTAGATTGAAGGTAGGATGATGCCACTCTAGACTGAAGGTAGGATGATGCCACTCTAGACTGTAGGTAGGATGATGCCACTCTAGACTGAAGGTAGGATGATGCCACTCTAGACTGAAGGTAGGATGATGCCACCTAGACTGAAGGTAGGATGATGCCACTCTAGACTGAAGGTAGGATAATGCCACTCTAGACTGAAGGTCGGATGATGCCACTCTAGATTGAAGGTAGGATGATGCCACTCTAGACTGAAGGTAGGATGATGCCACTCTAGATTGAAGGTAGGATATGCCACTCTAGCCTGAAGGTAGGATGATGCCACTCTAGATTGAAGGTAGGATGATGCCACTCTAGATTGAAGGTAGGATGATGCCACTCTAGATTGAAGGTAGGATGATGCCACCTAGATTGAAGGTAGGATGATGCCACTCTAGCCTGAAGGTAGGATGATGCCACCTAGATTGAAGGTAGGATGATGCCACTCCTAGATTGAAGGTAGGATGATGCCACTCTAGATTGAAGGTAGGATGATGCCACTCTAGATTGAAGGTAGGATGATGCCACTCTAGATTGAAGGTAGGATGATGCCACTCTAGCCTGAAGGTAGGATGATGCCACTCTTAGATTGAAGGTAGGATGATGCCACTCTAGATTGAAGGTAGGATGATGCCACTCTAGACTGAAGGTAGGATGAATGCCACTCTAGCCTGAAGGTAGGATGATGCCACTCTAGATTGAAGGTAGGATGATGCCCTCTAGATTGAAGGTAGGATGATGCCACTCTAAGATTGAAGTAGGATGATGCCACTCTAGATTGAAGGTAGGATGATGCCACTCTAGCCTGAAGGTAGGATGATGCCACTCTAGATTGAAGGTAGGATGATGCCACTCTAGCCTGAAGGTAGGATGATGCCACTCTAGATTGAAGGTAGGATGATGCCACTCTAGATTGAAGGTAGGATGATGCCACTCTAGACTGAAGGTAGGATGATGCCACTCTAGATTGAAGGTAGGATGATGCCACTCTAGACTGAAGGTAGGATAATGCCACTCTAGACTGAAGGTAGGATGATGCCACTCTAGACTGAAGGTAGGATGATGCCACTCTAGACTGAAGGTAGGATGATGCCACTCTAGACTTAAGGTAGGATGATGCCACTCTAGACTGAAGGTAGGATGATGTCACTCTAGACTGAAGGTAGGATGATGCCACTCTAGACTGAAGGTAGGATGATGCCACTCTAGACTGAAGGTAGGATAATGCCACTCTAGATTGAAGGTAGGATGATGCCACTCTAGACTGAAGGTAGGATGATGCCACTCAAGATTGAAGGTAGGATGATGCCACTCTAGACTGAAGGTAGGATAATGCCACTCTAGACTGAAGGTAGGATGATGCCACTCTAGACTGAAGGTAGGATGATGCCACTCTAGATTGAAGGTAGGATGATGCCACTCTAGACTGAAGGTAGGATGATGCCACTCTAGAATGAAGGTAGGATAATGCCACTCTAGATTGAAGGTAGGATAATGCCACTCTAGATTGAAGGTAGGATGATGCCACTCTAGATTGAAGGTAGGATGATGCCACTCTAGATTGAAGGTAGGATGATGCCACTTTTCCTCTGAATGGCGTCAAACTGATTAGTAACATGGGAATGTTTCGTTAACACTAAGTGTTTGTTCACTAAATTCAACCCGCCGGGTACTTACTGAACTGTTCAGTCACTCGAATTGCCACCACTGTTCAACTTGTGAATTATATCCGTGGATAATATCCATGGTAGGGATAATATTAGCAATACTTCGCTTTGTAATGACAACTATGATAGTTTCAACACACTGAATCTTTGCTCCATTTCTTCCCAACGATCGAACATGAACAAGCAACACGGAGACAACCCGATTTGACCACTAATCTACGATTCTACACATGATCGGAGGCAACTTCTGCCTTGGGATTTCACTCACTCGCACTCCTCGATCTGGCAAGAGTCTTGCTATCTAGAAGGCAAGAAAACTAGCACTAGCATGCTCTTACTGTCGTGTAGGCCCCTTATATGGGCGAAATAATACTGACTTAGTATCTGAAAAACGGGTGGCAGCCAACACTAAGTGACTGTGTCGTGGAACTGATATCTCTGTCCTGACGCATTCCACGTTAAATGAGGCTTACTAGCTAACTAAGCACACTAAGAGCTTATGTATACGTATTCTTAGGATATCTTTAGATAAAGGTATTTCTAGGGCAAACATAAGTATGAATATTACGCGGGGCTTTGTTGGAAAAATGTCGGGAAGTATCGACTCCTACAGTTGAACTGGAACGTGTTGATGACCACGTTCTGTCTACATGTACTCTCAGTCTAATTTAAAGCTGCTTAGTTAGGCTCCACTGTTTGCAGGCAATGTGATCCTCCCATCCCACTAATGGGAAAGCTGTCTCTAGAGACTCTTTTGACCCTATCTGACTCGTCGCGCTGGTGAGAAGAGAGACAGACAGAGAGAGGTCTCAGCTCCTTGCTGAGGGGTCTCCATGTTCCTTGGGCTGGTAGACGACTTGGAGATAGCTTTCTCCGCATGAGGGTAGTGTCACAGATAAGGATAGTACCACTGGTAAGGACCAGCGCCATAGATAAGAACAGTGTCATGAAGATACGGTCACAAGGGCAGTGTCACAAGGCCAGTGCCAGAGGCAAGGGCATTGTCACAGATAAGGACAGTGCCACAGGTAAGGACAGTGTCACAGGCAAGGACAATGCCATAGGTAAGAACAGTGCTACAGGTAAGGACAATGCTACAGGTAAGGACAGTGCCACAGGTAAGGACAGTGTCACAGGTACGGACAGTGCCACAGGTAAGAACTGGGTCACAGGTAAAGACAATGCCACAGGTATGGACAGTGCCAGAGGTAAGGACAATTTCACAGGTAAGAATAGGGTCACAGGTAAGGACAGTGTTACAGGTAAGAACAGTGTCACGAGTAAGGACAAAGTCACAAGTACATCAACTGGGACCAGGTAAACCATGTCCTAACTGACACATGTTGGGAAGATATCAAATAATATGGACCCAAACCAGTGCCATAAAAAGATCAATTTCCTGGTAGCTGAAATATGCTCAAGGCATATTCCCCAAGAAAAAAGAAAAGAGAGTAAACTGGAGAGAGAGAGACGCTCCCCTCTACAGGAGAAGCGAAGACTCACTGAGCTCCTTAAGAACACTAATTATCTGATACACGAAGGAAGCGCTAATCAGGAAGTGGAAAACAGGATCCAGGAGACAGGAGGAGTTAAAAGTCATTAGTGGAATTGAAAGAAATCGAAATATTTCTTTTTACATGCCAAAAACAAGGCAAAAACCACATCTGTATAGGGCCCGTGCTAAACCCAAGACCCTGCAACAAAGAATAAATAACAAAAAGGCACAATACCGTGACTGGAACGATACACAAATAACCCGCACATAAAAGAGAAAAGCTTACGACGACGTTTCGGTCCGACTTGGACCATTGACAAAGTCACACTAAACAGAGGTGGAGCAGACGGCTATATATAGGCAGGAAGAGGTGGAGGTGGTAGTAGTAGTAGTAGTAGTAGTAGTAGTAGTAGTAGTAGTAGTAGTAGTTAGTAGTAGTACAAGAATTGTGTATAATACCGACAAGATGAAATTAAGACACATGCACAACACCCGGGCATCCCCCATCGTAGACGTTTCGCCATCCAGCCAGCCACTGGATGGCGAAACGTCCACAACAAAGACAACCAGACGCCGCACATGTGTCTTAATTTCATCAGTAGTTGTAGTAGTAGTAGAAGAAGAAGAGGTAGTAGTAGTGGTAGTGGAGAAGTGGGAAATAATGAAGAGAGCCAGTCAAAAACAAAGGAAGGGGAGCACTGCAAGAGAGCTAGATGCCCACAGAGGGAGAGCAAGCGCACAGAGGTGCGTGAAAGGGGAAGTGGTGAAATAAAATAAATGAAGAAGAAACAGAAACACGAGACAGGAGAGAGAAAGACAACCCAGAGGAGAAAAGGAAAGAGGAAAGGGGAAGAGGAAGAAGCAAAAGAAAGAAAAAAAAAGAGGATTCAGGTTAAGTCACGGGTGTTCTGAAGTTTGGAGCATTTTACAATGTAGTGGGAGAGGAAGGCATCTACAGAGACGAAGCCAGGGCTAAGGTTCATACAAGGAAAGTTGTGTAATAGAGAGGATTCAACTAGACGGCGACTGTTCGAGTTGGAAGTAGGGAAGACAGTTTTAGCAGAAGACCAGTCAATAGGATGGCTATGATCTCTGACGTGACAGAAAAGAGCATTGTTAGTGTCGGCAAGCCTAACACTATTTTTGTGCTCCCTAAGTCTGTCAGAAAGAAATCGACCAGTTTCTCCGAAGTATTGAAGAGGACAGGAGGAGCAAGAAATAGAGTAGACACCAGGAACATCTGTAGAGGGAGGAGAGGTATGAACGAGATTAGTGCGAAGAGTGTTAGTCTGGCGGAAGGTAAGCTTGATGTCTAAGGGACGGAGAGAATTGTTGAGATTAGAAAGACCGGAAATGTAGGGAAGGCAGAGGATAGAAGAGTTCCCATGAGTAGAGAGTTTGGGAGAGAAGAAATTGCGTTTAGCACGTGAGAGGGCAGAGTCTATGAAATGGGAAGGGTAGCCAAGATGGGAGAACGAATTATGAAGAGTGGAAATTTCTGCTGGAAGGAACTGAGGATCACAGATGCGGAGGGCACGGAGAAAGAGGGAGATAAGAACACTTTTCTTGACAGGGGAAGCATGACAGGAAAAGTAGTGAATGTACATGCCACTGTGCATAGGTTTACGGTAAACGGAAAAGGAAAAACCTGTATCTGAGCGGTGGACATGGACATCAAGGAAAGGAAGCAAGGAATTAGATTCCCATTCAGTTTTAAACTTAATGGAAGGGGCACGATTATTAAGAACTTCAAGAAAAGGTTGGAAGAGACTGGAGTCATGAGGCCACAGAGCAAAGATGTCATCAACATAGCGGAGCCAGAGTGAAGGTTGCACATCGAGGGTAGGAAGAAGAACAGTCTCGAAGTATTCCATGTAAAGATTAGCAAGGACAGGAGAGAGAGGAGAGCCCATAGCGACACCGAAGGTTTGAGAATAATATTTCCCTTGGAAGGAAAAGGAGTTAGAGTCCACACAGAGGCGGATCAGATCAAGAAAGAC
This sequence comes from Cherax quadricarinatus, assembly GCF_026875155.1. Lineage (NCBI taxonomy): Eukaryota > Metazoa > Arthropoda > Malacostraca > Decapoda > Parastacidae > Cherax > Cherax quadricarinatus. Next base: position 46,837,322 of record NC_069407.1, on the reverse strand, counting down.
ATCAGTGGGGATAGGGAGATGAAGAAACCCTTCATGGGCCTTCTCTCTAAGGAAATCAAGGACATCATCACTCCCTTTCTTGGTACTTTTTCTCCTGCCCACCTCCGTCACTCTCAAGACTTCATTGAACGGGTTCGCTCTCTCCCAACCTGTAAAATGCTTAGTCTTGACGTTGAATCCCTCTTCACCAATGTCCCTCTTGATGATGTCCTTGATTTCCTTAGAGAGAAGGCCCATGAAGGGTTTCTTCATCTCCCTATCCCCACTGATGTCTTTCTTGATCTGATCCGCCTCTGTGTGGACTCTAACTCCTTTTCTGTGATCCTCAGTTCCTTCCAGCAGAAATTTCCACTCTTGGCTACCCTTCCCATTTCATAGACTCTGCCCTCTCACGTGCTAAACGCAATTTCTTCTCTCCCAAACTCTCTACTCATGAGAACTCTTCTATCCTCTGCCTTCCCTACATTTCCGGTCTTTCTAATCTCAACAATTCTCTCCGTCCCTTAGACATCAAGCTTACCTTAGGCCAGACTAACACTCTTCGCACTAATCTCGTTCATACCTCTCCTCCCTCTACAGATGTTCCTGGTGTCTACTCTATTTCTTGCTCCTCCTGTCCTCTTCATACTTCGGAGAAACTGGTCGATCTCTTTCTGACAGACTTAGGAGCACAAAAATAGTGTTAGGCTTGCCGACACTAACAATGCTCTTTTCTGTCACGTCAGAGATCATAGCCATCCTATTGACTGGTCTTCTGCTAAAACTGTCTTCCCTACTTCCAACTCGAACAGTCGCCGTCTAGTTGAATCATCTCTAATACACAACTTTCCTTGTATGAACCTTAGCCCTGGCTTCGTCTCTGTAGATGCCTTCCTCTCCCACTACATTGTAAAATCTCCAAACTTCAGAACCCCGGTTTAACCTTCCCCTTTTTTTTTCTTTTTTTTTGTTTTTTTTTCCCCTTTTTTTTTTCCCGGGGTTTTTTTCTTCCCGCCCGGTTTTTTCCTTTTCTTTTTTTTTTTACCCCTTCCCCTTTAAAACCCCGTCCCCTTCTTTCTTCTTAACCCTTTTTCGGGGTCCCCCCCCTTTTTTTTTTCGGCTCGTATCCTTTTCCAATTTTAAAACCCCCCCTACCCCTTTTTCCATTATCCTTCTTTTTTTTTGGCCTTTTCCCCCTTTTTTTTTTTGGGTTTTCCCCCAGGGGGGGGTCTCGGGGGGAATTTTTTTCATTTCCCTTAACATTTTTCGGTTTTCCCCCGGGGGGCAAAAACTCCTCTCCTTCTTTACTCGAATCACTCTACACTACTACTACTCCTCCCCTTTCCCCCTAAAAAAATAGGTTTGGGCCATTTCCGGGTTCCCCTTTTAGAAGTGGCACATGGTTTTTGGGGAAAAGGGAAAGGTACGATGATCCCCCGGGAGGCCCAATTTTAAAAGGGCAAATTTTCCAAAAATTTTCAAAAAAAATTCCTTTCAAACAACCAAACCCCCAACCCATCCCACACAAAAAAACATCAAATAAAACCGCCCCCACGAAACCAAAGGAGGCAGGGGACAAAAGAAAAAGCCCCGCCGCCAAAGGAAGGGGAAAACCGCTCAAAACCCCCCGGGGGAACCCAATGGAATTTTGGGGGAAAAACCCAAAATTTTTTTTTTGGGGAAAAAAGACCTGTTCCAAGTTTTGGGAAAGGGGGGGAGAACCAATTTTGACCCCCCAAAAAAAAGAAACCTTAAAGAAAGTAGAGAAGAGCACCCCCGGGGAAGGACCCCGGCAAAACCCAAAAATTGGATAATGAGCCCCTGGGAACAGACCCCGGGTTTTTAAAAGTCAACGCTAAGGGCAAAAGGGGGGGACCAAGCCTTCACAAAAAGGGGGAAAAAAACCACTGCCCCCCAGGGGGCCCTTCTTGGGGAGGACTGTCGGGAAACCCACAAAATTTGTGTTTCAAGGGCTTGGCCCGGGGCCATGCCGAACAGTAACCGGGGTTGCAGCCCCCCCCCCCGGGGAAGAACCAAAAAAAAGCACCCCCCCAAAAAGGGGAACTGCACAGAAACCCTCCTGGCCCCAACCCCCCGGATCCCAGAACAAGGGTTTTAAGGCCAAAATGGCACAGGCCCCGGGTCTCAAACGTTTGGGGGGGCCCCCAACCGCAACCTCAGGGTAAACCCAAGCTGGAATTCCCCAACCCTAAACCCCAAACCCGGGAAGGGCAAAAACCTCCTGACCCCTACCCAACAAAGCAAAAACAAGGGGCGGAGGCGCAAATGCACGGGGCCAACCCGGGGGGGGGGGGGGGAAAAAAAAAAAAAAAAAAAACCCCCACCGGCCAACAGCCCAGGTCCCCCCAACCTTTTAACTAAACCCACCCCCCAGCAGCCCCGGCCAACCGGAAAAGGGCAACCCCACGGTAAAACAAAAAAACCCCCAACCCCCCGCACCCAACCCGGCCCCCAAATTCCCAAAAAATGAACCCATCCCCAAAACGGGCCCCCGGGGGAACTCAGCCCTCGGTGCACTTTTATTTCAACCTACTCCAGGAAACAACGGGCGATTCCCGAGGGCCCATCTTCCAATTTTTCCTACCAAAGGGGGCGGGGTGCCCAAATTTCGGTTTCTAAGGGGCAACCAGCCCCACTCAGGAACAAACGAGGGAATTTTCCCTCCCCCCGGGGTCCTCCAAGGAACTTTACCTGTAAAACCAAAAACCCCGGGGGACAGTAATTGGGGAGGGGGAAAAAAATTTTGTACAAAAAACCCCCCAATTTCCCAAGATTTTTTGCTGGGACCCTCCCGGGCTTATCGGGGGGGGTGAATTGTTTCCAAAAAAACCTGGGATAGAACCCGGGGAGGGGGGGGGGTTTCGGGTCGGCCTTTTTGGCATTCCTGGGCCCCATTTTTAAACATTAAAAAACCCCAAACACCCCTGACTTGAGCAAAAATTTTTTTTAAAAAAGGGGGGCCTAAACCAATTAAATTTTCGACACAGACTCCTGCCAGCCGAAATTTAAGTGGGGGGGAATTTTGAAAATTTCCCACCCACACACCTTTGCCTCAACAAAAAATTCCCCAAACATATTGGGGAAAAAAGGTACAAGGGCCCCCCAAAAAAATTTGGGGGCCCCCCTTTTGGGTCGAAAACCCGGAGAAACCACAGGGAAAAAACCCACCTTGTCAGTGCCATTTGAGGTTTCACCCCCTTTTTAAATCAACACCCTCCCACATTTTGCCCCCCCCCCCTTTGGGGGAAAAAGGGGGCCAACGGAAAGGGTGTTCGGTTATCTTATAAGGGGTTCCCAAAAACCCTGGGATGGCTAAACAGGAGCTAACACTGTTTCTCCCAAGAGGTGCAATTAAAAAGAAGCCGCAGGACGCACTCAAAAAGAGACTGGTGGTTCTAAACGCGAGGGGGGGAAAAACCCACCGCATCAACTCTTTTAGGAAGCTATACAGGCGTAACCCTCGGCGGGAAACAGAAATAATTTGAACCATTGTGCAGCATGCCCGCAAATCTCTTCAGAGTAAAAAGTGAGAAATGGCTGGGGGTGCTCAACTTCGGGCATCACACCACCTTTCTGAGATTGGGGCAAGCTAACATAGCAACGGCAAGAGCAAACCGAGGCCCCCAGCAACCCGAACCCATCCCAGGAATGAGAAACCCCAGTGGAGCTTTTTTACTTTCCCGGGGGGCCTCCCCTCAGCTCCCCCAGGACATCCGGAATATACAGACGGATTTCTGCCACGCGCCAGCTAACGATACAACTGCAGTTTTAGTCGAAGATGGCTGATGTAGCCTACGGCTTGGAACTCCGACTGCCATTTAAGAACACAGGTGACACTGCCCGGGCTCGATGGTGTGACGTATCCATGATTGCCGGGTGGGCAGAGTGGAGGAGGCCAACTTAGACGTCTTAACAAGTCGTGGAGGGCCCGGGCACTCCCAGCAGCTTGGGAAAAAAGCTACAACTACCAAATTTCCCAAACCCAAGGCCCGGCAGTTGAGACCCCTATCGCTGACCACTGCTTAGCCAAGACTGCTGAGAGGATGGGTTAAACCCCCTCCTATGGAAAATTTGGGCCCTCTCATCATCACATTTTGGCTTCCCAAAGGAGTGGGAAAAGCAGAGTGCTAAACCCCTCTCAAGGCCCGATTGCTGATAGCAACAAAAAACCTAGTATCGTCGTCTACCTCGCCTTTTAGAAAAGGGATTTGAGCTGGCCCCCCCACAGCAATTTTGGCAATATACTCGGAAGGGGAAACAAAGGACCCCCGGCCTGGATAGAATCCTACCTTAGGGGCAGGCAGGCCTTTTAAAAAACCCTGGAAAAAAGGTCGCCACAAGAGGGGTGCTCAGTTACCTGTTTTAAAAATCCTTATGCGGAACTTTTGAGCCTTCCTTCATAGTGGTACAAGCCCTCCATGCTGATGATTTCATAGTATGAAAGGGAAAGGCAATTTAAAAACGAAGGCTCAGAGAGGGGGGTTTGGCCCTTTACGCAGTCTTGCAAGAAATAGGCCTCAAGATCTCGGCCGAAAACTCTTGCAAGATGTTTAAAGGGGCCAGATCCTTAAATAGATTACGTATTCAGGATATGAAATGATGGACAGGCTCCCTTACTTGGGAACTACATTGATAAAAAACTGACCTTTCAGAAACAGGGCCGATATGTCCAGGTCACGTGCTCTCCAGAATCAACGCCCTGAGAGCCATGACGAGGCACCGTGCAGGGGCAAGCAAAGATGTATTCGCTTGTACTATAACAAGCTATACGCTCGCTCATTTAAATCGGACCGGGTTTAGCTCTCTCTTCCCGCAGAGCAGGCAAAGTGGAGGTCGTACAAATCAGGCGATAAGAACCCATGCTTTTGGGGGCCCCCACTGGGCAAAAACGTAGTCTCAGATCTAGGCCCGGCTTCCTTCCTTGGCTGACAGAGTAAGATACTAAACGCCTGCCCAAAAAGGGGCCCCGATTTTGCACAGGCAGCAAAGGGACCCCACTAAGGGACGGAATTGACAACCATGTCACAAATCCCCCCACTCTTCACGGACTACTCTGGATTCTTTTGTTTTTTTTGCTGCTGGGGGGAAGCTGCTGCCTATACAACTACCCTTGAGAAGAGTTGTGACCTTCCTGTTGCTGGGTACCACCCCACCCCCTGGCGCCCACATCCCGCCGATGTTTGCATCATCAGCACCCATCTCAAGAGTCTCGCATCCAAAAACTCTCAGCAATCATGCTGAAAAGCATGCACGGCAGAGGGAGGCACATGTGCAGTGTATTTTTACAGAGGTTCTGTCGCCCGACAGGAAGAGAGCAGCAGGCTGTCCACAATGGGCCACACAAGGCGGCGACTCCCCCGTGCCGATCCTTCAAGTGATTGGGGCAAATTTGCAGGCATTTCAATGCCCCGACATCGACTCCGACCTGTATACATGTTGTTTCCCCGTCTGCAATCAAAGCCCCTCCCATCCTCAACCCAGGACAAAAGTTCACCTCATCACATCGATCCTGACAAAGACAGCCTTAGAAGTTCAGGGGGAACGATCGAAATTGAACTGGGCCCCAGCCATGCTGGATCCCGGGGAAAAAGAGGGGGGCAGATGATGCAGCCAACGCAACAAATATCCACATGTTGGGATTACTGTCCCAATCACCACGACAGAAAAAAAATGGGTGGGTGCCAGAGCCCTGAAACTTTGGGGGAGGTCTTAGGGATACCCCCTCTCAAAAGTGGTACCGGCACAACTCAGGAGAACCCCCCCCCAATGATAGAAGCTGGGCCCGAGCGCAGGGGTACCGCCATCCAAAACGGCTTCGTTTTGGGCTTTCCCACAGCCAAAAATATGGTAGACAAGGCTGAGGAGGAGATGTGCCAGTACTGTCAGCACGTTGGGGCCGCGGCCCCTAACAAACCCATCTTTGGGGTGCGAATTCTGGGAAAGCCCCACAACTAGGATGAATTCCCTCCCAAGAGGACCCAGAGATGACTGCGGCCACACATGTACCATGGGTCAACGAAACCCAAAAAGTGTTTCCAGTGATAACGACATATCCTCCTCCCGCAGTGTCCACATTAGGGGTACATTTGATGTTGTCGCTTATGGATGCCCTTGAACTGACCGAAAGTGCTTTAACACATATGTCGCCATTGTAGAAACCTTTCTCCCCGGGGGCCAAGACGGGTCTCGCAAGATTGAGACCCGTGCAGGATACTGTCTTGGCGAACATTATACATACATACCTTTAGCAGGTTACAGGTAACAGGCCCCACCCGAGCACTGCTTACTCAAGAGCATTACCCTAAAAGAGTAAAGATCAAACCCGCGAGTGGCACAACCAAAAAGTCGCCCAAACTAGCACTTGCGCTGTCGTTAGTGGGAGGCGCAAGTCAAAAAGTAATGCGTTTTTTTCGCTCAAAAAGGCCTTTTTTGCGTCTGTACAGACGCAAGAGGCTGGAAACACTTTCCCCCATGCTACTACCACTCTCGAGACCAGGGGGTTTCTTGTCCTTTACTTTCCCCCCATAGGGCCAGGGAAAAAGTGTTCCTCAACGACTCGACAACCTTTTCACTGTAAGGCCACTTAAGAAATCAAGTAAAATACGAAGCAAAAAACCTTTGGGCCAAGGGGCTCATTTCTAAAATACCCAATGCTTCATCCATGTGAAGGTCACCCTTTAGTGCTCAAAATGGGAGCCGAGCTCTCGCGGGGCCCGGCTATTAACTTTCCCCATCACCCAGCCTTCATCGAAGCAAAAAATTCCAACATATTTCACAGTGCTATAATTTTACCATTTACCACCACAAATGATTTTTCCCCAAAGGGCAAGAAATTCTGCTCCCCTGTGGGCCCTGAGGGTCATGATTCAAAATTGCACTACGCTTACCACCTAAATGCTTGAACCTGCAAGAATGACCACCATACTCTTGCTGCCAGGGGCCCTACCAAAGAGACATACCAAGAAACAACAACAAAAAACAAAAGAAACCCAACCCACAACAACCACATATTCTGCTATCGCCAAGCTTCAACAGCACTACCAAGATACACATCCACGCAAAACTGCTCCCACCCCTTCCCTGCCAGCACCTACTGCCGCCCCCACCGATTCTTTGTTGCTTATGTTTTCTCATGACAAATGCAACTGACCTGGTTTTCCCTTCAACACCCCCTCAATGAACTTTTCAAAATAAAAAATATGCCTGCCTCACATTCCCGCATCACCCCCTTCCCCTGTATCCCAAAATCTACTGCCAAATATTACCAGCATCACCGCTGCTCCACCGCTGTCACAACCTCCACTAGACACAGAGATGGACCAATCAGAGACCACTGAGACGTCGGCAAACCCCACCAATGAGAGTCCACTACCGCTTGCATCCACTGCTAGAGCAACTGACCAGTCGGAAATCTCGCCTTCACCAGTTCAGCCACCAGCCAAGAAAGCAAAAACACAAGAAAGCAAGAAAGCAAAAACACAGTGTCAGTGGCACCGTGAGGTGCCACTGACACTGCTGCACCACAACAAGTCCGATATCTGAAGGGTGTATACTTCTACACAACCAAGCAGTATAAGAACACAATGCTGTCTTCAGAAATCCATCAGCACCTCCAGGACGGAACAGTCAAGTATACCTACGACCAAACTGTTGCATACACCACTGCAGACATGACCAGACTACTCACTGCCAACACCCAACACCTTGTGGAAGTCGAGTACACGTCAAAGAAGAAATTCAGGATGCTTCAGAATGGGGACCTTGAAGACGGTACCCTCGTCTAGCACGACTATCCATGACCATTCACCATGAAGATAAGTTTACCCAGCACTTTGCTGTCCGCTAAAGCTGGGGTGTAGCTCCAATCGACCCTGTAACTGCTGCCTCTGCCCGACTGCGTTTCTCTTTGGGGAAGTCAGCGCAAGATAGAAGAAGACGACACCCTCCAACCGGAGGGCCAAGAAGGAAGAAAGAAGATGATGATCGTCACCCCCCACCCGGGGGGCAACTGCCGGGTCACCATCTGGAGAAGACCTGGGCCGGAAGTACCAGCGAATCAACATGAATGAAAATGAACACCAACACACGACACTCCACACAGGAGAGCACAGCGCTAGCACGTTCGAAACCATGCATTGCCCTTCTAGGGCAGGGTTGGTGCCAGAGCCCGAGTTTGTAGCTCACAAGATGAGGGGGGTACTTGTGCCTCCTCCCATGGGAGACTTAGGTCTCAGACACTCCCTAGACAGGGAGCCAGTGCCGGGCCACCACTTGGAAGGGCCCGAGCCGGGAGAATACCGGCGAATCTTTAACAACGACAACCTCTGTTAGTGTGACTTTGTCAATGGTCCAAGTCGGACCGAAACGTCGTCGTAAGCTTCTCTCTTTTATGTGCGGGTTATTTGTGCAACAAAGAAATGAGTGAGATACTAATCATTCTAAAGATCGACAATCCAAATTATTTTTTAATGAATGAGCCGCGAAACCCTGTCAGTGTATACCAGATTTCTGACATAACCCTAACTCTACTAGACTTTGAGAAAGCCATTGACAACTTGCCCATGCACTCAGCCCCAGGCCCAGACTCGTGGCACTCTGTGTTCATTAAGAACTGCAAGAAACCACTTTTGTGGGCCCTAAATATACTATGGAGGAGCATAGACACAGGTAACATTCTACAGTCACTAAAAACAACGGATATAGCCCCACTCCATAAAGGTGGCAGTAAAACAATAGCTATGAACTATCGACCAATATTTCTAACGCCCCACATAATGAAAATCTTTGAAAGAGTTCTAAGAAGCATGAGTGCAAATCACTTGGAGTCCCAACAGTTGCACAATCCAGGCAACATAAGTTCAGAGCAGGTCGCTCTTGCCTCTCACAACTACTGGACCACTATGATAAGGTCTTGGATGCACTGAAAAGCAAGCAGAATGCAGATGTTGAATACATAGATTTTGCAAAAGCCTTTGACAAGTGCGATCATGGTGTAATAGCACACAAAATGAGTACTAAAGGGATAAGCGGCAAAGTGGGGAGAAGGATCTTCAACTTTCTAACCAATCGAACTCAAAGAGTAGTGGTAAACAAAGTTAAATCGGAAGCTGCCATAGTGAAAAGCTCTGTTCCACAAGGCACAGTACTCGCCCCCATCCTGTTCCTCAACCTCATATCAGACATAGACAGACATGTAAACCATAGCACTCTATCATCCTTTGCAGACGATACTAGGATCGGCATGAGAGTGTCGTCCACTGAGGATACGGCAGATCTCCAAGAAGATATAAACTACGTTTTCCAGTTGGCAACGGAGCACAATATGATGTTCAATGAAGACAAATTCCAACTACTCCGTTATGGAAAACTGGAGGAAATAATAACTAGGACTGAGTATACTACAAACTCTAATCATACAACAGAGCGGAAAAATAATGTGAAGGACTTAGGAGTGGTAATGTCTGAGGATCTCACCTTCAAGGATCACAACAATTCCTCTATCACATCTGCTAGGAAACTGATAGGATGGATAATGAGAACATTCAAGACAAGAGATGCTAAGCCAGTGATGATCCTTTTTAAATCATTTGTTGTTTCTAGGCAGGAATACTGCTGTACACTAACATCTCCAATCAAGGCAGGTGAAATTGCAGCTCTAGAGAATGTACAGAGAACCTTTACTGCACATATAAGCTCTGTTAAACACCTTAACTACTGGGAACTCCTGGAAGCACTTGACTTGTACTCACTGGAGCGAACGCGAGAAAGATACATTATAATCTACACTTGGAAAATCCTAGAGGGACTGATCCCTATTCTACACACAGAACTCACTCCCTACGAAACCAGAAAACTTGACAGGCGATGCAACATACTCCAATGAAAGTAGGGGCGCCATTAGTACACTAAAAGAAAACAAAATAAGTGTCTGAGGCCCAAGGCTGTTGAACAGCTTCCCACCAGCCATAAGGGAATTTACCAGTAGACCCCTGGTTGTCTTCAAGAGGGAGCTGAACAGATGCCTAAAGTCAATGCCGGATTAGCCGGGCTGTGGTTCGTACGTTGGACTACGTGCGGCCAGCAGTAACAGCCTAGTTGATGAGGCCTTGATCCACCGGGAGGCCTGGTCGTGGACAGGGTAGCGGGGGGCGTTGATCCCAAGCATACCCTCCAGGTAGACCCTCCAGGTAGATAAGAATATTGTCACAGGTAAGGACAATGTCACAGGTAAAGTAGTGCCACAGGTAAAGTTGTGCCACAGGTAAGGACAGTGCCAAAGGCAAGAACAGTGCCACAGGTAAATATAGTGCCACAGGTAAGGATAGTGTCACAGGTTACAGCAGTGTCACAGGTTAGGACAGTGCCACAGGCAAGTGTCATCATTGTATGATCTAAACATCGTAGAGCCATCACTGTATGATCTAAACATCGTAGTGTCATCACTGTATGATCTAAACATCGTAGTGTCATCACTGTATGATCTAAACATCGTAGTGCCATCACTGTATGATCTAAACATCGTAGTGTCATCACTGTATGATCTAAACATCGTAGTGTCATCACTGTATGATCTAAACATCGTAGTGCCATCACTGTATGATCTAAACATCGTAGTGTCATCACTGTATGATCTAAACATCGTAGTGCCATCATTGTATGATCTAAACATCGTAGTGTCATCACTGTATGATCTAAACATCGTAGTGTCATCACTGTATGATCTAAACATCGTAGTGCCATCATTGTATGATCTAAACATCGTAGTGTCATCACTGTATGATCTAAACATCGTAGTGTCATCACTGTATGATCTAAACATCGTAGTGTCATCACTGTATGATCTAAACATCGTAGTGTCATCACTGTATGATCTAAACATCGTAGTGCCATCACTGTATGATCTAAACATCGTAGTGTCATCACTGTATGATCTAAACATCGTAGTGTCATCACTGTATGATCTAAACATCGTAGTGTCATCACTGTATGATCTAAACATCGGTGCCATCCGTATGATCTAAACATCGTTGTTTTCCACTGTATATCTAAACATGTAGTCCTTTTGTAGATCTAAACTCGTAGTTTCTCCCTGTAGATCTAAACATCGTTTTTCTTTTCACTGTATGATCTAAACATCGTTCCCATTTTGTATGATCAAAACATGTATTTCATCACTGTTGATCTAAACATGTAGGTCATACTGTTGATCTAAAATCGTGTGCCATACGTATGATAAAAACATCGTGTGTTCACGTAGATTAAACTCGTAGTGCCATCATGTAGATCAAACAGTAGGCTTGCATATGGTAGGGTTTTGGATATAGTTTTTTTTTGGGCTACAAATCGCTCTGAAAAGTCCTGAAAGGACCAGTAAAGGGAACCTCGTGACAGATTGGATTTATGAAAGTTTTGGGGTCGGAAGGTAATTGAGATCCTCACGTCCAAGGGGAAAAAGGCCCAGACGAAGGGTTTGTCACACCCGCCTGGCAGAGAGACTAATCAAACCCGTGAGTGAGCTAAAAAAAAATCTGTTTTTTTATTTTCCTGAGCCTTTCGATTCCCCAAGAAATTCACAAGGCAGAGTTGAAAGGCTGCCATATTGATTCCTCGACCCAAAGACCACCTTCCTTCTTTGGACAAAGTCAGCAAATCATTTTCAATTGCTTCTGCATTTGGTTTGGACGAGCAAATGAGGAAATGTGCCCTGAATTGCACTACGAGGGGTTTATAAAACCTTTGGTGTTGGAAAATATGGTGGCCATTGATGGGTTCATCTACAAGATGCTTCACGGACTGTACAATTTAGAAGCAGAAGCAGAGACACCCCCGACCCTCTTTAAAATCCAGCAGAAGGTGAGCCAGGGGAAATACATTTGCAAATTAATTTTTATTTCATGAGGTCCATGCCAATGATATGGTTGCCCCATTAAAAAAAAATGAATTTTTGTCAATTTATACAAAGCAAGACTCAAACAAGGGAAAAATGAAGAAAATGCTCACAAAAAACCCTGAAAATGGGATTCTTTTTTAATTTCCGATCTGTTGGACGTGATACCTTCTCACTTTTGATAAAATATTAGTAAAACTTTGAAAAGAAACTTGACCTGTATGATGAGGAAGCCTCTATCAAAAACAAAACTGCCAAATGTCGAAAGATGTCATAAAAAATTAAACTGAAAAAAATTTTTAAAAATCATTCAGTCCCATTATCAACAAACTCAATGCCGCAGTTTTTCTTCCCTTGATGAGGTGAGACTACAGATGGTAAAGTCCCCCCGGCTTTACGTCGTACTCACTGATTTGTTTCAATATAATCAAAGGAAAGGAGAGCCAGTGCAGCGAGCAAGCACAGAAAGGGCCTCCTCTGCAAAGACTCGATCGAGAAATCACTGAACTTTCCATCAACAGATTCTGGGTTTTCGTACGATTGAGTCCTGGACGTAACCACTGTAATTAGAAGTCAAGTATGTGAGAGCTACGACTGAACAATTAGTATGTTTATTTAATTTTAGAAAAGGTTTTGGTCTGTCACTGGAGTTAATGGGACCGTATCTCCCAAAAATAATTCGGTTAACACAAAACCGTGGAAGGGCATTCGGTTCGAAAAATTGACACAGATGCGCCCAAAAAAACGCAAAACTTTCTGAGAAAATTTTGTAAAAAATTTAGATCTTTGACTTTCTGATGAAAGTTGGGTGCACTATCTCTGAAAAACTTTGGATCACCAGCCTAGGATCAAATGTAACAAAAATTTTACAGTACAAACAGGCTCAAAAACCTGCAGCCATGAGGAAAAAGCAAGTCGGATGATGGTTACCTTGTTTAATTCCAGAAAATTGTTTTTTGAGAAGAAAATGATTTGCTCCGGATACAAATGTTGTGTTCTCGCTTTTTTTTTAGTTGACCTTATTAATGTTAATAAACTAGGGATATCTTTGGGATTTGGTAACAAGTTTCGTTACATTTCAGACCTGTATTACGGCTTCAAAAAAAGACCTTTCCAGCAAAAAAACCCTTATAAAAACATTAAACGAACGTCTTTCAAGGGGATTCTGCTGGGGTCCCTTTAAAAAGGGACCCAAAACCTACCACCCCCTGTGAATGGGCGTTAGACCAACCTACAAAATAGCCACGAGTGGACCCCATGTCTCGACAGTGAGTAGCCCAAAAAACTCCTCAAGGTATTGAAACAGTCGTGTTCTCAGGTCGTTCAAATATAAGCGGGAGGCATTTGCGCAGCATTATGTTACGTTGATGCAACATTGATGTGTAGTTTTTTTTAGGGAATTCAATGATTTGTAATCTGTTTACAAAATCCTGGGTTTGGTTCAGGTTGTTACCGTTTTTATTACTGAAGTTCAAGAGTTTTTTTCATACAATTCCTGGTGTATAATGAAAACTGAAGAAAAACAATTTCGAATTGGACGTTTAAGCATATGAAATTCTAACAGATTTCAATCCAGTATCAATAATTATTTTAGCAAATATGAACTCAATTTAAAATGTAACCAGCAAGTTTACCTGATTTCCCTCTTTGTTAAGTAAATTACTGGACAACCAGGGAATCAGTATCTCTAATTACAAACCCCCCCCCCCCCCATTCATTATTGGCAAACCGACCAAAAAAAATTAATATAATAAATAATAATAATAATAATTATAATAATAATATAATAAAAATTTTAAAAATAATAATTTAATAATAATAAAAAAATAAAATGTTAAAAAAGCTGCAAAACAACTCAACTTTCATCAGAACCCATTGGAGACTACATAAAAACAAAAGAACTAACATAAGAAAAAAAGGGAAACACTGCAACAGGCCTACTGATCTGCGAAGCGGGCCATTTAAACCCCCTCCAGATTACCCCAATGACCCATGTCAGGTCATTTCCCACTTAAGGAAGGAGCCGGCGTCAGACCTAGTAGCACAAGAGTCAGGCCCAACTCACACCCTTCCCTTATTTAAAATACAAAACTTTTTGGCCTATAAGTACTGGGGGAGTTTGTTCCATCTCCAAACTCTTTTTACTAAACAGTGCTTTCCCATTTCCTTCCTGAATCTGAATTTTTTTCCAATTTGAAACCTTTGCTGGGGTTCTGGTTGACGGGAAATTTTCAGCACGTTATTTACACCCCCCTTTATTTATTCCTTTTTCCATTTATACACCTCAATCATATCCCCCCTAATTCTATGCCTTTTTTTTGAGAGTGCATATTCAGGGCCCTCCGTCCCCCATAGGGAAGATTTGTTTTCAGGGGTCAATTTGGGCATCCTCCTTGTCGTTTCCAGTGTTTATATCCATTCTGTAATACGGTGACCAAAAACTGTGCAGCATAATCTAAAGGGGGACCTAATAAAGATTTTATTTTTTAATATTATATTTTTTTTAAATATATATATTTTATATTTTTATATTTTTTAAAATATTTTTAAAATTTTTTTAAATTTTATTTCTTGGAATTCGCGAGAGCAGGCGAAATATACGAACACTGATTTGGCTAAAGGGAGACTCGAACCTACGCCCTCCTTCACCAGAGATCAGGGTTTGTGTATATTTCGCCTGCTCTCGCAAATTTCCTTGCTTTGTTAAATTCCTAGTAAGGCTGATGCATCAGGGGATGAGTGAAAAGCTGTAAGCCTTTCCCAAAAGCGGGCTGCCTTGGGATCAAATGTAGCGCAAGAACCCCAAAGGATTGTCCAGGGGGGTAGATTGGTAAAATCACTGGCCCTTGTCCTAAGGTCGTAGGTTGGGAGTCCCGGGGGGACCCCAAAGTGAGACACCCCAAACCCTTTGGTGAGAAAGTTCCCGGGGCGACACCACGTGAGGAGACGCCAAAATAGTGCACTCTTATTTCAAAACGCAAAAACTTTGTGAATAATTAAACCAGGTCTTTATGAACACACATGGACAAGATGCCACGGCAAAAATGCTTGGTGCACGAGGTGGGCCATTTTGAAACGGCGTTTACCGGAGATATGCTTTGAAGAACCCTCCACGAAAAAAATATATATATATATATTTATATATATATATATTATATATATATAATATATATATATTATATATATTATATATAATTAATATTTGGGAAAAAACAACCTGAGGATTTCATTATTTATACTTCTAATTGAAGCCAAGGTTTCTTGATTATTTTTTTTCGTGGAGGTTTTTCCAAACGCATTCCCCGGGTTTAATCCCCCGTTTCAAAATGGCCCACCATCGTGCCCCCAGGGTATTTTTGCCGGGGCATCTTGCCCCATGTTTTGTTCATAATCCCATTTTTTAATTATTCCAAATTTTTCTTGCTGTTATGAAAAAAAGAGCTGCACTTTTTTGGGCGTCGTCCTCAGGGGTGTCGCCCGGGGAACTTTTTCCCCCAAGGGCTTGTGTCGCCCTCACGGGGTTTCCCCCGGGGAAACTCTTTACCAATAATTTGGTGTCGTCCTCACGGGGTGTTCCCCGGGGAACTCTTTCACCAAGGGTTTGGTGTGTCCTCACGTGGTTTCCCCGGAACTCTTTCCCCAAAATGGTTTGGTTCGCCCTCACTGGGTTCCCCGGGGGAACTCTTCACCAAAAACTTGGTGTCGCCCTCACGTGGGTCCCCCAGGGAACTCTTCCACAAATGGCGGGTGTCGTCCTCACGGGGGGCCCCAGGGAATTTCTCACCCAATAACTTGGTGTCGTCGTCACGTGTGTCGCCCGGGGAACCTTCTCACCAAAAGGCTTGGTGTGCCCACGGGGTCCCCCAGGAACTTTCCACAAAGGTTTGGTGTCGCCCTCACGTGGGTCCCCAGGGAATCTTTCACCAATAACGGGGTGTGCCCACGTGGTTCCCCCCCAGGGAACTTTTCTCCAAAAACTTGGTGTCGTCCTACGGGTGCCCCCCAGGACTTTCTCCCAATAATTTGGGGTCGTCCTCACGGGGTGTCTCCCGGGGAACTCTTCTCCCCAATGACTTGGTGTCGTCCTCACGTGGTGTCACCCCGGGAAAACTTTTTCTCACCAAGATTTGGTGTCGTCCTCACGTGGTGTTCCCCATGGAATCTTCCACCAATGATTGGTGTGCCCCTTCACGTGGTGTCCCCCAGGAACTCTTCTCCCAATGACTTGGTGTCGTCGTACGTGGTGTCCCCTGGGGAAACTTTCTCCCCAAGACTTGGTGTCGTCTTCCGTGGTGCCCCCCAGGGAATTATTCAGCAATAAGTATAATACTGAAATGTACAGTAGTATGTATACGTGTAATTTACAGTATGTAATATAGTGAAAGGTACAGTTGTATGTATACTTTAATTGTACAGTAGTATGTATCGTGTAAGTAAAATAATATGCATATATACTTTTTAGTGTACAGTAATAATATATATATATTAAATTTATATAATTTTAAAATATAATATATATATTATATATAATATTTTTATATATATAATATATATATTAATATAATGCAAAGAACAGTAACATTTTGATTTCAGAATATGCAAAACAACACTTGAAAGAAAAGAAATTCCAAGCGCTTTCGGACTGTCACATTATAAAGGGAACTAGATGTTCCTTGATAATGGAGCAGTCAGAAGCGTTTGGGGAATTTCTTATTCTATAGAGGGGTTGTTTTTGCATATATATATATATTATATTTATATAAAAATATATATATAAATATATATATAATATATATATATATATATATATATTTATATATATTATAATATATAAATACTTTGAAAGGGGTTTAAAATATGTATGTTTAAATGTAAGTTACAAAATTACAAACTCGCCCACTGCAACCACAAATAGGTAGTCACCCCCAAACCCCCACACATCCCCACTCAAAAAGACACAACACCAGACACACACACCACCACACACACACCACACACACATCCCAACACAGTCACAGGGCAGCGGGGGCTATCACGCCTCGGTGCCCCGGGGATTTAAGGTTTTTGAGGGCTACAAGTTTTCTGCAAGGGTTCTAAGTTGTCAGGGTAGTCAACAATCCTAGAAGTTTTTTTTTTTAATTCCCGGGAGCCCACAAGGGGGGGCCCCCCCCCCCCTTTTTTGAAAGTGTCTGGAAAAATAAAACGTTGGGGCAGGCTAGTGTGAAGGCGGCGTTGCCAAGTTCACCCAAGTTTTAATAAAGTGAAACAATATGTGACCAGTGAAAAGAAATACATAAAATAGGGTAATTTTTAAACGAGAAGAAATTGAGGTGGACTAGCCAGGGTAATCGAGCGGATCTACTCCAGGACGCACAAGGGCCCTGGAAATCTACCTGTTTACAGCTGCACTAAAAGTACTGTATCCCCTATGAGTGGTTTTTTGGGGTGTGGGGCCCGGGTTTCCCAAATTTAACCCCCAAGCGATGTGAAGGTTTAAACTCTCATAGCACGATAAAAATAGGCACTCAATATTCAAAAGTTTAGCAAAGGAAAATCCATTGAAAAAGGCGATTAACCACTAAAAGAGGTGATATAGGCCACCAAGGGGGAGTCAGGTCACTAGGTTGGGACACAAGGAAAAAATAAAAATTACATTACACTCCAAGCACAAGCCCCCTACTTTTCAGACACAAAAAAAACCCACACATAATTCAACATAATTACACACACACCCCCCACACACACACACAACACACACACACACACACACACACACACACAACAAACCACCAACACACACCAATACACAGGAATCGTTCAGGCCCTGTACACCGTAAAACGTTAGGCCCAAGGGGGTATCGGCCCCTTTGGAACCCCCACCTACCCAAGCAGTAAAGAAACTAAGAAAGTGCAAGGTTTGCAACAAGATTTCCCCCGAGCTAAGGGTAGTCCTACGAGGAGGGGTTAAAGGGGAAATCAACCTACGACACTGGAGGACAGGAGAGATAGGGGGGACATGATAACGACTACAAAAATATAAAGGGGAAATTGACAAGGTGGACAAAAACAGGTGTTCCAAAATTGGACACGAAACAAGGGGCCAGTTGGAAGCTAAAGACACGATGAATCACGGGTTTTTAGGAGTATTTTTTCACCACAGAGTGTCAGAAAGTGGAATTTTTGGGGGAAGCGATGTAGTGGGGGCAGGATCCATACATAGCTTTAAGCAGAGTACGATAAAGCTCAGGCTAAAGGGGGGAGTGACAGTAGCGATCAGTGAAAGGGGGGGCCCAGGAGCTGGGACTCGCCCCCCGCAACCTCAAAAGGTGAGTACAATAGGTGATACACAACACCCCACCACCCAACACCACATAAACACACACCCACCACCACACACACACACACACACCACACACCACACACACACACACACACAACACACACATCACACACCCCATACACACACACACCCCAACACACACACGCACACACAACACACACACACACACACACACACACCACAACCACACGTTAAGTGGGGGTAACCCCCAGGAGGTTGGCAGGTCAAATTAAGGGGGGGGCGCCAAGGCCACTGAGATTTCCCTTAAATGAAAAAGCCACCTCTTTTCAGACACATAATAAACCCCACATAATTCGACACATAACCCCCAAAACCCCCCCCCCACAACACACACACACACCCCCAAAACACACACAAACACACCACACACCCACACACAACACACACACAAAAAACACCACAACACCCACATACCCACTCATCACACAACCCCACACACACACCACACCCCCAAAACACACACACACCCCCACACACACACCACACATACACACACCAAAAATAACACACACCCCCCACAAAAACAACCCACAACCACCAACCACACACACACACCCAAAACACACACACACACACACACTCCCCCCCCCCGTTTAAGTGCGGGGTATTATCCCAGGAGGTTGGTCAGGTACAAGAAGGTGGGGCAGCCAAAAAAGGGGGGGGACCACTAGACTTCCTTTAAAGCACAAGCCACCACCTTTCATAAAATAAAAACCCACACATAAATTCCACACAAAAATACACACAAAATTTTCACCTCACAACCCCACACAAAAAACACACACACAAAAAACACACACCACACACACACACAAACACACAACCCACACAAAACCCACAACAAAAAAAAACTTCCCCTCCCCCCACCGCATCCAACTTCCCCCCTGGATCCACCCCTCCCTCATCACCCTCCCCTCCCCCGTTCCCCAAAAAATAAAAACCCCCCCCAAAAACCCCCCCCACCAGCCCCCAAAAAATAGCCACGTTCCCCCCAAACTTCTTCCCCCCCCCCCCACACTCTACAACCACACTACTAACCCAACATACAGAACACATAGGGGTTCCACCTGGGGAGGGGGCAACAGGATAAAACAAAAATGGGTTGCCCAGAAGCAACAAGAAAACCAAGGGACAGGAGAGGAAAATCAAAGGAAGGGATTGGGCAGAGAGCTCATAAAAAGGGATCATGAAGGGAAAAGAAACGAGAAAGAGAGAAGGAGGGGAAAGATAGGAAGAGGAAGGGAAGGGGAAAGCGAGAAGCGGGATAGTTTTTGAAAAAGGAAAGAAAAAAAAAACGAAAGAAAAAAAAGGGGGGAAAAGAAAAAGAAAGGGAAAAAAGGGGATTGGGGAAAAAAGGGAAACGAGGGGGACCCAAAGGGAGAGGAAAAAAAGGTGTTTAGGGGGGGAAAAGAAAAAAAGGAGGAAAGGGAGAAGGGAAAAAAAAGGGCCCCGGCCCCAGAAAAGGAAAGGAAAAAGGAAAAGGGAGGGAGGCCAAAAAAAGGGGGGAAAAGGGAGAGGGAGAAGGAAGGGTGAGGAGGGGAGGGGAAGGAAAGGGGAAAAATAAAGCAAAAAAAAAAGGGGGAAAAAAGCAATTAAAGAAGGGAAAAGAAAGGAGAAATAAAGGGAAAAAGGGAAAAAAGGGGGGGAAAAAAAAGGGATGAGAGGGAAAAGGAAAAAGGAGGAGGTTGGGGAAAAAGGGAAAAGGGAAAGAGGTAAGGGGGGGTTTTTAGGAAAAAAAAAAGAAAAAAGAATGGAGGGGGGAAAAGGAAAAAAAAAAAGGAGGGGGGGGGGGGGAGGGGGAAAAAAAGGTGAAAAGGGGAAGAAAAAAAGAATTTTTAAGGGGCCCCAAAGGCCCCCCGGAAAAAAAAAAAAAAAGAAAAGAAAAAAAAAAAGAAAAAAAGGTTTTTTAAAAAAAGAAATTTTAGAAAGAAGGAAGGGTGGGATAAATAGAGGAAAAAAAAAAAGATGGGGAGGGAGAAGAACAAAGGGGAGCAAATGGGGAAGAAAAAAATAAGAAAAACAGAAAAAGGAAAAAATTTTAGAAAGAAGAGGGAGGAGGGGGGGAGGAGGAGTTGCATGCTCTTTAAAAAAAACCAGGGGGGGTTTTGGAAAATGGAAGGAATGGATGGCGGGGGGCCCGAAAAGGGACTACTTGAGGAAACAATCCAGTTGGGGACATAAGGATAATTGCGTAATGAAACCCACCACAGAACGCAGGGGGCCCAAGAAAAATACGTGAGAGAAAACAGAGAAATGATCAACACACTACCGGGTGGCCAGGAGAGCAACAGGGGGGACCCAAAGTTATTTGGGGGGTGTTTTCATAAAAAAGGAGTTTGACGGGGAAAAAACTGGAGCCCCATGGGGGTCCCGAAAAGGGAGAGCCCAAGATATGGAGGGTGGCTGGAGAACCTCAGCATAACATTTTTAGAGAACTCCCAGAGAGAGAGGAGAGGATAACCACAAGGTGGACCTTGTATTCCCAGGTAGTTCGGCATGAGGGTATCAGTAGAAAGGCCCCGGGGAGTAGTGATTTTGGGGTTTTGTGTTTCGCCCAATTTGAGCTCCAAGTGAGAGATACGGGAATGGGGGGAAAAACCCCAAAAACTAAAAAAGGGGGAACTACTCGCATGAGGAACTTCCTTCAAGACTTCATGGGAGAGGGAACTACGGAAAACCCGTACAAGAAATGATGGATATGTAGCAACAAAAAGCAAGGGGGCAGAAGAGGTTTGTTCCCAAGGGAAAAGAAATAAGGGAAAACGAACGAGTCCTTGGCCCCCAAAGGGTGTGGGAGGCAAAAAATAGGTGTATAGAGAAAAGGAAAAGGTACAGAAGACGAGAACTCAGGAAAATAAAGAAATCAGCCGAAGAACCCGAAAAAAGAATAGACAGATAAGAAGGGGGGCTCAGAGACAATATAAAAAGACATGCATCAAAAAAAAGACTGACCCGAAATGTTGTAAGCCAATCAGGAGGAAAACAAAAGTCAAGGACCAGGTAATCAGACTGAGGAAGGGTGATGGGGGAATTCACAAGAAACGACCGAGAGGTATGTCAGGAGTCAAACAAGATTTTTAAAAGGTATTTACAGGGAAACCGTAGGACTCCAAGAAATCAAACAGGGGGCCACCCGCAATGCTGGATGAGGGTCATATAACCAAGGAGGAGGTGAAGGGAAACTGTATGCAATTGACACCTCAAAGGCGGTGGGACCAGAAACACTCTCCTGGGTCCTTAAAGAGGGAGCAGAGATATTGTGTGAGCCATTTAAAAAAGATTTCAACACATCATTTGAAACTGGGCAACTCCCTGGGTAGGAAAAAGGGAAATGTAGCCCAATTTTTTAAAAAGGGAGACAACATGAGGACTAAACTACGCCTGATCTCTAACGGTATGTATGCAAGGTCATGGGGAAATCATCAGGAGGGATGGTGGGGGCCCCGGAAAAAAAAAGTGTATAATTGACAACCCCACGGGTTTCAGGAAGGAAAATTCCTGTTCACAACCCCTAGATTTTTTTGACAAGGTGACAGAAGTAAGACAAGAAGGAGAGGGGGGTGACTGGTATTTTTGGACTGCAAAAGGCTTTCGCAAGTTCCTCAAAGGGTTCGCAAAGCTAGGGACAGGCACACATAAAGGAAAGGCAGCAATGGATCAGAGAAAATCGACAGGGGGGAAACAAAAGTCACGACGCGACGAGGTGTCAGAGTGGGGCCCGGACAAGCGGGTTCCACAGGGTCAGTCCCAGGACCTGTGCTTTTTGGTATCGTGAACGACATAAAGGGAAGGGGTAGATAGAAGTGTCCTTTTTTGCAGACGTGTGAAGTTAATTTAAAAAATCGAATCGGACGAGGGTCAGGGAGCAAAAGAATCTGGACAGGGTACAAGCCTGGCAGCAACTGGGTCCTTGAATTTAACCCTGCCCAAATGCAAAGTCAGAAGATTGGGGGGGGCAAAGAAGACCCCAGACACAATTGTTTAGATGGCCAAAAACTGCAAACCTCATAAAGGAAAAAAATCTGGGGGTGAGTTAACACCCACATATCTCCCGAGGCGCACTCAATAATAAAATCTCAGCATACGGGGCCTGGCAAACCCACGGATAGGTTCCCCATACCCCATAAGGATTCGTTTTTAAAACTCTGTACAAAACCTCTACGTCGGGCCCCTACTGGAGATGCAGCACCATTTTGGAATCCACCCTAGCAAGCACGTCAAGAAATTTGAGAAAGTGCAAAGGTTTGCAACAGACTAGTCCCCGAGTCGGGGATTGTCCTTGAAGAAAAGGTTGAGGGAAATCGGCCTGACGACATGGAGGCCCAGGAGGGCAGGGGGGGACATGATAACGAAAAAAAATACTGCCGGAATAACAGGTGGACAAAAACGGGGGTTTCCCGAGATGGGGCACAGAACAAGAGGTCACAAATTGGGGAAAATGAAGACTCAGATGAAAAAAGTTTAAAGTATTTTTAGTCATGAGAGTCAGGGGCCCTGGAATAGCCAGAAAGTGATGTGGTGAGGCGGAACCATACATAGTTTTAAGGCGAGGTAGATAGAGCTCATGGGGCAGGGAGAGAGGGACCATAGGGAATCAGCGAAGGGCGGGGCCGGAGCTGTGAATCGACCCCTGAAACCCCAAATAGGTGAGTACAAAAAAGGTGGTACACCACAACACACACACACACACCACACCACACACACATACATACACACACCTACACAACCCCACACAAAATACTAATAAACACATACCACACAACCAAAACCAAAACACACCACGCAACACACACACACACAAAAACACACATATTACACACACCACCCCCACACACAAAAACCCCACACACACAACCCCACAAACACCACCCACATACACACCCCACCACACACAACAACACACCACACACACACCCACACCCCACACACCACACACACACCACACACCACACAAACCCCACAACACCGCACACACACGCACACCACCGCACATACACACAACACACACACACCCACGCACCCTCCACCACTTTACACAAACTCTGCACAAACACGTACCCCCCCCCCCCCTATCCACCCCCCCCCTTCCCCAACCACCCCACCCTTGCCACCCACCCCTCCCCAAACCCCTAACCCATCCCCAAACCGTTAACCCCCAACTACCCCCTCCCCCCAAAAACCCTCCCCCCCCTCCCCCCAAAACCTCCTCCCCCCCTCTCCCCCAAACCATCTAACCCCTCCCCCCAAATATCTCTACCCCCCCAATAACCCTCCCCCCCTCCCCCACAAACCTCCCTCCCTCTCCTAACCATTATTCCCCTCCCCCCAAAAGGATGAGGACAAGGGGGTCCAGGGGGGATCGGGAGGGAGGATGGGAGGTAGGTCAAAAAAAGGGAGGAAGCTAGGGAAGGGGACTAGATGAGCTGGAAAAGGGGGATGGAAGAGAGGTTTGCGCGAATCAGAAAGGGGGAGCAACGGCCAAGCGCCCGAAATCAAGATAGAGAGATTTGAAGAGGGCTGAGACATCTGAAAAAGCCCCCAAGACAAAGATATTACGAGTACATCGGAATGGCTACATCAAACACAGACAACGGTCTAAGAATTTTGGAAACTAAACGTATGCGAGGTCCGCAAACCACAGGGGCCAAAAAAAGACAGGGGCCACTAGGACAGAATGAGAGGTTGGAAAACATTGAAGGAACTAGGAATGTGCAAGGACCTTACCAAAACCTGTGGGGGCCAGGGCAGGTAAAAACGGAAGGGAAAAACCAAAAGCATGGAGAAATAACTAGGGAAGGGGCTGGGAAGGAACACTCCACGAGAAGGAACTAAAACACTCAGAGGATCAAAGGAGTCACATGGGAGGGGAAGGGAGAGAACCCTGTTTTTTAGGGCTAGGGGCAAGCTAAGGGGAAACTTAGATGAAGAAAACAGGAGGAGAAAAAAGTGATTGAAGATATCACAAGGGATAGGGGAGGGGGGCATGACCCAGGTGGGAAATTTTGGGGAATTGGGTGGTTTAAAAGAAAAGGACGGCCCCTCAAATAATTTTTTAACAAATCAACCCCAACCATGACCCGCAGGAGAAAAAGGCTGAAGGGAAGCAGGAGTTCCCCGGGTGTACCTCGATCGAGAAGAACACAGGGCGAAAGGAAGACAAGAAAGAAGAGTTTAAAAAGAAAGGAGAAAAGGGAGGGAAAGAAAAAAGGGAGAGCGAATAACCCCGGGTCAATGGAAGGACAAACGCACCCCCCCGAAAAACCTGCAGAAGGACTCCCGCCACGACACCCCCAAGGCAATGAAAAATCCAAAAACCAAACCCTACACACCGTCCCTCTGTTTTCCCCCCCCCGCCCACATTACGTATTAGAAAGAAGTTTAAGGTTTGGTACCAAAGCAGATAAATTAACGAATAAACTGAGGAATGGAAGAAAGAATCAAAGGAAATCCCCAGACACTAGCAGACAGAAACAAAACTCCGGAGACAATAAAAGATGCAATTTCCACCAGGAACGATCTGAGGAAAGATAGAAGGGGCAGGGGGAGGTGGGGTTTGCTCTGCTCGTAAAAAAAAAAGATGGAAATTCGAGAAAATGGAAGGAATAGTGGACGGGGGAAAGAGACACATAGAGGTACACTTCATTGGGGGCACAAGTGGGATTGCAGTGATGAAATCCCCCAGAATGCAGGAAACCAAGAGTGGAAAATAAAAGGGGCAAAGAGCACTGGGGGACCCACTTGTGAGGGGGCAAGAAGAGTCACTCCCAAAAGAGAAAAATTGCTGGTTATGGGGGATTTAACCCCAAAGGGAGATTGACTGGGAAAAACCCGGAGCCCCTGGGAGCCCCAAAACATGGGGAGCCGGATGTTGGAGTGGTGCTGGAAAACCTCATGCACCCAAATGTTTTAAGGCACTACCGGTGAGAGGGGAGGTGAAACCCCAGATTGGACCTTGTGTTCACCCCGGGCAGCTCAGATTTGAGGACTCAAATTTAGGGGGGCCCCCCCGGGCAGCGACCACGGGTTCTGTGCTTTTAATACATGTAGAGCGCAAGGTGGAGGAAAAACAGGGTTTAAAAGGGAAAAAGCCGATAAAAAGAGGGGATACATAGGGGTTTAAGAACTTCCGCGGAGGTCCCTGGGACAGGAAAATGGCAGGAAAGCCATAAATGAAATGATGGAATAGTAAAAACAAATACAAGGGGCAGTGGAAAGGTTTATTCCCAAGGGCAACAGTAACAACGGGAAGATAGAACGAGCCCCCCGGTTTACCCGAAAGGGTAAGGGGGCAAAAACAAAGTGCAAAAGAGAAGGAAAAAGTACAGAACCAGGAACACACGGAAAAAGGGAGATCAGTCACAGAGCCAGGAATGAGTACGCACAGGTAAGGAGGGAGGCCAGCGGGCGTTGAAAAAGACATAGCATGGAAACAAGACGACCCGAAAACTGTTGGGATAGCCACATCAGGAGGAAGAAACGTCAAAGATCAGGGGGATCAGATTTAAAGGGCGAAGGTGGAGAAAATCACAAAAAAAGATCAGGAGGTTTTGAGGAGCTGAACAGGAGATTTAAGGAAATTTTTACAGTAAGACAGAAGGGCTGGGGGAAGAAGCAAGAAGGGAACACAAGAGGGGAAAATACCAAAAAGTTTGGATACATCGAACAACGAGGAGGAGGTGAAGAAGCTCTTAAGTGCCTTGCACCTCAAAGGGATGGGGACCGGACAACTCTCCCCTGGGTCCTTAGAGAAGGACAGAGATGCTGTGCATGCCCCTAACCACAATCTTCAACACATCCCCTTTAAATGGGGAACTATGAGAAATGTAAGACAGCTAATTAGTCCCCCTATTTTAAAAAAGGAAACGAAACGAGGGGGCTAAACTACAGACCTTGTCTCTGACATGTATTGTGTGCAAAGTCATGGGAAGTTTTTCAGGGGGAGGTGGTCAAACACCCCGGAAAGGAACAAGATTATAAAAAGAAAACCCCGCAGGGTTCATGGAAGGCAAATCTTGATCCAAAACCTCCTGGGGAGAGACCGGTAAAGAAATAAGACACGAGAGAGAGGGGGGAGATTGGGTTTTTCCTAACGCGGAAAGGGCCTTGACACAGTTCCCCCAAAGATTAGTGCAAAGCTGGAGGATCAGGCGAGTAAAAAAGGGGGGGCACTGCAATGGGGTAAAGAATACCCGACGGGAGGCAGCAAAAATCATGGTACTGAAGAGGGTTTACTGGGGGGGCCTGTTACGAGCGGGGCCCCCAGGGGTCAGTTCTTGGACCCGTGCTATTTTTGTATATGTGAACGACATGATGGAAGGGAAAAGACTTGAAGTGTCCCCCGTTCGCAGATGATGGAAAATTTATGAAGATTAAATGGCGAGGAGGGCAGGGCTGCAAAGAGACCTAGACAGGCTGGCATGTGGCCAGCAACTGGCTTCTGAATTCAAACCCGCCAAATCAAAGCATGAAGTTGGGGAGGGGGAAAGAAGACCGCAGACAGAGTATAGGCTAGGTGGACAAAACTACAGACCTCATCAGGGGGTGAGGGGACCCTAGACCCGGGCCTACCGGGGGACACATCAAACCAAATAACCACCCGCATCGGGCGCCTGGAAAACCTGAGAATAGGTTCCGATCCTTATAAGGAATGTTCAAGCACGTACCCCTGTGTATGTTAGGCCCATATGGAGTAGCAGCACCGTCTGGAACCCACACTGGTCAAACACGTCAAGAAGTTAGAGAAAATACAAAGGTTTGCAAAAAAGGCTATCCCAGAGTAAGGGAATGTGTACAGGAAAGGTTAAAGGGAAAACGGAAATGACGACACTGGAGGGGCAGAAGGGGCAGGGGAAATTTAACGAATACAAAAATTGCGGAAAAAGACAAGGGACAGAGATAGGATGTTTTCGGAGGGGGCACAGGGCAAGGGGTCACAACGGGAAATGAAGATCAGACGGGCACAGGGGGTTAGGAAATATTTCTTCAGTCATAGAGTTGTCAGCAAGTGGGAAAACCCAGCAAGTGAAGTAGTGGGGGCAGGCCATAATATTTTAAGAAGAGGGATGACAAAACTCAGGAAGCAGAGAGAGGGGATCCAGTAGCGATCAGTGAAGAGGGGGGCCAGGAGTTGAGTTTCGACCCCTGCAACCACAATTAGGTGAGCAATTAGGGAGCACCATACACACAAAACACCACAAAAACCTCACACTCAAATGGGTAAACCCAAAAAAGGGAGAGAGAAAAACCGGGAGGAAAAAATTGGTAGGTTGAGCTCAAAAAAATGGGGAAGAGTGGGGAAGAATTTGCAGGCATGGCAAGAAAATGGGGGAGATGTAGGGGAAGAAGGGAAGAAGGGGGGACTACAAGTTTTGCGCAAAGTAAGATAGTGCTTAGATGAGGAATAAAAAAACCTGAACGATTGAGAGACAAATGCAATACAGAAAAGCATCGGCTTCCCCTTTCCAGTACGACAAGGGGGCTGTAGGGGCCAGGAAAAGGTTTTCAAATTTAGAACCCGAGACAATGAAGGGGCTTTGCATATGCAGAGACTCCCAACAGACAACTGGAAATGGCAAGGAAAAGGTGGGAGGAAAACGTCATGAGCATAAGGGTGCGCAAGGGAAGGACGAAGGCAGGAAAATTTTGATGGGTGGAGCTAAAACCCCAGAGGGAACAAAGGGGGAACAGTAGGAGGGGGGAGAGGGAGGGTCAGTGTTTGTCACGGGCTCGAGAAGTCGAAGGGGGGAAAACCCATATGAAAGAACCAGGGGAGAAAAAGTGATCGAAGGTATCATGAAAGCAATAGGGAGGGAACATGACCCAGGTACAAATTTTCGGAAAATTGGGGTAGTTTGTGAGTGGAAGAAATGGTCGGTCAAAGTAATTTTTAAGGCAGAAAAGGGTTGAACAAGGACCTGCAGGAGAAGCACGACTATGGCAATCCAGAGTACCGGGGGAAGTGTACCTCGATAGCGACAGAAACAAGAAAAAAGGCAATACGAGAGAGAGGGTGGAAAGATGAAAGGAGGAACAGATGCTTGATGAAGATGAGCAAACCCGACTCAGGGGGAAGGCAAACCACCTTACAAAAAACCCCCCCCACAGGGACTCCAACCATGACAAAACCCCAAAAAAACTGACCAATCTATCCAAAACCCAACATGTTCCTCTGCCCCCCCCCCATAAAAAACCCCACCCTTTTTAGCGCTCCCCATGGGCACTTTCCCCAAAACCCCTCACAAACCCCACCCAAAATGCGACAACCCCCCAAAGCACTGAACAATCTAAGCCAAAAACCCCCACACTCTACCTCTCCCCCCAACCCCCCCATCACAAACCCCCCCCTACAACAGTCCCCAGGGCACTCTAATCACCCCCATCACAAACCCCCCCCACATGCAAACCCCCATAGGCCCCCTTAGGGCTCCCACTCCCAACCTCAATATTTCCAGGACCCCGGATAAATAAAAAATTGAAAAGGGGTGGTACACGAATGCAGATGGATTAACAAGTAAATATTAGGAGAGACATGAAAGAAACAATGAGAATCGCCAGCATCATGCATCACAAAACGAAAAACACTGAGACAAAACAGACTATTGCGACCCCCGAATGGGTCAAAATGTATGTAAAAGTTTTACCTGTCATATAATTTTATATTGCTTATATTGCGATAATAGCTAAATTGCAAAAAATGCTTTATATTATTTTTTGACTTAGTTTTATTTATTAGGGGAGGATTAACATTTATATTATTTTTCAGCATATAGTTTAAGTCTTTATTGTCAACTATGTATTATGCCATTGTCGTTATGCTGCCAGCTTCTCGTGTTGTGGGGAGCACAGTCCACGGGCAATCACGTGATAAGGGGGAGATACACCTCACCTGGAGTAGTCGTATGGGTTCTCAATCTCTTTTCTGTTTTTCTTGGCTTTTGACAAGACGTGTTTTCCCGCTGGCACTTTTTGAAAGTCGTCTCTGCCACTTTCTTGTTTTTGGTTTGTGTAACTCGACGAAATATCAGATTAGTGATTTTTGACTTTGTATGGGTTGTGTGTTTATAGAACTCTAGCCTCAGGTCCTGAGCTGTAGCTTTGACCCAATTTGTACTGGATCTGCGCACTGCACAGTCGGGGATTTTCTAATGCTGAACTTTGATTCAATAGTTGGGAGTTTTTTTGGGTTTTGTGGAGGTCTGCGATGGTCCCTAATTATGTCGTTATATTATTCCTTTTTCCGTTCTGTTCGTGTTACTTGCTAATTGCTGTCTGGTTATCAGTCGTTTTATTTTTCAAGCAAGCTGTTCTGATTGCCGGGGGGGTCAAGAAGTTATTTTGTGAGGGTTTAGTCATCACTGGTTAAGTCTGTAGATCATCAGACATAACGAACACTTAGGCACTTACACACATAAACCCCAAAAATTATTTTATTATTTGTATTATGTTGTCAAATTTAAAGGACCAGACGGTACTTTAAACCATAAAGATGTATATGTGCCTTCAGCACAATACTACGTACAGAGAGAAGTGATTATTATTATTATTTTGTTATATTGTTAATTAATTTTAATTTTTAAAAAAATAGCCTGAAAATTTATTTAAAAAACTTATTAAAAATTTTTAAATTTTTTTAGTTGTTTTTACCATTGTAATCCTGAACACTATTAAATCTTACTGGATTTTAAAGGATAATTGGACCGGATACTGATTTTGTTACAAAAACCAGTAACAGGCTGGAGCTAGAAAGGGGTCCTTTCTAGTATTCACTAGAGACTCTATGCTTTTTAAAAATCGCGTTATTTGTAAAAGACCAGTTTCCCCCCGGAAAATCAGATCCTTGGGAAAAACAGAAGGAGCGAGGCGGAAGAGGGTTGACTACTCAAAAAACCCATGGGGTTTTGGGAAAAGGGGGCATGGGGGGTTGGAGAAAGGGACTACAAAACTAAGTTCGTCTGGGGAACATAAGGATCTTGCGTGATGTATAACACACTACAAACTGCAGAAGGCCAAGAGAGGGATATGAAAGAACAAAAGGCGTGGTGGACCACGGTAGGGGGCACGAAGAGTTCAATCATGCAAGCAAAGTTAAGGTTATGGGGGATTTCACCCCTTGGGGAGCTCAACTGGGAAAACCCCGGAGCTCATGGTGGCCGACCTGGGGAGCCAAGATGATGGATGTCGTCGGGAAAAAACCCCAGCACAATACTTCAGGGGGCACTACAAAAGAGTGGGGGGATGAACCAGCAAGCTGGCCTTGTGTTCACCCTGAGCAGCTCAGACATTGAGAAATCACTATGAATGCCCTTTTGAATAGCGATCACGTGGTTCTGAGTTTTGATTACATAGTAAGGTTACAAGTGGAAGGGTAAAAGGGGGGGACTGCACAGGCATGAGGAACTTTCTTGGGAGGTTCATTGGGAAAATAATGCTAGGAAAGTCAGTAAAAGAAAATTTATGAATATGTAGCAAAAAAATGCAAGGAGGGAGTGGAAAGGTTTATTCCCAAGGGCAACAGTAACAACGGGAAGACTAGAACGAGCCCCTGGTTTACCCGACGGTGTAAGGAGGCAAAAACAAAGTGCAATAGAGAATGGAAAAAGTACAGAACGCAGAGAACACACGGAAATAGGGAGATCAGTCACAGAGCCAGGAATGAGTACGCACAGGTAAGGAGGGAGGCCCAGCGACAGTATGAAAATGACATAGCATCGAGAATCAAGACTGACCCGAAACTGTTGCATAGCCACATCAGGAGGAAGACAACAGTC
Source organism: Cherax quadricarinatus (assembly GCF_026875155.1). Classification (NCBI taxonomy): domain Eukaryota; kingdom Metazoa; phylum Arthropoda; class Malacostraca; order Decapoda; family Parastacidae; genus Cherax; species Cherax quadricarinatus. The sequence goes on along the minus strand of NC_069407.1, from coordinate 46,806,307 downwards.
AAAGATCAGGTGATCAGATTAAGGACAGAAGGTGGAGAACTCACAAGAAATGATCAGGAGGTATGTGAGGAGCTGAACAGGAGATTTAAGGAAGTTTTTACAGTAGAGACAGGAAGGGCTGTGGGAAGACAGCACAGAAGGGAACATCAAGAGGGAATATACCAACAAGTGTTGGATGACATACGAACAACTGAGGAGGAGGTGAAGAAGCTCTTAAGTGACCTTGACACCTCAAAGGCGATGGGACCGGACAACATCTCCCCATGGGTCCTTAGAGAAGGAGCAGAGATGCTGTGCATGCCTCTAACCACAATCTTCAACACATCCCTTGAAACTGGGGAACTACCTGAGAAATGTAAGACAGCTAATGTAGTCCCCATATTTAAGAAAGGAAACAGAAACGAGGGGCTAAACTACAGACCTGTGTCTCTGACATGTATTGTGTGCAAAGTCATGGAGAAGATTATCAGGAGGAGAGTGGTCAAACACCTGGAAAGGAACAAGATTATAAATGAAAACCAGCATGGGTTCATGGAAGGCAAATCTTGTATCACAAACCTCCTGGAGTTTTATGACACGGTAACAGAAGTAAGACACGAGAGAGAGGGGTGGGTAGATTGCGTTTTCCTAGACTGCAGGAAGGCCTTTGACACAGTTCCCCACAAGAGATTAGTGCAGAAGCTGGAGGATCAGGCGCACGTAAAAGGGAGGGCACTGCAATGGATAAGAGAATACCTGACAGGGAGGCAGCAACGAGTCATGGTACGTGAAGAGGTATCACAGTGGGCGCCTGTTACGAGCGGGGTCCCACAGGGGTCAGTTCTTGGACCAGTGCTATTTTTGATATATGTGAACGACATGATGGAAGGAATAGACTCTGAAGTGTCCCTGTTCGCAGATGATGTGAAGTTGATGAGAAGAATTAAATCGGACGAGGATGAGGCAGGACTGCAAAGAGACCTAGACAGGCTGGACATGTGGTCCAGCAACTGGCTTCTCGAATTCAATCCAGCCAAATGCAAAGTCATGAAGATTGGGGAGGGGCAAAGAAGACCGCAGACAGAGTATAGGCTAGGTGGACAAAGACTACAGACCTCACTCAGGGAGTGAGGTGACCATAAGACCGAGCACATCACCGGAGGCACACATCAACCAAATAACCACTCCAGCATACGGGCGCCTGGCAAACCTGAGAATAGCGTTCCGATACCTTAATAAGGAATCGTTCAAGACACTGTACACTGTGTATGTTAGGCCCATACTGGAGTATGCAGCACCAGTCTGGAACCCACACCTGGTCAAGCACGTCAAGAAGTTAGAGAAAGTACAAAGGTTTGCAACAAGGCTAGTCCCAGAGCTCAAGGGAATGTCGTACGAGGAAAGGTTAAGGGAAATCGGACTGACGACACTGGAGGACAGAAGGGTCAGGGGAGACATGATAACGACATACAAGATACTGCGGGAATAGACAAGGTAGACAGAGATAGGATGTTCCAGAGAGGGGACACAGGGACAAGGGGTCACAACTGGAAGCTGAAGACTCAGACGAGTCACAGGGACGTTAGGAAATATTTCTTCAGTCATAGAGTTGTCAGCAAGTGGAATAGCCTAGCAAGTGAAGTAGTGGAGGCAGGAACCATACATAGTTTTAAGAAGAGGTATGACAAAGCTCAGGAAGCAGAGAGAGAGAGGATCCAGTAGCGATCAGTGAAGAGGCGGGGCCAGGAGTTGAGTTTCGACCCCTGCAACCACAATTAGGTGAGCAATTAGGTGAGCACACATACACACAAACACACACACACACACACTCACACTCAAATGGGTAACCAAAGAGGGCAGAGAGAAGAACCTGGGAGGAAAGATTGGTAGGTTGAGCTCAAAAAAATGGAGGAAGAGTGGGGAAGGAAGTTAGCAGAGCATGGCAAGAAAATGGAGGAGATGATAGGTGAAGAGAGCAAGAAGTGGGGACTACAAGTCTTAGCAGCAGAAGATAAGATAGTGCTTAGATGAGGAACTAAAACACCTGAAACAGATTAGAGAGACAAATGACAATACAGACAAGACATCAGGAACTTCTATACCAGTCACAGACAAGGGGACTGTAGGGATCCAGGAAAAGATGTGCACAATTGAGAGACCTGTAGACAATGAAGGAGCTATGACATATGCAGAGACTCCAACAGACAACTGGAATGGCAAGGAAGAGGTGAGCAGGAAAGACAGTCCACTGAGCATAAGGGCTGCAGCAAGGGCAAGGACTGAAGGCAGGAACATTTCGATGGATGGAGCTAAAACACCTCAGAGGATACAAAGGGAGACACAGTAGGAGGAGGAGAGGGAGAGGTCAGTGTTTGTCTACGGGCTCCGAGAAGTCGAAGGGGAAACCTATGATGAAAGAAACCAGGAGGAGAAGAAAGTGATCGAAGGTATCATGAAAGCAATAGGAGAGGGAGACATGACCCAGGTGACAAATTTTCGGAAAATTGGGTAGTTTGTGAGTGGAAGGAAATGGTCGGTCAAAGTAATTTTCAAGGCAGAATTAGCTTGAACAAGGATCCTGCAGGAGAAAGCACGACTGATGGACAATCCAGAGTACCGGAGAGTGTACCTCGATAGCGACAGAACACAAGAAGAAAGGACAATACTGAGAGAGAGGGTGCAAAGATGAAAGGAGGAACGAGATGCATTGATGAAGATGAGCAGAACCCAGACTCAGGTGGAAGGGCAAACACACCTTACAAAAACACCCACAGAAGGACTCCAACCATGACAATCCCAAAGCAACTGACCAATCTAATCCAAAACCCACACACTGTTCCCTCTGCCCCCCACATAACAAACCCCACCCTTACAGCAGCTCCCTATGGGCACTTTGTCCCCAACCCCCATCACAAACCCCACCCAAACTGCGACAACCCCAATGCAACTGAACAATCTAAGCCAAAACCCACACACTGCTACCTCTCCCCCAACCCCCACATCACAAACCCCACCCCTACAACAGCTCCCCATGGGCACTCTACACTCACCCCCATCACAATCCCCACCCACACTGCAAACCCCCATAGGCCCCCTCTAGGGCTCCCACTCCCCAACCTCAATATATTCCCAGGACCACCGTGATAAATAAAAAGTTGAAGGTGTGGTACACGAATGCAGATGGATTAACAAGTAAATATGAGGAGAGACATGAAAGAATCAATGAGAAGTCGCCAGACATCATAGCAGTCACAGAAACGAAACTCACTGAGACAATAACAGACTATTGCGACCCCTGAATGGGTCACAATGTATGTAATGTATATTACCTGTTCATATAATTTTATATTGCTTATATTTGCGATAATAGCTAAATTGCAAATATATTGCTTTATATTATTATTTGACTTAGTTATATTTATTAGGTAGGATGTAACATTTATATATATTATTCAGCACTCATAGTTCAAGTCTTGATTGTCTAACTACTGTAATTATCGCTCATTGCTCGTTATGCTGCCAGCTTCTCTGTGTTGCTGGGCAGCAGCAGTCCACGGAGCAATCACGTGATAAGGGGGATGATCACACCTCACCTGGAGTAGTCTGTATGGCTTCTCAATCTCTTTTCTGTTTTGGCTTGGCTTTCGACAAGACGTGTCTTCCTTGCTGGCACTTGTTGAAAGATCGTCTCTGCCACTTTCTTGTTGTTGGTTCTGTGTAACTCTGTTCACAGGAACATAGTCTAGACTTAGTGATTTTCGACTTTGTACTGAGGTTGTGTGTTTAAGACACTTGAGCAACTCAGGTCCTGAGCTGTAGCTTCTGACCTAATTTGTACTGGTATCTGCGCACTGTCACAGTCGGGGATATTTCTAATGCTGAACTTAGATTCAATAGTATGGGAGTTTTGTGACTTTTGTGGAGGATCTGCAGATGGTCCCTACTTAGTGTCGTTATATTATCTCCTTGTTCCTGATTCTGTGTCGCTGTTACTTGCTATATTGCTGTCTGGCTTATCAGTCGTTTTATTGTTCAAGCAAGCTGTTCTGATTGCCAGGTTGGTCAAGAAGTTAGTTTATGTGAGGACTTTTAGTCAGTCACTGGTTAAGTCTAGTAGGGGTCTTCAGACATAACGAACTACTTTAGAGCACTTACACACATACACACAAACTTACTTGTATATATTTGTATTATGTTGTCAAATTCTAAAAAATGTACCAGACGGTACTTATAAACCATAAAGATGTGATATGTGCCTTCAGCACAATACTACTGTACATGAGAGAAGTGATTATTATTATTATTTTGTTTATATTGATTAATTTAATTTAATTTAATAATATACGCCTAGACAACTTTATTAATAAACTTATTAAAATTTTAATTTCTTTAGTTAGTAGCTTACCAGTTGTAATCCTGAAGCACTATTAAATCTTACTGGATTCTAATGGATAATTGGACCAGGATACTGACTTCTTGTTACAAAAACCCAGTAACAGGCTGGATGCTAGAAGGGCAGTCCTTTCTAGTATTCACTAGAGATCTCTATGCTTATTAGAAATCGCGTTATTTGTAACAGACGCAGTCTTCCCACCGGAATATCAGATCCTGTGGAAAGACAGAAGGAGCAGAGGCGGAAGAGGAGTTGCACTACTCAAAAAACCGATGGGGTTTTGAGGAAATGGAAGGCATGGGCGAGATTGGAGAAAGGGACTACATAGTAGCTACAGTTCAGTCTGGGGAACATAAGGTAGTCATTGCAGTGATGTATAACACACTACAGAACTGCAGAAGGCCAAGAGAGGGATATGAAGAGAACAACAGAGCGATGGTGGACACACTGGCTGAGGTGGCACGAAGAGTTCAATCATGCAGAGCAAAGTTACAGGTTATGGGTGATTTCAACCATTGGGAGCTCAACTGGGAAAACCTGGAGCCTCATGGTGGTCCTGACACATGGAGAGCCAAGATGATGGATGTCGTACTGGAAAAACCTCATGCATCAATACTTCAGGGGACACTACAAGAGAGTGAGGGGAGGATGAACCAGCAAGACTGGACCTTGTGTTCACCCTGAGCAGCTCAGACATTGAGAACATCACATATGAGATGCCCTTTAGAGCTAGCGATCACGTGGTTCTGAGTTTTGATTACATAGTAGAGTTACAAGTGGAGAGGGTAACAGGGGGGACTGCACAGGCATGAGGAACTTTCTGTGGGAGGTTCATTGGGACAGATAACTGCTAGGAAAGTCAGTAAACGAAATGATCGAATATGTAGCAACAAAATGCAAGGAGGCAGAGGAAAGGTTTGTTCCCAAGGGCAACAGAATTAATGGGAAGACCAAAGTGAGTCCTTGGTTTACCCGAAGGTGTAGGGAGGCAAAAACTAAGTGCATTAGAGAATGGAAGAGGTACAGAAGGCAAAGAACCCAGAAAAATAAAGAGATCAGTCGAAGAGCCAGAAACAAGTATGCACAGATAAGGAGAGAGGCCCAGCGACAGTATGAAAATGACAGCATCAAAAGTCAAGTCTGACCCAAAACTGTTGTATAGCCATATTAGGAGAAAAACTATAGTCAAAGACCAGGTGATCAGGCTGAGCAAAGAAGGTGGGAAACTCACACAAAATGATCAAGAGGTATCAAGTGACCTTGATACCTCAAAGGCAATGGGACCGGACAACATCTCCTCATGGGTCCTCAGAGAGGGAGCAGAAATGCTGTGTGTGCCATTAACCACAATCTTCAACATATCCCTTGAAAACTGGGCAACGACTTGAGGTATGGAAGACGGCAAAAGTAGTTCCCATTTTTAAAAAAGGAGAAAGAGAAGAGCACTAAACTACAGACCAGTGTCACTAACGTATATAGTATGCAAAGTCATGGAGAAGATTATCAGGAGGAGAGTGGTGTAGCAACTGGAACAGAACAAAAGTATAAATGAGAACCAGCACGATTTCATTGAAGGCAAATCCTGTGTCACAAACCTTCTGGAGTTTTATGATAAAGTAACAGAAGTAAGAGATGAGAGAGGGGTGGGTTGATTGCATCTTCTTGGACTGCAGGAAGGCCTTCGACATAGTTCCTCACAAAAGACTAGTGCAGACACTAGAGGATCAGGCGCATATAACGGGAAGGGCGCTTCAATGGATCAG
>NC_069407.1:46780172-46797672 GCF_026875155.1 Cherax quadricarinatus | reverse complement strand
CACATACACTCCCCCCCTCCCCCACCGACATCTCACTCCTTCACCTGATCCCTCCCCTCCCTCTTTTCACCCTCCCCCTCCCCACCTCTCCCTCCTTCCCCCTCTCCCTCTCCCATTCACCCACTTGCTTCTCCCTCCTTCCCACTTCCCCTCCCCACAACTCTCCCACATAGCTACAGTTCCTCCACTACCTCCCCCCCCACACTCTGACATACACAATACTAACCTAACATACAGAATTACATAGGTTTCCCACTCTGAGGCAATCAGGATAAAACAAAAATGGGTTGCCAGAGAGCAACAAGAAAAACCAAGGGACAGGAGGAGGAAACTGCAAAGGAAGATTGGGCAGCAGAGCTCACAAAAAGGGAACATGAATGGGAAAAGAAACTAGAAGAACTTAGCATGAGAATGGAAGAGAGGATAGACATGGAAAGCAGGAAGTGGGAGGTGCAAGTCAAAGCAGCAGAGGCCAGGATACAGAGTTTAGAAGAGGAACTGAAAAATCTGAAACAGCCTAAAGAACTAAAGAACATTTTGGGATTGACAACAGAGACTGCTACCTCAGCCACAAATAAGGGGACTGTAGGGAAAGAAGGAGCAAAACTGCATGTAGAAGCTCAATCAGTGGAGACTGTAGTAAATGAAAGAGCTAAGCTATATGTGGAGGCCCTAACAGACCACAGCAGAGCCCAGGGAAAGCTGAGAAGGGAAAATGACAGGCCACTGAGTCCAAGTACATTAGCTAGTGAAACTGAAGAAAAGAAAGCTGCAATGGATGAAATCAAATTGAATGAGGGGATACACAGGGATATGCAGTAGGAGAATGAAAGGATGAGGTCAGTCTTTGTGTATGGGCTCCAGGAAGTTGAAGGGGAAATATATGAAGCAAGAAAACAAGGGGAAAAAAAGCAATTGAAAGCATCATGAAAGCAATAGGAGAAGATGACATGACCCAGCTGGAAAATTTTTGGAGAATAAGGGGGTTTGTAAAAAAAAGAACCCGGCCAGTGAGAGTGACCTTCAAGGCAGAAGCGACTTGGACCAGGATACTGCAGGAGAAAGCACGATTAAGGGACATGACGGCATACAGGAGGGTGTATCTCGACCGCGACAGAACACAAGAAGAAAGGAAGAAACTGAGAGAGATGGTACAAAGGCGAAAGGAGGAAAGAGAGGGGATGGAGAAGACAGACAGGAGATCCCAGACACAGGAAGATCAAATACAGCCTCCCTCACAACTTCCTATAGAAGCCTCCCAACCAGGTCAATCAGTGGAGACTGTAGTAAATGAAAGAGCTAAGCTATATGTGGAGGCCCTAACAGACCACAGCAGAGCCCAGGGAAAGCTGAGAAGGGAAAATGACAGGCCACTGAGTCCAAGTACATTAGCTAGTGAAACTGAAGAAAAGAAAGCTGCAATGGATGAAATCAAATTGAATGAGGGGATACACAGGGATATGCAGTAGGAGAATGAAAGGATGAGGTCAGTCTTTGTGTATGGGCTCCAGGAAGTTGAAGGGGAAATATATGAAGCAAGAAAACAAGGGGAAAAAAAGCAATTGAAAGCATCATGAAAGCAATAGGAGAAGATGACATGACCCAGCTGGAAAATTTTTTGGAGAATAAGGGGTTTGTAAAAAAAAGAACCCGGCCAGTGAGAGTGACCTTCAAGGCAGAAGCGACTTGGACCAGGATACTGCAGGAGAAAGCACGATTAAGGGACATGACGGCATACAGGAGGGTGTATCTCGACCGCGACAGAACACAAGAAGAAAGGAAGAAACTGAGAGAGATGGTACAAAGGCGAAAGGAGGAAAGAGAGGGGATGGAGAAGACAGACAGGAGATCCCAGACACAGGAAGATCAAATACAGCCTCCCTCACAACTTCCTATAGAAGCCTCCCAACCAGGTCAACCCCAGTGCAACCAAACACTCTAAACCAAAACACCCATGCCACATCCAATGCCCCCACCCACTGCATTACAAACTCCACCCCCACAGCAACCACCCATAGTTCCTTATCAGGTCTCCTGCTTCCCCAACCCCAATACACCTCCCAGACCACAATCTTAGAAAAGAAGTTGAAGGTGTGGTATACAAATGCAGATGGAATAACAATTAAGTATGAGGAGTGGCACGAAAGAATCAAGGAGATATCCCCAGACATAATAGCACTCACAGAAACAAAACTCACCAGAATAATAGCAGTTTCAATCTTTCCATCTGAATATCAAATCCTCAGGAAAGACAGAGGGAGGAGAGGGGGAGAAGGAGTTGCACTGCTCATTAAAAACCAGTGGGGTTTGAGAAAATGGAAGGAATGGATGGCACAGGCGAAAGGGACTACTTAGTAGGAATAATCCAGACTGAGGGACATAAGGTGATAATTGCAGTAATGTACAACCCACCACAGAAATGCAGGAGGCCAAGAGAAGAATACGATGAGAGCAACAAAGCAATGGTCGACACACTAGCCGAGGTGGCCAGGAGAGCACACATGGGGGGGAGCAAAGTTACTAGTTATGGGTGATTTCAATCACAAGGAGATTGACTGGGAAGACCTGGAGCCCCATGGGAGTCCCGAAACATGGAGAGCCAAGATGATGGATGTGGTACTGGAAAACCTCATGCATCAACATGTTAGAGACACTACCAGAGAGAGAGGAGAGAATGAACCAGTAAGACTGGACCTTGTATTCACCTTGAGTAGTTCTGACATCGAGGATATCATGTATGAAAGGCCCCTGGAGCTAGTGATCATGTAGTTCTGTGCTTCGACTACATAGTTGAGCTCCAAGCGGAGAGAGGAGCAGGAATAGGGTGGGAAAAACCAAACTACAAAAGGGGGAACTACTCAGGCTTGAGGAACTTCTTTCAAGACATTCAGTGAGAGAGGGAACTGACAGGAAAACCAGTACAAGAAATGATGGACTATGTGGCAACAAAATGCAAGCAGGCAGAGGAGAGGTTTGTTCCCAAGGGAAACAGAAATAATGGGAAGAACAGAACGAGTCCTTGGTTCACCCAAAGGTGTAGGAAGGCAAAAACTAGGTGTACTAGAGAATGGAAAAGGTACAGAAGACAGAGAACTGAGGAAAATATAGAGATTAGCCGAAGAGCCAGAAACGAATATGCACAGATAAGAAGGGAGGCTCAGCGGCAATACGAAAATGACATAGCATCGAAAGTCAAGACTGACCCGAAGCTGTTGTACAGCCACATCAGGAGGAAAACAACAGTCAAGGACCAGGTAATCAGACTGAGGAAGGGTGATGGGGAATTCACAAGAAACGACCGGGAGGTATGTCAGGAGCTCAACACAAGATTTAAAGAAGTATTTACAGTGGAAACCAGTAGGACTCCAGGATATCAGACCAGGGGGGTAGACCAGCAAGTGCTGGATGAGGTACATATAACCAAGGAGGAGGTGAAGAAGCTGCTATGCGAACTTGACACCTCAAAGGCAGTGGGACCAGAAAACATCTCTCCATGGGTCCTTAAAGAGGGAGCAGAGATATTGTGTGTACCATTAACAAAGATCTTCAACACATCATTTGAAACTGGGCAACTCCCCGAGGTATGGAAGATGGCAAATGTAGTCCCAATTTTTAAAAAGGGAGACAGACATGAGGCACTAAACTACAGACCTGTATCACTAACGTGTATAGTATGCAAGGTCATGGAGAAGATAATCAGGAGGAGAGTGGTGGAGCACCTGGAAAGAAACAAGTGTATAATTGACAACCAGCATGGTTTCAGGGAGGGAAAATCCTGTGTCACAAACATACTAGAGTTTTATGACAAGGTGACAGAAGTAATACAAGAGAGAGAGGGGTGGATCGACTGCATTTTTTTTTGGACTGCAAGAAGGCCTTCGACACAGTTCCTCACAAGAGGTTACTGCAAAAGCTAGAGGATCAGGCACACATAACAGGAAAGGCACTGCAATGGATCAGAGAATACCTGACAGGGAGGCAACAACGAGTCATGGTATGTGACGAGGTGTCAGAGTGGGCGCCTGTGACAAGAGGGGCTCCACAGGGGTCAGTCCTAGGGCCTGTGCTGTTCTTGGTATATGTGAATGACATAACGGAAGGGATAGACTCGGAAGTGTCCTTGTTTGCGGACGATGTGAAGTTAATGAGAAGAATCAAATCGGATGAGGATCAGGCAGGACTGCAAAAAGACCTGGACAGGCTACAAGCCTGGTCCAGCAACTGGCTCCTTGAGTTTAACCCTGCCAAATGCAAAGTCATGAAGATTGGGGAAGGGCAAAGAAGACCGCAGACACAATATAGTTTAGATGGCCAAAGTCTGCAAACCTCACTCAAGGAAAAAGATCTGAGGGTGAGTATAACACCGAGCATATCTCCCGAGGTGCACATCAATCAGATAACTGCTGCAGCATACGGGCGCCTGGCAGACCTACGGATAGCGTTCCGATACCTCAGTAGGGATTCGTTCAAGACTCTGTATACCATTTACGTCAGGCCCATACTGGAGTATGCAGCACCAGTTTGGAATCCACACCTAGTCAAGCACGTCAAGAAATTAGAGAAAGTGCAAAGGTTTGCAACAAGACTAGTCCCAGAGCTAAGAGGTAAGTCATACGACGGAGAGGTTAAGGGAAATCAACCTGACGACGCTGGAGGACAGGAGAGATAGAGGGGAGGGACATGATAAGGACATACAAAATACTGAGAGGAAATTGACAAGGTGGACAAAGACAGGATGTTCCAGAGATTTGACACATAGTAACAAGGGGACACAGTTCGGAAGCTGAAGACAAGAGAATTTTCCAACAGGGATGTTAGGAAGTATGTCTTCAAGCAACAGAGTAGTCAGTAAGTGGAATAGTTTGGGAAGCGATGTATGTGGAGGCAGGATCCATAGACATAGCTTTAAGCAGAGGTATGATAAAGGCTCACGGTCAGGGAGAGGTGTACTAGTAGGATCAGTGATAAGAGGCGGGGCAGGAGAGATCGAACCTCGACCCCGCAAACTCAACTAGGTGAGTACAACCTAGGTGAGTACAGAAAAACCAAAGGGGTCACAACATGGGAAGCTGAAGACTCAGACGAGTCACTGGGACGTTAGGAAGTATCTTCATCAGTTTCATAGAGTTGTCTGGCAAGGGGAATAGACTAACCTAGCAAGTGAAGTTGTGGAGGAAAGGAACTAACCCCAACACAACCTCCTTACACCCCCCCACCCCCAAACTTAGTTTTAAGAAAGAGGTTTAGACAAAGCTCAGGAAGCAGGAAGAGAGAGAGGATCCAGTAGCGATCAGTGAAGACGGCGGGGCCAGGAGCTGAGTTTTCTCGAACCTGCAACCACAATTAGGTGAGTACAAATTTAGGTGAGTACCACACACACACACTCACACACACACACACACCACACACACACACACACGCGCGCGCGCGCGCGCACACACACAAAAACACCACACACACCACACACACCACACACACACGCACACACCACACACACACACACAACACAACACCACACCCACACACACACACACACACACACACACACACACACACACAAAACACAAACGCCATATCCAATGCACCCACCCACCACATACTAAACTCCACCCCCCACAGCAAACACACCAAGGTTCCTCATCAAGTCTCCCACTTCCCCAAACCCACTGTACCCCCAAACCACAGTTTTAGAAAAGACGTTGAAGGTGTGGTATACAAATGCAGATGGGATAACAAGTGTGAGGAGTGGCATGAAAGAATCAAGGAGACATCCCCAGACAAAATAGCACTCACAGAAACAAAGCTTAGCAGGATGATAACAGATGCAATCTTTAAACCTAGATATCAAATCATCAGGAAAGGTAGAGGGAGGACAGGAGAGGGGGAGGGTGAGAACTGATGAGAAAAGCCAGGCTGAGTCCTTGGTACACTCAAAGGAGAAGAGAGGCCAAAACCAAATGTGCTAGAGAATGGAAGAAGTACATAAGGCAAAAGACCCAGGAAAATAAGAAGAGCAGTCGTAGAGTCAGAAATGAATATGCACATGTAAGAAGAGGCTCAATAACAAAACGAAAATGACATAGCAGCAAAAACAAGATCTGACCCGAAGCTGTTGTACAGCCGCATCAGCGGGAAAACAACAGTCAAGGACCAGGTAATCAGACTGAGGAAGGAAGAAGGGGAGGTCACAAGAAACAACCACAAAGTATGTAAGGAGTTCAACATGAGAGTCATGGAAGTGTTCACAGAGGAGACAGAAGGGACTCCAGAAAGATGTTTTTTTTTTTTTTTTTAAAAGGGGGGGGGGGGAAGGTGGGGTACACAATCAAGTGTTGCTAACAAATACATACCCAAGAAGGAAGAAGTGATGAGGTTGCTGAACAGATAGATACGTTCAGAGGGCGATGGAGCTGAAATAATATCTCTCATGGGTCCTGAGAGAGGGAGCAGAGGCGCTATATGTACCACTAACAACGATCTTCAACACATCTATCGAACAGGTAGTGACTACCTGAGGTATGAAAGACAGTTAATTTAGTCCCAATTTTGGAAAAAAGAGACAGACACGAAGCATTAAACTACAGACCGTGATCAATGAAATGTATAGACTAATGCAAAGTCATAAAGAAGATTATCAGAAAGGTAGTGGTGCCACCTAGAAAGGAATGAGCTTGTCAACGGACTACAAGCAACAGTTTCAGGGGTACGGGAAAATCCTGTGTCACTAACCTACTGGAGTTCTATAAAACGGTGTGCAGCAGTTAAACAAGAAAGAAGGGGGGTGGGTAAGATTGCCATCTTCTTGGTCTTTAAGAAGACATTGACACAGTTCCACACAAGAGATGCAAAGCTGGAGGACTAGGCGGAATAAAAGGGAAGGCTCTGTAATGGATCAGGAAATACCCGTCAGGAAGACTACAGCGAGCATGGACGTGACGAGGGGTCAGACAGATTGCCTGTGGACAGCGGACGGTTCCACACGCGGGTCAGTCCTGAGACCTTGTTTTGTTTCTGGTATATAATGAACGACAATGATGGAAGGAAATAGATAAGAAAGTGTTCCTGTTTGATGAGAAGATTCAGTCAGAGGAGGGACCAGAGAGAACTCAAAGGATCTCGCACAGGTGCAGGCCTGGCCCACAGAAAGTGGATCCTGGAGTTTAACCTCACCACTGAAAAGAATGAAGATTGGAAGGGCAAAAAGACCGCAGTGGAGTACATGATATAGGGGGCCAGAGACTAGTAACCTCACTCAAAGGAAAAGGATATCTTGGGACGGAGTATTAAACCGAGGCACAATCTCCTGAGACGCCACATCAGCCAAATAACTGCTGCAGCATATGGGCTCCTAGCAAACCTAAGAGTTAGCATTCCGACAATCCCAATATGGAATCGTTAGGACCCTGAACATCTTGTAAGTTTAGGCTTATATTGGAGTATGCGGCACCAGTTTGGAACACACATCTACCCAAACATGTAAAGAACAATAGAAGGAAAGTTTGCAAACAAGACAAGTCCAGAGCTTAAGGGGTATGTCATCGAAGAGAGGCTTTATGGAAATCGGTTTGACGGAATGGAGGACAGAAGATATAGTGGGGACATGATACGACTTATAAAATACTGAGAGGAATTTAACAAGGTGGACAGAGACAAAAATTTAAGTACGGGACACAGTAACATGGGGACACAGTTGGAAGCTGAAAGGACACAGATGATCACAGGGTTGTTAAAGGAAGTATTTCTTCAGTAACAGAGTAGTCAGGAAGTGGAATAGTTTTGGAAGCGATGTACGTGGATGGCAGGGATACATCCATAGCTTTAAAGCAGAGGTATGATAAGCTTTCTGTTGGTGCAGGGAGAGTGACCAGTAGCGGGCCAGTGAAGAGGCGGGGCTGGAGCTGTGAATCGACCCCTGCAACCACAACTAGCGTGAGTACCTACACACACACCACACACACACACACTCACATTGGGTACATCAAGTATGAGAGTCCCCTAGGAAAGCTAGCGACCACGTGAGTTCTGTGCTTTGGAATACTAGTAGAGCTGCACGTGGTGGAATAACAGGAGTTGAATGGGCACAAAAACCGCACTGAATATATTCCAAGAAGGGGATACATAGGGTTGAAGAACTTCCTGCGGCCCCGCCCCCCCAGGATCATTGGGACAGAGATACTGGCAGGAAAGCCAGCCCTACTATGAAATGATGGATATGTTAACAACAATATGCAAGGAAATGGGGGGGGGGCAGTGGGAAAAAGTTTATTCCCCAAGGGACACAGTAACAACGGAAGACCGGAAATAGCCCCTGTTTACCACGACACGGTGTAAGGAGCAATAACAAAGTTGCTATAGAGAATGGAAAAAGTACAGAAGGCAGAGAACACACGAAAATTAGGGAGATCAGTCGCAGAGCCAGGAATGAGTGATACACAGGTAAGGGGAGGCCCAGCGTCATGTGAAAAGACAAAAGCATCAAGAATCAAGACTGTCCCGAAACTGTTGTATAGCCACCATAGGAGGGGAGACAACAGTCTAAGACCAAGTGATCAGATTTTAAGGACAGAAGGCGAGCGAACTCACAAGAAATGTATCAGGAGGTTATGTGAGCGAGCTGAACAGGAGATTAACTGGAATGGTTTTACAGTTGAGACAGGAAAGAGCTGTGGGAAGACAGCACGAAGGGAACTTCCAAGAGGAGAATATTACCACAAGTGTTTAGGATGACATACGAATAACTGAGGAGGAGGTGAAGAAAGAAGCTTCTTAAGTGACCTTGACACCTCAAAAGGCGATGGGACCGGACAACATCTACCATGGGGTCCTTAGAGAAGGAGCAGAGATGCTGTGCGTGCTCTAACACACAATCTTCAACACATCCCTTGAAACTGGCAACTACTGAGAAATGGAAGACAGCTAATTGTCACCTATTTAATGAAAGGAAACAGAAAACGAGGCACTAAACTACAGACCTGTGTCTCTGAATTGTTATTGTGTGCAAAGGCATGGAGAAGATTATCAGGAGGAGAGTGGGTCTCGCAACCACCTGGAAGGAACAAGTTATAATGAAAACAGCCACTGGTTCATGTGGAACGGCAAATCCTTGTATCCAAAACTCCTGGAGTTTTATGAAAAGGTAACTGAAGTATGACACGAGAGAGAGGGATGGGTAGAATTGCGTTTTCCTAGACTGCAGGAAGGACTTTGACACAGTTCCCCCACAAGAGATTAGTGGCAGAAGCTGGAGGATCAGGCGCATGTAAAAGGGAGGGCACTGCAATGGATAAGGGATAACCTGACAGGGAGAGCTGCAACGAGTCATGGTACGTGAAGAGGTATCACAGTGGCGCTTTCGTAGCGCGGGTCCCACAGGGGGTCCAGTTCTAGGACCACGTGCTATTTTTGTTATACTGTGAACGACTTGATGGAAGGAATAGACTTGAGTGTACCTGTTCGCAATGATGTGAAGTTGATGAGACGAATTAAATCGGACGAGGATGAGGCAGGACTGCAAAGAGGACCTGGACAGGTGGACATGGTGGTCCAGTAACTGGACGCTCTCGCGGAATTCAATCCAGCCAAATGCAAAGTCATGAAGATTGGGGAGGGGACAAAGAAAGAAGACCCGCAGACTGAGTATTGGTAGGTGGAAAAGAATACAGACCTCACTAAGGGAGAAAGACCCTGGTGTGACCATAACACCGAGCACATCACCGGAGGCACACATCAACAAAGATAATGCTGCCCAGCATACCGGGCGCCTGGCAAACCTGAAGGAATAGCTTTCGATACCTTAATATTGAATCGTTCAAGACCACTGTACACTGTGGTATGTTAGGGCCCCATACTGGGAGTATGCAGCACAGTCTGGGAAACCCACACCCTGGTCAAGAACGCAAGAAGTTAGTGAATGTACAAAGGTTTGCAACAAGGATAGTCCCAGAGCTCAAGGAATTGTCGTTACGTGGAAAGGGTTTATAAGGGAAATCGCGTCTGACGACAATGGATGAAAGTCAGGCAGTCAGGGGGGAGACCTGATAACGACATACATGATACTGCGGGGGAATAGACCAAGGTGGACAGAGATAGATGTCCAGTGAGGGGGACAAGGGGACAAGGGTCACAACTGGAAGCTGAAGACTCAGCGAGTCACAGGACGTTAGAGAAGTATTTCTTCAGATCTAGAGTTGTCAGCCAAGTGAAATATGCCTAGCAAGTGATTAGTGAGGCAGGTGGAACCTACATAGTTTTAAGAACGGAGTATGACCAAAGATCAGGAAAGCCAGAGAGAGAGAGGATCCAGTTAGCGATCAGTGAAGAGGCGGGGCCAGGAGCTGAGTATCGACCCCTGCAACCACAATTAGGTGAGTACACACCACACACAACACACACACACACACCACACAACACAACACACACAAACACACACACAACACACACCAACACACACACACACCAACATACACACATAGGTATGGTGAGATAGGCTAATATAGTCCCAATTTTTAAAAAAGAAGACAGGCATGAAGCACTAAACTCAGGACCAGTGTCACTGAAGTGTATAGTATGCAAAGTCATGGAGAAGATTATCAGGAAAGAGAGTGGTGGAGACTAGGAAGGAATGAACTTATCACGCGACAACCAGCAAGTCTTCAGGGAAGGGAAATCCTGTGTACTAAGCATAATGGAGCGTGTCTATGGACAGGGTGACAGCACAGAAAGACAAGAGAGAGAGAAGAGAGGTGGATAGATTGATTATTTTTGGGACTGTAAGGGCGTTTGACACTAGTTCCACACAAGAGATTAGTGAAAAAAGTGGAGGACCAGCAGGAATAAACCAGGGAGGCACTACAATGGATCAGGGAATACCTGTTCCGGAAGACAGCAGCGAGTCATTGGTCGTGGCAGGTGGCAGAGTGGGCACTGTGACCAGCGGGGGTTCACAGTGGTTCAGTCCTAGGACCAGTGCTGTTTCTGTTATATGTGAACGACATGATGGACAGAAATAGACTAAGAAGTGTCCTGTTTGCAGATGATGTGAAGTTGATAAGAAATTCAATCAGAGGAGGACCAGTGCGAACTACAAAGGCATCTGCACTAGGCTGCAGGCCTGGCCCAGAATGTTGGCTCATTGTGTTCAACCCCTCAAATGAAAAGGGACATGAAGAATGGGGAATGGCAAAGAAGACAGCAGACGGAGTACAGTCTAGGGGGGACAAAGACTACTAACCTCACTCACTAAGGGAAAAAGGATCTTGGGCGTGAGTATAATACTAGGGCACACTCTCCTGAGGCGCACATCAAACCAAATAACTGCTGCAGTTTACGGGGCGCCTAGCAACTACGAGTAGCATTTCAGACATCTCAACAAAAAATGTTCAGACCCCTGTACACCGTGATAGTAGGCCTCTTTTATTGGAGTAGGCAGCGCCAGTTTGGAACCCACACCTAGCCAAGCACGTTAAGGAAATTAGAAAAAAAACAATGCGAAGGTTACCATCATGACTAGCTCCCAGAGCTAAGATGTATGTCTACAGAGGAGAGGTTAAGGGAAATCGACCTGAAGACACTGAAGGGACAGGAGAGATAGGGAAGATTTGAATAACGAGTTACAAGTACTGAGAGATCGACAAGATGGACAGAGACAGAATGTTCCAGAGATGGGAAACGCAAAGTAGGGTCACAATAGGAAGTTGATGGACTCAGATGAATCCACAGGGATGTTTGGAAAGTTATTCTTCAGTCACAGAGTAGTTTCAGGGAAGTGGAATAGTCTGGAGTGATTTAGTGGAGGCAAGATTCATAACATAACTTTAAGAAGAGGTATTGTGATAAAGCTCAGGAGCAGGAAGAGTGGACCTTGTAGCGGCCAGTGAAAGATGCGGGGCCAGGAGCTGTGGAATCACACTCTGCAACCACAAATAGACAAGTACAAATTAGGTGTGGAGTACACACACACATTCACACACACCGTATAAACACTGACAGACACACCACACACCAAACACACACACACAGACGCACACACACAGACACAGACACAGCACAAAAGACACAACACACACCAAACACACAGACCACACCACACACCGACACACACACAACACACACACACCACACACACACACACACACACCTCTGGGTGGGTAAAACAACAAAAACCAACACACACAAACCACACTGGGTGGAGTATAACAACAGGCCACATCTCTGAAGGCGCAACATCAAACCAAATAACTGCTGCTGGCATATGGGGGACGCCTTGCAAACCTCAGAACAGCATTCGACATCTTAATAAGGAATCGTTCAGGCCCTGTAACCGTATTCGTTAGGCCCATATTGAGTATGCAGTACCAGTTTGGAAACACACACTAGCCAAGCACGTAAAGAGAAAACTAGAGAAAGTGCAAGGTTTGCAAACAAGACTAGTCCCAGAGCGAAGATGCTATGTCCTACGGGAGAGGGTTAAGGGAAATCGGAAATCAACCTGACGACACTGGAGGACGGAGAGATAGGGCGGGACATGTTAACGACATACAAAATACTGAGAGGAATTGACAAGGTGGACAAAGACAGGATGTCCAGAGTTGACACAGTAACAGGGGACACAGTTGGAAGCTCGAAGACTCAGATGATCACAGGGAGTTAGGAGTATCTTCTTCAGCCACAGAGTAGTCAGTAGTGGAATAGTTTGGGAAAGCGATGTAGTGGAGGCAGGATCCATACATAGCTTAAGCAGAAGGTTATGATAAAGCTCAAGGCTCAGGGAGATGCTGACCTTTTGTAGCGATCAGTGAAGAGGCGGGGCCAGGAGCTTCGTCTCGCCCCCCGCAACCTCAACTAGGTGGAGTACTACTAGGTGAGTACACACACACTACACACACACACACACCTCACACAGATACATAGACACACCAGAAAAACACACAGACACACTCCACACACTCACACACACACATACACACACAACATACACACACACACACACACACACACCACACACATACACACATACACACACACACACACACTCACACGCTCACACAAACCACACATATTACAAACACACACACAACAAACTCCCACACACGCCACACACACGACATATGCACACCACACACACTCCACACAAACTAACACACACTCACACCACACCACACTCACACACAACCACACACTCACTAAACACACACACACACCACACAATACACACACACTACATCTCCCTGTGAGGTCCTTAGAGAGGGAGGAGAAATTTGTGTGTGCTACTAACCCAATCTTCAACCACCACCCCCCCAACATCCTTGAAACTGCATGGAAGGTCGGCAAATGTAGGTTCCCATATTTAAAAAAGAGACAGGAAAAGAGGCACTAGAATATATACCTGTGTCACTGAAGTGCATAGTATGCAAAAGTAATGGAGAGGATTATCAGGAGGGAGGTGGTGGAGCACCTGGGACTTAACATGAGCTAATAAACACAGCAGCACGGATTTATGGAAGGCAAATCCTGTGTCACAAGCTACTCGAGTTTCATGATAAAAGAACAGAAAGTAAGATGTCGTGAGAGAGAGGTAGGTTTGGATTGCATTGTCTTGGACTCCAAGAAAAGCCTTCGACACAGTTCCTAACAGGAGATTGTAGCAATAGCTAGAGGATTCGGTGCGTTATAAACAGGGAAGGGACTCTGCAATGAGATCAGAGATTACGTGACAGTGTGGAGACAACAACGGAATCATGGTACGTGATGAGGTATCACAGTGGGCACCTGTCACGAGCGGGGTCTCACAGGGGGTCGGTCCTAGGACCAGTACTATTTTGGTATATGTGAATGACATGTAGAAGGTGTAGACACAGAAGTGCCCCTGTTTGTGGATGATGTAAGTTAATGAGGAGAATTAAATACGATGAGGATTCAGTTAGGACTTCAAGAGACCTGGACAGACTGGAACTGGTCCACAGACAACTGGCTTTTAGAATTTAACACCGCCAAATGCAAAGTCATGAAGATTGGGAAGGGCAAAGAAGACCGCAGACGGTGTATAGGCTAGGTGGCCAAAGACTGCAAACCCTCGCTCATCGAGAAAGATATTGGGAATGAGTATAACACCGATAACGTCTCCGGAGGCACATATCAACCAGATAACTGCTGCCAGCATATGGCGCGCCTGCGTAAAAAATGAGAATAGATTTCCGATACCTCAACGTGAGGATCGTTCAAGACACTGTAACCACTGTGTACGTCAGGCCAATACTGGATGTATGTCGCACCACTCGGGAACCTACACCTGGTCGAAAGCACGGACGGGAAGGAAAGGGTTGAGGGAAAAACGGACTACGACAGTGGAGGAACAGGAGGGTCAGGGAAAAGACATGATAATAAAACCTACAAAATAATGCGTGGAATAGAAATGCGTGGGACAGAGACAGGAGTTTCCAGAAAGGGAACACAGAAACAAGGGGTCACAATGGGATGCGAAGACTCAGACGAGTCACAGGGATGTTTAGGAGTACTTCTACAGTCACAGAGTGGTCAGGGAGTGGAATAGCCTTAGCCAAGTGATGTAGTGGAAGGCACGGATAACCATAATTTTGCCTTAAGGGACGAGTAAGACCAAAGCTCAGGAAGCAGAGACAGAGATGACCTAGTAGCGATCAGTGTAGAGGCGGGACAGGAGTCTCCGACCCCTGCAGCCTCGATTAGGTACACCCCCCCCACACACACACACACTGTAAGAGGCGTTTGACACAGTTCACACAATAGATTAGTGCAAAATTGGAGGACAGGCAGGAATAAAGGGCAAAGGGCATACAATGGATCAGGGAATACTTGTCAGGAAGGACAGACGGCGAGTTCTTGGTACGTGGCGAGGTGTCAGAGTGGGCTAGGCGCCTGTTACCGCGGGGGGTCCCACAGGGGTCATGTCTTAGCGACCAGTGCTGTTTCTGTGTATTTGTGAAACGACATGACGGAAGGGAATAGATCCGAAGTGTCCCTGTGGCAGTTGACGTGAAGTGATTCGAAGAATTCATGGTCGAAGATCAGCCCAGAACTAACAAAGGGATCTGACCGGCTGTGGCAGACTGGTCCAGCATCTGTTCCTGGAGTTCAATCCCCAAGTGCAAAGTCATGAATATGGGAAAGGGGCAAAAGGTAGATCTCAGACGGAGTTACAGTCTAGGGGGCCAGAGACTGCAAACCTCCTCAAGAAAAAGATCTTGGGGTGAGTATAACACCAGGCACATCTCCTGAGGAAAACATCAAACAAAAAATAACTGATGCAGCATATGGAGGGCCGTAAGAACCTCTCGCAGAACCGCATTCGACATCTTAATAAGGAAAATCGTTCAGGGACCCTGTACACCGTGTACGTTAGGCCCATATTGAGGTATGCGGCACCAGTTTTTGGAAACCCCCACCTAGCCAAGCACGTAAAAGAAACTAAGAGAAAGTGCAAAATTGTTTGACACCAAGACTGGTCAAGAGTAAGGGTATGTCCTTACGAGGAGAGGTTAAGCTGAGGTATGATAAAGCCACGGTTTCAGGGAGAGTGACCTAGTAGCGATCAGTGAGAAAGGGGCACAGGAGCTACGGTACGACCCCATGAAACCTCAACTGGTGAGTAAACTAGGTGTTACACACACAAAATACACCACACACACAACACACACACACACACACACACACACACACACACACACACATCACAACACACACACCACAATTACAACACGAGATTTAAGGAAGTATTTACAGTACAGGACAGGAAGGACTCTGGGGGGGACAGACCAGATGGGGACACCAACACGGAAAATACACCAACAAGTGTTGGGACGACTTACATTAACGATGAGGAGGAGGTAAGAAACGATAAGGGACATCGATACTCAAGGCAATGGGTACGGACAACATCTCTTTCCAGGGTCCTTAGATGAGGGAGCAGATATGTTGTGTGTACCTCTTACCAATCAATCTTCAACACATCCCTGGAATAATGGCAAACTACCTGAGGTATGGAAGACAGCGAATGATAGTTCCCATATTCAAAAAAGGGAGACAGAAAAGAGGCACTAAAACTATAGACCTGTGTCATTGACGTTGTATAGTATGCAAAATTATGGAGAACGATTATAAGGAGGAGAGTGTGGAGCAACTGGACGGAACAGGAGGTATAAAATGCAACCAGCACGGATTCAACGGGAAGGCAAAAATCATGTGTAACACACTTCTGTGAGTTTTATGATAAAATAACAGCAGTAAGACCAAGAGAGCGAGGGGCTGAGTTTGATTGCATCTTATTGGACTGCAAGAAGGCCTCTTTGACACTGTTACCGCACAAGAGAGAGAATTAGTGATGATGGCTAGAGCATTCTGGCGCATATAAACAGGAAGGGCACTGCAATGATCAGAGAATCCTGAACAGGACGGCAACAACGAGTAATGGTTACGTAATGATGTATCACAGTGCGGCACCTGTGACGAGCGGGGTCACCACAGGGTCGGTCTTAGGTCAGTGTAGATTTTTGGTATTACTGTGGAACGACATGACGGAAGGGGTTATTTAGATAGCTCAGAAGTGTTCACTGTTTGCAGATGATGTGAAGTTAATGAGGAGGAATTAAATCTGATGAGGACCAGGAGGACTTCAAGAGACCTGGTAAAGGACTGGATACCTGGTCAGCAAATGGACTTCTCGAATTTAATTCCTCGCCAAAAATGCAAAGTCATGAAGATAGGGGAAGGGCCAGAAGAACCGCAGACAGAGTATAGGCTAGGTGGACAAAGACTGCAAGACCTCACTTCTAAGGTGAAAGAAAGAATCTTGGGGTGAGTATAAACACACGAGCATGTCTCCCGGAAGCACACATCAATCAGATAACTGCTGAAGCATATGGGCGCCTGGCAAACCTGGAGAACAGCATTCCGACACCTTAGTAAGGAATCATTCATGACAATGTACACGTGTATGTCAGGACCATACATACTGGAGTATGCAGCACCTGTTTGGAACCCGCAACTTGATAACGCACGTCAGAAACTAGAGAAAGTACAAAGGTTTGCAACAAGGTTAGTTCCAGAGTAAGGGGATTGTCCTATGAAGAAGATTAAAGGGAAATCGGCCTGACGACACTGGGAGGACAGGAGGGTCAGGGGAGACATCATAACGACATATAAAATACTGCGTGAATAGACAAGGTGGAAAGGACCAGGATGTTCCAGGGAGGGGGAACAGAAACAAGCGGCCACAATTGGAGTTGAAGACACAAATGAGTCAGAGAGATTGTTGGAAGAGTATTTCTTCTGTACATAGAGTTGTTAAGGCAGTGGAATAGCCTAGAAAAGACGTAGGGTGAGGCAGGAACCATTACACTGTTTTAAGCGTGGTTGATAAAGCTCGTGGAGGGGGGGAGACGAGAGGGCCCAGTAGCAACCGGTGAAGAGGCGGGCCAGGAAGCTAAGGACTCGACCCTGCAATCACATATAGTGTGAGTACACACAC
>NC_069407.1:46767571-46779672 GCF_026875155.1 Cherax quadricarinatus | reverse complement strand
GAAAGGAAAAAAAGGGGGGGATGGGATGGGGAAAGGGGGGATTGGGGGGTAATTGGTTCAGTCTGAGGAAGGAGCCCAACGGGTCTAATTCTCGGCCCCAAGAGCCTCTTCACTACGCCAAGGTGCCCCCTTGAAGAGGACACTAATTGTAATACTATTGTTTTTGTTTTGCTACCTCACTATTATAAAATCTTATCATAAATTCCTAATTACTAACTTTTGCAATAGTGTGAATTAATTAGCATTAGAATGTACCACTCCATAACCTGTATCAATACAGAGTAGTCAGTAAGAATTAGGATTAGTCTGCCCGAAATGCCTAGGCATGCTAGTGGCTTCCTTCGTATTTTATATTTTGTAATATGAAAAACCTCACATTGTAAACTTTACAATGAAACAAAAAATTTTGATATAAGAATATAAGATATAAGAACATCTGGTTTATAAGTAGGTTTTTTTCATTCCCAAGGATTGAACTGCATCTGGTACCCATAAGCATGGGTCACATGAACCATAAAACATCCAGGACTGGGCCCCCCATTGCAACAGGGGAAAACATTTTTAACTAGGATTAGAGAGTTTGGTATAGGACCTCTTCAAGGGTGGCTCCTTGGTGTGGTGAAGAGGCTCTTGGTTGGGAATTAGCCCTGTCGGTCTTCTTCCCCCAGACCGAACCTAATTTACCCCCCATTCTCCCCTTCCCCTTCCCATCCTCCCCTTTTTCCTTCCTCCTCCTCCTCCTCCCCAACCCTCCCTTTTGCCTTCCTCTTTTTGGCCTTTGGGTTTTCTCCCGCGGCCACTAGTTCCTAGGTAGGGAAAGGACACGGGGTCCATCCCATTCGTTGAGGCTCTTGGCGGTGGCGTAGTTTGCCGTGGAATTGGTTGCTGGGGATGTCCGACCCCTTTCTCGGTATCCCGGAGTAGCTTTGGGTATTTTTCGGGCGACGGGTGTATCTTGGAAGCCACCTTTCGGTTTCCAGGGTGGTGGCCGAAGGAGGTATGCTTTGTGGCGGATATTCGGCCCCGCCCTTTTCTTTTGTCCACTGAGGTAGCTCGGCAGATGTGAGGTTGCTATCCGGATTGCTGGTTTACTGGCATAAAGGGGTTTAGGTTATGGCACGGGCTCCATGCTGCATCTGCGCTACTAGCGGTGTGTTGGAGGGTACCTCTTGGGTTGTGGAGGGATGAAGTTCGGCCTTTCATTCCTCCTGGGAACTATTCCTCCCCTCTCTCCCCCTTTTTGTTATTCTTTTTTTTATTTTTATTTTTTTTCTTCTTTCTTTTTTTTCTTTAAAACAAAAAGCAACGGAGTAACCTAAACCATGGCAGCCTAGCTCCATGAACCCACTACCCCCGGGCCCCCTCCTTCTTGATACCGCACCCGTTCTGACCCTGGCCTTGAGTTTAGACCAATCTTACGGACACTCCTGATTGATGCCCCTGTACCTCTTGCTGGTGCTGTTTCCTCACCGCTTCAGATACCGCGGTGGAGGTTCGACGACTCTTCGATTTGTCTGAAACTCCGCTCTCCTTTGACTATGCTTCGGACTTCTCCCTATACGTTTTATGGCAATTTTTTGAATCGCTGCCCATTTCACGCCGGACCACTCCGGTTCCTACTCCTAAACGCCAAACATCAATCTCCTGATGATGCTCCTTCGTTACCTTCCCATTCTACTCGGAAAAAGACCAACACGTCAAGCACTCCCTCTCACGCTCCGTTTCGGACCACACAATGGACTAACTAAATTTTTACTTTAAGACCGATTCTTCTTCTGCCTAACCTTTCTGACCATAGTATTGGCAAAAGCGCTCCTGGTTCATAAGTGGGTAGAGATATTTCATTTCATGTCCCAACGATTTGCGGTTAAATCATCGCCTCGTCTCTGTCCAGGAATGATACCCAAACTCATATGTTCTATCCTTTCCTTTCGGAATTTTCGATACTATCCTATCACTATTTGAAAAACATCTTTCTCTCAATTTTGTGTAAGTAGTGGTACGTTCATTTGCCCCGACCATAGTCCAACAGATTTCCATGTCATGTAGGGCAATGACATTTTTGAACAGCTGGCTGGAACGCCAGATCTCCCAATCCTCAAAGTTGACACTTATGTCCTTCCTGCCCCGGGGGCGGAGACGTTACCCTTGCAATGTTGGGTCATTTAACTATTTGATCAGACTCGAGATACTCAGTCCTCTGTATATGTCAGGGACATTGGATACAATGTTCGACAAGGGGTGAAGATTTACCTACACCGAAACAATGTTGAAAATTGGTGGCGTTTTGGCCCACCCAGCGAAATATTGCAGTTCCTATGGCCTGTCACGTATCTAAACCCGGAATGCCCAAAGTCTTCTGTGGTTGCCGAGACCATTCTAATACATCTTGCAGGCAACCTCCAATCTTGCCTCTTAATTGTAATGAAGCTCTACCCGTTTGTACCTTCCCGCGTTGCCAGGTCCTACTTAAATGGAGAGGTGAAATCGTTGCCTCAAAGAGGGCTGGGTCCCCTGTATTGCTATGGAGGTACTCATCTCAGCCTTCAAGGGAGACTACCATGTTTCTTATTCTCGTTCTTTCCAAAACATTCCCCCATTCTGAGGGGTTCCATCTTCTGAGCCTCCTTGTGTGTTACCTCCCAATAGCCCACTACGGCATCTAATCCTTTTGTGTCCTTGGCTTGACGTCCCGACTACAACTCAGTCTCGTTTCACTTCTTGGTCCTTACACACAAGCCCCAGTTATCGACATGACCTAGTACGACCACCTAATATCAATGCCCCTCTCTTATCAGATGTCCAAAAAATCCACATTGCTCAAATCTTCTTTGCCCTTCCTTCCCTTCTTCCACATCCACCATTTTACCTTTCCATCTCTGTACCAGTTCTTCCCTATCCTCGGCTCTATTACTAGTGTGGAGATGCACCCCTCCTCACTCGTACTATGCCTTCCTACCCCCGTCCCTCCCAAGTTTTCTCCTCTTCTGCCTCCTCCCAGGTTTCTGCCTCTTCTGTCCCCCCCACCACTTCATTCTCCAGTCCCTTTACACACGTCCCTTCCCCTCTACTTTGGTACAGTCCTTACTGTCCCAAAAACTTTAAGCACCCTCCTCCTTATTTCTCCCAATATGGTCTCCCATACAATCTTTGAAATTCAGAAGAAACACTTGAAGCCATTTCCAGATATATTGCAGTAGACTAAACCTTCAATGGAATACTGATTCACTTCCTGTTCTTTCTCTTCCCTCTCCTCTTCTTCACAACCCATTCTTCGCAGCTCCGTTCCTCGCACTTGAATAAACGTTCTTACAATGCCACCACACATGACTCTTTTATATCCCCTCTAGTCCGTAGGTGCCTTTACCGACAGAATTCCTGATATTTTCTTCTTCGCCAATCCATGAGCTATTTACAGTGGACATATCCGACGGCCTCCTCCGGGGTGGTAAATCGGGGAGGGTGAGCTTCAGCTGATTGCTTTCCAGGATTTCCTGTTGGTGCTTGTTACAAGAAACCAAAAATTACACTCCGGCTGTTTTCCAAATCTATCTCAGGCTATAATGTATTGTTTCTTCGGATCTTTCTCAGGATGGGACCTTTAATGAGGGTGCCCTTCTTTACGCAATGCTTTCCGTACTGTCAACTATTTGTCATTACCCGCTGCATTACACGGCAGGCCGTTATCCACTTGAAATATGTGGTTTACAATATGTTCTTTTATCTCGCTCCTTCTTGAGCCATTTTTCTATCCCAGACTTTGGCTTTCTTGTTATCCTTACCACACACTTCTGTTACTTACTTGTTGATTATAATTGGCCCAACCATTTCCTCTGGGGGGTGATCGCATTGTGACTCACATGCATCCAGTTGGAGGCTTTTTGCCTCTCACCCCTCCTTGTTTTAAATACGGGTACTCCCACCACCATTTTGATCCTCGTACTCATACTCTCTCTTGCATCATCTATCAGTCTGCTCTTTCCTCACTGCACAGACATCACTGGTCTGTTATACAGACTTACTGACAGCGATCATTTTCCGATCATCTTTACTTCTCCTTCCTATTTCCCATCCTTTCCGTTAGCCCTCGCGGCAATTTGTTCGGGCATATTGGGGACTTTACTCACACCTCACTGCTTTTAGTTAAGGTTCCTTCATCATCCTCCATGTTTGAGCTCCTACACATCTTCTCGACGTAATTTATTCCGCAAGCTTCTCATTCTATACCCAAACTCAGGCAGGCACATTTTCTCAGAATGTGCGTTGCCGTGGTGGTCTCTCCTACTTGTGCTCGTGCAGTCCATTTGAAACGTGTGCAGCATTGGGGCAGGTACCAGTT
Source organism: Cherax quadricarinatus (assembly GCF_026875155.1). Taxonomy (NCBI): domain Eukaryota; kingdom Metazoa; phylum Arthropoda; class Malacostraca; order Decapoda; family Parastacidae; genus Cherax; species Cherax quadricarinatus. Next base: position 46,775,333 of record NC_069407.1, on the reverse strand, counting down.
ACAATCAAACCGTGAGGGCCGCTGAGAGACTTTTGATTTTAAGCAAGAAGAGTGGCGAATAATTCGCTGCGTGTCATCAGTAGCTAAAACGCAACTTATTGGCGACTTGAGAATATGTACCACCATCACTCTGCTTCTTCTAAGCAGTGCTGTCTGGGAAAAAAAGTGAGGGGAAATTGAGTGGTAAATACTCTACTGCCCCGGATCCTGTTCTACGGGTCGTCATGGTTGTTGATGTAGCAAACCTCTCGACGTTTGCCATTGAACTGGGAACACATCTGGTCCGTTTTTATTTCCCGAGGGCTCCATCTATGCCCTCTTTCTTTCCTCAAAGTCTGCCAGAGAGAGTTGTTTAGTTACCCTTGTGGACTATTTCTTCTCTCAGAGAAGAACAGTATAATGTGCCTTTTACACTTCAAGAAGCTGGAGGCAACGCTCTCAGCTTGCGATCATCTTGGCAGCTGGGCCTGTCGACATTCATTTTCGTATGTTACATCATTTACATCAGTCAGCCTTGTAGTCCTCTTCACCTCTTCAATCTTATTTGGCACGGAGTATTTCCCCAGCTGTGGAAATCTCCATGTTTCTCCCTTTCGCAAAACCGGGTCCTACAGGACATGGATGCTCCCACTATCGCCCCATCGCTCTTACTAGTGAGTTTGCAAATTGATGAAACGTCTCATAAATCGACGTTTAATGGTGGGTTTAGAGACAAAACGTCTCTCCGCTAGGGGGGTTTTTCAATATGGCTTTCATAAGGGGTAGTTCTACCATAGACCCCTTACTACACTTGGATACGTATGTCCGTTTAATGCCTTTGCGACTAATCACTCAGTTATTGCCATAATTTTTTGACTTGAGAAGGCATTTATGACACAACGTGGAGGTATAATATTTTGGCCCAGGCCATTCTTAGGCCTCCGAGGCAATCTACCATCCTTCCTTAAGAACTTTTTAATGACAGGGCATTTCGTGTTCGAGTCAATTTGTTCTTTCCCCGGACTTCGTCCAAGCTGAAGGTTGTCCCTCAGGGATGTGTTCTAAAGCACAACACTTTTTTCCTTCTATAAATGATTTGGCCTCTGTTCTTCCACCAATATTTGGTATCACTCTATGTTGATGACTTTGCTATTGCTTGTGCAGGCGCTGACTATCATCTTTTTGAAAATTTTCCCCTCCACATGCGGTCGACCGGGTTTTTCCCTTGGCCCAAACCACACAGGGGTTTTAAAAATTTTATGCCAAACTCACCAAAAAACCCTTTTCACTAACGCCTTTTATTTCCGATCACCTTTTGTATCTCAGGGCCCCCCTATCCCCGAACGTGAAACATCATTTTAGGCCTTCTCTTTACCGTGGGTTACCTGGAAACCTCACATTCCCTCTCAAAGGGCAACTTGTCACAGCCGTTTAACCTTTTTAAAAACCCCTTGCTCTTTTTTTCCGGGGAGCTGATCGTCGAACTCTCTCGCCACATTCACCCTCTTTTTATCAAAAACTGTTTTTTGGACCAGATTTTTTCCCGGCCTCTTCTGCTACTCTCCTACCCTTTAACCTACCCATCCCCAAAGGGATTACTTTTTGTGTTGGTGTTTTTTCACTTTTCCGTTGAACCTCTAACAGAAGGAATGTTCCATCCTTTCTGTCGCCGTGATGCCCTTTCCTTCGCTACTATTACCCTCCGATCTAAAAAAACCTTCCATTTATAAATGGTCACCGATATAGTAGACATTTTTTTATTCTTCGCCGCCCCTTTTTGCTCCGTCCCTTTTCTCTTCGCCTACATTCCCCTTTTGTCTTTCCCTTCAGTACCATTTTTTTTAATTTTCATGTAGCATCTCTTTTTTCCCTACCCCCCCTGGGAAGTTCCAGCTGTTCGGGCTGTTCTTTCTCACCCCCTTGCTCGAAGCTCAACTGCCTACGGGGGCTTCCCCTCTCTTTTTTTTTGATCATTCCACTCCCCTTCTCATGCCCCCCCTGTGTACACAATGGCCAAGTCTTCAGACGGGGTCGGATTACAGCAGGTTTCCGGGCAGCGCTGCGGGGGCATTTACTACTTCAGCTAGCATTTTTACTGCTGAACTGTAGCCCTCTTGCAGCACTTATTCGTATCGCATCTATGCCGTGCATCATTTGAGTATCTCAGACTCCCTTTTGCCTACAAGCTATACAAAATTTGATACATCTCTCCCCCGTTCTCCGAAAACCACTTTGGCTACCCGTATCCTACCAAACAAAAGAATTGCTTTTTTTTGGGTCCCGGTCAGTCGATGTACAGGGCAATGAACAGGGAACACTGCTGACGGTCACAGTACATACCTACCAATTTCCTATCGAGGTGTTTTTCCCTTTTTGGCTATTTTTGCTGCAAAGCTACCCACCTTCCCCCCCCTTGGCAACAACGTTGGTCACCTCTGCTCGGTAACAAACTTTATTTTTTAAACCGAGTAAGGTTAAATGGGCCCCTTTTTGCATCATGCCGAGGTTTGGGAGAAACCCCCTCTCCCCCCCTTCACATTGCCACACTCGTCTTACTCATGGGTATCTCATTGGGGGGCACCCTGTTCCCCTCTGTGAGCAGTGCAAGTTCCGTATCGAATAGCCACATTCGTTAGACTGCCTCCTATCACGAGCACGCAAATTTTTTCCCCCCCAACGTCGTCTTCGTTCTACACTCTCTCTTTACCTTCCCTTCTTCTGATGGACCCTCCTTTAAAAACCTGACTCCTCATTGACTTCTTGACAACGACTGTTTTACTCCACAAACTCTGATGATACTTTTCCCTCTCCCCTCAGCCCTTTCTAGTTCAGTCTCTTGCTGCCCTTTACCCTTTCACCATCCACTACCCCGCTGTTATCCGTAACCTATTACTCATCCATCTCCCTTTTGCCACCTGATGCCCTCGCTTCCTTCCTGCCCTGCAGCGCTGTATAGTCCTTGTGGCTTAGCGCTTCTTTTTGATTATAATAATAATTCAGGGAAGATAAATCCTGCGTCACAAACCTATTAGAATCTACGACAAGGTGGCAAAAAATAAGACAGGAAACAGAGGGTCGGGTAGACTACATCTTCTTGGGCATTAAGAAAGCTTTCGATACAGTACCACACAAGACACTGGTTGAAAAACTAGAAGAGAGGGCAGGAATAGCAAGGAGAGTACCGGAATGGCTCAGGGAATAACTGACAGGAAGAAAACGACGTGTGTTGGCACGAGATGAGGTGTCAGAATGGGTACATTTGTCGAGTGGGGTTCCACAAAAGTCAGTCCTAGGTCCGGTGCTGTTTTTAGTATATGTGAATGACATGACAGAACGGATAGACTCAGAGGTGTCTCTATTCGCTGATGATGTGAATCTGATGAGGAGAAAACGAGCAGACGAGGATCAGAAAAGATTTGTTGGGCTAATGGAGTTTAACCCCAGCAAGTGCAGAGTTATGAACTTGGGGAAGGACAAAGAAGACTCCAAAATCCACTCAAGGAAAAGGATCTTGGGGTGAGCATTATACCTAGCACATCTCCTGAGACACCCATCAACCAAATAACTGCTACAGCATATGGGCGCCTGGCAAACCCGAGAATAACGTTTCGACATTTAAGTAAGGAGTCATTCACGACACTACAGCGTACGTCAGGCCCATATTGGAGTATGTAGCATCAGTATAGAGCCCACACCTGGCCAGGCATTTCAAGAAATTAGAGAAAGTGCAAAGATTTGCAACAAGACTAGTTCCGGAGCTGAGGGGCTTGTCTTACAAGGAGAGGTTAAGGGAACTCAACCTGACAACACTGAAAGACAGGCGGTATAGGGGGACATGATAACAACATATAAAATACTGAGATGAATTGACAGGATGGATAGGGACAGAACGTTTCATAAATGTAACACAGCAACAAGGGGTCAGAACTAGAAGTTGAAAACTTAGATGAGTCACAGGGATGTTAGGAAGTACTTCTTCAGTCATAGAGTTGTCAGGAAATGGAACAATCTGGAGCATGATGCAGAGGCAGAGCCCATACTCAGCTTTATGAAGCTATGTATTGATCCATTCTCTCTCGCTGCCAGCGAATAGTGAAGAGGCGAAGATAGGAGCTATGAATTGACCCCTGCAACCACATTTAGGTGAGTACACACACACACACACACACACACACACACACACACACACACACACACACAACACACACACACACACACACACACACACACAGAAAATGACATGCAGCGAAAGCCAAATCTGACCCGAAACTGTTGTACAGCCACATCAGGAGGAAAACAACAGTCAAGGACCAGGTAATCAGGCTAAGGAAGGAAGGAGGAGAGACAACAAGAAATGACCGTGAAGTATGTGAAGAACTCAACAAGAGATTCAAAGAAGTGTTCACAGAGGAGACAGAAGGGACTCCAGAAAGACGGAGAGGTGGGGCACACCACCAAGTGCCCGGACACAGGGGCACACAACCGAGGAAGAAGTGAAGAGGCTTCTGAGTGAGCTAGATACCTCAAAGGCAATGGGGCCCGATTAAAAATCTCCCCATGGGGACTGAGAGAGGGAGCAGAGGCGCTATATGTACCACTAACAACGATCTTCAACACATCTATCGAAACAGGGTGACTACCTGAGGTATGAAAGACAGTAAATTTAGTCCCAATTTTGGAAAAAGGAGACAGACACGAAGCATTAAACTACAGACCAGTGTCACTGACATGTATAGTATGCAAAGTCATAAAGAAGATTATCAGAAGAGTAGTGGAGCACCTAGAAAGGAATGAGCTTGTCAACGACAACCAGCACAGTTTCAGGTACGGGAAATCCTGTGTCACTAACCTACTGGAGTTCTATAACAGTGTGACAGCAGTAAGACAAGAAAGAATGGGGTGGGTAGATTGCATCTTCTTGGTCTTTAAGAAGACATTTGACACAGTTCCACACAAGAGATGCAAAAGCTGGAGGACTAGGCAGGAATAACAGGGAAGGCACTGTAATGGATCAGGAAATACCCGTCAGGAAGACTACAGCGAGCCATGGTACGTGACGAGGGGTCAGACTGATTGCCTGTGACAGCGGGGTTCCACAGGGGTCAGTCCTGAGACCGTTGTTGTTTCTGGTATATATGAACGACATGATGGAAGGAATAGACTAAGAAGTGTTCCTGTTTGATGAGAAGAATTCAGTCAGAGGAGGACCAGGGAGAACTACAAAGGGATCTGCACAGGCTGCAGGCCTGGCCCAGAAAGTGGATCCTGGAGTTTAACCTCACCAACTGAAAAGACATGAAGATTGGGAAGGGCAAAAAGACCGCAGATGGAGTACAGTCTAGGGGGCCAGAGACTAGTAACCTCACTCAAGGAAAAGGATCTTGGGGTGAGTATAACACCGAGCACATCTCCTGAGACGCACATCAGCCAAATAACTGCTGCAGCATATGGGCTCCTAGCAAACCTAAGAGTAGCATTCCGACATCCCAATATGGAATCGTTCAGGACCCTGAACATCTTGTACGTTAGGCTTATATTGGAGTATGCGGCACCAGTTTGGAACCCACATCTACCCAAACATGTAAAGAAACTAGAGAAAGTTTGCAACAAGACTAGTCCCAGAGCTTAGGGGTATGTCCTACGAAGAGAGGTTAATGGAAATCGGTTTGACGACACTGGAGGACAGAAGATATAGTGGGGACATGATAACGACTTATAAAATACTGAGAGGAATTAACAAGGTGGACAGAGACAAAAATTTCCAGTGACGGGACACAGTAACAAGGGGACACAGTTGGAAGCTGAAGACACAGATGAATCACAGGGTTGTTAGGAAGTATTTCTTCAGTCACAGAGTAGTCAGGAAGTGGAATAGTTTAGGAAGCGATGTAGTGGATGCAGGATCCATCCATAGCTTTAAGCAGAGGTATGATAAAGCTCTGGTGCAGGGAGAGTGACCCAGTAGCGGCCAGTGAAGAGGCGGGGCCTGGAGCTGTGAATCGACCCCTGCAACCACAACTAGGTGAGTACCTACACACACACACACACACACACACACACACATTGAGGACATCAAGTATGAGAGTCCCCTAGGAGCTAGCGACCACGTGGTTCTGTGCTTTGAATACATAGTAGAGCTGCAAGTGGAGAGAATAACAGGAGTTGAATGGGAAAAGCCTGACTATAAAAGAAGGGACTACATAGGGTTGAAGAACTTCCTGCGGGAGGTCCAGTGGGACAGAGAACTGGCAGGAAAGCCAGTAAATGAAATGATGGAATATGTAACAACAAAATGCAAGGAGGCAGTGGAAAAGTTTATTCCCAAGGGCAACAGTAACAACGGGAAGACCGGAACTAGCCCCTGGTTTACCCGACGGTGTAAGGAGGCAATAACAAAGTGCAATAGAGAATGGAAAAAGTACAGAAGGCAGAGAACACACGAAAATAGGGAGATCAGTCGCAGAGCCAGGAATGAGTATACACAGGTAAGGAGGGAGGCCCAGCGACAGTGTGAAAATGACAAAGCATCAAGAATCAAGACTGTCCCGAAACTGTTGTATAGCCACATCAGGAGGAAGACAACAGTCAAAGACCAGGTGATCAGATTAAGGACAGAAGGCGGAGAACTCACAAGAAATGATCAGGAGGTATGTGAGGAGCTGAACAGGAGATTTAAGGAAGTTTTTACAGTAGAGACAGGAAGAGCTGTGGGAAGACAGCACAGAAGGGAACATCAAGAGGAAATATACCAACAAGTGTTGGATGACATACGAACAACTGAGGAGGAGGTGAAGAAGCTCTTAAGTGACCTTGACACCTCAAAGGCGATGGGACCGGACAACATCTCCCCATGGGTCCTTAGAGAAGGAGCAGAGATGCTGTGCGTGCCTCTAACCACAATCTTCAACACATCCCTTGAAACTGGGCAACTACCTGAGAAATGGAAGACAGCTAATTTGTCCCCATATTTAAGAAAGGAAACAGAAACGAGGCACTAAACTACAGACCTGTGTCTCTGACATGTATTGTGTGCAAAGGCATGGAGAAGATTATCAGGAGGAGAGTGGTCGAACACCTGGAAAGGAACAAGATTATAAATGAAAACCAGCATGGGTTCATGGAAGGCAAATCCTGTATCACAAACCTCCTGGAGTTTTATGACAAGGTAACAGAAGTATGACACGAGAGAGAGGGATGGGTAGATTGCGTTTTCCTAGACTGCAGGAAGGCCTTTGACACAGTTCCCCACAAGAGATTAGTGCAGAAGCTGGAGGATCAGGCGCATGTAAAAGGGAGGGCACTGCAATGGATAAGGGAATACCTGACAGGGAGGCAGCAACGAGTCATGGTACGTGAAGAGGTATCACAGTGGGCGCCTGTTACGAGCGGGGTCCCACAGGGGTCAGTTCTAGGACCAGTGCTATTTTTGATATATGTGAACGACATGATGGAAGGAATAGACTCTGAAGTGTCCCTGTTCGCAGATGATGTGAAGTTGATGAGACGAATTAAATCGGACGAGGATGAGGCAGGACTGCAAAGAGACCTGGACAGGCTGGACATGTGGTCCAGTAACTGGCTTCTCGAATTCAATCCAGCCAAATGCAAAGTCATGAAGATTGGGGAGGGACAAAGAAGACCGCAGACAGAGTATAGGCTAGGTGGACAAAGACTACAGACCTCACTCAGGGAGAAAGACCCTGGGGTGACCATAACACCGAGCACATCACCGGAGGCACACATCAACCAAATAACTGCTGCAGCATACGGGCGCCTGGCAAAC
>NC_069407.1:46755071-46762571 GCF_026875155.1 Cherax quadricarinatus | reverse complement strand
CCTAGGACCAGTGCTGTTTCTGGTATTTGTGAACGACATGACGGAAGGAATAGACTCCGAAGTGTCCCTGTTGGCAGATGACGTGAAGCTGATTAGAAGAATTCATTCGGTCGAAGATCAGGCAGAACTACAAAGGGATCTGGACCGGCTGCAGACCTGGTCCAGCAATCGGTTCCTGGAGTTCAATCCTACCAAGTGCAAAGTCATGAAGATTGGGGAAGGGCAAAGAAGATCTCAGACGGAGTACAGTCTAGGGGGCCAGAGACTGCAAACCTCACTCAAGGAAAAAGATCTTGGGGTGAGTATAACACCAGGCACATCTCCTGAGGCACACATCAACCAAATAACTGCTGCAGCATATGGGGGCGTAGCGAACCTCAGAACAGCATTCCGACATCTTAATAAGGAATCGTTCAGGACCCTGTACACCGTGTACGTTAGGCCCATATTGGAGTATGCGGCACCAGTTTGGAACCCCCCACCTAGCCAAGCACGTAAAGAAACTAGAGAAAGTGCAAATGTTTGCACCAAGACTAGTCCCAGAGCTAAGGGGTATGTCCTACGAGGAGAGGTTAAGCAGAGGTATGATAAAGCTCACGGTTCAGGGAGAGTGACCTAGTAGCGATCAGTGAAGAAGCGGGGCCAGGAGCTAGGTCTCGACCCCTGCAACCTCAACTAGGTGAGTACAACTAGGTGAGTACACACACACACATACCACACACACACACACACACACACACACACACACACACACACACACACACACACCACACACACACACACACACTCAACACGAGATTTAAGGAAGTATTTACAGTTTGAGAAGGAAGGACTCTGGGGGGGCAGACCAGATGGGGACACCAACAAGGAATACACCAACAAGTGTTGGACGACATACATACAGATGAGGAGGAGGTAAAGAAAACTGCTAAGGGAATCGATACCTCAAAGGCAATGGGACGGGCAACATCTTCTCCATGGGTCCTTAGAGAGGGGAGAGATATGTTGTGTTTTCCCACTTACCACAATCTTCAACACATCCCTGGAAATGGGCAACTACCTGAGGTTTGGAGACAGCGAATGTATTTTCCCATTTTCAAAAAGGGAGACAGAAAAGAGGCACTAAACTATAGACCTGTGTCATTGACGTGTATAGTATGCAAAATTAGGGGAGAAGATTATCAGGAGGAGAGTGGTGGAGCACCTGGAACGGAACAGGGTATAAATGCCAACCAGCACGGATTCACGGAAGGCAAATCCTGTGTCCCCAAACCTTCTGGGAGTTTTTGATAAAATAACAGAAGTAAGACAAGAGAGAGAGGGGTGGGTTGAAAAGCTCTTCTTGGATGCAAGAAGGCCTTTGACACAGTTCCTACAAGAGATTAGTGCAGAAGCTAGGCATCAGGCGCATATAAAAAGGAAGGGCACTGCAATGGATCAGAGAATACCTGACAGGGAGGCAACAACGAGTCATGGTACGTAATGATGTATCACAGTGGGCACCCGTGACGAGCGGGGGTCCCACAGGGGTCGGTCTTAGGACCAGTGCTATTTTTGGTATATGTGAACGACATGACGGAAGGTTAGACTCAGAAGTGTCCTGTTTGCAGATGATGTGAAGTTAATGAGGAGAATTAAAACTGATGAGGACCAGGCAGGACTTCAAAAAGACCTGGACAGACTGGACACCCGGTCCAGCAAATGGCTTCTCGAATTTAATCCTGCCAAATGCCAAGTCATGAAGATAGGGGAAGGGCACAGAAAACCGCAGACAGGTATAGGTAGGTGGACAAAGACTGCAAACCTCACTCAAGGAGAAGATCTTGGGGTGAGTATAACACCGAGCATGTCTCCGGAAGCACACATCAATCAGATAACTGCTGCAGCATTTTGGCGCCTGGCAAACCTGAGAACAGCATTCCGACACCTTAGTAAGGAATCATTCAAGACACGTACACCGTGTATGTCAGGCCCATACTGGAGTATGCAGCACCTGTTTGGAACCCGCACTTGATAAAGCACGTCAAGAAACTAGAGAAAGTACAAAGGTTTGCAACAAGGTTAGTTCCAGAGCTAAGGGGAATGTCCTATGAAGAAAGATTAAGGGAAATCGGCCTGACGACACTGGAGGACAGGAGGGTCAGGGGAGACATGATAACGACATATAAAATACTGCGTGGAATAGACAAGGTGGACAAGGACAGGATGTTCCAGGGAGGGGACACAGAAACAAGAGGCCACAATTGGAAGTTGAAGACACAAATGAGTCAGAGAGATAGTAGGAAGTATTTCTTCAGTCATAGAGTTGTAAGGCAGTGGAATAGCCTAGAAAATGACGTAGTGGAGGCAGGAACCATACACAGTTTTAAGACGAGGTTTGATAAAGCTCATGGAGGGGGGAGAGAGAGGGCCCAGTAGCAACCGGTGAAGAGGCGGGGCCAGGAGCTAGGACTCGACCCCTGCAATCACAAATAGGTGAGTACACACACACACACACACACACACACACACACAGAGCAGTAACAACAGCAGGAGAACCATTTATCTTGTACCAGTTATAAAGGAGTGTCCCATTAGGCAGTTGAAGCAGCAAACTGGGTTGCTCCTTCAATTACCTGGCCTGAGTAGTACTGGTCTTAATGAAGGTGATGTACGGTGCCTCCTCCATACTTACCATGGAGATATATTGCTGCAAGACCAGCTTGTCCAGGATGTGTGTGTGTGTGTGTGTGTGTGTGTGGTGTGTGTGTGTGTGTGTGTGTGTAATCTGTTAATACTCCCAGTATTTACACTGGATGGAGTAGCCTCTCGCTGGATGGAGTAGCCTCTCACTGGCTCCGTCTCTCGACTGACCGTGAACGGACACCACTCCCTGGAACCTCGTGGTGCCCCGTCATACCTATCATTAACGCTGTGTATTAAGTCTGCCTCCATCACTTCTTCATCCAATACTGTCTACATCTTGACCACATTGAAGATGGTGAAATATTCCATACCCCCGGCCGGGATTGAACCCGCGGTCATAGAGTCTCAAAACTCCAGCCCGTCGCGTTAGCCACTAGACCAGCTAGCCACAATAAGATTCATCCAACTAGGTATATTTCTACACCATAGGAAAGTTAGCACAGGCACCTCTGTGACCACAAATGCAAGTTTTTACAGACGAATCTCCAGCTAGCTGGAGGTATGGTTTATTTGCCGGGGGTATGGTTTATTTGCAATCGTGTCATTACGATTTCTTGAGTCATGGTGAAATATTTCTTGATATCCTCCTGGCTAGTTTGTATCCATAACATCCATCTGTGTCTCTTGTGTACCTGCTTTCCACCACCTGAGCACCCCAAACATGTCCACTTTATCAAACCCTCTGAGTAATGATAAATCATAATCCTTACTTTGAATGTACATGATGAAGAATTACACTCAGGTGCAACATCTGTGTATCTTTATTATAGACGTTTCGCCATCCAGTGGTTATATCAGTACAATAAAGGACATAATGTGAAGTGGAACTATATACCACAGATGAGGTAATCAGTCCCTCAGCCTTGGAACTGAAGCACATGACTGTGCTTCAGTTCCTCCAAGGCTACGGAGGTCTTCACCAACTCCAATGCTGAGGGACTCATTACCTCATCTTGTGCATATAATTCTGCCTCACATTATGTCCTTGTATTGTATTGATAAAAACCACTTGATGGCGAAACGTCTACAAATAAAGATACCCAGGTGTTGCACCTGTGTCTAATTCTTCCTCTTAGTTTAAGCGGATGAAAGAACAGTCTTATACCACTAGCTTACATTCTTTGAGTCTCTTTTAATTGTTCATTTTCTTTGACTCTGTGACTAGTTGCAAATGTTGCACTTGCTGTAGTTGTTGACCTACTTTATCAGGTATGGGTTCTTATCTCTCTTCAGTTTCCTGGAAGCTTATGTTTGATATGCCAGGCTTGCATATGATATTTTGTTGGTGTGCCCCCTGTGGTATGCTCGGTATTACACTCACCCCGAGATATGTGCAACTCTGGTGATATGCTCGGCATTATGCTCACCCCGAGGTAGTTTCTTTTGAGTCATTTTTCAGCTTTTGTTAACAAGTATGTGCTCAATTTTTGGTCTTTTATTTCCTTTTCTAGATTTTCGTGACTTTGATTTACTGGGATAAAATTATAGAAGTTACTTGAGCGACCAGTCCTGCGGTGTGTCCAGGACCAACTGTGGCTCCTTGTCTTTGTCCGTGTTTATTATGTTAGGTAAAGAGGCACTAAGTGCTACCAGTGCGGCATTTTATTGTGTCAATGTTTTGCTCTCCAGGAAGTTTGTCAAGCCGTTACAAACAATACATGGACACAGAGGGTATATATAGACACAGAGTGAGGACAATATAATTATTGTAGATAGTAGTAGTAGTAGTAATTGTGGTAGTAGCAGTAAAAGTAGTAGTGATGTTGGTGGTTGTAGTAGCAGCTATGTGAAGGCAGGGTTTTTATTCTTTACTCTGACATTTATCGATAAAATATTAGGAAATGAAAAGATGCCAGTATTAGGCCGCCATTAGCTTAGTCTCATTCTCTGACACACTGTATTTTCTTTTGTTACGTTATCCACCGTATTGTGAAAGACTTTTATTTTTCCATCAATCACAAGCCTCTGCGCAGTGGCATGTAGATTCATTATTTCTCCTGCCGTGCGCAGTGTATTGAGAGATATGTTCTTGTTACTCTCTTCCTCCGCATCAGTGACTGTATTGTTTCCCTGCTCTGAAGGTTTCTTTCTTTGTGGTATATTCTTTCGTCTCTCGAGTTCATAAACTCTGCCAGTTCTCGTAACGGAAGATCCATCTCCTCACCTAACTCCTCTTCTCACGTCAAAACTCCCATACTTTGCCTTACTTTTTCTCTAATTTACAAATCCTTAATTACACCTTCTGTCTTCTGGATACTAAAGATGGATTCCGTTGAAGTATGCACCTCATAACACTCTGGTTCACATTTCTGCTACCACTGAGGCTCACTGTGTCTGTTGCCACATTAATGAAACTAGACACTGTCTTCCTGAGAGACTTCAACACAGCAGAAGTGTTCACCTTGCAACAACGCTCTTTTCTGACATTATAGACAGTCTACAAGCAGTTCCTCTGTTAATGTTGCACATGACTTTGAGAAGATAGTATTGTGATACCGACAGGATGTGGAAAAACACTTATGTACACTTCAGGACATTTATTAAAGGAAACATATGGCCACGAGTGACTCCTTCAGTCCTAGTTTTCTCTGTATTAGGACTGAAGAAGTCACTCGAGGCGAAACGTTTCTTTTAATAAATGTCCTGAACTGTATATAAGTGTCTTTTTACACATGACTTGTTTATCCTTCGTAGATTCCGTTTTGTTTAAACAATAATTATTCACATTCCTCATGAATCTTATTCCAGATTTTATTTCTGCTGATGTTTGACTTTCCCAGTACATTATTAATTGTAAAGAGATAGACAAATCTTGGTCAGTATACACTGAAAGATACAGACTGGTTCTAGGTATATGTATTTTAAGAGATGCTCAATAATAACCCACATGGAGACAGGAACTCAGGAGATTAATTGTTCTGTATATTTCGACCGCCTTTTGGGATATTCTTCAGTTAAAGAGGATCCCAGAAGAAGGTCGAAATATATAGATTAATTAATCTCTTAAGTCTCTGTCTCCATGTGGGTTATTATTGAGCACTGATATGTGTTCATTAAACTTAGTTATTCACTTTAAGAGATATTCAACTATCGGTTTAAATACATTAAGAATTACAAAAATCTCGGTCTATGGACACTGAGAAATACAGGGTTATCGGTGTATATAAAATCTTGTGCTATTAGTACTGTTAACTATAAACATATATTGCAAAATGCCACACAGACAAGGTTATACGATTATTGCAGGAGAGACCATCTTTAAATCTAACATAGTTTCAATTTTCACCTAGTAGATATATATATAACACATACTCTAAACACATTCTAAATGTGGAAACGATTTTTCTAAATATGGTGTTAATGTAGGAATAGTGTACTGTGCATAGCCTGTGATATATCGCAACAGAGAAAAGCTGCAACTATGATATTCTCAGTTGTCCGAAAACTGTCAAGTTTCTTAACACGAGGAAGAACTTCAGAGTCTCGTCATATCAGTCCAGTCACCCAAGAACTAATTTCAAGGTAGTCTGTTTTTTTACTGTTACATTAATTCATACGTAAGAAACATTGTATCCAAGATGAAGACAAAAAGGAATTATTGGAGCAACACATGTAAAATTAACTTGAAGTGCAGGAACTCTGCTGCAGCTTTACTCAGTTACTTCCTCGTAACTAAAGTTTTCTCCTCTCTATATACTCAGCAGTACTGACTCTGTATATACTCAGCAGTACTGACTCTGTATATACTCAGCAGTACTGACTCTGTATATACTCAGCAGTACTGACTCTGTATATACTCAGCAGTACTGACCTGTATATACTCAGCAGTACTGACTCTGTATATACTCAGCAGTACTAACTCTGTTATACTCAGCAGTGCTGACTCTGTATATACTCAGCAGTACTGACTCTGTATATACTCAGCAGTGCTGACTCTGTATATACTCAGCAGTACTGACTCTGTATATACTCAGCAGTGCTGACTCTGTATATACTCAGCAGTACTGACTCTGTATATACTCAGCAGTGCTGACTCTGTATATACTCAGCAGTGCTGACTCTGTATATACTCAGCAGTACTGACTCTGTATATACTCAGCAGTACTGACTCTGTATATACTCAGCAGTACTGACTCTGTATATACTCAGCAGTACTGACTCTGTATATACTCAGCAGTACTGACTCTGTATATACTCAGCAGTGCTGACTCTGTATATACTCAGCAGTACTGACTCTGTATATACTCAGCAGTACTAACTCTGTATATACTCAGCAGTACTAACTCTGTATATACTCAGCAGTACTGACTCTGTATATACTCAGCAGTACTGACTCTGTATATACTCAGCAGTACTTACTCTGTATACACTCAGCAGTACTAACTCTGTATATACCAGCAGTACTGCTCTGTATAACTCAGCAGTACTGGCTCTGTATATACTCAGCAGTGCTGACTCTGTAATACTCAGCAGTACTGACTCTGTATAACTCAAACAGTACAGACTCTGTATATACTCAGCAGTACTTACTCTGTATACACTCAGCAGTACTAACTCTGTATATACTCAGCAGTACTGACTCTGTATATACTCAGCAGAACTGGCTCTGTATACACTCAGCAGTACTGACTCTGTATATACTCAGCAGTAACTGACTCAGTAAAATACCAGCAGTACTGACTCTGTAAATACTCAGCAAATACTGGCTCTGAATACACTCAGCAGTACTGACTCTGTATATACTCACAGAACGACTCTGTTTCCAGCAGTACTGCTCTGTAAAACTCAGCATACGGTTGATACACTCAGCAAAGT
>NC_069407.1:46727787-46754571 GCF_026875155.1 Cherax quadricarinatus | reverse complement strand
CAGCAGTGCTGACTCTGGCGAGACTCAGCAGTGCTGACTTGGCGAGACTCAGCAGTGCTGACTCTGGCGAGACTCAGCAGTGCTGACTCTGGCGAGACTCAGCAGTGCTGACTCTGGCGAGACTCAGCAGTGCTGACTCTGGCGAGACTCAGCAGTGCTGACTCTGGCGAGACTCAGCAGTGCTGACTCTGGCGAGACTCAGCAGTGCTGACTCTGGTGAGACTCAGCTGTGCTGACTCTGGTGAGACTCAGCAGTGCTGACTCTGGTGAGACCCAGCAGTGCTGACTCTGGTGAGACTCAGCAGTGCTGACTCTGGTGAGACTCAGCAGTGCTGACTCTGGTGAGACTCAGCAGTGCTGACTCTGGTGAGACTCAGCAGTGCTGACTCTGGTGAGACCAGCAGTGCTGACTCTGGTGAGACTCAGCAGTGCTGACTCTGGTGAGACTCAGCAGTGCTGACTCTGGTGAGACTCAGCAGTGCTGACTCTGGTGAGACTCAGCAGTGCTGACTCTGGTGAGACTCAGCAGTGCTGACTCTGGTGAGACCCAGCAGTGCTGACTCTGGTGAGACTCAGCAGTGCTGACTCTGGTGAGACCCAGCAGTGCTGACTCTGGTGAGACCCAGCAGTGCTGACTCTGGTGAGACTCAGCAGTGCTGACTCTGGTGAGACTCAGCAGTGCTGACTCTGGTGAGACTCAGCAGTGCTGACTCTGGTGAGACTCAGCAGTGCTGACTCTGGTGAGACTCAGCAGTGCTGACTCTGGTGAGACTCAGCAGTGCTGACTCTGGTGAGACTCAGCAGTGCTGACTCTGGTGAGACTCAGCAGTGCTGACTCTGGTGGGACTCAGCAGTGCTGACAACGGCATCCTGTGTATTTTTTGTTTTAAATATTGGTAAAAAAAGTGATTAATGAAGAAATGTTTATGTTCGACACTGTACACTAGAGTGCACACCGGATACACTAGAGTGCATACCGGATACACTAGAGTGCACACCGGATACACTAGAGTGCACACCGGATACACTAGAGTGCACACCGGATACACTAGAGTGCACACCGGATACACTAGAGTGCACACCGGATACACTAGAGTGCACACCGGATACACTAGAGTGCACATCGGATACACTACATGACTGAGTTGCTAACAAAGCCAGCATGGCGCCATATATTCTGGAAACACTAAACGTTGATATCGAACAGGGAACAACTGATAATTTCGTTTTGTTATAAAAAGAACTGTCCAAAAAGAAAGAGTTCTTTTCACTGCACATGTGACATTTCACGTTGCATCATGTTGTCCATACAAGGTAAGAGTGAGTTTGCAGAAGCAGCTGTCTTGCACTTAGGCTGTTGAACATTGCAGACCATGATTTTTGCAGGTACACAGATTTGTAGAGTCCGTCATGCAGTAGCATCTGACCACCTTCACTAGAACTTCTGGAGCTAGTTCAAGTCCACCACTGACCATTATACTTCCATTATCTTCTGGAACCGGGAGAATGCCCATCCACTGAGGAATTTGGAAATGAATACGGGCACTTTGATATCATGTCGCAACAGCTGATGGTGGCAATGTGATCCTAAACGTGAAATGAGTATTGCTCTGCAGGTTCATCGAAGCTATCTATCCCTTTCCCGATGCCAAACAGGAGTGATGTAGTGTCATATCCAAAAATTGCATCCATAAATAAAAGTAATTTGCACATCTCTGGAGGCAAAGCATTCAACAGCCAATGAGTATCTCAGATTATTTGAGTCTTGGTGCATATGTTTTGTCTTACTTAAGGAACAAACTGAAGGAAATGAAGCCAACACAATGTATGAGAACTGTGACTCAGGTGGAAGCAGACTTTAACAATGTTCGGACAATTACAAATTAGCATAATTTTTCTTCCTGTATAGTCTTGCATCCACTTTCTTGCAAGATCTTCATTTTGATATGCGTCCCCTCTCCCTCCGCCTTCCCCCCTCCCTCTCCAATCCCAACCCACAAAGTTCACTTGGTGACTGGCAGCCCCTCTCGCTCGACGAAGACGTGTTACAATTATGGGATATTTGTACGCTCTAGAACATATTTAACATACATCTTGCAGACATAATCACAAGTACAGCAGCATGGCGTGTACAGGGAAGTGAACCATCATCAAGGACACACTTTATTTCTCCCTGGGGTGATGTCAATGACTCTTACCTGCTGACTAAATTGCGACAGCAAGTGCTGGCTTCGTGGCCTCTCAATGGCGTCCCCTATGACTCCAATAAAACTGAAGGGTGGCCGCACGGCTCATGTTTAAATATGTCTACTCTGCTGTCGATGATAAACAATGGAGTTCAATTCTCAACCATTACACATCTCTTAAAACTCTTAAAAAAAAAAAACTGTTTACAGTGAATGGTTCGTAGGTTTTCTCAGTGTTTACTATTACACGGTACATTCTGTGGTATAATTAACTATTTTTGTGTTTAAAAAACTTAAAATAACAATATTTACATACAGTTCGTAGGGGTCAGGAATGGATTAATCGTATTTACATACAATCCAGTGGGGAAATTAGGTTCGCGTCACGACCAAATCGGATCGCAACCAGGGTTGTGGAATGAATTATGGTCGTGACCAGAGGTTCCACTGTACTCTGACGCTACACACTGTGCCATTGGTACGGGATGCACAGTCAATTAGCCGTATCAGTAAACGGGTGGTGATGGAACCCGTGGTAGGTGAGACCTAAAACTGGCAGGTGAGTGTGTTGAAGCACTGCTCCATGCCGGCCTGGGAAGACTCAGCTATGGGACAAAAGTTCAGAACTGTGTTCAACGTAACTTTGTTAAAAAACAAAAAAGACACAATATCGTGACTGGAACAATACACAAATAACCCGCACATAGGACAGAGAGGCTTACGACGACGTTTCGGTTCCACTTCGACCATTTACTTTGTATTTGGTCCAAGTTGGACCAAAACGTTGTCGTAAGCTTATTTCTTCCATGTTCGGGTTATTTGTGCAACTTTGTTGACAGTGTCTCACGAAATTGTAATAACACTACAGCAAGTAAACCAGGGAACAGTTGGGGGTTGAACCTATGGGCCAGCTGCCCCTGTGGCTTACACACTGGCCTGGAGTTTTACGACTCACTGGCCATGGGTACAAACCTCCCTCCCCCTCCCCCGTTCCATGGTCTGCTGACAGTATCCACATTTCCTGGAGAGAATGTCTCTCCTGAACATTCTCAACTTGCCAGTAGTGGTGAGTGTCCCTCAGAGAGAAGGTCAACACTGATTGTCTGGACACTCTTTGGAGTATCTGAGTGTGCTACTGCATAAATATTTTCAGTGTTAAGCTGAAGCTCCTGGTCATCTTAAGTGGGTTGATTTACAGCTCATGTGTCTCCCGGTTTTCTTCAGCGTCTGCTTCTTTTAAATGTTTTTACAATTCTTGAATGTGCTAACTTTAAGCTCCTGGGCCTCCTAAAGGTGTTGATCTCCAGTTCCTGGACCACTTAGGAAGGCTGGACTTCTTAGGAGGGACTCTCTTAAGGGAGTTGAGCTCCTGCTTCTACCTGCTCCGTGAGCGCTTTGCAGTAAAAAAAACAAATACATAATACTCTGTCTCCTGCGTGCTTTAAAGTAGACGAGGCTGGAGTTATGGAACAGGGGAACACCTCACTAAGATCACGCAACGACCATAACATGTTGTTGCATCTTTGACTAAGATTGTTAGTACAGTTAAAGAACATTATATACAGTGTTTCTACCTAATATTATTTTGCAATATTCTCTATTAACAGCTAAAATGAAGATGGTTCGCTTTATAATATTACCTGACACTGCAAATACTGTGGTGTAAAAATAATGTCCAACACCATTGTAAATATTATAATTATTGTGTATTTTGGTCAGGTTTTTATGATATTAAGTATGTGATTTCTATGTGGTGATGTACCACTAGTTAGAGTGCTGGTTACCCATTCATTGACCTGCCGACCTGCCGACCTCCCGCTGGTCACGTGATCATACCTGACCTGGGATCACTGTTGACTAGTGGAGGCAGTTGGTCCACCCACTCACTACTGAGCAGAACCCTCTCTTGTACTCTCTTGCATGAGAACACCTCTAAGGTGCTAGCAGTCTCTAATCTTATTCTGATCCCTTGAATGGGAACATTAGTGCAACTTGTTGTACAGATACATTAGACACATGTGCAACACCTGGCTATCTTTATTGAGGAAACGTGTCGCCATACAGTGGCTTCTTCAGTCCATACAAATGAAAATGGTGAAGAACAGAAGGAGTTTGAGGTACTCAGTCCCTCAGCCCTGAGTCGTTGTAATCAAATTTATAAACTTGTCGGTTCCTTGAACCATTCATCTACATTCCTATCAGACATAGCAACATCTTGGGATCTTAATACAGGGAAATCTTCACTTGCCTAACCTTTAGGCAGGACCAACTTATACATTTGGATTTGTCAAATGTGATACCACCAACGACTGCTGCACCTCACCTGCCTACTGTATATAAGCCACTTCTTCGCACATATGCTGTATTCTTTACAAGATTGATGGACTGACCACATCAACTCAAGGCTGAGGGACTGATTACCTCAAACTCCTCCTGTTCTTCACTGTTTTCCTTTGTATGGACTGATGAAGTCACTGTGTGGCGAAACGTTTCCTCATTAAAGATACCCAAGTGTTGCACATGTGTCTAATTTATCAATATAATTATTGTGGTTACAATAATATATATATACTGCTCGTGGAGGCTAGCAAACCAAAAGGGGAGTAGAATGAAATTAGCTCTAATGTATCCACACTATCGTATGTCCTCAGATCACGGTAAAACACCTAGCTCTGCTGGGTACGTGACCTTTGTAGGACTGGGTGGTCCGGTGTGTTAGAGCATTGTGAATTTTCTCTCGCCATGAGGCGGATTAAAACGACACGGGTTCGACAGTCCTTCGCTAGTGGCAGTGTTGTTGTTGATTAAATACCACTCGTTCGTGGTTACAATAATACATATATATACATATATATATATATATATATATATATATATATATATATATATATATATATATACATATATATATATATATACATATATATATATATATACAATATATATATATATATAATATATATATATATATATAATATATATATATATATATATATATATATATATATATATATATATATATATATATATATAATATCGTGCCGAATAGGTAAAATTGATCAATTACAAAGAATTCATTTAAAATTAGTCCTTTCTAAAATTTTCTCTTATACACTTAAAGATAAATTTTCTTCTTTTATATTAATGTACAAAATAATAATTTTGTACCAAAAGAACCTTAGAAAACTTACCTAACCTTATTATAACAAGCTCAATTTAATTTAGCCTAATCCAACTAAATATATTTTAGATAAGTTTACAATAATTTAATAAAAACCGAACACGGTGAAATATATTTTTTTTGTTAGGTTTGGAATTATTTTTGCAAAATAATTGCATGCACAAAATTTTGCTTGCTTATTCGGCAAGAAGAGCGTTGCTATTTAAGCCAAAATCGCAAGTTTTACCTATTCGGCACGACATCCATATGCTCTGATGCTACCTTACGCAGGATAGGTGTGGGTTGCGAGTGGTATTGAATCAATAACAACACTGCGACTAGCCGAGGATTCGAACCCAGGTCGTTTTGGCCCTGTCTCGTGGTGAGCAAAAATCATATGACGCTCTAAACCTCTGTACCACACAATCCTACAAGAATCAAACACCCAGCAGAGCTAGGTGTTTTAACTTGATCCGAGGACATATGGTGGTGTGGGTGCCTCTGAGCTAATTTCATTCTAATCCCCGTTTGGTGTACTAGCCTCCACAAGCAGTATTTATATTACTGTGACCACTAACGAGTGGTATTGACGAGTGGTATTGAATCAATAATTACACTGCGACTAGCCGAGGATCACCACATTTCTTCGGATCAAGGTAAAACACCTAGCTCTGCTGGGTGTTTGATTCGTATAAGATTGTGTGATCCAGTGCGTTAGAGCGTCACGTGATTTTCGCTCACCACGAGGCAGGGCCAAAACGACGTGGGTTCCAATCCTCGACTAGTCGCAGTGTTATTATTGATATATACGTATATATATATATATATATATATATATATATATATATATATATATATATTATATATATAATATATATATATATACATACATCAGTGGACCCTCAACCAACGGCATTAATCCGTTCCAGAGGGCTTGCCGTTGGTCGAAATTACCGTTGGTCAAATTAATTTTCCCCATAAGAAATAATAGAAATAGAATTAATACGTTCCTGACACCCCAAAGTCTGAAAAAAAAAATTACATGAAATATACATTTCCTTATATGGAAAGGAATGGGACATGCAAAATAAACAATAATTAAATGCAACTTACCTTTATTGTGGAGTTGTTGATGAGTGATGTGCCAGCAGCAGGGGAGATTCAGGATTGTCTATTGCTTGGAAGGAGAATCCCCTTCCAGAAGGACTTCAGGTACCAAGTCCTTTGGTGGGGTTACCTCCTTCCTTGGTTTTTTAATGCCACAAGGACCAGCTTGAGAGTCACTGGATCCCTGTCGCACAAAATAGCTGTCCAGAGAGCTCTGTTTCTCACGTGCCCTTAGGATTTCCCTAAAATGGGACACAAGAGTGTCATTGTACATGTACATTTCCATCGTAATTCACACCCTTTTTAACACAGGCTTGTCACTAGAAGCTTTCTTGGGACCCATGGTGGCTTATTTAGCAGTTACAAGCACTAGAAATAGTAGAATAATCCAAAATATATGGAAGGTACACGTGGAAACCGACCTCAACAGCTTGTAAACAATAGCACACTGACTCTTGCAGTGGTCGACAAACGTCGTTGGTTAAATTTTTCGCAGTTGGTTAAGGCATTTTTTCTATGACAAAAATCGCCGTTAGATGAAATTGCAGTTAGTTGAAGGTCGACTGTATATATATATATATATATATATATATGTAAAACTGGTCAATTAGCAAGAACTCATTTAAAATTAAGTCCTTTCTAAAATTTTCTCTTATACGTTTAAAGATATATATTTTTCATTAATGTTAATGTAAAAAATTTTAATTTTGCTCCAAAAGAATCTTAGAAAACTTACCTAACCTAATCCAACTATATATATTTTAGATTTGTTTACAATAATTTAATATTAAACAAACACAGTGAAATATTTTTTTTTTCGTTAGGTTCAGAATGATTTTGGCGAAATTATTGCAAACACAAATTTTCAATTGTCCTATATGGCTATTTAAGCCAAGATCGCAAATTCTGCCTATTCGGCACGACATATATATATACATGGGCAACCCACTTCCATCCTGCGGAAGGTAGCATCAGAGCATATGGATATGCAAAAGGCCTAGGAACTAGGCCTCAAAGGCACCTTTGATATACCTTTGAAGAGTTTCGAGAGTTTCTCTACTCTCTGAGCCCGGCCATGGGCCAGGCTCGTCTAGTGCTTGCCTGGTCAACCAGGCTGTTGCTGCTGGAGGCCCACTGCCCCACATATCCATCCCAGCCTGGTTGATCTAGCACCTGGTGAAGATACTTGTGTCCAGTTTCCTGTTGAAGGCTTCTACACTTGTTCCCGCCGTGTATCTGATATCTTCCGGTAAGACGTTGGATAGTCTGGGACCCCGGATGTTGATACAGTGTTCTCTTATTGTCCCCACCGCACCCCTGCTTCTCACTGGGTTTACTTTACACTTCCTCCCATATCTCTCACTCCAGTATGTTGTTATGGCAGTGTGCAGATTTGGGACAAAGCCCTCGAGTACTTTCCAGATATATATTATCATGTACCTCTCTCTCCTCCGCTCAAGACTTGCAGGTGTTCCCAGTAATTTAGGTGCTTTACTGGTTCAATGTGAGCCGTAAACGATCTCTGTATTTGTTCCAGCTCTGATATTTCTCCTGCTTTGACCGGGGCCGTCAGCACTGAGCAATATTCTAAGTGAGGGAGCACTAGCGATTTGAAGAGTGGCACCATCGGCATTATTTCCCTTGTTTTGAAAGTTCTCAATACCCACCCCGTCATCTTCCTGGCTGTCGTGATCTTTGTCTTGTTATGATGGCAGAAGTATATCTGGAAACATATCTACACAATATATCTTATCTGTTGCAAGCAGATTTAGGAAATTGGCTTATTATGTCTGATATCTTATTTTCACTAATAAGATACCTTGATATATCACATAGATTATTTTTGTCTATCTCTATATTCTCTCTATAAGTTATCTAAATAATGACGGATACGAAAAGAACTTTGAAGCCTTGATCGGGAGAAATGTGAAGCCAGTGCAGCATACGTGTTTCCAGTAAGGTCAATAAACTTCTTAAATTTATATCAGAAAATACGTAGCGCGGATATCTCACAACTCTGTGTGTAGCTGACAAGGCCGCATTTGGATTATAAGACTCAGAATAGACACAAATAAACTGGAACACATATAAAAAAGAATGACGAAGTTAATCTCATACATCAGTCCCTAAATAAGCAAACTTCTGATGACAGAGGCAATAAGCACAGCTTGCTTGAACAATATAGTAACCAGTTAGACAATATTCACAAAGCAGCTGTAAACATCTAGCAAAAAAACGGCCTAAAAGGGACAATCCGGACGTCCTTCATAAAAGATAAAAAAAAATCTTAATTACTGAATCTGAGCTCAACAACTTACAAACGTCGACTATGACAGTGCATAGACGTCAGTCAGAACAAGTCAGATCAAGAGTCGGACTCGGGACCTGAATCACGTCAAAAATTAATTATCTTAAACCAGTCTCTGGGAATCTAGTTCCACAGAGGACAAAACAAGTAGAATTTTGCTCATCAACCCCAAAACTGAGTCTATATACAAAAGCAGAGGAGCACAGAGTTGTCACAGACATAGGCAGGAGAGATATTCGTTCCCTGTTCGATGTTCAGCCAAAGAGAAAGAGAGAAAGGAAGATCACAGCAGATGCAGGAGTGAGGTCAACACCATTCCCAGCTTGACACAACTCCAAGAGTCCACCACAATCGGCAAACGAGTGTGTAGCCGTCTGTCTGGACACACCACAGTGGATGAGAGGTGGTCTGGGTGACAGATGATACTGGTAGATGATCTACCTATTTACCTACCTACCTGCCTGGACGTGGGACTTTAGTGCAATTGGTCTATATTTCTATGCTATTGATTTTCTGCCACCTTTGCAGACTGGGGCTATGTCCATTGTTCTTAATGACTGTGGGATGACACCCGTGTCTATGCTTCCTCTCCACAGCATACATAAGGCACACGATAGGGATTTCTTGCATTTCTTGATGAACACTGAGTTTAACCAGTCTGGGCCTGGGGTACGTGGGCATGTTGGCAATGGCTTTTCCAAAGTCCAGTGGTGTTAGGGGGTTTGTCAGGATTTTTGGAGAAGCTGATAAGGTTTGGGGTGTCTTTCATGAAAAAAATTAATTGAGATTGTAATTCTTGAGTCTCATTATAAGCTCACTAAATGGAGGGTCATATTGAGGCTTCAGTATCTAATTCATTTCTTTGTTATCATTAGTGTAAGTCCCATCTTGTTTAAGCAAAGGCCTGATACTGGATGTGGATTTTCCCTTGTTTTTTGGCATTTGAAAAGAAATATTTGGGATTTATTTCAATCGCGGGAGTGTCGATTCCCGAAACCCTGTCCATGTAATTTCATTTATAACTTTTAACTCCTTCTGTCTCTCCTGGGTCATGTAAGGTTCATTTATATTAACTTCAATATTTTCTATTTTTTTCTAATCAGTGTTTCCTTCCATTTTTCAGAAAGTCTTGTCTCCCTTTATAAGTACAGTGATTCTTTGTCTTCACATGTAGAAGGAGCGTCTCTCTCTAGCTTACATCTTCTCTCCTCTTTCCTTAGGGTAATGTACGCTGAACATACTTAAACTGCAACAGAGTTTAACTTTTCTAAACATTAGTTTGTATCCACGTCCCTAAAGACATCTTCCCAGAAAGTTTCATTAAGCAGATGATTTATTTTATCCCAGTTGATGTTCTTGTTGCTAAAGTTAAATTTGGTGAAGGTTCCTTCATAAATGCTTGCATTTTGCTGGTCAGGACCCTGTGCATACGAGTCTGAACTTCGATTTGGTTGTGATCTGAATTAACTGTCTTTGATATTGTTATATTTTGTATCAGGTCATCAATATTTGTGAAAATAAGGTCAACAGTATATTCCAGTCCTGTTGGCTGCACTATTTGCTGTTTTAAGTAAATTTATTACAGAGATTCAGAAGCTCATTTGTGTCAGAATTTTCATCTAAATTGCTTCCTGGGATTATCTCTGCTGTAACATTATTTTCTGCGTTCTTCCATTTTAAATGTCTTAAATTGAAATCGTCATGCAACAAGATGTTTTGTGATGAAGTTGGAAGATTTTCTAATTCTCAATATTTAATAACTGTTGGGATGTTGTGTCTGGTGGCTTGTATACGACCACAATGACTAGATTACAGTTCTCAGTCTTTACTGCTAAAACTTCAGCTATATTATTTATGGTGTTTAGTAACTGTTCGTAGATGAGCAACTCTTTAACATACAGGCTAACACCCCCTTGTTCGCATCTAAATAAGCTGTACGCTGATATTTAAGGGGCTTTTTCTTGTTGGCAGTAATATATGTGGTTGTGGAGAGGCGGCCACTGGCTGTGCCTCCACTCCATCAGGGCTCCGATGTGGTCCAATATTTTTGCTATTGTTTGCCATTTTTTCTGCTTCCTGGCACTAAAAAATTCTTCTGCTGTTGAATGGTTGTAACCACCACAGTTAGTTTCCCAGGGTTTGTGGGACCTGTGCCTCCTGGTCCCTCATGTGGTATGCAAGGCAGCAAGGCGTTGTAGCATTGTTTCCCCTGGATTGATGTATAACACATTTTAAATTGATAAAAATTAAAGGCATGTGACAGCATTTGTTAGGATGTGTGACGGGAGATGGAGGTAGGTGAGAGGTCGTGGTGCGTAACAGGTGGTCGTAGTGGAGGAATGTTTGTCATGGTGGATGACTGGTGATCGTGATGGGTGACGGAGGTTCGTGATGAGTGACGGGGGTTCGTGTGGATGACGTGGGGTCGCATTGGGTGACAGGGGGTCGTGGTGGGTGATGGGGGATCGTGCAGGTGACGGTTGGTTGAAAAGAACTGCAGATGGTTATAATGGGCAATGGATGGTTGTGGTCTACCTGGAGTCTACCTGGAGGGTATTCCGGGGATCAACGCCCCCGCGGCCCGATCCGCGACCAGGCCTCCTGGTGGATGAGGGCCTGATCAACCAAGCTGTTACTGCTGGCCACACGTAGTCCAACACACGAACCACAGCCCGGCTGATCCAGCACTGACTTTAAGTATCTGTCCAGCTTCCCTTTGAAGGCAGCCAGGGGTCTATAGGTAATTCCCCTTATGCATGGTGGAAGGCTGTTGAACAGTCTTGGGCCCCGACACCTACGGTGTTTTCTCTTAGCGTACCAATGGCTCCCTTATTTTTCACTGGGGGTATTTTGCACCACTTGCCCAGTCCTTTACTTTCGTAGGGAGTGATTTCTGTGTGCAGATTAGGGACCATTCATTCCAGGATTTTTCAAGTGTAGATTATGATATATCTCTCTCACCTGCGTTCCAGCGAGTACAAGTCAAGTGCTTCCAAGCGTTCCCAGTAGTTGAGGCGTTTGACGGATTATTATAATCAAGGGGAAGAGCTAAGTCCGTAGGATTACACGGCTCCTGTGGGGGGGGGGGATGTGGAAGGTATTCAGGCTTAATTCAGAACTGGAGCACAGATCCAGTTCCCTAGATCAAGAGCCCGTCACCAGCTACAAGGAGCCTCCCTTGATGGGGTGTTTGACGTAACTTACATGTGCAGTAGAGGGTCTCTGTAGATTCTCTAGATCCGCAATATTCCAGCCTAGAGAGAACAAGTGATTTGGAATTATTATAATAAAAAAGCGCTAAACCTACAAGGGTCGTGCAGTTCCGCTCAATTGTATGATCAGAGTTTGTAGTATACTCAGTTCTAGTTATTATCTGCTCCAGTTTTCCATAACCGAGTAGTTCGGAGTAGTTGGAATTTGTGTTCATTGAACACCATATTGCTTTCCGTTGCCCATTGGAAAGCTTGGTTTATATCTTCTTGGAGGTTAACCGTGTCCTCAATAGATGACAGTCTCATGCAGATCCTAGTATCTTCTGCAAAGGATGATACGGTGCTGTGGATTACATCTCTGTCTATGTCTGATATGAGGATGAGGAACAGGATGGGGGTGAGTACTGTGCCTTGTGGAACAGAGCTTTCACTATGGCAGCTTTGAATTTAACTCTGTTGATCACTACTCTTTGTGTTCAAATGGTTAGAAAGTTGAAGATCCATCTTCCCACTTTGCCAGTTATCTCTTTAGCACGTATTTTGTGCGCTATTACGCCATGATAACACTTGTCAAAGGCTTTTGTAAAGTCTGTGTATATTACATCTGCATTCTGTTTTTCTTCCAGTTCATCCAAGACCATATCATAGTGATCCAGTAGTTGTGAGAGGCAGGAGCGACCTGCCCTGAACCCATGTTGCCCTGGATTGTGCAGTTTTTGGGAATCCAGGTGATTTGCAAGAGTGCTTCTTAGCACTCTTACAAATTATTATAACCAAATTATAATTTTGGGGAGCGCTAAAGCCGTAGGATTACACAGCGCATGTGGGGGGGGATGGAAGGTATTCAGGCTCAATTCAAGAAACTGGAGTACAGATTCAATTCCCTAGATCAAGGGCCCCTCACCAGCGCCAAAGAACCTCCCTTGAGGGGATTGTAATTAAAAAAAAGCGCTAAACCTACAAGCGTTATACAGCGCCGTACTCTTTCAAAGATTTTTGTGATGTGGGACGTTAAAGCTATTGGTCAATAGTTCTTAGCTAATGTTTGCTGCCACCTTTATGGAGTGGGGCTATATCCGTTGTTTTAAGTCACTGGAATTTCACCCATGTCTAAGCTCCTTCTCCATAGTAAACTTAGGGCACGCGAAAGGGGTTTCTTGCAGTTCTTAATGAACACAGAGTTCCATGAGTCTGGGCCTGGAGCTGAGTGCATGGGCAAGTTTCAATGGATTTCTCAAAGTCTATTGGAGTTAGGGTAATGTCAGAAATTTGGCATAAACTGATGGAGTTTTGAGGTTCATTCGTGAAAAAAAAATCATTTGGATTGTCGATCTTTAGACTGATTAGTGGCTCACTAAACACTGAGTCGTATTGAGATGTCAGTAACTCACTCATGTCTTTGTTGTCGTGTAAGTTCTATCTTGTGTGAGCAGGGGCCCTATACTAGATGTGGTGGGTGATGGATGGTTGTGATGGGTGACGAGGATCGTGTAGGTGACGGTTGAAGTGAGTTGCAGATGGTTCTGGTAGGTAATGGATGGTCGTGGTGGGTGACGGGGGTCGTGGTGGATAGCGAATAATGGTGGGTGGCGGGCAATCATGAAGGGTGGCCTTTGTGGATTGGGTGGTTGTGGTGGGTGGTCGTTCTGGCAATGGATGGTAGTGGTGGTGGTCTTAGTAGTGGTGATGATGGTCTTAGTGGTGGTAATAGTAGTGGTAGTGGTCGTAATTGGAGGAAGTTGTGGTCGAGATGGTTGGTGGTAGTAATGGTGGTTGCGGAAGATGGTAGGTGATGGTGGGTGGTGAGGGAAGTGGTGTGTGGTATTTGGTGGGTAGTAGGTGGTGGTGGTGAGTGGTAGTTGGTGGGTGATGTTGGGTGGTAGTGTGGATAGTGAGTGATGGTGGGTGGTGGCGGTGGATTGTGTGTAGTGGGTGTTGTGTGGTGGTCGTGGATAGTGATGGTGGGTGGTGTGTTTGTGGTGGATGGTAGTGGACGGTGGTAACTGTGGGTGGTATGTGGTGGTGGGTGCTTAGTGACGGCTGTTGGAGGTAGTGGGTGGAGGCAGTGGTGGTTTTGGCGGGTGTTGGGGTGTGGTAGGCGGTGGTTGGTAAGATGTGGTGGGTATTACAAACACATGTAAGAATGGCCTGTGAGACCTGGTCGTAATGGGAATGTGAAGCAAACAAGACTGACCAGTAGATTATAATGTATATTTGTCTTCACCAGATATATACAGGTATATACACAAATAACCCGCACATAGAAGAGAAGAGATTACGACGACGTTTCAGTCCGACTTGGATCATTTGTAATATACAGGTATGTACAAAATGTGCAGATAGAAATGGTAAGTATACACAACGGTAACAGATGGCAAAGCAGAAGCTTGCGTGCACTGTGCTCAACCAACAGTTAGGCAAGTCTGCCAATGTTTACCGCGAGTGAACCACGTTGCTTCATCTTTGGCGGGCTTCCCTGTGATTGGTCAGTGAACCTAGGTACTGATTTAATGACGGGTACTCTACTGATCGTTAAACCCTCAGCACCCGGTTCACTGGTTGGGAGGCAGCCTATATGGGAGTGTGACATACGCTGAATAAATTGTAACATACTCTTTGCATGCCACAATGGGTAGTGGATTGTGGTGGTGGGTGATGGTGGTGGTGATGGTGGTGGTGATGGAGATACTGGGTGGTGGCAGTGGGTGGTGGTGGTGGTAGTGGGTGGTGGAGGTGGTGGTGGGTGCAGGTAGTGGTGGTGGGTGGTGGTAGTGAGTGATGGTGGTGGTGATGGAGGTAGTCGTGGTGGTAGTGGGTGGTGGTGGTGGTGGTAGTGAGTGGTGGTGGTGGCTGTAGTGGTGGTGGTGGTGGTGGTGGTGGTAGTAGTGAGTGGTGGTAGTGGATGGTGGTCGTGGTCGTCATAGTGGTAATGGGTGGTGATAATGAGTGGTGGTAGTGAGTGATTGTGGTGGTGGTGGTAGTGGGTAGTTTTGGTGGTGTGGTGGTGGTAGTGAGTGATGGTAGTGGGTGGGGTGGTGGTGAGTGGTGGTAATGGGTGGTGGTGGTGGTAGTGAGTGGTGGTAGTGGGTGGTGGTGGTCATCGTCGTAGTGGTAATGGGTGGTGATAGTGAGTGGTAATAGTGGGTGGTGGTGGTTGTCGTCGTAGTGGTAATGGGTGGTGATAGTGAGTGGTGGTAGTGGGTGATTGTGGTGGTGGTGGTAATGGGTAGTTTTGGTGGTGTGCTGGTGGTAGTTGGTGGGTGGTGGTGAGTGGTGGTAGTGGGTAGTGATAGTGGTAGAAGTGGGTGGTGTTGGTAGAGAGTGGTGGTAGTAGTGGGTGGTGGTGGTAGTTAGTGGTAATAGTGAATGGTAGTGGTGGGTGGTGGTGGTAGTGGGTAATGGTGGTGATGGTGGTAGCGAGTGGTGGTGGTAGTGAGTGGTGGTAGTGGATGGTGGTCGTGGTCGTCATAGTGGTAATGGGTGGTGATAGTGAGTGGTGGTAGTGAGTGATTGTGGTGGTGGTGGTAGTGGGTAGTTTTGGTAGTGTGGTGGTGGTAGTGAGTGATGGTAGTGGGTGGGGTGGTGGTGAGTGGTGGTAATGGGTGGTGGTGGTGGTAGTGAGTGGTGGTAGTGGGTGGTGGTGGTCATCGTCGTAGTGGTAATGGGTGGTGATAGTGAGTGGTAAAAGTGGGTGGTGGTGGTTGTCGTCGTAGTGGTAATGGGTGGTGATATTGAGTGGTAAAAGTGGGTGGTGGTGGTTGTCGTCGTAGTGGTGATAGTGAGTGGTGGTAGTGGGTGATTGTGGTGGTGGTGGTAATGGGTAGTTTTGGTGGTGTGCTGGTGGTAGTTGGTGGGTGGTGGTGAGTGGTGGTAGTGGGTAGTGATAGTGGTAGAAGTGGGTGGTGTTGGTAGAGAGTGGTGGTAGTAGTGGGTGGTGGTGGTAGGTGTTAGTGGTAATAGTGAATGGTAGTGGTGGGTGGTGGTGGTAGTGGGTAATGGTGGTGATGGTGGTAGCGGGTGGTGGTGGTAGTGAGTGGTGGTAGTGGGTGGTGGTGGTAGTGGGTGAGGTGGTTGTGGGTGGTGTTGGTGGGTGGTGGTGAGTGTGCGGTGCTGGATGTGAGTGGTGGTGGTAGTGGATGATGGTAATTGTGGGTGGTGGCGGTGGTGGTGAGTGGTGGTGATGAGTGGTGGTAGTGAGTGGTGGTGGGTAGTCTTGATGGATTGTGGTGGTAGTGGGTGTTCGTGGTGTTTGGTCGTGATGGGTGGTGGTGGTAGTGGATGATAGTCGTGGTGGGTGGGCGTGGTGGGTGGGCGTGGTGGTTGTGGGTGGTGGGTGGTCGTGGTGGGTGATTGTGGGTGGTGGTGGTGGTTGATCGTGGTGGGTGGTCGTGATGGGTGGTTGTAGTGGGTGGTGGTGGGTGGTCGTGATGGGTGGTGGTGGGTGGTCATGATGGGTGGTGGTGGGTGGTCGTGGTGGGTGGTCATGATGGGTGGTGGTGGGTGGTCGTGGTGGGTGGTGGTGGGTGGTCGTGGTGGGTGGTGGTGGGTGGTCGTGGTGGGTGGTGGGTGGTCATGATGGGTGGTGGTGGGTGGTCATGATGGGTGGTGGTGGGTGGTCGTGGTGGGTGGTCGTGGTGGGTGGTCGTGGTGGGTGGTGGTGGGTGGTCGTGGTGGTGTGGTGTGGTGGTCATGATGGGTGGTGGTGGGTGGTCCTGGTGGGTGGTGGTGGGTGGTCGTGGTGGGTGCTGGTGGGTGGTCATGATGGGTGGTGGTGGGTGGTCGTGTGGGTGGTGGGTGGTCATGATGGGTGGTGGTGGGTGGTCGTGGTGGGTGGTCGTGGTGGGTGGTGGTGGGTGGTCGTGGTGGGTGGTGGTGGGTGGTCATGATGGGTGGTGGTGGGTGGTCGTGGTGGGTGGTGGTGGGTGGTCGTGGTGGGTGGTGGTGGGTGGTCATGATGGGTGGTGGTGGGTGGTCATGATGGGTGGTGGTGGGTGGTCGTGGTGGGTGGTGGTGGGTGGTCATGATGGGTGGTGGTGGGTGGTCATGATGGGTGGTGGTGGGTGGTCATGATGGGTGGTGGTGGGTGGTCGTGGTGGGTGGTCGTGGGTGGTCGTGGTGGGTGGTGGTGGGTGGTGGTGGGTGGTCGTGGTGGGTGGTGGTGGGTGGTCGTGGTGGGTGGTGGTGGGTGGTCGTGGTGGGTGGCACACAACATGGTAAACATTGGTAGTGCTGTCATGGTATCTCCCACCAGCGTCTTGTGTGGTGGGTGGACCACCCAAGTGCTCAACCACAACTATCGCTCAACTCACACCCACCTCGCTCACTCTACCCTCAATCTCCCCTCCTCAACTCCCTCCTAAACTTCTGCAAATCTATTAAGCATTTCTAAATCAGTTAAGAGTGGTTGGGTGGCGCCACCCAGGGTGGCATCACAAGCATCGTTCATTCCTACATAACATCGTCCACTTGATATTATAATGAAGTGAGTGGGGTGACAGACTCGCTATTACCACCGACCAACACTCAACAAGTCCTTCAAATACATTCAGCAAGGTTCTCCCCGGCGACGGTAGCCGCCAGCAGGCACAACTCTAGCTGCACCAAGTGTCCCGAGTGCGGCCACTCTCACTCTAGCCTCTGAAACATGGACGAGAATATGTCACTCGAAGCTCAGCTCTCAGGATAGTAATGGTTCTTAAAGCGATTACCTTTTTTTTTCTTTTCTTTTTTTCCTAAAGGCCCGTTGTTGGGTATTATTAAAGAGGGGCCGGTGCTTCTAGCTTCTTCCCCTCCCCCCTCCCCCCTCCCCCTCCTCTCATTTTCCTTCTTACTTCCCCCCCCCCAACCACCCTCTTCTGCACAAATGACAAGAGAAGCAGAAGAATCAAAGAATTAATAGAAACGAAATAAACGTGAATGTATGGAATCAGATTGATCAAGTAGACTGTCTGAAGATGGTAGCAGCAGGTCGTCCTGCTGATAATGTACTGGTAGCAGCAGGTCGTCCTGCTGATAATGTACTGGTAGAAGCAGGTCGTCCTGATGATAATGTACTGGTAGCAGCAGGTCGTCCTGCCGATAATGTACTGGTAGCAGAAGGTCGTCCTGCTGATAATGTACTGGTAGCAGCAGGTCGTCCTGCTGATAATGTACTGGTAGCAGCAGGTCGTCCTGCTGATAATGTACTGGTAGCAGCAGGTCGTCCTGCTGATAATATATTGGTAGCAACAGGTCGTCCTACTGATAATGTATTAGTAGCAGCAGGTCGTCCTGCTGATAATGTACTTGTAGCAGCAGGTCGTCCTGCTGATAATGTACTTGTAGCAGCAGGTCGTCCTGCTGATAATATACTGGTAGCAACAGGTCGTTCTCCTGATAATGTATTGGTAGCAGCAGGTCGTCCTGCTGATAATGTACTGGTAGCAGCAGGTCGTCCTGCTGATAATGTACTGGAAGCAGCAAGTCGTCCTGCTGATAATGTACTGGTAGCAGCAGGTCGTCCTGCCGATAATGCACTGGTAGCAGCAAGTCGTCCTGCTGATAATGTAGTGGTAGCAGCAGGTCGTCCTGCTGATAATGTACTGGTAGCAGCAGGTCATCCTGCTGATAATGTACTGGTAGCAGCAGGTCGTCCTGCTGATAATGTACTGGTAGCAGCAGGTCGTCCTGCTGATAATGTACTGGTAGCAGCAGGTCGTCCTACTGATAATGTACTGGTAGCAGCAGGTCGTCCTGCTGATAATGTACTGGTAGCAGCAGGTCGTCGTGCTGATAATGTACTGGTAGCAGCAGGTCGTCCTGCTGATAATGTACTGGTAGCAGCAAGTCATCCTGCTGATAATGCACTGGTAGCAGAAGGTCGTCCTGCTGATAATGTACTGGTAGAAGCAGGTCGTCCTGCTGATAATGTACTGGTAGCAGCAGGTCGTCCTGCTGATAATGTACTGGTAGAAGCAAGTCGTCCTGCTGATAATGTACTGGTAGAAGCAAGTCGTCCTGCTGATAATGTACTGGTAGAAGCAGGTCGTCCTGCTGATAATGTACTGGTAGAAGCAAGTCGTCCTGCTGATAATGTACTGGTAGCAGCAGGTCGTCCTACTGATAATGTACTGGTAGCAGCAGGTCGTCCTGCTGATACTGTACTGGTAGCAGCAGGTCGTCCTGCTGATAATGTTCTGGTAGCAGCAGGTCGTCCTGCTGATAATGTACTGGTAGCAGCAAGTCGTCCTGCTGATAATGTTCTGGTAGCAGCAGGTCGTCCTGCTGATAATATACTGGTAGCAGCAGGTCGTCCTGCTGATAATGTACTGGTAGCAGCAGGTCGTCCTGCTGATAATGTACTGGTAGCAGCAAGTCGTCCTGCTGATAATGTTCTGGTAGCAGCAGGTCGTCCTGCTGATAATGTACTTTGTAGCAGCCGGTCGTCCTGCTGATAATGTACTGGTAGCAGCCGGTCGTCCTGCTGATAATGTACTGGTAGCAGCCGGTCGTCCTGCTGATAATGTACTGGTAGCAGCAGGTCGTCCTGCTGATAATGTACTGGTAGCAGCAGGTCGTCCTGCTGATAATATACTGGTAGCAGCAGGTCGTCCTGCTGATAATGTACTGGTAGCAGCCGGTCGTCCTGCTGATAATGTACTGGTAGCAGCAGGTCGTCCTGCTGATAATGTGCTGGTAGCAACAGGTCGTCCTGCTGATAATGTACTTTGTAGCAGTAGGTCGTCCTGTTGATAATGTACTAGTAGCAGCAGGTCGTCCTGCTGATAATGTACTTTGTAGCAGCGGGTCGTCCTGTTGATAATGTACTAGTAGCAGCAGGTCGTCCTGCTGATAATGTGCTGGTAGCAGCAGGTCGTCCTGCTGATAATGTACTGGTAGCAGCAAGTCGTCCTGCTGATAATGTACTGGTAGCAGCAGGTCGTCCTGCTGATAATGTACTGGTAGCAGCAGGTCGTCCTGCTGATAATGTACTGGTAGAAGCAGGTCGTCCTGCTGATAATGTACTGGTAGCAGCAGGTCGTCCTGCTGATAATGTACTGGTAGAAGCAGGTCGTCCTGCTGATAATGTACTGGTAGCAGCAGGTCGTCCTGCTGATAATGTACTGGTAGCAGCAAGTCGTCCTGCTGATAATGTACTGGTAGCAGCAGGTCGTCCTGCTGATAATGTACTGGTAGCAGCAGGTCATCCTGCTGATAATGTACTGGTAGAAGCAGGTCGTCCTGCTGATAATGTACTGGTAGCAGCAGGTCGTCGTGCTGATAATGTACTGGTAGAAGCAGGTCGTCC
This sequence comes from Cherax quadricarinatus, assembly GCF_026875155.1. Lineage (NCBI taxonomy): Eukaryota > Metazoa > Arthropoda > Malacostraca > Decapoda > Parastacidae > Cherax > Cherax quadricarinatus. The sequence goes on along the minus strand of NC_069407.1, from coordinate 46,734,311 downwards.
TGCTGATAATGTACTGGTAGCAGCAGGTCGTCCTGCTGATAATGTACTGGTAGCAGCAGGTCGTCCTGCTGATAATGTACTGGTAGCAGCAAGTCGTCCTGCTGATAATGTACTGGTAGCAGCAAGTCGTCCTGCTGATAATGTACTGGTAGCAGGAAGTTGTCCTGCTGATAATGTACTGGTAGCAGCAGGTCGTCCTGCTGATAATGTACTGGTAGAAGCAGGTCGTCCTGCTGATAATGTAATGGTAGCAGAAGGTCGTCCTGCTGACAATGTACTGGTAGCAGCAACTCGTCCTGCTGATAATGTACTGGTAGCAGCAGGTCGTCCTACTGATAATGTACTGGTAGCAGCATGTCGTCCTGCTGATACTGTACTGGTAGCAGCAGGTCGTCCTGCTGATAATGTACTGGTAGCAGCAGGTCCTGCTGATAATGTACTGGTAGCAGCAGGTCGTCCTGCTGATAATGTACTGGTAGCAGCAGGTCCTGCTGATAATGTACTGGTAGCAGCAGGTCGTCCTGCTGATACTGTACTGGTAGCAGCAGGTCGTCCTGCTGATAATGTACTTTGTAGCAGCCGGTCGTCCTGCTGATAATGTACTGGTAGCAGCAGGTCGTCCTGCTGATAATGTACTGGTAGCAACAGGTCGTCCTGCTGATAATGTACTTTGTAGCAGCAGGTCGTCCTGTTGATAATGAACTAGTAGCAGCAGGTCGTTCTGCTGATAATGTACTGGTAGCAGCAGGTCGTCCTGCTGATAATGTACTGGTAGCAGCAAGTCGTCCTGCTGATAATGTACTGGTAGCAGCAGGTCGTCCTGCTGATAATGTACTTTGTAGCAGCAGGTCGTCCTGCTGATGATGTACTGGTAGCAGCAAGTCGTCCTGCTGATAATGTATTGGTAGCAGCAGGTCGTCCTGCCGATAATGCACTGGTAGCAGCAAGTCGTCCTGATGATAATGTAGTGGTAGCAGCAGGTCGTCCTGCTGATACTGTACTGGTAGCAGCAGGTCGTCCTCCTGATAATGTACTGGTAGCAGCAGGTCGTCCTGCTGATAATGTACTGGTAGCAGCAAGTCGTCCTGCTGATAATGTAGTGGTAGCAGCAGGTCGTCCTGCTGATACTGTACTGGTAGCAGCAGGTCGTCCTACTGATAATGTACTGGTAGCAGCAGGTCGTCCTACTGATAATGTACTGGTAGAAGCAGGTCGTCCTGCTGATAATGTACTGGTAGCAGCAAGTCGTCCTGCTGATAATGTAGTGGTAGCAGCAGGTCGTCCTGCTGATGCTGTACTGGTAGCAGCAGGTCGTCCTACTGATAATGTACTGGTAGCAGCAGGTCGTCCTGCTGATAATGTACTGGTAGCAGCAGGTCGTCCTGCTGATAATGTACTGGTAGCAGCAGGTCGTCCTGCTGATAATGTACTGGTAGCAGCAGGTCGTCCTGCTGATGCTGTACTGGTAGCAGCAGGTCGTCCTACTGATAATGTACTGGTAGCAGCAGGTCGTCCTGCTGATAATGTACTGGTAGCAGCAGGTCGTCCTGCTGATAATGTACTGGTAGCAGCAGGTCGTCCTGCTGATAATACACTGGTAGCAGCAGGTCGTCCTGCTGATAATATACTTTGTAGCAGCCGGTCGTCCTGCTGATAATGTACTGGTAGCAGCAGGTCGTCCTGCTGATAATGTTCTTGTAGCAGCAGGTCGTCTTGCTGATAATATACTGGTAGCAGCAGGTCGTCCTGCTGATAATGTACTGGTAGCAGCAGGTCGTCTTGCTGATAATATACTGGTCATTGTGGTGTTATGTGTGGGTTGTAATGGTGGTCATTGTGGTGGTATGTGTGGGTTGTAATGGTGGTCATTGTGGTGGTATGTGTGGGTTGTAATGGTGGTCATTGTGGTGGTATGTGTGGGTTGTAATGGTGGTCATTGTGGTGGTACGTGTGGGTTGTAATGGTGGTCATTGTGGTGGTATGTGTGGGTTGTAATGGTGGTCATTGTGGTGGTACGTGTGGGTTGTAATGGTGGTCATTGTGGTGTTATGTGTGGGTTGTAATGGTGGTCATTGTGGTGGTACGTGTGGGGTTGTAATGGTGGTCATTGTAGTGTTATGTGTAGGTTGTAATGGTGGTCATTGTGGTGGTACGTGTGGGTTGTAATGGTGGTCATTGTGGTGGTACGTGTGGGTTGTAATGGTGGTCATTGTGGTGTTATGTGTGGGGGTTGTAATGGTGGTCATTGTGGTGTTATGTGTGGGTTGTAATGGTGGTCATTGTGGTGTTATGTGTGGGTTGTAATGGTGGTCATTGTGGTGGTACGTGTGGGTTGTAATGGTGGTCATTGTAGTGTATGTGTAGGTTGTAATGGTGGTCATTGTGGTGGTACGTGTGGGTTGTAATGGTGGTCATTGTGGTGGTACGTGTGGGTTGTAATGGTGGTCATTGTGGTGTTATGTTGTGGGTTGTAATGGTGGTCATTGTAGTGTTATGTGTGGGTTGTAATGGTGGTCATTGTGGTGTTATGTGTGGGTTGTAATGGTGGTCATTGTGGTGTTATGTGTGGGTTGTAATGGTGGTCATTGTGGTGGTACGTGTGGGTTGTAATGGTGGTCATTGTGGTGTTATGTGTGGGTTGTAATGGTGGTCATTGTAGTGTTATGTGTGGGTTGTAATGTTGGTCATTGTGGTGTTATGTGTGGGTTGTAATGGTGGTCATTGTAGTGTTATGTGTGGGTTGTAATGGTGGTCATTGTGGTGGTACGTGTGGGTTGTAATGGTGGTCATTGTGGTGTTATGTGTGGGTTGTAATTGTGGTCATTGTGGTGTTATGTGTGGGTTGTAATGGTGGTCATTGTGGTGGTACGTGTGGGTTGTAATGGTGGTCATTGTGGTGGTACGTGTGGGTTGTAATGGTGGTCATTGTGGTGGTACGTGTGGGTTTTTAATGGTGGTCATTGTGGTGTTATGTGTGGGTTGTAATGGTGGTCATTGTGGTGGTACGTGTGGGTTGTAATGGTGGTCATTGTGGTGGTACGTGTGGGTTGTAATGGTGGTCATTGTGGTGTTATGTGTGGGTTGTAATGGTGGTCATTGTGGTTGGTACGTGTGGGTTGTAATGGTGGTCATTGTGGTGTTATGTGTAGGTTGTAATGGTGGTCATTGTGGGGGTTTATGTGTGGGTTGTAATGGTGGTCATTGTGGTGGTACGTGTGGGTTGTAATGGTGGTCATTGTGGTGGTATGTGTGGGTTGTAATGGTGGTCATTGTGGTGTTATGTGTAGGTTGTAATGGTGGTCATTGTGGTGGTATGTGTGGGTTGTAATGGTGGTCATTGTGGTGGTATGTGTGAGAGTTATGATCGTCATCGTTGTGGTGATAAACATGAAAACAAGTGGAGATGAACTGGGCCTATTTGCCTAGAAGAGATAGCACCTACTGATAGCCAGCCACTATCACTCACGTATTTGTTCAGCCTATACTTTGAACTTAGCAGTGCCTTTGCACCAGTGATGTAACACAGTATTTGTTCCTGGTGTGAGAACACGAGGAATATTGTAGAAGTCGTACTGACCCCAGGCGAAACACGTCCTATCAACACCCAACCATTATCACTCCAGAACCTGTGCTCAACCCCTGCAAACACAACTAGGGGAGTACACGTGTTCTTTCGGCCTCTTTTTAAAAGTTTTAACTTTTTTAACGTTACGGATGATGTGTCTTTACATTTTACTAACGAGTGCTTACGTGTTTCTTATCATTTTTCTTCTAAACTGTATACATTGTTTTATGTTCTGTTTCAGTATTATTAGGTGAAACTAAATTTAAAATGTCCGTGGAAATGATGGTATCAACCACGAGAACACAGAAGCTCTTATTAAAGTCACCAATCAACTATGTTCGACATGTTTGACTGGTCATATTTATCTGTAGATAACTAAAAAATGGAAAGTGGGGACTATCATTCACTTTCCTAAAAAATGAGAGAATAATGGTCTCTGGCCTCTCTTATTTATGTCACATTAATGTAAAACTTCGAGCAAAATGATACTGACTAAGTTTATATTTAGGGTACGAGATAACAAGAGTTCTCTGCAGTTTTGGTAACTGTGGCAGCAGTGTCAAGAGTTCTCTGCAGTTTTGGTAACTGTGGCAGCAGTGTCAAGAGTTCTCTGCAGTTTTGGTAACTGTGGCAGCAGTGTCAAGAGTTCTCTGCAGTTTTGGTAACTGTGGCAGCAGTGTCAAGAGTTCTCTGCAGTTTTGGTAACTGTGGCAGCAGTGTCAAAGAGTTCTCTGCAGTTTTGGTAACTGTGGCAGCAGTGTCAAGAGTTCTCTGCAGTTTTGGTAACTGTGGCAGCAGTGTCAAGAGTTCTCTGCAGTTTTGGTAACTGTGGCAGCAGTGTCAAGAGTTTTTCTGCAGTTTTGGTAACTGTGGCAGCAGTGTCAAGAGTTCTCTGCAGTTTTGGTAACTGTGGCAGCAGTGTCAAGAGTTCTCTGCAGTTTTGGTAACTGTGGCAGCAGTGTCAAGAGTTCTCTGCAGTTTTGGTAACTGTGGCAGCAGTGTCAAGAGTTCTCTGCAGTTTTGGTAACTGTGCAGCAGTGTCAAGAGTTCTCTGCAGTTTTGGTAACTGTGGCAGCAGTGTCAAGAGTTCTCTGCAGTTTTGGTAACTGTGGCAGCAGTTGTCAAGAGTTCTCTGCAGTTTTGGTAACTGTGGCAGCAGTGTCAAGAGTTCTCTGCAGTTTTGGTAACTGTGGCAGCAGTGTCAAGAGTTCTCTGCAGTTTTGGTAACTGTGGCAGCAGTGTCAGAGTTCTCTGCAGTTTTGGTAACTGTGGCAGCAGTGTCAAGAGTTCTCTGCAGTTTTGGTAACTGTGGCAGCAGTGTCAAGAGTTCTCTGCAGTTTTGGTAACTGTGGCAGCAGTGTCAAGAGTTCTCTGCAGTTTTGGTAACTGTGGCAGCAGTGTCAAGAGTTCTCTGCAGTTTTGGTAACTGTGGCAGCAGTGTCAAGAGTTCTCTGCAGTTTTGGTAAAATGTGGCAGCAGTGTCAAGAGTTCTCTGCAGTTTTGGTAACTGTGGCAGCAGTGTCAAGAGTTCTCTGCAGTTTTGGTAACTGTGGCAGCAGTGTCAAGAGTTCTCTGCAGTTTTGGTAACTGTGGCAGCAGTGTCAAGAGTTCTCTGCAGTTTTGGTAACTGTGGCAGCAGTGTCAAGAGTTCTCTGCAGTTTTGGTAACTGTGGCAGCAGTGTCAAGAGTTCTCTGCAGTTTTGGTAACTGTGGCAGCAGTGTCGACCTCAGTAACCATATATAAGTGTCAAGTTTCTCACGAATTCTTTGGGAAACAAGTGCAGCAGTGTTCAAATTCTTGCTTTTATCGAGGACAGTGTCAAAAATTTGAACAATGGCAGCAGGGCAGAGTTTTGCAGTTGGTAATGTGGCAGATGTCAAGAGTTTTGCAGTTGTTAACTGTGGAGGAAATGTTTCTGCAGTTTTTAAATGTGGACCAGGCAGTGTTCAGAGTTGTTGAAGTTTTGTAAGTGCAGAGTGCAAGTGTCTCTCTGCAGTTTTGGTATGATGGATGAGTGTAAAAATTATCGCATGTTTGAGAAATGGGGGAGATGTGTCAGAAGAGTCTTCAGTTTGATTAAACTGTCAGCAGTGTTCGAGAAGTTTTGCATCGGTATGTGGCATGCAGGTGTGAGTTCTCACTAGTTTTGGTAACAGTGGCAGAGGTCAAGAGTTCCTGCAGTTTTGGTAACGGCACTAGGTCAATTCTCTGCATTGTTTAACTCAGCATGTAAATGTCTATGCATTTTGGAACTGTGGCAGCAATGTTCAAAGTTTTGCAGTTTGGTAACTGTGGCAGCAGTGTATGTTAACATATATGTTGACATTTCTTCCGAATTACCTGAAAATAACAAGTTAGACAGGAAATTCGTCTTTATCGAGGACTTTACAAATTCAAACATAGCGGCAGTATTTTGTATGTCGTATATATGGCAACGATGATAAATTATAAGTTTGACAGGGTTGAGGTGTTCAAGGTTCCGTTAACGAAATTCCTCAGCCTTTATGGTCTGGCCCGGAGTTGTTTAATGTTTTGATTCAGTAGCATGGATCAGTTGTCCTTCTTGTTTTCCAAGCTTGTATGATGATATATTAATACAATATAATGTTATGAAAAATTAATTACAATGCAACTTTGAAGCAAAATGTATGTAGGAAAATGTTAATGTCGATCACAAACAAAATTCAGATGTTTAAACAAGAAATTACAACAGAAGCAACGTTCTGACTGGGTGTCTTGCAATCGTTTGTTTTCCACTAGTTGGGGTTCAGGGGTCAATTCCTTGTCTGGCCCAGTATCTTCATGGTCGTTAAGGTCATCTCCGAAGGAGCTTCATCCTCCTGCTAAGCTATGTATGTCTGCCTCCACTACATCGCTTCCCAAATATTCGACTTCCTGACTACTCTGTGCCTGAAGAAATACTTCCTACATCCCTGTGATTCATCTGTGTCTTCAACT